>JAZKJV010007890.1:600000-1200000 GCA_037367405.1 Ottelia alismoides | reverse complement strand
CTTGAGTCCTGGTTCCCTCATACCCAGGGTGGTTACTCTCAAACCAACCCTTTCCTCTCCTCCGAACTTACTGAGGAAGACCATCTCCTCGGTAATCCCTTCCTTGATTTGTCCTCTGATACCAATCGTATTTCACACCCAGGAATAGAGGACAAGATGCCGCCTAAGCAGCCACTACCGGATGAGGATCAATTGCGTTAAATTCTCAATCGCCTTGCTGAAGCCGAACAAAGAAATGCAAATCTCACGGCGAGGATGGGACAAATCATAGTAGCAGGAGGAATCGACCGACCAATGGTCGATGCTTACAACCCAGCAGAAAATGAGATACAGAATTGGTTGACCCCAGCGGTTCCTGCTGAAGCATTTGAGCTGAAGCCCCACTTCCTTAGCCTGCTACCGAAGTTCAACGGGAATGCCCACGAAGAACCGTATACCTTCGTCTGAGACTTTGAGCTGGTTTGCAACAATCTTAGCCATCCCAATGTTGGCCAAGATTACATTAGACTGGAGGCCACCCCATTTGCCTTAGGAGATAAGGCAGCACATTGGCTGAAAAACATAGGGGTGATCTGTACAACCTGGATGCAGTTCAAGGACCTCTTTCTGAAAAAGTTCTACCCTCTCAGTAGGACTAACCAAATGAGAACGAAGATTGCCAGCTTCTCCCAAGGACCCAGTGAACCTTTCCATGATGCATGGGATAGGTTCAATGAGTTAGTGCATAAATGCCCCTGCCACGGCATTTCTAAGGCGATTTTAGTCCAGATCTTGTTCTAAGGTCTAACCCCGAGATGCAAGGGTTAGTCAGTGCCTCCTGTGGAGGAATCTATCTGAACAAGAACGAGTACGCCGTATGGAAGATCTTGGAGCAGATGGCAGAAACCGGCAGTCGCAGGCCACCAGGGCCTATACGTTGTCTCCCTCAATCCTATCCAACGAGACAACCCGAAAGACTATAGCGGATCTGACCGAGGACCTCATCCCTAGCATGGGGATGATTGCAGATAAGTTAACCATGGTCGAACAGATCCACAAGAGGGTCCCTGACCTTGAGTCTCTCTTACGTCTACCGAAGCAAGTGGAGGAACTTACTGAGAAGGTAGCTAAGATGAAGCTACCTGCCCCTTCTGCACCACCTGCACCTGTACATCGAGTCCATCTTGTACAGGATCAGGCACCGAGGCCTCAGAGTGGCTGGGTCGAGGACCAGACTTACACCCAGCAGGACCAGCATGCACCCCCACAAGTGGAGACCGGATACGAGGAGCCTCCGCAGGTGTTCGAGATCAACGGGTTGTGGTACAGCCGTGACTCCGTCAGCAGACAGTCGAGGATGGGGAATGGTCAGCCTCACCGACCTTCCCCAGCTTACCAAGGAACCAGCTCCGTCCCCGCACCGCGCTTTCAGTCCAGGCCAGAACAAGGGTACCAGCCTCAGCAGTACCAGCAGCAGCAGCGCACATATCAGTAGGGCCCAGCACCGTCCCACCAGCAGCAACAATATCGGCATGGCCAGCAGGGCCAATACAGAACCTCGTCTGCGAATCAGCCAGCCCAGCCCACCGAATTGGAGTCCCTCACCTTGATGATCCAGACCCTGTCTGATAGGGTCCAACAGATGCAGAACGATTATCTGGATATGAGAACCGATATTAATCGTGTCTCTCGTACCCAGGTTCAACAGATGGCACCAAAGATCCCAATTCCCGCACAGGTTCATGCCAACCCGAACAGCTTAAACCATGGCCAGAACCGACCTCGAGATCAGGTATATTATTCAGATAATTATTTATCTGAACATGAGATCCTTTCGTACGATAATGTAAATCATATGTCCCTCAGGAGCGAAAGGACCGTGACCATACCTGATCGGGCACGGGCACAGAAGGAAGGAGTCGCCAAGTCTCTACCTGAGAAGAACTTGGAGGAAGAAGAGGAGCATCACTACCACCATCACCGGCAGAAGAAGAGGACATCTGAGTCCTCGAAGCAGCAGTCTCGCATCAGCATAGAGTCCGACGGAACTGATGAGGAGCCCACACCTCCATCTGAGGAGGATCGTCAAGAAGTCGCGGAAGATGCATCAGCGGTTTCGCCTCAGCATTTTTCTTTCAGTCAGAGTCAGAGTCAGAGTCTGTTTCAGAGTCCGAGTCATGTACAGAACTCAGTTCCAAATATTAATGAAAATCTTTCAATTTCCTAACATGAGTTGGAGTCAATAATCCCTTTCCCCCCAGCTCTCAAAGGTGGAAAGAAGAAAATGAAAGAAATCCAAAAAGATGACCCTGAGATGGTAGAGTTCTGCAACAATCACATCAAGGTCACAATCCCCTTTGACAAGAACGTGGAGATGACCCCTGCATTCCAAAAATACCTTAAGGTGAGATGCACACCTACAAGGGTTAGCAGGAAGACCAAAAGCTGTGTTGAGAAACACATTCTATCAGTGGCCACGACTTGTGCAATAAAGAACTCGTTTCCCAGGAAACGAAGAGACATGGGTGCACACTATGTAATGAGTCATGTTGATGACATCGCGTTTGCATGCACTCTCCTGGACAATGGTTCCTCAATCAACTTAATGCCTACAACCCTCTATGAGCGGCTAAATCTCGGACCTCTTAGGAAATCTAGAGCTCTCCTGCAATTTGCTGATAAATCAACCAAGAGGTCCCAAGGAGAATTGAGGAATGTTGTGATTAAAGTCGAGGGGCAGGAATACATGGTGGACTTCACTGTCCTGGATATGGGAACCCCTCGTAATTGGAGAGACTCACAGATCATCTTAGGCAGGCCCTTCCTCAGAACAGCAGGGGCCTTGTTTGATTATAAGATCGAGAAGATCCAGTTCCAAACTCCGGGCGGAGATGAGGAAATTGAGATGAAGCAGACAAGATGGCAGAGACCGGATTCAGAATCCAGCACCGAGTACTCTTCAACCGAAGTAGACTGCGATCATGTAGACGTAGTTGGGCCATGGAGACAGAACCCAGCCAGCACCGATGAGTCCATCCCCTCCGGAGATGATCCAGTGCATGAGTCAGTTTGCAAGGTCCTCTAGAACGAGTACAGCTCTGAACCTGCATCGCCCTACATCTTCGATGACTTAGAGGCCCAGTTGGGTCTGTCAGTCCTTCCATCTTTAGGACAATCAGAAGATGAGGATGACGAGTCGGACGAGGCTTTTGCCGATTGTATGGAGACCTTTGACGATCCGACTCCAGAGCCGAACAACTTGGTGGCAGCTATCACAGAGAAAGATCCAGCCACTTCTAACACCGAACCAGATCAGATTGAGCCAGACTTCTTAGACGATCACATTATTCCTGAGCTCAAACCTTTACCCACAACATTAAAATATGCCTTCCTTGCGGGTCAGGACAAGAAATATCTGGTCATCATCAATTCACGATTAATCGAGGAGCAAGACTCTCGCTTGCTAGAGATCCTGGAGAAAAACTGTAAGGCGATAGGCTGGAGCATTTCCGATCTCCACAGGATAAATCTCGCTCTGTGTTCGCATCATATCTACTTGGAGAATGAAGCCTAACCCTCTCGTGAATTCCAACGTCGTTTGAATCCAAATTTACGAGAGGTCGTGAAGAAGGAGATAGAGAAATGGTGCAACGTGAGTTTCATTTACCCAATCTCCGACTCTAAGTGGGTGGCCCCAATCCATGTTGTCCCGAAGAAATCGGGAATTCAGACGACCACCAACGAGGATGGAGAGGAGATCGTGACGCGAGTACCTACGTCGTGGCGCGTCTGTGTGGATTACAGACGCCTGAATGCCGCGACGAAGAAGGATCATTTCCCCGTGTCATTCATTGATCAGATCCTAGAGAGACTAGCGGGGAAAGAATTCTTCTGTTTCTTGGATGGGTTCTCGGGCTACATTCAAGTAGCCATAGCTCCAGAGGACCAGGAAAAGACCACATTCACATGCCCCTTTGGTACTTATGCTTTCAGATGCATGCCCTTTGGGTTATGCAATGCTCCAGGTACTTTCCAAAGGTGCATGATTGTTGTATTCGCCGAAATGGTCGGCGAATTCTTGGAAGTCTTCATGGATGACTTCTCGGTCCATGACGATTCCTTCGATTCTTGTCTTAGGAATCTGGACCGAGTCCTCAAAAGATGTTGTGAGGTTAATCTGGTGCTCTCCTGGGAGAAAAGTCACTTCATGGTGACGGAGGGCATAGTGTTGGGGCACGTCATCTCCAAGAGAGGAATGGAGGTTGACCCTGCCAAGGTGGATGTGATCAGACGACTCCAGCCACCAACCAACGTCAAGCAGTTGCAGTCGTTCCTCGGGCATGTTGGATTTTATCGGAGATTCATTAAGAATTTTTCTAAGATTGCCCGACCGCTAACTGAGCTTTTAGGCAAATACATGGAGTTTGTTGTTGATCACAAATGTCTTGAGGCCTTTAAGCTATTGTAAGGAATGATAATGGATGCACCTATCCTACAAGCCCCAGATTGTTCTCTACCTTTTGAGATCATGACGGACGCCTCAGACCATGATGTTGGGCTGTGTTAGGACAAAGAAGAGATGGTGTCCCGTTCGCAATTCACTACGCAAGCAAAGTGCCTGACACCGCTCAGCGTAACTATACAATTACGGAAAAGGAAATGCTTGCGGTAGTGTTTGCCTTGGACAAGTTCAGATCTCACTTAATTGGATCAAGGTAATCGTGTTCACTGACCACACGACGCTACGATATTTGATGGAGAAGAAGGACGCGAAGGCGCGTCTTCTTCGGTGGATTTTACTTATCCAGGAGTTTGATTTGGACATCCGTGATAAACCTGGAAAGAAGAACGTAGTGGCCGATCATCTCTCTCATCTCGAAGATCTTAATACTTCCGAGGATTCACCAATTCGAGACTCCTTCCCTGACGAGTCGATTTTTGTTGTCGACTCACTCCCATGGTACGCCAATATCGTGAATTATCTTATCTCCAAGAAAGTTCCCGAAGATTGGCCCAAGAGCCAAATTGACCGACTGAAATCAGACGCTAGACACTACCATTGGGAGGATCCGATCCTTTTCTTCGAAGGACCGGATTGTGTCTGGAGACGGTGTATTCCTCAGGAGGAATACCAGAGTGTCCTTTCTTTATGCCACAGCTTAGAGGCAGGAGGACACCACTCCGGGAAGAGGACCGCATGGAAGGTACTTCAGTGTGGCTTTTACTGGCCGACTCTGTTTCATGATGCCACCGCCTTCGCGAAGTCGTGCCCAGTATGCCAGAGAATGGGAGGAACCGTTGGTTCTAAGGATGAGATGTCGATGCAGCCTATCATCATTTGTGATGTCTTTGACGCCTGGGGCATTGATTTCATGGGCCCATTCCCTGTTAGCCATGGATTTGAATACATCCTTCTTGCGGTAGATTATTTATCCAGATGGGTGGAGGCTATCCCGACCCGAGCCGCAGACAGCAGGACTGTCTGTAAATTCATCAGAGAGCACATAATCTCTAGGTTCGGGATCCCCAAAATGATGATATCAGACGGGGGTAGCCACTTTGTGAATCAGGAGGTGAAGGAACTCCTGAAGGACTACGGCATCGAACACCGTGTTGCTAGCCCTTACCACCCACAGACCAATGGTATGGCTGAGGTGTCGAATCGGGAGGTCAAACTATATTGAAAAAGCTTGTCCGCCCGGACAGGAAGGACTGGTCCCAGATCTTGGATCAAGTCCTCTGGGCGTATTGGACAGCTTACAAGACACCGTTAGGAACCTCCCCATTCCGAATGGTATTCGGAAAGACGTGCCATTTGCCCGCAGAGTTAGTGCACAAATCAGAATGGGCAATCAAGAAGGTCAATTGGAACACACACCTTGGGCAGAAGCAGAGAGAATTGGATCTGAATGAGCTTGTGGAAGTCAGAAACCGTGCATATGACAACAGTTTGGTGTACAAGGACAAGGTGAAGCGTTGGCATGATAGATATATCAGACGAAAGACCTTTGTTCCTGGACAGAAGGTATGGTTGTTTAATGCCAGGCTGAAGATCTTCCAAGGCAATTTGAAGTCCAAGTGGACAGGCCCATTTGTCATCCGTACGATGCATGATAGTGGATGTGTCGAGATCTCAGATCTCGCAGATGACGCACTGAATTCCTGGTGAATGGACAACTGTTGAAGCACTTCGTCGAATCCAATGAAAAATTAGTCCACGTTGAGGAGATTGTATTCATGCGCAAGACAGATTCAGCAGATACACCTCGAGCCGCGTATGAGACCTTGCAGCAGTGAGCTCCAGCCATCAGCAGCATCTCGAAAGATTCAGACCGACTCATTTGTATATATCATCATTCTTGTACATCCTATCCTTTCTTCCCCGCGACTCGAGTAACCCATCCCCGCCTCATCAAATCACTATCTTGGACTATACTTAGGATGATCCGATCCTAAGTATAGGGGGGATGAGTCACCTGAGTCGGTTCTCTGTACATTCTCCAGATCACATTGGTCCTCATACTCACTTTCGTCCTATACTTAGGCTGACCTAAGCCTAAGTATAGGGGGGACTGATGCCTGCATTGTATATTCATCCACTTCTCTTCTTGACCTCGTCCGCCCCACTTTTTGACTTTCTTCTACACTTAGGCTGCTAGAGCCTAAGTATAGGGGGGCCGGTCGATTTCTATACATTTATTAGTCTCTTTTGCTCTCCTACGCTTAGCACGAGCTATGTCTTTTTCCTCGCTTTTCGTGCTCTGAGGACATAGTGCACGCTAAGTATAGGGGGGCGTGTATATATTACATATATACTTTACCCATAGCTCGTAATTTAGCATATTTTTGTATATATTTTGCAATAATTACGGGTAGGTAAAAATTGAAAAAAAATGTATACTTATTGTATGACACTTATAAACTCTTGTAAATTGTTGTAACATAGGAGGTATACCAAAGCTTTGAAAAAAAATGAAAATAAAAAAATAGGCTTCTTATTTACTCTTGCATATCATCTCTGCATCTGAAAAGAAAAGAAAAGGAGTCTTGCATTTTCATTCATCTTCATAGCATGACATCTGCATCTCATCTGCATACTTTGCATATGCAAAGTGAAAACCTAGTGGGTCTGAACCAAGTTATGAGTAGATATTGAGGATGGACTTGATTTGACCTTAATCAACCTAATTTCAGAGGAACCTTATAGAAACTGGAGTTAAGATTTCTCAAGTCAAGTGACTTAATTCTTTGAGTCCGCAAGTCTATGTTCACATGTCATCTTGATTAGTCTAAGTAGAATATCTCGTGCATACGCATGATTCTCATAGACAGTGACCTAACTTGGACAAGCACAATGCACGTAGCTCTTCATTGATGAGGTGGTGAGGAGGTAGAATCCTTTAGCTTGGAGTAGCACACGGGTGGAAACATCCGTCCTCCTCTAGGGAGAGTAGTGTGTCTCAACCTAGTCTGGTAGTGTTGACGTCTAATGACGGGATGATGTGGGTTGCAATAATGCTTCAAAAGAGGGATAGTATACTGGCTCAAGAGGAAAAACTCCTGATGTACATGCTGCACCTTGTATGAGTTTGAAAAAAAATGCAAAAACTCCAAAAAAATCAGACAGGTCCAAGTGAAAAAAAACTGTTGGAGTATGTATATTAGCAAAGAAAATGCAGCTGGATGACTTGGCTACACTGGTCAGGCATCCCGGGATAGGTAGCTACACTGGCTACCGTCCATTCTTTTCTCTACCCCCTCCTCTTGAGCTGGTCGCACTTGAACTTAGAAGGGAATACCCCGCTCCTCGAGGAAAGAGTTACTGGACCGAGTTATTGAGTTACCTTGTTAGAGGAGGCTGGTTCCGAGTCATTTCTGATGTGGAGAGTTACATTTCACTTACACAGTACAAGTAAGAATCATAGTCATCAGAAATTTGCGTTTGAGGATTTGTTCTGACCTGACTATTGAGGAGTCTTGAATAGAAGACTTGTGGAACTTGAGGGCTGTTAGGTCTTAAGTTCAGGTCCTAATAAGGTTCCGCTACACAACTAATCCAAAGTTCAAGTCAAGCTCCATTTTCAACTTTTATTCATGACCTTGGTATGGAACCCAAAATCATTTCACTCTTGCATTTCATTTAGTTGCTCGGGGACGAGCAAGATTTAAGTATAGGGGGTTGATGAATCTGTGATTCATTACTCTAAAAGTTAAAAATAGAGCCTTGTTCCCGAGCAAATAGAGGCATATTTCCCTTTATAATGCATAAATAGCATTCATAATGCATTCATAATACATGCATTTTAACACTCCATTTGCATTAAATAAGAAGCCAAAATCACTTGTAAAATATCCACTCATAAAAATAACACCTCCCTTATATTATGTACACCTTAGTTAATAATATAAGGAAGAAAATCAGGAATCCCCTTTGTAAAAGCACCCAATTAAGCCTTAAAACCCTTGGACCATAGAAAGCCCATAACTCCCTCATACAACCTCCAAAATAGGTTTACCCACTTTCAGATTAATACACATTAAAAGACCTTTAAAATGAGACTGATTTCATCCAATTTGGAGCTCATATGAAAAAGTTGGGTTTTTGGGCCTCTTTGTATACTATGTATGTGTATATTTGTATCCCTATATTTTTGTATCATATTTGACATCAATTCCGTCTTTGGTCAACATGAAACTTGTAGATCTCATCAAGATCTACAACTTTCATGTTTTGAGTTTTCCAAATTCGGCCTCCTTCTCTCTCTACATCCATTTCTTTTCTCAGACAATCACAACTGGCCATGTGGCGCCCTCTGGTTGCGCCACGCGGCCCGCTCCCCTTGCCCTAGCTGCCCCTGCTCTCAGCCGTTGGATTTCTCTCTAGATCCAACGACCATCTGCGCTCCACGTGCATCTTAATTCTCCACCGTCTGATCATTTCCCCCTCCTCATCTAATCCGCCCGTTCGCGCCTCTCCTACAGCGCGCCACGCGTCACATCTTGAGCCCTTCGATCGCGCTCTCAGCCCTCCCATCTGAGCCGTTAGCTCCACAATCATCTCAACCGCCCAATCTAACGCCCAATGCTAATCGCATCCGTCCGCTGGCGCCTCGCCTCCGCTGCGCCACGTGGTCGCTCCACGGCCCTTGATCAATGCGCCTCAGATCGAATCCTACCCGCCCCCTAGCGCTTTGATCCAGGCCGTTGGATCACAAGATCCAACGGCCAGGGCTTCGTCTCCTACCTCCGGCACCCCTCTCTCCCACGATCTCGAGCTTGCGCCACATGCTGCCCCTTTCTATTTTCAGCCACACTCCAGCCACCCTCGCCGACCGCCAACACCTCAACGATCACCCCCACTCGTCCCTCATCCTCGCCAACTCCCTCACTCGCCACCACTTCCACCATAGACGCTCCACGACCTCCATGAACTTCGCCCCATCACCAGCCCTGCCGAGACCACCACCCTTTAAATACTCGAGCACCGGCCAACTTCACGCCCATCCGCCATCCCAAAGAGTAACCTCGAGCTCGGAGCATTCGATTGGTGACAGGAATTGATAGCTTCCTTGAGCGAAGACGGGTCTTCTTCTCCGACGAGATCCACGGTGCCACCGCCGTGTCACAGCCGCCCTCCGCGACACTGCTTGAGCTCAGGGCCTTACCGCCCCTTCGAGCGACAACCTGGAACTCGAGACCGAGCTCCAAACCCCAGGTAACCTCCTCCATCCTCTCCGATCTCTTTTTGATTTTTCTTTAGTTTTTCTCCGATTTAATACACATCCCTCAGCCATCTCCTTGCTCCGCTTTCACCTCGTCGAGCTCCGCGACGGAGCTCTGGCCTTCGCGGTACATTTATCGCCCTCCGACACCTCACTTCACCTTCCATCAGCTCCAGCTCTGCCACCTGGGCGGAGCACCATCGCCGGACATCTCTTCACTTCGACCAGGCCTCGCCGTCCACCCTTCGCATCTCCACGCACTGCCTCGTGCTTCGGCTATATCCCTAACACTTGCAGGTACTCGCATTCTTCATCGGCCGGAAGCTCATCAGAGCTCTTTTTGAGCTTCGCCGCCACAGTACTCCGGCACATCTCCTCCGCTCCTGAGACCTCCAAAACCTTCGCCGCACCGTCACGCGTCTCCCGAGCTACATCAGACCCGCCATCGAGCATCACCGACGTCAGGAGGATCAGGCGGAGCCAAGGCCGCCTCGCCGGAGCCCCATCAACTCCTCCGCAGGTGGCGGAGGACAGTTGAGGACGAAGCACAGCCACCGTTCGATCATCTTGATCGAACGGTCCCTAACCTGCCACGTCGCCCACAACCGGAGCAGCACATCGCTGTTGGATCTCTCTTCGATCCTACGGTCAGCATCCCGCCACGTCGCCCCCTCCATCACTCTCCAGGCACCGTTGGATCTATCCAGATCTGACGGTCTCTGATCACGCCACGCGCCAGCCACGACAGCCTTTGGATCGATCTTGATCCAAAGGTCCAGAGCACGCCACGTAGACGGGTCCGAGCCTCTTCCCCGACCTCTAGGCTCGGACCACCCGAGGCTTCGCCGACCCTCAGCCGAACCTCCAGAAGCTCCCGAGCCAAGACCCGAGCCGCCGACACCACCCGAACCTAGGCACCCTACATGAGCAGCATGTGCGCCTAGGTAAATTGCACGGAAGCCCCCGGAACTTTCAGAAATTGCAAATTGGTCCTTGTGAAGCGCCCCCACGTGAGGAGCACGTGTAGCCATGGAGAAATTGCATTCCACCCCCAACATTATAGGTAATTACATTTAAGTCCCTGTCAGCATTTTTATTTTTATGTAATTTTTATTTTCTGTATTGCAAATACACCCCTGTCTTTACATGCATCCCTAGGTGTCATCTTGTATCATTTTTAAATTCCAAAAAATGCATGTTGTAGTGTAACTTGTCCTTTATCTGTTGTGACACTTGTCATATTTTTGTGCATCAGTAGATTTTTAAATTAATTAATTGGTTTATTTCTGTGATATTTTGCCCAATTGGACCTTTTAATTGATAATTAATTCTCTGTACCTCCAAAAATTCCCAAACAATCACAGTAGCTCTAGGATAGTTAACTTAACATGGCATAAAAATCTCATTTCATTCGCATACATCTTGAGGCCTAAATAAATTATTTAGTGATTTCATTAGTTCATTTTTAATAGGTTCATTTCACATTAAAATTAAGGTTTGTCAATTTTCCTAGATTCCTCATCATTAGATCTATCTAGGATAATTTTATTTCCTGAAAATTTTGTGATTTGTTATTTATTAAAATTAAATTAGTGAAAATCACCCTGCTTTCATTTTAAATTCACAGTAAATTCATTTAATGTCAAAAAATTCCAAAAAAATTAGGGTAGTTCATTTTCACCATATTTCATCATCTGGCTGATTTTTATAATTTTTGGACTTCATTTGATACCTTCACTGATTTAACTTTAAATTGGCTTGATTTTTGCATGTGTCTGCATAGAAAATAGAAAAAAAGATAAAAAAATATTCCTCGAAAATCGAACACTTGGACTTTGCTACAAATTCATCTAAGGAGACAGATGCCTCTCTGAGTTCAACCTTGGACTTCACCAAGTAAAAAAATTTGCCACTTGAAATTAACTTGAATCTAATTAAAAGTGGTTTTTGATATTCCCTCTCGTATCCGACTACAACGAACACTTCTAATTTATTTGGACATTAATCTGACTGAGTTAACTAAGGGTGAGGGAGCGTTATCAAGCATTCGATCTATGTCTATTTTAAATTAATACACATTCAGCGACCTTCAAAATGAGACCAATTTCATTTAAATCGAAGCTTATATGCATAACTTGGGTTTTGGGACCCCATTGTACATTATATGTATGTATATTTGTACCCTTGTATTTTATTACTTTATTTGACCTCGTTTCCATTTTTGATCAACATGAAACTTGTAGATCTCATCGAGATATACAACTTTCATGTTTTAAATTTTTTGAAATTTGGCCTGAACTTGCATTGTTGTTCTTTTATTTGCATAATAGTTTATAAAAAGACCAAAAAAATATTCTTCTGAAAATAAGACCTCAGACTTAACTAAAAATTTGCCTAAGGAGACAGCTGCCTCCATGAGTTCGACCTTGGGTTGCCCAAGTAAAATAAATCTGTCGTTTGAACTTGATCCTACATATAAGTTCGAGTGGTGTTTTTGACGAAGTATCGATTACGCGACTGCAATGAACTTAACATATGATTTGATCGATAACTCAGTTGAATTAACAAGGGTAGCCGAGGCAGAATCAAAATGATATATACACTATAGAATTGATTTTATTGGATTTATAGTTAGTGTAAAATAAATACAGATGAGTGAATTGGGCTTCTTATTTAATGTAGATGCGAATGCTAAAATGAGAATGTTATCAATGCATGCATGAATGCTAATTATGCGATTTTTGTGGAAATATGCTCCTAATTACTCGGGAACAAGGCTCTATTTTCAACTTTAAGAGTGATGAATTACAGATTCGTCAACAGGATGCACGACTACTCTTCCACTTCATTTCATCCTGTACATAGACCTGTGAGCCTTTCGGTTTTCTGGAGTACACCACCACTTGTATATTGTTCGTAGTCCACAATCATCCCTAATTTGTGTTCGTCTTTATATACTTAGGATACCCGATTCTAAGTAAGGAGGGATCGATTGCCCGTTGATTTGTATTTTTGATTTTGTTCTTTTTCCTTTTCTTTTCTTTTCTTTTTACACTAATCATTGGTCCCCTAATTTTTGGCCACATTTGTTTCTATACTTTTGATGCCTTATCCTAAGTAATAGGGGGATCGAGTGATTTCATTGATTTCATTTTCCTTTGTTCCTTCATTTATATATTCATTTTCCTCAGTCACCTCATTTTTGTCTTCCACTATACTTATGATGACTTGATCATAAGTATAAGGGGGTCGATTGACTTCTATTCTTTTATTCTTGTTCACCCACCTTTACTTAGCACGAGTTAGGTCCTCCTTTTTCTCTTTTGATGCTATGAGGACATAACACAAGCTAAGTATAGGGGGTGTGTATTGTATATATACTTTTATCCATAACTTGTAGTTTTATGTAATTTCTACATCTATAAAATCCATAAAATGGGTAAGGGTTAATTAAAATCCAATTATGTATTTATTTATTATTTATAAAACCTTTGTAAATAAGTAAAATATGTGTAAAATACTTATTTAATATTCTTAAATTAAAAATATGTATTTAAAATATATATTTAATTTGTATAGTACTTATTGAAAATTGATGGAGATAGTGGATACCATGGAAAGAAGGAAGATTCATATACTATGTCTTCAAGAGACTGAATGGGTTGGAGCGAAAGTAAGGGAGATCGAGAAGACATGCTTTAAACTTTGGTATTCAAGTAAAGATAAGGGCAGAAACGGTATTGGAGTGGTTGTTCATAAGGATTTGAAGGATTGTGTGGTTGAGGTGCAAAGATTCGGGATCGGATAATTTTGCTAAAATTGGTGCTGTAAGAAGAAATTCTGAATATCATCTCAGTTTATGCACCAAAAATTGGTTTAGATGAAGGGACTAAACAAACTTTTTGGAAAGATCTGGATAAGATTTTATAAGAAATCCCACAAAGAGAGATGATTTGCATAGGTGGAGAACTTAATGGACATGTGGGAAAAGATGCTTCAAGGTATGCTATTGTTCATGGAGGACATGGTTTTGGGGATAGAAATGAAGAGGGAAAATTCATTCTGGATTTTGTAACGGCATATGATCTTTTCATTGCAAACACTCTATTCAAGAAGAGGGAGGAGCATTTAATTACTTATAAGAATGACCCAATTAGGACATTGATAGATTACTTTGCGTTGAGGAGAAGAGATCGGTTGTCTTGTAAAGACTGTAAAGAAATCCCAGGAGAGAGTTGACAACCCAACATCACTTGTTAGTCTTGGATCTGCAAATAAAAGGGATGGTAAAGATAAGGAGGGTTCCTAAGATCACTAGAACTAGATGGTGGAATCTTCCACTGAAGCAACCGAGCTTCAGGGGGAAGGTTTTAGAAGACTTATCTTGAGATTATAGCAGAAGTTCAAACGAGATATGGGAGTCAGTAGCATCTTGTATCCTAAAGGTAGCCAAAGAGATGTTAGGCGAGTCAAAGGGAGAAGCTCCAGGTCAAAAGGAGGCTTGGTGGTGGAGTGAAGGGGTGCAAGAGAAGCTAAAAATGAAAAGAGCTTGCTTTAAATCTATGTCTAAGGATAGAACAGGGGAAACTTTCACAAACTACAAAATAGTGAAGAAGGAAGCAAAGAATGCTGTAAGTGAAGCTAAGTCAAAAGCTTATGAAGTTTTGTATAAAAATATCGACTCTAAGGAGGGCTAGATGGATATATTCAGATTGGCCAAAGCAAGAGAAAGAAAGACCAAAGACCTTTCTCAATGAGATGCATTAAGGACAAGGAAGGTCACGTGCTTGTTACTCAGAAGGATATAGAGACTAGATGGGAGCAGTACTTCCATAAACTTTTCACTAGGGAAGGAAGTAGAGAGATCACTTTGGAAGATCTAGCTAGTAGTGAAAGTTACCTGAATCATGCAAGCTATAGATGAATACAAAGAAAGGAAGTGGAGGAGTCTTTGAAGGTTATGAGACCTGGGAAAGGTGTAGGACCGGATGACATTCCTGTAGAAGTATGGAAAGTTTTAGGTGAATGCGGCTTGACTTGGCTTACGAATCTATTCAATGTTATTTGGCGAAGCAAGAAAATACCCGAAGATTAGAGTAGGAGTATCTTGGTACCTTTTTATAAGAATAAAGGAGACATTCAAAATTGTTCAAATTACAAAGGTATCAAGCTAATGTGTGACACTATGAAAATTTTGGAGCGTGTTATCGAAAGAAGGTTGAGGCAAGTTTCTTAAGTAAAAGAAAACCAATTCGGATTCATACCAGGTCGCTCAACTATTGAAGCCATCTATTTGCTGAGGAGAACAATGGAGATTTATAGAGCTAAAAGGAAGAACCTCCATATGATCTTTATTGATTTGGAGAAGGCTTATGATTCTGTCCCATGAGAGATATTGTGGAGAGTTTTCGAGAAGAGGCAAGTACCTGTCCTATACATTAACCTCATAAAGGATATGTATGATAGGGTTTTATCTTGTGTAAGGACCTCCTCTGGGAAGACTGACTATTTTGACATCAACATTGGTTTACATCAAGGTTCAGCTTTGAGCCCATTTCTTTTTACTTTGATTAGTGACGAGCTGACAAGTCACATTCAAGATGAGTTACCTTGGTGTATGTTATTTGCTGATGATATTGTGTTGATTGACGAGACTAGAGATGGAGTAAATGAGAAGCTTGAGGTCCGGAGACATGCATTAGAGACTAAAGGATTTCGTATAAGTAAGGCTAAGATAGAATATATGGAGTGCACCTTTGATGGAAGCAATGGTGAAGGAATCGAAGTGAAGATTGATGACGATAACATTCGGAAGAAAGATTCTTTTAGATATCTGGGATCTATTTTGCAACATGATGGGGAAATTTATAGAGATGTTACTAATAGAATAAATGTAGGTTGGCTAAAGTGGAGAGGAACCTCTGCCGTTCTCTACGATAAGAAAATTCCTTCAAAAATTAAACGAAAGTTTTACGAAGCAGTCGTGAGACCTGCTATGCTCTATGGATCTGAATGTTGGCCAGTGAACCATAGACATGTGCAGAGAATGGTTGTAGTAGAAATGAAAATGCTAAGGTTGATGTGTGGACACACACACACACATAAAGATCGGATTCGAAATGATGCAATCAGAAAGAAATTTTGTGTAGCTCTGATCGAGGATAAGATGCAAGAAAACCGCTTAAGATAGTTTGGTCATTTGCAAAGATGATCAGCTGATGCATCAGTTAGGATATGCAAGTGTTGGGATGTTGAGCCGACTAAGAGAGGGCGAGGACGACCCAAGAAGTGTTGGAAAGAGACTCTACGAATGGATCTTAGTTTTTTTGATACAAGCCCGAGATTGACCCAAGTTAGATCTGAATGGAGGCGAAGAATCCATGTAGCCGACCCTACTTAATTGTGGGAAAAGATTGTTGTTGTACTTATTTAAAATCTTATTTATTAAAATATTTTCAAAAATCATTTACTCTTTGTAAAATTCTTTGTATATAAAAATTTGTAAAATTCATTAGTTATTTAATCCAAATAAAATATGGGTAACTTATCTTGTAAAATTCTTGTTCATATATTTATTTATAAAAAAATTAAAAAAATGAAAAATGCAAAGTCCTAAAATTCATAAAAATTGCAAAATCTTTAAAATTCATAAAAATGAGTAAAATTAAGAAAATATACTTCACAAAAACATGGTTGCATTTGCATTAGCATTTTTCAAAATAAGTTTGATTTCTAGAACTAAGGATTGGGAATAGTCTAAAGGATGGAGCTTGATTATGGCCTTTAACTTTCATTGTAAGGAGTTTAGTTAAGAATTAGAATTTAGACTCTTTAGGTCATTGACTTAAATCTTTGGATTCCATGAGACCATGTTTGGGAAGTCAACTTAAACTTACCTAAGTAGAACACTTGGTGACATCCATTTAACTCTTCATCAGTGAACTAATTTTGGATACATGCACTTTGCACTTGGATCAACTTGCATGGGGTGGCGAAGGGCAGTCCATTTTAGTGGTGCATTGTCATCCTTGTCTAGTGGCACGGACATCTAAGGACACGAGTTGTGGGATTGAAATAATACTTCGGATGAGGGAAGGATCTGCTGGCACAAATTTTCCATGACCTCAAAAAATGGATAGAATGAAAAAAATGCTATATCCGTCAAGTAACAAGAAGATTGATGCAGTGCAAGTAACATTACAAAGCCAATCAAAAGAGAAGCTACCAAATGCCAAATATGATCACAATGGCCCAAGCTTCTAAAGAGCATGCACATCTTAGTGGAGACTTAGCTACATTGGTTGGGCTCCACAAGGAGATGTGACTACACCATTTATACTCCAGTTCTTTTCTCATTCTTCTACATTCTCTCTCTATTCGTTTGTGCACACAGCGCGACCCGAGCTTAGAACGAAATACCCCACTCCTCGAGGAAAGAGTAGCCGGATAAGGAACCAATGAGAGTGTATTATTGGGGATGGGCAGTTTCTTTGCCTCATTAAGCAGGAAGAGCTTACATAATTCATGCATAATTGATTGAGATCAAGGTTGATAGAGTTAGCGATATGGATGCATGGATCTGATCTGACTTTTGAGGTGAACCTAAATAAGGATTTGTGGAACTTGAGGACTGTTGAGACTAAAATTCTAATCCTACTTAAGGCTCCAACAAAATGCTTGTTTTAGACCCGACCAAGCTCTGCCCTTCTTCTGTTCTCATGAATTGGTTTAGGAAAACAAATTCATTCTAACTTTCTTTCTTTTTCCCTTATTTTTCAGAATAAGTGTTTGCTAAGGGACTAGCAAAGTTTAAGTATAGGGGGTTGATGAATCCATGATTCATTAACATTATGTCTACGTTTTATCTTAAAACCCTTAACAAATGCATGTAAATATCCATTATTTTCCATCTTTTTATCAAAATTACATTCATGAATAAAAATGCACTTTTATTTATTAAAAATATGTAAATAAATAAAATAATAAAAATAAAGAAAACAAAAAAGGTATATTGTAAATATGCATACATGTAAATATGACTTATAAAATATAGATATAGCTATAAGATATATTCATATAACCTAACCTCCGAGACCAAGTCAACATGGATTGGTCGACAAATAAATAAGTAGAGGGAGATTAGGAAACAAAACCACAAAAATAATCATTTATTCACTTCACACATTATTCATTATTTATCCAATATTTATCAAAACTTCAAAGACTTTTAGTTAATTCATTTATGCATATTTTTCACCAAACTCTTTTCCTAATTATTTCTTAAAATGTATAGAAAAGTATAAAAATTATCTTGTATATATGTCAAGAAATCCAACTTTCAACTTATCAATTTCTCAACTTCCGAACATCATAACTTTCTCATACGAATTCCAATTTCTCTTTACTCATCTTTAAAGTTCATAAAATATTATTATCTAATTAACGAAGATGATTTCACTAAAATCGGAGTCCGTTTGCAAAAAAAGTCGATTTTGAGACCTAATGACAAGTGGGTTTCTAGGCTATTTATTTTCTTTAGAACACACTATTTATACTTTTAGTGATTTTATATTTTTTAATTCTTTTCTTGATCTTGTTTTTGATCATGTTTTATTTCAGATTTTTTGACACTATTTAATATTTTAAATAAATCAAATATCCTAATTTATAGATGAATTTGACATGTAGAGTATATATCTGTATTTATTAATATATTTAAATTAATATATTAGAATCTGGAAAATTTCACATACATCCCATTTATAATCCTATTAATTAAAAAAATATAAAATAAATATTTTTTTATTAATTTATTAAATTAAAAATATAATATCTATTTATCAAGTATTATTTATACATATTTAATAATATTATATTTTTATTTCATTAAATATTTATTATTCATAAAAATAAATTATTATAGAATTTAGGCAATCTAAATATCTATATTTTTCCTTTTTATACAAATTTAAAATAACATTATTTACTATTTATTATCTATTTATTAATGTGATTCAATTATTTGCCAACCAGGTGCTAACACATGTCAGCACCTGGTTCATCTTCCTCAAGAATGGTTGTTAGCATTCTGTTCTAACGAGCTAACTTCTCCTAATTTCTCCACCATTACTTTTCACCTAAAATGCCATCTAAACCATTGATTCCCTAGACCTAACATCCCTAACTCACACCTACCCTAGGATCTAACCTAACCATCTATCGATTCGCCTATAAATCGATCTAAAGTTTATTCATTCGAACTAACCTCCCCAGGTCCAATTCTAACTGTCCAACAACCCAACTTCCAAGCCCTGTTTAGAGATTTTCAGGTGACATACAATGGAGATCTTCCACCTGCGTGGAAGAGGGATGATCGGAGAGGAGCCCAAGGTGCTTCGTTTGAATTGAATCGTGTTGGAACCACCGTGCGTTGAGCTCGAACCTCCACCAAGTTCTTGAGAGACGACAGAAGAAGTCATACACCTTCAGATCACAAGTGATCTTTTCCATCGACTTCCATTCATTTTAAGCCAATTTTAGCGCAGTTAATCACCTAATTGAGTCTTCTTCATGTATTCAAGCCAATTTTAGCCTTCGATTTACATCGAAATCAAGCCCAATTTCAAGGTTCTTCTTCACGTATTCGGAAACCTGTACGGTGTGTATTTTTTCTCAAATTTCGATCAATTCCATTTCGAAGTGAGTCTTGATTTCCTCGCAGGTGTGTCCGTATTCAAGAGGCGAAGCAACGCATCAAATTCTCGATAATTACTGTAGAATCGAAGCTCCAAGATCATTCATGGCGGAGAGGCTCGCCTGATACATTTGCGGGCCTAATTTCATGCATCGTCAAGTTTCCTCAACCTAATTCTCGTAACAGGTGTGCTCAAGAGGGGTAGGTGACCCTTCTCCGATCTTGCCTCCGACCAATTTGAACAATTCGATGGCCAAATCAACGAAACCTCTGCCATGTTCTTCATTTGGGGAAGAACAACCCCAAATCCTCCAAATGCTACAGCCTCTAGCCACGTGTCGCCAACCAACGGACTAGATCACGCCCATGCAATCTAATCTCAGCTGTCTGCTTTGAAACGGTGTGAAAATTGCATAATCACCCTTGCAACTTCCAAATTTACTCACGTGCCTCCATAAGTTCGACTATTTACATTTAGGTCCTTGACCAGGTCCTAAGTGTAAACTCAAGAGTCCTTTCTTACATATAGGTCCCTGACCAGGGACCTACTTGAAAGAAGAGTTTTATCTTTTTCTTGTATTTTTTATATTTCTACACTAGACTATCTTGGATATTTGTGGATCATTGGACATTATTCTAGCATAGTATTTTTTACATTTTATTTTGAAAGAATTTTGAGGATTTTAATCGTGATTTTATCGAGATTTAATTCTTTGATTTTCATCCCATCTTGGCTTTCTTTTTTAGCACTTTTTCGAGCCCATTGCTCGAGCTCTTTGTAGAACTACTGTATAGTATCACTATACATATCTCTACTGCATTATAATATATTGTAGATATCCTTTATTTGAAAAAATATATCTTTGAAAATAAAATAAAAATTGGAAAAATAAAGTTAAATAAAAACTTAAAAAAACCAATAAAAAGAGTTTTCTCTTTCCTCGAGAAGAAATTAAAAATTGCAAAAATATTCTATTTTTTTTAAATCTGAGTATTTTTATTCTGCTTCCTCAAGTTTGACCCAAGGACACTTGTTTAATAATAAGTGTAGATAATAATAGGAGAGAGAATCACTTTTATTCATTTCTGTCTCTCTTTCTCTCCTATTTTATCGATTTTTTGTTTGATTAAATTGAATTTTCATCCAGAGCAATTCTCTACACCGACACCTTTTCTACCGCTCGCAAAATTCGATCTATCAAAGCATAATGATGAGACAGACATCATTGTGAAGGGGTGGCCTAAGCTTAATACTTCAGACTAAGTCTGCAAGTAGATAAAGCCCTACTCTTCCATGTACGATAAAAGAGCTGGTACTTCATTATGCACAGGTGATAATCAAGGCAGCCGCAGGCTGGGTGTTTGGCTCCAATCCTTAAGGGTCATGCCCCTCTTAGTCTGGAGTGTACCTGAAAATAATGTGGGCTTTAGGAACCAAAAATAATGAAGTCTATTATGAATTTTATTTATGGTGAAAGTGTTAATAGTAGTCCCCTTGTTTTAATTTTTGAATTTTTCACTTTTTGGGTATTTGTCAGAAATATGCGCCTATTGTTTTGGATTTTCTTTAAAATCTAAGTTAGCAAAAACATAGGGAGATAACGGAAAGAAATGCAAGGTTACACTAGGATGGAAATCTCATCGTTTTGTCGAAATGATGGATGCTCTAATAGAATACTTGCAACACTTCCCATCTCTATCCATTCGGGATGCAAAATAGAAATTTAAATTACACTATATGCGGTATGCAAGCCTATGAAATTGCCCTAAGCAAGCACATATTTAATTTTACTATGGTCCAAGCGTAAAGACTATATGTACATGTAGACATTAGGGATTTGGACCTAAGTTACTCGATCAAACAATCCTAAAGAGTAAGGGCTCATTCACATAAAACACATAAAAATAAATGCAGAAAACTCAAATCATGGGAAATAAAATAAAATAAGTGGAAAATAGATAGGATAAACGAGTAGAAGGAGAGAAAAACTACAAAAAATCGAGTAGGCCCCAAGGTGAACAAATACCTAGTAAAAAAGGCCCGTGAAGTTTGAATATCCAAATGTTCAAGTATTATTGCAAATTATAATACAAAAATAAAAGTCTCTCTCTCTCATAAAATAAAATATATACTAAAGATGTTGTTTGCTCAGGTCTACAATCTTCTCTCCTTCTCTCTCCTACCAGTCTGTAAAGAAGGAGTTGATCTTCGCTCTACTTGGCTGCATCGGTCTCCTAGAAGATTGTCCTCGCATAGCGGGCCCTCGCAAGAAAGTCAATAGAAAGAGATTATTAGCACAAATAAATAATTATTTAAATAAAGGAATAAAAAGATAGATGTTAAGGCAGAAAATATGTACAACTATCCTACCCTACGCGTTGCTCCCTGGCAACAACGCCATTTTGTTGAAAGGGTTTGATAAAAATACCTAACATATGGCCTTGGAGGATCCTGCGTTGTTCGGCAAGTCAAATCCAACAATCACTGTATTGGCCCTCTCTATACACTCGGTACTTAAACAACCCACTCAGACAATAATCAACACATGATAATGATTAAACAATGTAAAATACAGGGTGGAATTTATTATACCCTATAAAAAAGATGTGTATAGAATGTAAGTGTAGGGATCGAACCACTACGATCAAACGATGAATAGGTATGATTATTATTAATTAATAATAAAAAATAATTATTATTTCTATGTTTTATATTTTTCTAATTTTTGTGGATTTTTTATTATATTTAATTTTATGGATTTTTAAATGCGTATATTATTTTTTACATTTTTAGTTTTAATTTTTTTTATTTTCATTTGGAAAATTTTTAATTTTCCTTTTTTAGTTTTAAGTATAATATATATT
Organism: Ottelia alismoides; assembly: GCA_037367405.1. Lineage (NCBI taxonomy): Eukaryota > Viridiplantae > Streptophyta > Magnoliopsida > Alismatales > Hydrocharitaceae > Ottelia > Ottelia alismoides. The sequence continues at coordinate 1,177,740 of JAZKJV010007890.1, read as the reverse complement.
TGGATAAAATGGGGCTGCCCCACCCCCATTTTTCGTAAAATTTTTATTTTTTTGAAAAATATCACCATTTATATTCATATATATATATATATGTCCCTCCAATATGTCATTCCAATTTTTTCAGAAACAAAAACTCATATTCCCTCCATCTAGAGCAAGTAATTTCAATGGTCTAAATATTGTTGTAATCGACATGTTCTAGATGGAGGGCATAGAAGTCTCTATTTTGACGAAATTTGAATGACATATTGGAGGGATATATAGATCAATATACATGGCGATACTTTTCAAAAAATAAAAAAAAATGCAGAAAAATGGGGCAGGGGAAGCCATGTTGGCTGCCCTAGGGGGCAGCCCTATATAACCCTATATATTTATATATAATAAAGATGATATAAAAATTATCAATAATATATATGATATATAACAAATATATACATAAATATAAATATAGGAATAATCCTTTTTTAAGTTTTATAATAAATATATTTATAAGTAATAATAATAGTTAGTATATAAGTATTATAAAGTATATATATTACATATAGGATTTTATAATTTTAAAAAATATAAATATCTCAAATTTTAGAAAACAAAATATTTTTTTATTTTTGATATTTTTCTCTATTTTTTGAGATTTTTATACAATTTGTGATAATTTTATTTTTTTTAATGTATTAAAATGTGTAAAAATTAAGTACAATAAATAGATTGAATAAACTTGGATTTGAAAACTAGATATAAGTTAAAAGTTATCCAAAACTTTTTTTATATACTATATAATATAAAAAAATATAGAAAAGAAAATTATTTTTTGGATTTTTAATGGATTTTTTCTGATTTTCATAAGTCTTTTAGGGTTTTGTAATTTTTAAGGCTTTATTTCTATATATTTTTGTGATTTTTGATCTGAAGGTAGAATATATAATAATGTATACATTATAATTTGTTTATAATTTTAAAGATAGTTTTATGATTTTTTTGGATTTTTATATGCAAATAGGGGATAAAATGTTCCTTTTTTAAAAAAATTAGTAAAATACAAATAAACATCAAATAAAAATATGGGCATGAATCAGCTATGTAACATGCATCCAAGGTATTTTTCCTACAACTTTTAGAGTATTTAAACCATTTTTGATACTAAATGTATACAAAATAAAATATAGAACTAGCAAGGACCTAATTGCAATTTAATTAAAGTTTAAATGCATTTTCTAACCATAGAAAAAAATCTAGAGGCATCAGAGCAATTTTTATAAATAAATCTATATTTAGTAAACGCTTAGTAGGGGTATAAATGTAATTAGACTAAAACTGAGGGTCTTGCTTGCAATTTTCCTGAAATATTACACTTAATATACAAATATTGGGACTAAACTTAAATATACAAACCCAACACGGTATATATGCAAAATACCTTGGCCCTCACACGCACAAGTACGTAAGGTGACCTGGTAGAGGACCTAAACGTAATATCAGGAAAGCTCGGGTGATCCTTAAAAATTTATACATAAAATTTTACACTACTTAAGTTATTTATAGGGCTAATTTAATATTACAAAAGAGCAGTATGGAGTCTATGCAAATTACCCACTAAAGCGCCTGGATGAATGGTGCCTCGCATGCCACGTGTTTCACTTAAACCTGATCAATGGCGGGGAGGGGCTTCATTTCTCTTCTGATCCAACAAGCCAAAATAGAAACCGGCGTACCTCCCTCGATCCTACAACACTTGGGTGATATGGAAGAACAGGAAGAACAACGTCCCTACTGTCCTTTGATCCCTGATTGCCTGTTACTCTAGGCTCCATTCTCTACTTCGATGATCTCAAAAGATCCCCAGAACTGCTCCTCTTGTGCAGGTGGCCTTGGATGGCTCTAGGTCCCATCGATGGGAACCCGGAAGGTCTCTCAAGTTCCACGGCCGGGAGCAGCAGATGTTGATTCAATTTCTTTCTCTGGAGGGAATTCACGCCCTCTAACTTATGCAAAAACTATGAAGGGCTCGATGCGATTCTCATTGGCCCAAAATGAAGTTGTTTCGCAATGGGGAACAGAGGATGATGAGCTCCGGTGATGCAGTGGAGGGTGGATCTATAATCAATCTTTTTTCATGCAGAATCAAGGGGAAACAAGGTGTGTATGATGGAGAAAGTGATAAGGCTGGAAGATGAGGTGAAATGGTGGGTCGAAGACAAGTGATTCATAGTGTTTTTGAGATGGAGCAGGAAGCTCCAGCCAACTTTAGATCTAGAAATTAATCTAATCTAACACCTAATTGATGAAACTAACAATTAAACTAGACTCTAATGAAATGAAAATACTTGAATTAAATCTAAACTAACAGCTCTAACCTGATGAACATGGAGCATATGAAGGCTCACCTGAGGAGCTCCGATGAGGCCTGGATTGCCTTCATCCGCCTCTTATCCACACCGACAAGGCATGGAAGCTCAATCCACCATGAGCTTGCTATAGGTGGTTCCTGCTGGGGTTACAAGGGGAAATGGGTCAAAAATCAAAAGGGGTCCTGGGTGTGTTATTTATACATAAAATTTTGATTGATTTCAATGGGAGGCAGCGTGAACTAGAGAAGAGGCTGGTGGAAGTTAGATCTCTAGTGAGATGGAGGGAAGTATGGGGAAGGAATCGAGGGCCATTGTTCCCAGTATTAGAGCCAAAAAATGGGGAGGTTAGAGGGTCGCGAGCTCTGACAAGTCAGCTGGAGGAGGAAGGATAGTTGACCCGCAGGTCAACAGTCCTTAAGCTCTGGTTGGTCCATGTGGACCAACTAGAGAATTGCAAGGCATAAAATCTTTATTAAATTGATAATAAAAAAAATTAGTTTATTAAATAATAGCAAAAACATGAAAAATGTTTATTATTTTATGTCTATCTTTAGGGTATTTTTATTTATTTTTATAACACTATTTATAAGGTGCTAATATTTACATGTATATTCATAGGTTTAAATACATGTATTTGAGGTATTTTATTTTTTATTTTGTATTTTAGATTTATATTATATATACTATATATCTATAGTATATTTAAATACATATTTACATATTTTTATTTTTCCTGATTTTATTTATATGCTTAAATAAAAGGGGATATATATTATAGATATAGTTTACCTATATATTGTGTTTCACTCTTTATTTTAATGCATTTTTAAGATTTTTATTTTGTGTTTATGTTTTTAATGTATTTCAAATGATATTTACAATTATATAAAATATAAGAAAGGTAAAAATATACAGAATTAATAAGTTGAATAAAATATACAGGTTCACAGTACAACATGGACCCAAAAGACAACTTTTACATCATAACTCCATTTTTAATGAAACCGCCTTCATTAGATAGATAATTTAATTTCATGAATAAAGGTGAGTTTGGTGAACTTTGAGTTCCTATGGATGAGATACATGTCTGTGAAATTTTGTTTGCAGCCTTTTCTTTGTGTCTCGATCACACTGTACAATATTTTTAGGGATTTTTACACCCATAACCTTGAGTAATTTTGTAATTACAATCATAACCCCGTGTAATCGTGAATTACACACAGGACCTTGAATAATACTTAACTCTTACACCCATAACCCTATGTTGACTTCCATATGATTTCCTATTAACTATGATGGTATCTGTTAAATAGTTTACATTTATACCATTTAAGTTCACACTATCTACGAAGGAGACCCGTCCCTCCCCTCCCTCCTCCAATCAACCACCCCCTCCTCCCCCAATCGAAGCCCCGCCCCCGTCGAGCTCCTCCTCTTCCCTTGCTATCGAAGCCAGCATCGAGATCCTCTTGCTCCTCGCCCCCATCGAGCTCCTCCTGCTCCCCGCCCCCATCGAGCTCCTCCTCTTCCCCCGCTATCGAAGCCAACGTAGAGCTCCTCATGCTTCCCTATTTGTGGCCACCGTTGTCTCCTGCACCTCCATCTCCTCTGCCATCCTTGCATCGAAGTCCCCCACAGTCGAGCTCCTCGTCCTTCTCCACCGCATCAACCCCCCCCCCCCAAGCTCCTCCGCCTCCCTACATCGAAGCCCCCTATGTTGGGACTCCTCTATCGAAGCCCCCCCATCAAACAAGTTCCTCTGACCTCCCTACATCGACGTGCGTCGGGCTCCTCCTCCCCAGTCGAATCTCTCCTCTGCCCTCCATGAATCGAAGACCCTACAGTCGAGCTACTCATCCTTCTCCACTACATTGAGTGCACCCCCCATCACCAACCCAAGGCTCCTCCACCCTCCCTGCAACGAAGCCATCCACATCAGGCCTCCATTATCGAATCGTCGTTGAGCCACACACCCACCTAAGTCATCGAAGCCCCCCACGCCAGGCCTCCCATGTTGAAGCTCCATCGGGATCCTCCTCCCTAGTCGAATCCCTCCTCTGCCCTCCCTGCATCGAATCCCCCTGTGTCGCTCCCCACTGACACCGAAGTCCCCCCCACCCGACCTCCTCTTTCTCCACTGCATCGAACCACGTCGACTTCCTCCTTTTCCACTACATGGAAGTCCCTTCTCCATCGATCTCCTCCTTCTCCATTGCATTGAAGCCCTCCGGGAAGGCTCTTCTCCTTGAGGAGGTCGAGGAGAAGGTTTGGGCATGGTGGAAGGTAGTTACAAGGGAATGGATGGGAGGGATCGGGTAGATGCTTGAGGAGGATGAGATGGTAATAGTTTTTATTTTTTTTTATTTTTTAATAGCAATTGGATAGATGATGGGTTAGATTTATCCAATGATATGGTTGGATTAACATGTTAGCTGATGGAGGGTTATGGGTGTGAGACAGAGTGATTATCCGGGGTTTCTCATGTAATTCATGATTATGCATGGTTATGATTATAATTATGAAATTACTCAGGGTTATGGTTGTAAAATCCTTTACTTTTGTGTGCAATTATTTTTGTATTTTTCTCTGCATTTTTATGCACAAGTTTGATGTTGTTGATGTTATTATTTGAAATGTATAAAATGAAAAAAAAATAAAATAGGGTACAAATGGCTATTTATTGGTGAATAAAATTAGAGTTTCTCTGTGTTGGTTGTACAATTTAATTGTCCTATCTTTACTACTTTATTCCTTATCGACCAAGTTAATATGGACTTGGTCTCGAGGTATAGGGTCATTTAGTATCTTTGACACTTCATTTCTTTTTCTTTCCTTTAATCTTTAATTTTGAAATAAATACTTGTATTTATATAGTATTTATCAGTTAATTATTGGGTGTTATTTTTTACAAATTAATGATATTTACATGCATTTAACTAGGGACTTAAGACCAAAATGAAAGAATAAAGGTGATGAAATGGAGATTCATCATATACTTACACTCACATACACACACATATACACACTCAGACTCACACACACATTCATACACGCACATGTATACACACACGCTCTCTCTCTCTCATACACATAAATAATACAATTATCAAACATAAGCATTTTCTATTATCAACATGTAGCATGCATTTCCTATATCGAGTATACTTGCAAAGCAATCATACACTATCAAATATTTACCATCTCCAACAAATAGCATTTCATATAGAAAAGCATATAATCATGTGTAGAAGGAATCATATACAACAATCAAATAAATATGATAGAGTATCAAATGAGTGTGGATCAAAAACCGTCAATTGCATATAATCATGTAGAGAATGATGCATTGCAATCGTACAACTACCAAAGATAGAGTATTCCACATAATCATGTGATTATATATTACATCCAAATAAACTCAATAATAGTTACTAACAGTTTCGATGATGAGCGGAACGTGGAGAAGGAAAAGAGTTGTCCCACGACCATCGACGGAGAAGAGATGATCAAAGAAGGAAGCGGATCGTCGGTGGAGAAAGCGTGATCGCATGGTGGATGGAGAAGATTCATTGGAGCGCGTGGGGGTGAGGTCCATCATTGGTGGCGGTGATGGATTATGTGAGGTTAGGGATGAAATGTGGCTTGTCGTCGAGGGGGTTGGGGGTTTCATCTATTGGTTCAGATGAGGCGGTCGCTATGATCGTCTCTTCCTCGACAATTGGGAAATAAGTTAGACTGTCCCATCCACTTATAAGCCAGCCTTCTTTTTCACTAGACGGAAAATTAGGTGGGATGGTCGTAAGAACAACCGTCCCTTCCTCAGCGAAAGATCCGATGGGACAGGTGTGGCAAATGTCCCATCTGCTTCTAACATATCAAGTACCGAAGGAACGAGTACAAAAGCCTTCCTGTGACAGTTCAAACTGCCCATCCGCAGTTCTAGAAGCTCTTGTTGGGAGCATCCACATTAGTCTTTCGTATAAGAGCAATAACATGGAGATGTGCACATGTATCACACGGTGTAGGAATCCCTTCCGTCGCTCCTACTTGATGCAAGACCAAACAAGGTGCGTTTAACTCCACTATGCACAAATGAATAAGTGGCAATCTGGCCAAGTGAAGTCCTGGCCATTGTAATTATAGCCGCTCTCTATGAGCCACTCACTTTTTCGTCGTAATTTAGAATAACGGTCACATCATTGTTATACTCCACATTCGTCAAAAATATCCTTTGATCATGCAGCATCTTATGAAACACATGAACTTCTGCATCATTGGATAGATAATACGAAACATGGCCAAGAGCTTTTCAACTAATGACATGTATGTCAAACTCGATTTTATTTTGATTGATTTCATATACGACCTCCTTCATAAGTGGTATCCTCCTCCACTCTCCAGATCGATCCCTCCGTGTGACAAAAGCAAAGCACTTTCAATATCATCTTGAGTTTGAAATCATGAACAGTCAGGTTATACATCTTAAACAACAAAGCAACACCTTTAAATGTAACAGACACACATAAACACCATGAAAGAGAGACAAAACTTTGACAACCGTCTCACCTTGGGACAGGACATGGGAGAAAGATGAATGCCAGAGAGCGGGCTGACGGTGGAGCCGCCGCAGATGACAAAGGAGTGCGCTGGAAGAGAGCAATGGGACTGTGGGTGGAGAGGAAACATGCTCAGTCGTTGCCTCATGTGAACTGTCACTTAAATTAGGGTAAATTAAAAAAAAGACTAATTTTTACGTGGATTCTCAAAATAGGGACCGATATTTAGTTTGTAACAAATAGGATATCAAAATATAAATTAATGTTTCAGTCCCAACATCGTGAATGAGCGTCTCAATCCATAACTTTACTTGGCAAAATTACACCTAACTAATAGGGTTTTACTTTTCACTTTGTACAAGGAAACTGGAAACTGCACATCAACAATGCATGAGCAGCATCAACTCCTCGAAATCCAAAAACTTAACCAGAATTGGGAAGATATCGATCATAAAACAAAGTCGAAAGAAAGGACAATGATCTTGTAAATAACGGCAACCATCCAATCGAGGCAGCATTAATCAAATCAAGCATGATCAAGAAAAGCCATCGGAAGGAAAGCAAGGGAACTTGGTCCACCTGTGGAGGTGTAGCGCCAAGATATGCTTGGCCATGTCCCTGGCCTCCTCCTCGTGGAGCTCCACTTGCACCATCAGCAGACAGTGCCGTCCCTGATATTTCGTAGGCCCTGGGCAAAAGGAAAAAATAGGCCCTTATAAATTTCGATGAACAATGTGCCCTTATATAATCCCATGATTTTAGCATTGAGTTGTTCACTGAAATTTCGATTCTATAAGAGCTAATTTTTTGACGAGATGTTTCATCAAAAAATCGATTCCATAAGAACTCATTTTTTAACAAATTGTTTCATCGAAAAATTCGATTGCTCATTTTTCGGTGAGTTGTTTTACTAAAAATTTGATTTACAAGGCATCATTAGGACATATAATTTTTTTTCCTAAATTAAATGATGAATACATGTAAAAAAGGACCCCTAAAATTGATGGAGCCTTGGGCCATTGCACTCGTAAACTACCCTCGTAGACGGCCCTGATATTACCATGAGATTCACGCTATTACTACCGGATAAATACCTTACTAGATAAAATCATTCTTAAGCGAATGGTTTACTATCCAAACAACTTCCTCCCTTCAATTAATCTTCAATGTACAATTGCAACACTCACAACAGTTCCTATTGTTGTTTTCATTATCTCTTTGGAAGAAGGAAAATAATGACCTAAAGTCATTACGCTACAAGGAAATGCAACAACTACGTGGGTATTTGAACTCGCTCTTATTTTATGAATACAGAGAGGATATATATATATATATATAGTTCAATATAGCATGTGACTTGTTATCTTGTATCTGTATGTATTTCACCATTTCGTTTCCCAATGCAATATATGTTATATATTAGTTAAACTTATTACAATCTATCTCGATTTTAGCAGCATCCAGAAAAATATAGGAGACAGATTAAACAGAAAATCGTACGTCTTCCATCCATTGTTGATAATCACACAATTATACTAATTCACATGCAATTATCCGCGTTGAATCTCAATTAACAATCTTTCTGATGCTATGAAATTTGTCCCTCGATGTCCAATGCATGCATGTCCCGCTATTGATCAACAATAAATACATATGCAAAGCGCAGTCCTAGAAACTTAAAAGAATTCAGAACTGCGAAACAAGTAAAAAAATAGAAAATTTAAAAATATGATAACATAATAATAATAAAAGAATTATCAGTGCCATTCCCATTCGAATTTTTGAGAGTGAGAGAGAAAGATCAAAAGAACATAACAACAAAGATATTAAGAAAGAGAGAGGTGTGATGAATTAAATTAAGAATTGCTTGAAAAGGTAAAATGTGGTCGTCGAGTAGAAGATTTCATGGGAAGAGCTAATATCTTTTTGATATTGGGAATCTGACAATAGAAATATTGAGGTAGATGGAGATCTAAGGGGCCTATTTTTTTAGTTTTTTTCAACATGCAAGAAAATGGGCACCTTAAAGTTCATAGGCCCTGGGCTGTTGCACTTCCAAACAACCCCCAGGGCCGACCCTACCAGCAGCACCTTCTCCACACCACCTACCACCATCATCTCCTCTATTACCATGTCGTTCTCGTCGCAGTACTTGCACACCATCATCAGCACCTTCATCACTCTCTCTGTCGCCGCCCGCGACACCCGCAACACCTTCCCAGCCACTATCGCTATCCCTATCGAGTATTCGTGCATCCCTCGACCCTCCTGCATAGCATCTCAAACCCTATTGGTCAGAGGTAATTTCGTCAAGTAAAGTCATGTATTGAGCCATCCATTCACAGCGCTGTTGACTAGAACGCTAAGTTGTATTTTGATCCTCTATTTGTTACAAACTAAAGACTGATCCCTAATTTGAGGATCCATGTAAAAATCAGTCTCTTTTTTGTAATTTATCCCTTAAATTATTTGGGCCAGGTGCTAATGCAATGGGTCATGGCTTCCTTACAGCAAAAAAAAAAACTTTTGATGTCGCATATGGGGAATTAGCTTCGTCATATACAGCCCGTACGAATTCTCCTGCGTGGAGTTTATATCAAATATAAGCAAAATTGATCGCGTGATTAAGTATATATCACGCACCTCATAACTGTCCTACATTAGCTTCGGATGCATAAGAATTTTTGTAGATTTTTAAACCACCTTACTTCATTGCCTGGCACGTCGAGGCGGATGGTATTGACACTGATAAGATCTGTAATGGGTTTGTATGGGTTTGGTCATTAAAATGTAGTAATTAGTATATAGTTTCGGGATTTTTACATCAAGAATTCCAAAAACATTGCAAATTGCCTTCTTGAACTTGTATTCTTTGTAATTATCACATAAATTCTATAAACATATTATCTTTTACACCACAATATTTGTAGTTCTCTCATCCATTTCATAAAAAAACGAAATCCGTAAGTACATGCAATAATGCTTTGTAATACATAACTTTAGAGCGTATTACATAGAAATTGACGTGAGACGGGCAACAAGCTGCGCCGCCAAAACTAAGATTTGAACATGAATCCGTATAAAACTAAGGTTATCTATCCGTATAAGCAAATGCCATGTGATATAAATGGAATAAAGTGATGCGATTTGAACATGAATCAAACAGGAAAGCTTGAAAACAAAGGCTGCGATGCAGTTCCTCTCTTCGCTACAAATGGAAGAGCTATGATCCGAGAGGTCGATCGGTGATGAATGCGGAATAAATTCTGGTTTCGAAATTGAATGCGAGGTGATTCACGGCAAATCGATGTCTTGATTGGAGACACCATTGAACAGAGACAAGGAAGAATAAAAAGAACAACGTCAAAGGTGAAATCAATCGTGTCAAGCAAGCAGAAGAGAAGAAGAGACGTCTTGAAAAAGCGCGGACAACTTCTGCAACAATACGGTCTAAGTTGGAGAAAAAGAAGCAGAAGAAGATGGACGAACGAATGCCAACGGCTTGATGACAGGCAACTCCAGTTGGGGACATACGAAAAAGAGGAAAAAGGGAAGAGAAGAAGAAAGTGGAGAGGGAGGCACCACAACCGTTGATTTTTCCCTCTTCTTGATTAAATAGAGATTAACTCAAAGCATTAACTCAAGAAGAGTTAAAATGATGCAGAGCTTGTGGTGTTATACGGAACAAGTTTATAAGATTTATGTGATAATTACGAAGAACACATGATCGAGAAGATAATAATTTACAATGATTTTAAAGTTCATGGTATAAAAATCCTTATTATTTATATTTGAAAAGTGACGATGTTCACGGTATAAAGAAAGATTAATTTATATTCCTACAAATGATACTGACAATTAAATCAACCTCCCTCCGAATATAACAAGCAACAAAATCATCTTCCCTCCAAAATTTTAAAAAAATCCATCAACCCTAGCTACTACCAAAAAGGGTAACCTTTACATCTTCTACCTTACCTTTTTGTTTATTCCTCATTCCAACCAAATAGTAGAATTAACCGAAACATTTTATATCTCCATGTGCTCGCAATATAAACCCCTCTTTTTTTAAGCCTGAGGAGTGTGGCCAAATAGTCCTAACTGACGTGTGAAGTCTTGATTCTTGCCAAGACTACTTTCTTTCGTAAACTCCTAGCTTGCCACCAGGATATATAGTACGAGTTGGCAATTCTCGCATAGGATCAAGAGACAAGACCTTGTCGTGTCATTATATGATTGATTGATATGTTTCGTGCTCCTGAATTCTTACAATTTCATAGTTATATATCATCTATCCCCTAATTTATCTTAACCAAAGGGCAGACCCGTGAATTTTGTAAAAGTCCCAGGCATAACTTATACTACAAAAAAATGAAAGGCACTGAAATTGTAAAAGTTAAGAAGTGCACAATTGATAAAAAAAATAATGAAAATCTAGTTGGTGAAATCTTAAGAGGAAGAAAAAGGGAACGAAACATAATAATGACAATTACGTTCCAAGATGTGTTTATACTAGAAGTGAATGGGTCACTGCAATTTATTGACAAATCGTTAAGAGTACAAAGACGTGGATTGGTTGTTGATTGAGCTAATCGTTATCCTAAAGATACTGTAGCATCCGAAGGACTTAGAAATGGCACGCACTGCAACTTTATCTTAACATCAATGGATATAATAATTTTCCTAACCCATCATGGGTTACCATGTACTTTAGAATCTCACGGAGGAATATATTCAAAACTCCCACTTGAAATTTATGTTGCTTGCTTTCATCGAATCTAAACATTCAGTTTATGCTTTGCTAGACATTAAGCTTTACAACCTTACTTCTATTTTAAACAAAAATTCTACTACGAATTTAATTTATTTTCAGAAGATACTCGTCTATGGCCCAAAATTAGAACAATCGCAACCCATTTTGCTCTGAATAAACAGTCCAATTTGAAGTTTAATTATGTGATGCCGGTAATCAGCTACACTGACAATTTATGATACATGAAGCACAAAGATAAACATGGTGAGATATGAGGCCAACTTGTCCCCATAAATAAATGAAACGGCGAGTCCGTTTTGTTAGTTAACAAACTTACATTCATCTCATCCGATCATCCAGATTCAGAATAACCTGCTTTGCTCAAGAAACCGAGCTTTTTTTCCCAATTATACACAAAATACCAGGACTGAACAGAGCAATCAGTGTTTGTTGCTGCATGACACCTACTGTTGTGTCTCATTCACATGCCAACTTGCTATCGAAGCTGCTCAAGCAAATGGCAAAAGCCTGGAAGGCAGACAGAGGGTAGCGGTAATCCATGGTGAATAGGTCCTTGCCTATCTTCCCGAACTGGAGTATGATCTTATCACGGTCGCTAGATCCTGACTGCGAAGTTCCAGCACCAGCAGTAGCTGTATTGTCATCAACTGTTTCTCCTGAAGCTGCAATGAGCTGGAAATTTTTCACAGAAGCAACCGTTACACGTCCTCGAAAATTGAGGCACCAGCACTGTAGTTGCTCATGCCACCTTGGAGGTTTGTTTCTGAGAATTAAGGGACCGTCATTGCCATCCATGCTGATAGAAACTTCAGTGAACCTGGAGCTCGGAGTAAACCTGGTGCTGGAAGTGAACATTCTGCTAGAAGTGAACCTGCTGCTCACCGACGAAATGGAGCTAGAAGTAATTCTGCCTGACTCGCATAGTTTTGAATTATCAAGGGCATCTTCGAGCGGATGAGGGAGGGACATGCTTGATAATTTATCTTCTAATGAGTCCAATGTATCATAATATGGCGGAACAGTTCCATTTGGTTCCAGTGAAGATGCAGGTATAGAGTATATTGCACAATGCATACGCCGAGGTCCTCGTGTTCCAAGCATGTTCAATTCATATGCAACATGGGCTATGCCATAGCTTCCAGATGGAACCTTGGGCAGAACTTTTTTTCTATAGAATCTGCGGCTAGGATGCCCAGAAGAAGCCACAGCACCCTTATATGGAGGTTGGCTGTCATAAATGGCAAACTTGGTGCCAAGAAAATTAGATCTGAAAAACAGACAGTGGCACAAATGAGTGGTCGTTTATCAAGCAATAGACTAAAAAAGAGCAAAACAATATGAAAAAATACAACTGCTATCTTATATGGCGTAGTAGGCTTCAACGATGCATATCAAAATAGGAAGAAAACAACTAAAAGCATATCACCGTCGATGATTGAGGATTAGTATACTTTGCTCCGCGGCCAAAGACATAGGGGATTGGCTTGTAAAAAAGCCATGTCGTTATCTCCTCAAGATTCACAGACTTTCTCAACATCTTTGTATATAAAAAGCCGCCTACCATACAGCAAAGAGTCCACATTCCTCAGGTGCTTCAGAAAAAATCGTGTATTTGTATTGGAATTAAATCAAACATAGGGGAGTTGAGCCTGCATTAAGCTTATGAATACGCTTATTTGCTAATATGATGGCAGGTCATAGTTCAGTAAAGATTGTAAGAGAGTTTGCTTGGATTATTCTATGTATGAATAATCTTCTATATTTTATAGGGGAATCTTGGTTCTTTATTTATAGTTCTTGCACTAATCGGTCCGGAATTAGGTGGTGTATCTTATATCACAAGCTCATGTTTTTACGATCTCAATTTAAGCCAAGATCAAACTCAGACTTTTCTTCTTGATTTTTATTTGGGGCCCTGAAGTGATAGAACCCCGTAAACTGAGCAAAGAAAAAGATTGGTTAGAACAGAAAAAAATCGTATATTTCTTTTCCTCTTCATTTACTTAAAAAAGTTCTCTGTTGACTTCATATGACTTTGAAATTCTCACTTAGGGCCCTATGGGCAAGGTCTCTTTGAGATGTGAGCCCTAAACTAGAGCAGTGCAGAGAGGTAGGTCTCGCAAGGCAAGGACATGAGGAAGTCGTCAAAGTTCGCCTATAACACAATAGCTACCATGCGAGCAAACACGAGAAATTGGCCCCGTATGAGCCAATATATGGATGCCATGCGGATCACCATTGTGTTGGGGTGATGTAGGCAAGAGAGAGGTCTTTTGGGACCAGAGCTGGTCCAAGCATGTGCAAAGAACGCTCGCTGATCGAGAGAGGGATCGTGGACTAAGAGCCTAAGATGTCTTGATAAAGCCAAGCATCTTGCTTGCTAACTTTTCAGCTACACCTAGATTATCGTTTCAAGGGAGTCCAATGAATTCCTGGATGCGAAGATCTTGCACACAAGAAGACCCCTTATGTAGGGGGTAGTAGAGGGGAACATCCCTTTAGGAGGTCAGAGGGGGCTTCTGAGAGAAAAGGAATCCATGTGGGGAAGCTAGACATGGTTGTGGCCTCGTGTGGTGAGTGAAGAAATCCATCCAATACCTACTTTTGTTTTGGACAGTAGGGCTTCAAAAAAGGCCTCCCTAGGTCATTCATTATACATTGTTCCTTCTTTCAAAAGTCCATTATCACCATCATGATGCTTTCACTCACGTATGGAACATTAGGTCTTCAGTTATGTTCCCTGGAAATAATAAACAGTCTGACAGTAGGCCCATCCGATTTTAATCCAATGAGTTGAAATCCTAAAAAGCACATCCAATTGTAATCCAACGTGATGAAACATTAAAACTTCTACATAAGGAGTTTAATTAAATAGAATCTAATCGCACGGACCAATCAAGTGAAGTTCACGATGGTAGATTGAGTGGAGGTTAAATCTCATACATCGCGGAATTAACGAATCAAATTCATAGAATAAGGTGTTCATCGTATGAGCGTTAATGCAACCATATAAAAAATTGATTGCAAATGTGAAACTATATGGTAACAGAAACTATGTTCTACAAGATCACAAGAGTATAGAAGAATACATTTGATGCATGGGTCTCTAAAATAAAAGATGTCCTGACTCAAGTCCGATCTGACGGATGTTTGTACTTGCATGCACGTTGGTTAGTCATGATGCTTCTCGCAAACTTGAGATCGTCTCTACCAAGTTGTCGATGCAAAAAGAGATCTTGAAAGATCTCTACCTCATGATTTCAAACCACAAAATCAAGTATTTCTACTCGTACATAAAGCATAATGAAGAAGGTGGATCCTCTTACAAATGTTCGAACCAATGGAGAGGAGATGAGATGCAATAAGGCGGAAAACCAAATGGAATATGGTGGTGGATATGAGGATAACCAAGAAAAAAATAAAAAGAATAAATTATCTTCCGTTTTCTTCTCTTTCTTCTTAGGACCGGAGAGCACTTGATGTAATTCAACTCAAAATTAATTAGAAAAGAGAACCCTTTCCCTTTGCGGCCAAGATGGAATCATATCCATCTATGGATATCCATGACAGCATGAGGGAAAGAGCCTATTCTATCCATATTATCTCTTTTAAAAATTAATTTCAATTATATTAGAAATAGGACTAGAATTTGAATAATCGAATTAATGGAAGAGGATAAAAGAGAAAACAATTATCTCCTTTTAATTTTTTGAAATCCTGAAATGAGGGGGAAACACTCATTGGTGTTCGCCCCACGGTTTTATTCAAAAGACGAAGATAAAAAGGAGGAAACAACAAACGCACGCCCGCACTAGAAAGCGATTACAACACCCATTCCTCCACCAAACGCTTGGCATGAATCCCGACATTCTCCTTATAGAATCGCTGACCCGAGAAAACCAAGTCATTCCTACCCCGCCAAACCGCCCACAGTATGGCCAAGGGATATAGTAACTCCCTCCTTGACCTATCTTTGTTTGACATAAGCGAATCACAGAAGTTCTGGAGCTCGTCCGTGTTGCACCAGGCCAAACCAGCCCCTTGCCATATTTGATTCACCATGGGGCACTTGAAGAAGAGGTGTTCCACGGATTCAATCGCTTCACTGCACAGCAGGCACCTGTCAGATACGCTTCCTAAAAGTCTGGCACATCTGTCCCTCGTCATCAGTCTTTGTCTCCTGACAAGCCATAGGAAGAAACCAATTCTCTCAAGGAGCTTGAGAGCCCACAAGAACGCACAATCCCAGATCAGATTCTCTGACTGAGACGGCGGCGGCCTACCAATAGCCCCAAGAGCCTTCTTGACCGTGAACGGGCCCTCCCGCCAACACCAATGGTCCCTCCCCTCTGAAGGGCACCCCACCTCCCTCACCGCATCGAGCAAGGCCAGGAAGTCTTCCAATCTCTGGTCGGAGAAAGTATCTCCTTTTATTCTCTCTCCATGGTCGACCATCATAAGAAATTGGAAGAAATTCTCTCCTTTTTCCATGTTGGTTGTCTACTATGAGAAATTAAAGAGAAATTGTCTCTTCCAATTTATCTTTCAGCTAATTCAATTTCAATTGGTTAATAACTCATGGAGTTAATTATTTTAAATAATTAGTTTTCAAGCGGCCATTACAAGGTCATACCAAATAAATCTAATTCATTAGTCTAAAATAAAATGAAAATCAATTTACATTTATTCAATTATGTGAATCTCATTCACATATGTCCTAATTAAATATGAATTTCACAAATACCCTAATTAAATATGAATCATATTAATGATAATTAGTATAGTTCTCTATCCATATTAATTAATTGTCAATAAAGTGATTCATATTTACATATTCCCACAGTAATTTTATCAATAATAGCAACAATTATTATATTGATATTTGATGTCTCAATGTACAACTTTTAATCAAATTATGATATATGAGCAGCATTTCTCAATACCTAAAGAAAATATTAGGGAGACTATACAGACTATGCATAATGACTAATAATTAGATTTACATCTAATATCTGGGTTTAAAGCACTTTTGCATGTTCAATCGGATATTTTTCAAATCATTTCTCCAATTGACTCCAAACCATTTTGGACGAATTTCCAGCTCTTTGGATCTATAAAATGAGTTCTATGAATTCAGACTTGATCCAATTAATTCTCATTCATTCAACAACAAAGCAAAGCACTAAAATCCACTCAGTTTTCCGATCCACCATTCCCTCGAAATGGAAATATCATAGTATACAATCTACTATGATCACATCAACCTAGAGTGTTCCCAATACTCAAGCATCCAATATACTGGAAGACGTTGATGAAAACCGGAGTTCAAACCCATTGTTGATCATCTCCTTGATGGTATATTGATAGATTTATCAATCAATCATTGGCATACAATATTGTCAAGATATTTATTATCTTTATTATTGTTTTCTTATTTCTATTTATTTCGTCTTCTTCTTGTAATTTGCCCAATAGGTTCTTCTATATAAGAGAACCTTTGGGCCTTTCGTTAATCAATTCATTCTTTTCCCTCTACATGGTATCAGAGCGACGGTCCTAGACTGGAGTTCATGTATCCCACCCTAACCCTACCCGCCCTACCTCCTCCAAGCATTGTCGTCGCGTCATTGCCGCCTCCCAGCCCCAGGGCCTTCGGCTGCTACCCCCGATCGCCCGGGTCGCCGCCTTCGGCCCCTCCAATGCTCAACCCAAGGCCTTCGACCCTTCATCTGCCGCTCCCAGCTCCTTCAGTCGTTGCTCAGACCGACCATAGTCCATCCACCCCCCCTCCAATCTCGACCTTCCTAGGTCGTCGTTGGCTCTCCCATGAACCTCCACGCACCTCTATGGCTTGATATGTCGTTTGATTTGGTCTGATTTTAAGCGGAGAATGCAATTTCAGACCTATAAATCATGTTCTCCGACCCTAGAGAGCATAGGAGATTGACGAGGATGGTCTTATGAGTCTACACGTGCAACCAATCCGTCGTATGATCATGTACAGTTGTTCATATCGGTCAATTCACCAGTTGAGTTTCGTTGGTCATCCATTTTTCCTTCATGTCAGAGAAAAAGGGTGGTATTTTTTCGTTTGAAGCCTTCAAGGACCCGACTCCCATCATTAAGATGGATGGGACCAACTATGACTTGTGGTCCATGTAATTTCTCACCCTCATGCAGTGCAACAACAAGGAGCACATCCTGTCATATCCAAAGCCAACGGATAAGACAGGGACAAATGCTTCTTGGAAGCAAGATGACGCGTATGCGTGTATTTGGCTCTGTGGGACCCAAATCATAAAGATAGCCAATGAAATTCTGAATCTGCCCTCTTCCAAGGCAATGTGCACCTATGCTCAAGCGAAGAATGAGGCCAAGATTCTTCAGCTACAGTTCGATATCTACAATGCCAATCAGAATGGTCATCCTCTGTGCGTGTACTTCTCTTCGCTCCATGGCATGTCCGAGAAGCTTCATAGCTACATGCCTATTACGACATCAACTAAGCAGTGGAAGATGTATAGGAACTCCACGATGGTTGGAGTCTTCATGGTTGGACTTGATACATAGTACAATACTGCTCGTACTTAGCTTCTTATCGAAGCTACCATATCTCCCATAGAGGAGGCCTACAATCGTCTTACCCGGATTATCGTGCCTGCTATAGCCACTTCTCTGCCCTCTTCAGCGATGGTCGCTTCTCGTGGCCGAGGATGGACGATCTAGTCTAGAGGACGCACCTCACATGGTGGAGGCGGTGGACGCCAGTTTGGACCTTGCACTTATTGTCGTCGGACTGGACATGCAGAGGATACATGCTACCAGAAGTAGGGATATCATGCTTCTGATCGCGTAGCAGAACATATGCACCTTTAGAGACTACAACTTCTTAGGTCGATCCTCGTCTGGATGATATTGTCTCGCGTATTCGAGAGATCATGACTCCTACAGTTGGCACCACTACTACAGATACCGCAGCCGCAACTAGAGCCTCTTCGAGTTCCTCGTGTACCGCCTATGCTTTTACTGGTAGTACAGGTGCAGACATGACAGAGTGGATTATGGACTCTGGAGCTTCAAACCACATGTGTGGAGATATAGTGCAATTGAGGTCCTACAGGACCATACCACCTGGCAGATGGGTTGTCGTTAATAATGGCGACCAGTTACCCGTTACAAGACAAGGGGAGATGTATTTGACGCCATTCATGTGCCTTCAGAATGTTTTATATGCTCCTGACTTTCAGATGAATTTACTTTCCATTAATCGGATTACTAAGGATCTACATTGTCATGCCATTTTTGACCCTTCGTCTCTTATGTTTCAGGACATACTCACGGGCAAGGTGATTGGATGTGGCCGTGAGAAGCGAAGGCTTTACCGACTGGTACAACCTCCTCATGCTAGCGTTTCTGCTATACCTACTGAACCATTCTCGTCGTATCTGTGACGCCTTCGTTTTGGTCACCTTCCTTTGCAGAAGTTGTGTCATGTTTCCCCTCAGATCTCTACGAGATCCTTTTTCCAGTGTGAGGCATGCCAGCTTGTGAAGCATCATCGTTCCTCCTTTACATCCTGTCATAGTCAGAGCAGTTCTCACTTATTTGAGCTCCTACATTTAGACATTTGGGGTCCGAGTCATGTTCTTGATTACTAGGGACACCGTTTCAATCTCGTTGATGTCGATATTTTTTCTAGACTTTTATGTTCTTTTTATTGAAGAATAAGTCTGAGGATGTGTCTGTGATCAAATATTTTATTAATGAGATAAAGGATATTTTTCTACAAAAGTCAAATACCTTCATTATGATAGTGCTTTAGAGTTTTGCATTTTACAGCTTTTTGAGTTTCTTAGATCTCTGGGTATTGTTCATCAGACCTCATGTGCTTATACTTCCCAGCAGAACGGTGTTGTTGAGCATAAACCCGTCACTTACTTGATGTGAACACAACCTTGTTGATACATAGCCTTGCTCCTCGCGCTTACTGGGGAGATATTGTCCTCACTGCATGTTATCTGGTGAACCGCTCCTCGTCTGTATTGGGAGAGAAGATTCCTTTCTCGATTGCATTTTTCGAGAAGGATCTTTTCTCCCTTACATCTCTTGTGTTTGGTTCTATTGCATTTGTTCATGTTGTCTCTCCTGGTTGTGAAAATCTCTCCTAAAGTTGTCAAGTGTGTTTTTGTCCCAAAAGAGGTATCGTTGCATTGATTCGCTCAGGCGGAAGTACTTTATCAGTGCTGACGTCACTTTCTATGAGTTTGTCATGTATTTTTCTCCTACAGGTGACAGGCTAGCTCCGTCTGACTCTAATGTTGAGATCTACATGCCTTTAGCTCCTACTGCCATACCACCATCGCCACCTACACCATCTCTTATGGCTCCTCCTTCTATTGTGACTCAATTTTTGCCATGTTCTTTTACTCGCAGGTCTCGCTCGGTTCCCCCTGCTCACAGGTCTTACCCGTCATCCAGCATGTCTCAGGTATGTAATGAGCATATTGTTTCTATTGATGGCACTACTGAATTGTCTGTACAACAGGATTCCATACAGGATGAGCAGGTGCCTTCTCAAGGGGGGAACTCATAGCCTCATAGGTTACGAACTTGGCTACTCTAGGAAGGTCAGGGTCAGGCTCGGAGAAAGACCCTTCCCCTTCTCTCCTCTCGCATGTCGTTCTGTCACCCCTGTAGCGTAGATGTGACAATAGCTAGCTATCGAGGAATTGGGTGCAGGCTAGTTGTTTGACCTTCCTGCGTCCTGGGGGAGCGTCGACCCACATTCTTTCTACTCGGAAAAATATGACTTCCTCTCTTCTGGATTCGCTTCCTTCTTCCCCTGAAGTGACGCAACTTTCCTTTCAAAGCGGCCATGTCCTCATCTCTGTACCACATTCTCGGGGATCCGACACGCCTCGAAGTGGGGGTCTCCTCTCTCGTAAGCCGAAATGTAAGTGTGTTCCTTATCCTCATACAACCCAGGTTTCCTTGAGCAGGCTCTCAGAGGATTTCAGGAGATTTACCTTTGGCACTATCAACTATGGAGATACGACGGACATATCAGGAGCCTCTTTAGGATAGTCGGTGGAGGTTGGAGGAGGAGATGGTCGTGCTACAGTCCTGTGGTACATGGAGTCTTGTTTCTGCTCCAGTTGGCGCATTCGTTGTGGGATGCAAATGGGTGTTCATTGTGAAACACCGTGCGTATGGTAGTGTGGATCACTATATGGCGAGACTTGTGGCACGTGGGAACACCCAGACATATAGGGTGGACTATCAGGATACTTTCTCTCCATTTGTCAGACATTCTACTCTGTGTATTCTACTTTCTGTTGATGTGGTACGAGATTGGCCCCTTTACTAGCTTGATGTAAAGAATGCATTCCTCTATGGTGATCTACAGGAGGACTACAAGCAACAGCCACATGGGTTTATTGTTTAGGGGGAATGTCAGAAGATTTGCAGGCTACACAAGGTTATTTATGGCCTTAAGCAGAGTCCAAGACCATGGTTCCAGAAGCTCTCGGACTTAATAGAGCTGCAGTGGTTTGTACGATCGACAGCAAATCACTCCTTGTTTGTACAGAGGACCCAGAGAGGTACTATTGTATTTTTTTGTTTACGTTGATGACATTATCGTTACATGGGATGATGAGCAGGGCATTCAGGGTGCCAAGTACTTCCTAGGTCGGCAGTTTGAAATCAACGACATTCATTACTTCCTTGGACTGGAATTTTTCAGGAACCAGTAAGGTCTTGTGATGACCCAGAAGAAGTACGTTACAAATCTTCTTTTAGAGACAGGCAAGGCATATTGCAAACCTGCCACTACTCTTATTGACCCGATCATGAAGCTCTATGATGATGACACCGAAAAGATCGACAAGAGGAGGTATAGGGAGCTTGTTAGCAAACTACTATAAATGACTATTACCATGTCCGACATATCCTTTGTCATGAGCAAAGTGGGTCGGTTTATGGAGCAGCCACACATATGGATGCAATCCATATGATTTTGAGATATCTGAAGACTTCACCTGGTACGGGACTTCTTTTCAGCAGAGGCACATCTCTTTTAATTATAGCATGGCAGATGTAGATTATGTTGCGAGTCCAAAGGATAGGAAGTCTACATCAGGCTTTATTGTGTTCATAGGGTATTCCCTGATTTCATGGAAGAGCAAGAAGCAGACTGTGGTTTCCAGAACGAGCACTGAGTCAGAATACAGGGCCATGATGTACGCTAGCACAGAGATGATGTGGGACAGATATGTTCTTACAGACCTAACTATAGAGGTGCCTCTTCTCATGCACCTCCAATGCGACAATCAGGTTGCTCTTTTTATTGTCAACAACCCAGCCTTTCATGAGAGGATGAAGTACATAGAAGTGGATTGTCACTACACTCGTGACATGATACATAAAGGTCTTATTGTCACTACACATGTCAACTCTGAGGACCAAACAACAGATGTTCTTGCTAAGGCCCTAACCAGAGGGCCTTATCAGAGATGTTGTTCCAAGCTGAATCTGAACGATACCTACGCTCCAGCTTGACGGTAGGATGTTGAGATATTTGTTATCTTTATTATTGTTTTCTTATTTTCTATTACTTTTGTCTTCTTATTGTAATTTACCCAATAGGTTCCTCTTCTATATAAGAGAACCCTTGGACCTCTCATTAATCAATTGATTCATTTCCCTCTACTCAATCATATGCCTTTCAAAAGTATATATTAATTTTCTCTCGAATTCTTGCTTGTTTCATAAACAAGATGACCATGGATTGAATTCATACTGACCCCGATATCTCACCAATAAGCTCCATCTTCCAGTACAAAAAGTATGAACATCTATGATTCCGTCAAGAGATTACACATCTCATATTTCCTTATATGTGCATCATCTTGCCAGTATATAGACCTTGTCAGGTCATCTACATATTGGTCTACTAAATATGCATACTTGGACATATAGATGCATATATATCTTCCCTCAAAGGATGTGTGCATGTTCGTAACAATATACGATATAGATTTTTAATATCTCGACCTCATCAGGTAAAAATTTTGATTTAAAGTCAATATTTTGATCTTTAATCAGTATTCTGACTTTTGGTCAACATTTTAACTTTCATTCAATACCTTAATCTGATTGAATCTCTATTCCTATGTAGATAACATGCATCAAGAGGTCAGTCGAAAGTTAGCCTTTGGAGAAAGATATGCATCTCTTTCTCAAACTCTATATCCTTCTTGAATATCACTTGACAGTGTCTGTTGTGTCCTCAATCTAACTCTTTAGATCGACAACCATGCATCAGCTTATGTGATTTAATTATTTAGATCAACAATTGTATGATATCAAGATGACTATGATACATCACATTAATTGTACTAAGGAACCTTATAAATGCAAACACTATATATGTCTTTAAATTCAAATAATGAGACAAACAACAACAATTTTTTAATTGCATAATGGTCGTCATGTACTTATAGGTATAACAAGAGAACTACATGCTCCACAAGAGAAGTGGTCTAATCATTAGATGCATCTATTCTTTGTATAGTGACTTGTAAACGCCCACACCCAAACACACCCCATTATAAGCAATGTAGAACTAAACTACATCAAGCAAACTTGATTAAGATTCATGAGGTGCTATATTATCCATAAATATAACATTACCACTCTCAGCAAAGCGTTGAGGACAAGTTTCTTAGGCAACATGAAGCATGAACAACAACTGCAATAAAACAATCCCAATATCCATTTTAGGGATTTCAAAATTCCTTACGAGCTCAAGAGGCTATGTTTCCACGTCTCATATGGAATAAGGGCGGACATGCAGAAAAAGTATGGGATGAGGGTTAAACGGATCCATGAACTAGATCCACTTAATCTGAATGCAAGCTAACAACCCCTTGAAAAAATTGGCATAGATTTAAATCTTGCCCATCTTGTCCATATACAAGTTGCATAATTTAGACTCCGTATTGCATTGTGAGAATGCGTTCATAATGACCTCAACCAGCTGGTTTTCAGATTTGATCAAGGGGAAGACACAATTGACCAGCGTCCATTTTCTCACAGATGAAAGCGACTCCACATGCTTGGTTCAGTCACGTTGCACAAGATTGTTGGTGAAGTTATTGTTGGCTTTGTCACAGTATACTTTCACAGGTAAGTAAATATGAATTTCAATTTCTTGAAGCATAATGCATACCTAGAGAATCTCTCTGCAATACTGAGAGCCATAGCATGATATTCGACCTCGTTTGTGGATCCGACACATGAATACTTTCTTCTTTACTATATAATAACATTTTCACCCACATATACTGAGTAGCCTGATGTAAAACAACGATCATGAATAGATCCGATCAAAACTTTATATCCTTCCCTGTTAGTGTAGAATAACCTTGTTCCTGGATTTTCCCTCAAGTAGCACAAAATCATTTACATTGTATTCAAATGTGCATCTATGAGAGTATACATGAACGTGCTCGCAACATTCACATCATACCTAATATCAGTTCCCGGTGAGGGTACGATTGATAACCTCTCCAACAAGCACCAGATAGCCTTGTTAGCAATTCATTTAATATTATCTTATATTTAAGGCCCATCTTGTGATTGGCCTTATTATGAGTTTAGGATGGATGTCGTTCCAGTTCTCTCACGTCGTTCAAAAGTTCAAGAGTATACTTTCCTTGCTAAATGCTAGACCTTTTTCGATGCAGCAATTTCAATCCATATAAAATATCTAAGATTTCCCAGGTTTTTTATCTAACTAGGGGGTACACACGCGCTCCGCGACGGGAGGGAAAGAATATATGTTACACAAATAACATTAAATACATTGAATATTTATAGAATAGATTGAAATGCACCCACAAATCCAGCAGGAAAATACAAGTGCTGAGAATATATTATTGAGAAAAAATTATAAGCATGCAATTTTTGAGATAAAACTATCTCGACAATTACTTAAAACTGCGGTCAAGAAATTATATAAGTTCAATTTTGTGCGCACAATAATGTGTTATTTTATAAGCAATACAATCTAGGTGTTGGTGTTTTTTCCAAGCCTTCGTTCATTTTCCTATGTTTACCCTCCTATAGCTTATTCTAATTTCTGTTTTTTTCAATTTTTGGAGATGGATTGAAAATATGAAAATAAATTTTTTATTTCTTGAAATCCTTTTATCTATGTTTTCTCAGTTTCTTTACGAAAGAACAAGACATAAGTTGAAATTGCATTCCTGTTCGGATGATTTGAGGAATATGGAAAGGATAAATACATTAGACATAGATATAATGCATAACGAAATAGTGATGTGACCACTTTATTTTGAGCTTATTTATTCTAGGCATCGTTATTAAGGTGGCAAGGCGACAAGGCGTTAAACTTGGGCGCATGTACGCCTAGGCGTGCTTAGGCACGCCTAGGCATTTTCCAAAGTGTGTCCTACGTATCGCATTTGAGACAAGCGACATATAGTTATTTAAACCAAATGGATGTCGCATGTCTCAAATGCGACATCGCTTTTTTTATTTTTTTGTATGTATATCGCATTTCAAAAATGTGACATGTATATTGCATTTTCAAAATGGGTTATGTATATCGCATTTTGTAAATGCGCTATGTATATCACATTTTTAAAATGAGATATATGTGTATTACACATAAAAAAATAGTCGTCCCGGCGCCCAGGCGCGCCTTGGAGCCCAGGCGAACCAAGGCATACACCATTTTCTATAAAAGCAAGGTGTTCCTTTTAGGCGCACGACACGGGGCGCATGGGCGCCTAGACATGTGCCTTGACATCTATGATTGCAGATTTTCGGAAGATTGGGATCCATTACTAACCTAATAAATTGCTAATGCATACTGTTAGGGTAAAAGAGTACTGAGATGATCATTCCATAGAGCCCTCGGGTCTCTTATATAGGGAGAGAGCCTTTGGGTAAATTACATGAGAGGTACATAAAGAAACTGAAATAATAAATAACATAAAAGACGATCAACTCTCTCTACACTCCCCCTCAAGATGGAGCATAGATATCTATCATGCTCAGCTTGGAAGAACATCTCTGGAAAGGTCCTCTGAGCAATGGCTTAGTGAATATGTCCGATGTCTGGTCCTCTGAACTGACATGAGACGTGGAGATGAAGCCCTTCTGGATCATGTCCCTAGTGTAATGACAATCCACCTCTATGTGTTTGGTTCTCTCATGGAAGGCTGGATTGTTGGCAATAAATAATGCTGCCTGATTATCACATTGAAGGTTCATAGGCAAGGGAACATCAACATTCAGATCTTCTAAGACTGCTTTAACCCACATCATTTCTGTGCTTGCCTGTGCCATGGCTCTGTACTCGGATTCGGCACTGGATCTCGCCACAACAGTCTGCTTCTTGCTTTTCCAAGAGACTAAAGAGCTTCCTATGAAGATAGCAAATCCAGAAGTAGACTTACGATCCCTTGGACATCCTGCATAATCTGCATCTGCACAGGCTGAAATAGACAGATATGTACCTTTCTTGAATAGCAACCCTGTGCCTGGGGAAGATTTCAGATATCTCAATATCATGTACACGGCATCCATATGTACTTGCCTCGGCTGCTCCATGAATTGACTCACCCGGTTTACTGCAAGGGCAATATCCGGTCGAGTTATAGTGATGTATAAGAGCTTACCCACCATTTCTCTGTACCTTCTCTTGTCCACCTCCTCGGTATTATCATCGTACAGCTTCATACTCGGGTCCATAGGTGTACTTGAAGGTTTGCATCCAGTCATTCCTGTTTCAACTAGCAAATCTGTGACATATTTTCTTTGAGTCATCACCATTCCTTGTGCATTTCTTGCAAATTCTATCCCCAAAAAATATTGTATTGTGCCTAGATCCTTTGTAATGAACTGGCTGCCCAACATAGACTTGGTTATCTCAACCCCCTGTGCATCATCTCCAGTAACCAATATATCATCAACATATACCATAACAACAATGGTACCTCTAGGGGTCTTCCGGACGAACAGTGAGTGGTCCGCATTTGATCTTCTGAACCCCTGTCGTTCAATAAGCTAGGAGAGCTTTTGGAACCATGCTCGAGGACTCTGTTTAAGGCCATAGATAGCCTTATGAAGTCTGCACACCTGCTGAGTCTCCCCCTCAGCAGCAAACCCGGGTGGCTGCTGCATGTAGACTTCCTCCTGTAGATCACCATACAAAAAGGCATTCTTAACATCAAGCTGGAATATGGTCCAGTCACGTACCACTGCAACCGAAAGAAGGATGCGAAGGGTAGAGTGTCTCGCCACCGGTGAGAAGGTATCCAAATAATCTACACCATATGTCTGAGTAAATCCCCGTGCAACAAGCCTGGCCTTGTACCTGTCTAGACGGCCATCCGCATGATATTTCACTGTAAAAACCCACTTGCAGCTTACTACTGAGGCACCTGAAGGAATGGGGACAAGAGACCAAGTTCCCATAGATTGCAAAGCACGCATTTCCTCTTCCATTGCAAGGCGCCAGCAGTCAATCTTCAAGGCATCCTGATATGTCCGCGGAATCTCAACTGATGAGACAGCAGCTGCAAACTTCTGGAAATCCCCAGTGAGTCGATGAAAGGAGACTTGAGAGGCAAGGGGATATGTGGCACACTGTCTGCGCTGCTTCCTATGAGCAATGGGCCGGTCCAAATCATCCAAGACTGTGCTGACCGGTTGCTCCTCCTCCTGTAGTAAAGGTTCCTGCACAGGTGCATTATCTAAGCCATTGTTAGTGTTAATTTCAGAACAAACCTGAGGCGTGTTGGATGGTTGACTTGTAGTTTGAGCAGGGCCTATCCGCCTCGTATAGAACTTAGTGAAAGGGACAACTGGAGGAGGTGGTGGTGGTGGTGTTGGTCGAGTAGATGATTGACTCAGGCTTGGCGGTGGTGGAACAAAGACATTGGAATCTGGAGAAGTGGAGGAGGCCAATCTGTCACCCGCAGGTGAGAAATACATGACATGTTCGAAAAAAGTAACATCTGCACTCACATAGTACTTGTCATGGACAGGATCATAGCAACGGTATCCTTTCTGTGTCCTGGAGTAACCCACAAAAACACACTTGATAGCCCTAGGAGAAAGCTTATCAAGTCCTGGAGATAAGCGATGGACAAACGCAACAGTGCCGAAGACCCGAGGTGTAAGTGCAAACAAATCTCTGTCTGGAAAAAGAACAGAGATTGGGGACTTTTCCCCAAGAACAGTTGTAGGCATTCGGTTGACTAGATAACATGTTGTAAGTATAGCATCTCCCCAAAAAGACAATGGCGTACAACTTTGAATGAGTAATGTGCGAGCAATATCAAGAAAATGTCGATGCTTTCGTTCCGCAACCCCATTTTGTTGTGAGGTGTAAGCACATGTGGTTTGATGAACAATGCCTTTTGAAGAAAGAAAGGTAGCAAGAGAGCGAGTGCAGAACTCCAATGCATTATCAGTTCGCACATACTTAACAGTTGAAGAGAAAACATTCTGGATTTCATTAATAAGATTTTGGATAACACTTCCTGCTTTAGATTTATTTTTAAGAAGAAACGTCCAGGACACTCTAGAGAAATCATCAACCACTACTAAATAGAACCTGTGCCCCTGATGATCTGGGACACGACTTGGACCCCAAATGTCTACATTAAGTAATTCAAACGAGGAGCGACTGCTCCGACTCTGACGACCTGGGAAGCTAGATCGATGGTGCTTCCCTAACTGACATGCTTCACAACGAAAGGAGGAACTCGGAGAGATCTGAGGCAGTAGGTGACGCATCTTCTGCAGGGGCAGATGATCGAACCGAAGATGCCAGGTGTACGGAGATACGGCGCCTTGGGAATGCAGTGAGACACCAGCGTAGGAGTTACGGACTAGACGATAGAGGCCATTGTGCTCAGAACCACAGCCAATCACCCTGCCCGTCAGTATGTCCTGAAAAATAACAGACGATGGATCAAAAATAGCACGACAGTGCAAATCACGTGTAATCTGACTAATGGATAAGAGGTTCATAGAGAATTCTGGAGCATGTAGGACATTCTGTAAGTGCATAGAGGGAAGCAACGCCGTCTCCCCCTGACCGATGATAGGGGAATGGGTGCCATCAGCTATGAGACCAGGCTGTACAGCTCTGTAGGACTGCAGAATATCTTTCTCACGGCATAGATGATGGGTAGCTCCAGAGTCGACAATCCATCCTGTGAGATCATGACCATGAGGTGAGACAGAAGGACTACCTGAGGCACTAGCAGAGGCGGATGTACTAGCGGATGCCGAGGCTGCAACATCAGAAACTTCAGCACCCTCTGGCGACGACTGTGGCATGATATCACGAAGTCGTGCCACCAACTCTTCGAACCTGTGATCTGTAGCAGGAGCTGAAGGACCCTGAACATGATCTGCGACACGTGCAGAAGGAGGGAAGCCGTGCTTGGAATAGCAAGTATCCTCCGAATGACCAGTACGGCGGCAGAATGAACACGTGGAGCGTATGCGACCACCGCGTCCACGTCCACCACTTCCTCTGCCACGAAACGAGGACGAACCACCACGTCCCCTGGAAACTGCCATTGCAGACGGAGGTGCAGTCGCTGTAGTAGATGGAACCGGTACACGACTGAGCCTCCTGTATACCTCTTCCATCGGCGGGATAGTGGCATCTGCTAGGATCTGAGAGCGTGCGGCCTCGTACTCCGGGTCTAGGGCAGCGAGTAAAACGCCAACCATAGTGGCATTGCGGAACGTCTTCTGTTGTTCCGGCGTGGCTGTGAGCGGAATAGTGCTATAGAGCTTCTCGAACATACCACGAAGCGACGTGTATAGCGAATGAAGAGGCCTCCCATTCTGCTTCGTGGTAAATATATCATGCTGCAACTGGAGCATCTTTGTCTCGTTGCGGACCTGAGAGTACGTCATGGCCAAAATATCCCACATCGCCTTGGCGGTGGGCTGGTGAAGAACATCATTCGCTATCTCTGTCGTGAGCGTACCTGAGAGCCAAACCTTGGCGTACGCATCATCAGCCTCCCATGAGGCATAGACTCCTGTCTTCTCCGGCGGTTCATCCTCGGTAAGAATATGCTTCTTACCACACGACTTCATGAGACCAAGGCCTTAAATGTCGGTTTCGATCACCATTTCGGTACCGACCAAAATAGAATTTCGATGGAATTTCGGTGGAATTTCGACCGAAATTTCGGTCATTTCGGTCATTTTTTGTACTAGGACCCCCATATTTCGGTCATTTCGGTCATTTCGGTCGAATTTCGATTTCGACCGGATATCGATATTCGACAGAAATTCGACCGAATTTCGTTGAAATTTGAGGCCATGCATGAGACTGAGGAACTGCATCGCCCACAGTTCGTAGTTTGTCCCGTCCATTTTGACGATCGGTGCGGAACCTTTGAACGCTCCTATGGCGGGCATATCGAGCTTTTGTTCGGACATAATGCCGGAGAAGAACGACTATTGATAGACCAAGTAGAAGTTGTCTACCAAGACTTTAAGGATTCAAGTGCATATGTAGACGTTATGCACTTGAATCCATCATTTATCCGAGACCGAGTGAAGAAGCGGCACCCGGCGACAAGTAGAGGCTCCGGAAGCCTCTACCAAGGAAGATGGTGGCTGGGCGGGGACTGGTCGGGGGCTGGGCGAGGGCTGGACGGTGTAGACAGCCCCCGGCGGCGGCTGGAGGAAGCCGGGGCGGAAGGTGGGGGGCTGGCGGCGCGTGTGCGGGACGAGGAGAGGGTCCCGGGACTGGTCGGCGGCCCCTGGGGACTGGGCGGAAACCTGGGGGCGGCGGCGGAGCCCTGGGCGGCGCCCTGGGGGCGACGGCGGTGGGAGAGAGTCGGCAGGGGTGGGGGGGTGGGCGGCGGTGGAGAGAAACCCTAGATTAGGGTTAGGGCTCTGATACCATGTTAGGGTAAAAGAGTACTGAGATGATCATTCCATAGAGCCCTCGGGTCTCTTATATAGGGAGAGAGCCTTTGGGTAAAATACATGAGAGGTACATAAAGAAACAGAAATAATAAATAACATAAAAGACGATCAACTCTCTCTACACATACATTTTCTTTCTTTTCAATTTTACAATTTACATTAGACCATGAATATAAATTCCTTCACTTTATAGGAATAAAAAATTAGTGGCACAAAATCAAATGACTCCACAATATGGACTGCATATTAAACTGGATCATAAAAAACTATACATATATATATATATATATATATATCAAATTGATATATGATATTTCAAAGCTTAAGGTCTTCAAAGACGTCATTACGGTTATACACTATAACTTCTTAATAATTTAGGCAGTGAATTGAAATTAATCCCGACGGACAATTTTCAGATCAAATATTTGGTATAATATACAAATGTTATCTTGATTCGTGATATGAAATGAAATTATTATTTACACTTAATATCAAGGTTTTTAGTCAAATTATACATCATATACATAAAAACAACTTGTCATGATTAATATCATGTTACTTAAAGTTGAAATTATCTTAATTTTTTTCAATTTTGAAATATATAGTTGACCTTTGAAAATCAAGAGAACTTTTTATTTTAAAATTTTTGCTAGTAAATATTTGATCACTATTCAATTCTTCTATGCATTATAGTTTAGATATCCGCATGCCGTCATAAATTATCGCAACAAAGCGCGATTAAATGCATATTGTACTATTATAATTGAGGTATTATAATGTAAAAAGATATGCTCTCCAAATTCTTTTTTAAGCAAAACTTTTAGAGAGAGCATGGAAAGAGTGAGGGAACACACGTCACATTGAGTTGCAGATATGTATGTATTGGAGGATCCGGAGAGAGAGTGGTTGATAAAATGGGGGTGATATAATTAGAGATAGACCACAATCAGGAGAAGGGGGCGGAGGGGTCCAGCGGGTACCATGGGCCAGGCCAAGAGAAGAACCTGGGTCAAACAAATGCAATAAAAAAAGCCCATATTCAGAAAGAAAACCAAGACGCGTACAGAAGGAGGAAACAAAGGCCACATTGTGACCCACGTGTCAGCAAAACTGGGAAAAACCCAGCTTTAACTATGTATATAGATACTCCTTGGTAAGCTTAGTCTTTAGCATGTCAATCTCATCGTCATATTTTGCAGTGATCGTACATCCGCAACAGTGCCACATTCTCTTGATTCCTTCTCACGAGGACGGCGTAATCCACTTTCCCTATTGTATCTCTATTTTTTTTATAACCACACTGTTGGAGAAAATAAGAGCGTTGTTATTTCTGAGAACCCTAGGCTCTCTTATATAGTAGAGAGGCCTATGGGTAAATTACATAAAGTGGAAAACAGAACTAGAGAATAAGAAAGAGATACATATGAAATATGGAAAACATAAATATCTTCACACTCCCCTCAAGATGGAGCATAGATATCGATCATGCTCATCTTGGATGAACACTTCTGGAATGATCCTCATGGCTTGGTGAAGATGTCTGTTGTTTGCTCTCCAGAGCTGACATGGGAAGTAGAAATCAGACCCTTCTGAATCATGTCTCTGGTATAGTGACAATCTACCTCAATATGTTTTGTTCTCTCATGGAACGCAAGACTGTTTGCAATGAATAGAGCAGACCGGTTACCACAGTGTAACTCCATGGTAGAGGAACCTCTATATGTAAATCACCTAGTACTGCTCGGACCCACATCATTTCTGTACTTGCTTGAGCCATAGCCCTGTATTCGGACTCGACACTTGATCTTGCTACAACTGTTTGTTTCTTGCTTTTCCAAGAAACGAGAGAACTGCCAACGAATATCGCAAATCCCGAAGTCGATTTCCTATCCTTAGGACAACCTGCATAATCTGCATCAGCATATGCGGATACAGAGGGTGTTTCTCCTTTCTTGAATAGTAATCCTGAGCCTGAAGATGATTTTATATATCTCAATATCATATATATAGCATCCATATGTACCTGTCGAGGTTGCTGCATGAATTGACTCACTCGACTCACTGCAAATGCAATATCCGGTCTGGTGATTGTAACATAAAGGAGTTTTCCAACCATCTCTCTGTATCTTCTCTTATCGACTTGTATCATCATCATATAGCTTCATGCTAGGATCCGTAGGAGTAGTGGAAGGCCGGCATCCAATCATGCATGTCTCTACAAGAATATCTGTAACATACTTTCTTTGGGTCATCACAAGACCCTGTGCATTTCTAGCAAATTCCAATCCCAAGAAATATCTTAGGGTGCCCAGATCCTTAGTCACAAATTGACTACCCAAAAATTCTTTTGCCATCTTGATTCCCTGTTCATCATCTCTTGTAACAACAATATCATCAACATACACCATGATAGCAACAGTAGCTCTAGGCGTCTTCTGCACAAATAAAGAATGGTCTGCATTTGACCTCTTGAATCCCTATCGTTCAATCAGATCTGAAAGCTTTTGAAACCATACTCTAGGACTCTGTTTAAGGCCATATATTGCCTTATGAAGTCTACAAACATGTCGACACTCCCCCTCAGCAGCAAACCCCGGAGGCTGCTGCATACAGACCTCTTCGTGTAGATCTCCATACAAAAATGCATTTTTCACGTCAAGCTGGAATAACGGCCAAACACGTGCTACAACAACTGAAAGAAGGACACGTAAAGTGGAATGTCGAGCAACCGGAGAAAACGTGTCCAAGTAATCAACTCCATAGGTCTGAGTAAAATCACGTGCCACGAGCCTTGCCTTGTACCAATCAAGGCTTCCATCTGCATGGTAATTAACAGTAAACACCCCCTTGCAGCTAACAACAGACGCTCCGGGAGGAGGAGAAACAAGTGTCCATGTTCCACAGGACTGCAACGCGGCCATTTCCTCTTCCATAGCAAGGCGCCATTTGCTATCTTGCAATGCATCCTGATAATTCCGTGGAACTTCTACAGTAGATAGAGCAACTGCAAATCTCTGGAAATTGCTTGTAAGACAATGAAAGGAAACCTGGGAGGCAAGTGGATAGGATGCACAAGTACGCCTCTGCTTTCTAATAGCGATAGGCACGTCCAAGTCTCCATGAACGTCATCCTGCTGCGATCCCTGTATCAATAGATCTTCAGACTCATCATTAGAAATCATGTTATCAAAACAAACCCGGGGCCTGCTGGATGACGGACAATGACCATGAGCAGAGGAGGACCGATGAGTATAATACTTTGGTAAAGGGGGAACAATGGTTACTGGAGGTGGTAAAGGTGGAGGTGAAGGTATGACAGGAGGTGGTGGGGGAGATGGTATAGAAGGTAACTGACTCATAGGAGGAGGTGGCATGTAGACCTCAGTATTGGAATGGGAAGTAGTCATTCTGTCACCTGTAGGAGAGAAAAACATCAAATATTCAAAGAATGTGACATCAGCGCTAACGAAGTATTTTCGACGCAGCGGATCAAAGCAACGATATCCCTTTTATATCCTGGAGTATCCCACAAACACACATTTGACAGCCTTGGGAGAGAGCTTATCAAGACCTGGCACCAACTGATGGACAAACACAACACAGCCAAAGACACTGGGTGTAAGAGAGAACAACTCCTTCTCAGGAAAGGCTATAGAGAAAAGAGTTTTCTCACCCAAGACAGACGAGGGCATGCGATTTACTAGGTAGCAAGCTGTGAGAACCGCATCACCCAGAAGGAGTGTGGAGCATGACTATGAATAAGTAGGGTTCTGGTGATATCCAATAGATGACGATGTTTCCGCTCTGTAACACCATTTTGTTGTGAAGTGTAAGCACATGAAGTTTATCGAACTATACCACGAGATGAAAAGAACAAGGAAAGAGCCCTAGTACATAACTCCAATGCATTGTCAGAACGCACAATTTTCATAGAAGAAGAGAAAATATTTTGAACTTCATTGATAAACATTTGAATCACATCTCCTGCTTCAAATTTATTCTTCAATAAAAACACCCAAGACAAGCGAGAGAAATCATCTACTGCAACAAGATAGAACTTGTGTCCCTGGTGGTCAGGAACACGACTGGGACCCCAAATATCAATATGGACTAACTCAAACAAGGAGCTACAGCTCCGACTCTGACGACTCGAGAAAGTAGACCGATGATGCTTTCCCAACTGACACGCTTCACACTGGAAGGACGACTTTGGAGAAATCTGGGGCAAAACCTGACACATCTTCTGAAGAGGTAGATGACCAAAGCGGAGATGCCAGGTATATGAAGAGTCTGATCCTGTAGAATGGAGAGATGCACCGACATAGGGAGTATGGACCAGACGATAGAGACTATTTTGCTCACGGCCACAGTCAATCACCTTACCCGAGGGTATGTCCTAAAAAACAAGAGACGATGAGTCAAAAATAGCTCAACAGTTCAAATCCTTTATAATCTGGCTAATGGACAGTAAATTCATAGAGAAATCGGGAGCATATAACACATTCTGCAGTTTCATGGAAGGTGTCAAGTTAATCTCCCCATGTCCTGTAATCGGGGAACGTATCCCATTGGCTATCACCATGGTCTTAAATTTCGCGAAATTTCGTCAAAATTTCGGTTTCGACAGGGAAGGTCTTTCGAAACACCTATATATATATCGATTTCCCGGATTTCGACCGAAATGGGTCGAAATAACAGTGATATTTCGACATTTCGACCCATATCGGTCGAAATTCACGTTTTTGGTTCAAAATTTCTCGGATTTCGACCGATATGGGCGAAATTTCACCGATACCTATGTAAATTAACGATATTAATCATGTGATCTTAATTTTAATCATTTTACTAATACTAACTATTTAGTATTTACCAATTCTATATATCAAAACACATCATGATTTAACGTAGGGAGACCCCCGTTCTGGTAGGGTATGGTGCAACAGGGGGGATGCATACAATGTTTCTTCAACGAAGGGAGCTTCACCTCCCTTGCAAAAAAGAGATGAACGCAACTCTATAGATTCACTAGAACTGCGTCTATGACCGTTATTTCTATGAACTAAACATTGTCTTATTAATAATTATCTATATTTTAGAATAAAAATACTTATCTATTTTTCTGAACAAAAAGACATTTTATAAGTATTTTTAACTTAGTTATTTAATTTCGATTCCAATATCTATCAGTCAGCTCAATGATATGCCCCGATATGTGCGATATAAGGCATATGGATGAGAGATATGTGTGATATAAGTGTGCATTTATTAGCTATTATTGTTTTAAGAACTTGAATTTAATGATATCCATTTCCAATATGTACCAATCAATAATCAGCCTTAACAACTAAATGACCAATATGACCGATATGTGCGATATGAGGCATATAAATGAGAGATATGTGTGATATAAGTATGCATTTGTTAGCTATTGTTGTTTCAAGAACTTGGATTTAATGAATCCATTTCCAATATGTATCATCAATAATCAACCTTAATAGGGAAATGATCGATATGACCGATATGACCGATATGTGCGATATAAGGGGCATATATGAGCAATATGTATGATAAAATTATGTATATGTGAGCTATTTATTGTTGTAAATAACTTGAAAGATCTTAATTTGCAAAAAAATGGTCGAAAAATGACTTTTTGAGCTATTTCCGAAATTTCCACCAAAATCGTCGAAATTTCCCGAAATTTCGGCGAAATTTCGGTATTGGAGGTGACCGAAACGAAATCGAAATCGAGATTTCGAACCTCGGCTATCACCACAGTTCGTCCTGAAGAGACCTGTCTATATGCAGTAAGCTGCTCTTTGTCCCCACAAAGATGATGTGTTGCTCCAGAATCCATAATCCAGTCCGTAATCATAGATCCATCACAAGAGGTGAGAGCATAAGAACTACCTGAGGTACTGGCTGTAGCAGGTGAACTGGCCGAGGCAGAGACGGCCACATCTGACTGACCTCCAGGAGTTGAATTAGGAGGCATGATGTTCCTCAGTCGGGTAACAAGATCATCGAATCGATGGTCCAACGAGGAAGGTGCAGGGGACTCAACTTGTTCTGCTACCTGTGCCGATGCTGGAAAGCCATGCTTAGAATAGTATGTATCCTCGGAGTGGCCAGGACGACGACAATAATTGCATGGTTGACGAATCCGACCCCCACGACCCCGGGGACCGCGGCCACGAAAAGTAGAGGAGCCACCTCTTCCTCTGGAGGCGGCCATCGCTGAAGGTGTCTGGCTAGTAGTCGAACTTGGGACAGTGATTCGACTCAGTCGACGGAAAGCTTCCTCCATAAGAGGAATAGTGGTGTCAGCAAGAATCTGAGACCGGACAGCATAGTACTCTGGATCAAGGGCAGCCAGGAATACACCTACCATTGTAGCGTTCCTGTATGTCTTCTGTTGTCATGTTGCAATTGAAGTATCTTGGTCTCATTCCGTGCCTGTGAATATGTCGCCGCTAGAATATCCCGCATAGCCTTGGTCGTGGGCTGATGTAGTACATCGTTGGCGATCTCTATCGTCAACGTGCCAGATAGCCAGACTTTGGCATACGCATCGTCTGCCTCCCACGAGGCATTCACCCCAGTCTTCTCCACCGGTTCCTCTTCGGTAAGAATATGCTTTTTACCATTCGACTTCATCAGGCTCATGAACTGCATAGTCCAGAGCTCATAATTCGTCCCGTCCATTTTCACAATAGGCGCTGGACCTCTGAATGCGCCAGTGGCGGGTACATCGACCTTGCTTTCAGAGATATTGCCGGAAGAAGACAGCTATGGGTGCAGGAAACCAAAGTTTGTATGTCTACACAGACATATATGGGTTCGGGTGCACGTGTAGACTCATGCACACCAACCCATCGACCAACAGATGAAGTCGATAAGTTCGGAGCGTGAGGGGCATGTTAACTCAGTTGCACGCTCACCCTCAAGCCCTAGAAGCCACGCGCTAACTGCTGTGCGCGTGAGACAGTGCGCGAGAATGCGCGCGAGGCCTGCCTCGCGCAAGAGAGTGCGCGAGGCTTGCTGGGCGCGAGAGAGCGCGCGAGGAGGCGCGCGAGATGCGTGAGGAGGTGCGCGCGAGGCGAACGCTGTGCGCGCGGAGCCGCTGTGCACTGGGCGATGGCGCGCGCAAGGCGCGGATGTGCGTGCGCAAGGCGGTGGCGGCGGCGTACGAGGAGGTGGGGGGCCTGGAGGTAGGGTTAGGGTTTTTCGGAATCGAGAGCTCCGGTCTAGGACTGCCGCTCTGATACCATGTTGGAGAAAATAAAGGCGTTGTTATTTCTGACAACGCTAGGCTCTCTTATATAGTAGAGAGGCATATGGGTAAATTAAATAAAGTGGAAAAAAGAACTAGAGAATAAGAAAGAGATACATATGAAATATGGAAAACATAAATATCTTCGCACACACAAAGACGATCAAACCACATTTTCAGTTATTATTTTAGACCATGCGAGGACGTCGTCAATTTACAAAAGTGTCTGAATAATCAATCATGGACCCATGTGTATATCCCCTCGTAACAGGTTTAGTTTTATATTTGTCTATCCAGCCATCAGCTATGTACCTAACGATAAATTCTATTTGTCCTTACCAATACGAAAAATGTTGAGATAATAGTTATCTTTTATTCATTCCACGTATTTTCTTTTCTTTCCGTCTAAATTATGTAAATTTTCCCAACAGGTTATACTCTACATAAGAGAACCCTAGGGCATCATGAATACGCAACTCACTATTTTCTCGCCACATGGTATCGAAGCAATGGCCTTAGATCAGAGTTCTCGTACCTTGTGCCCTATCCCCCACCCCACTCATCACGTGTTGTCAGGGCTCTACCCCACGTCGTGCGTCGTCGCCGCCTACACCCAGGGCCCCTCATCTCCACCAACAGGTCCCCCTCGCATGCCTTGGGCCACTTTCGCCCCTAAGGGGCCCTCGTACACCGCCCACCCCAGGCCCCTAGTGCATTTCTCCAACCTTTCAAGGGCCCCACGCATGTTGCCCAGCCCTGACGGGGGCCTTCTTGTTGTTGTTGGGCCCATCCAAGCTCACTGTGCGTCGTCGAGAATCACAGTAGGCCCTCCCCAAGCATTGTACTTCCCTGGTTTGGGTACTTGCTCCTCCGCCAGCACCCCTACAGCCCCTATCGGCCATCATTAGGCCCCTAAGGGCCCTTCTTATCCTCTTCGGCGCCACCCAAATTTGTTGAACAATCTGATTTAAACCAAAAAAAAGGTGATTTCAAACCTATAAATCACCTTTTTTGACCCTAGGGCGGATCGAGGATTGACAAGGATGGTTGTATAAATCTATACATACAACCAAATACCTATACGATCGTGTAGACTCACTCGGATCGGTCTACTACCCTAGTCAAATTTCATTTCGGTCTCTTTTTCCATCATGTCGCAGAGCAAGGGTGACGTCTTCTCTTCCTTCAGTACCATCAAGGGCCCGGTTACCATCATGAAGATGGATAGGACCAATGATAAGTTGTGATCCATGCAGTTCTTGACCCTCATGTAATGCAATAACAAGGAGCACATTCTAACACAGCCAGAGCTGACAGTTTAAATGGGGGAGAATGCTTCATGGAAGCAAGATAACGGATACACGTGTATCGTCTCTCTGGTACTCTTACCATAGAGATTCTCAATGGCATTTGAACCATCCCATCGGCAAGGCAATTTGGGATATCCTGTTAGCCACGTATGCCCAAGCAAAGAAAGACGTTAAGATTCTTCAGTTACAGTTCAATATCCACAAAGCCAAGCAGAATAGTCGTCCTCTGCATGATTTCAACTCTTTGCTTCATGGCATTTTCGAGAAGCTTCACAGATTCATGCATGTGACTATATCTAATGAGAAGCAGAAAGCGTACAGTACCTCCGCGATGGTTGAATTTTTCTTGGTTGCTCTAGATCCTGAGTACGAGGCCACATGCACGCAGCTTCTTACCAATGCAGTCATACCTCGCATGGAGGAAGCATATAGTCGCCTCAGCAGGATTACTGTCATGCTTCCCGCCAAAACATAGACCTCCTCAACGATGGCAGTATCTCGCGGTAGGGGAGGCTCTACTCAATTCAGAGAGTGTGGTCCACGTGGCATAGACGGATGACGGTGTGTCCCTTGCACCTATTATCATCGTCATGATCATTCTAGGGATACATGGTATAAGAAACATAGATATCTCACATCTGCTCATGTGGCCGAGCAGATTGAGCATCCTAATAACTCGGCTCCTCCTACATATTCACGACTTGATGACATTGCCTCCCGTCTAAGGGAGATAATGACTCGTGTTGTTGACATCACTACATGTCCCCCAGATGTTGCAACCTTTTCCAGAGCATCTTCGAGTTCTTGATTTATAGCCTATGAATATACTAGTTGTAGCAGGGCAAATATGATAGAGTGGATCATGGATTCGGGTGCTTCTCACCATCTGTGTAGAAACGGAGCGCGGTTCAGTTCATATAGATCTATACCCCCTGGTATATCAGTAGTCATTATGAATAGGGTCTCATTATTGGAGTATGTAATAGAGGAAAATTGGATCTCCAAGATCCAATTACCACCCACTTATGTTTAGTCCCACATCTACTATCAGTGGAACTACGATCTGTGGGGCTATATAAGAATGTACACACCTCATGTACTCATTGAGAGATTGCAATATATGATCGGCCCTTTAAGGCCTTCTCCCATGGTTTCATCTTACTCCTTTAGGAGTGGGGTTCCACGTTAAATCGGAGCATTCATATTCTATATTTTTTATGTTTATTTTTATTACTATTGATTTGCTTCCGCATTCTTCATTTTCAACATGCTATCAGAGCAAATTTATCACGGGAGAATCAATTTTCGAGTTCAATTTTTAAATTTGACTATTCTTTGTGTTTTTTAGAAGTTCATGATGTGATCAATGTTCTTGTTCAAGTTACGAGTATTCAATTCAAGATAAGTGTCTAGTGTTCCTGATGGAACCCAAGATTGTGCTTCTTCGTACACAATCTCCAAGCATACAACCATCTCTCCAGGACGAGAACAAAAAGTTCATCTCCATGCTACGTGCAGATCTCTCTTGCATATACACAATGCCTTCAAAATCCCAAGTCATCTCCAAGGCAAGCATTGGAGAATTATTTCAGGGGGTGCCAAGAGTTCCACTGAAACCCTAGATCACAAAGACCATGTTCTCGAGGAAAAAAACAAAACCACACCATGTTGTCCATACAACTTAAACAAGTTGCACAAGAAGATGAAGAAGGAAATCGGAATTCCATCCGTCGCAAAGGGGAAAAAAGGGCGAGGTCAAAGTTCATGCACTCCAAGTGATGGAAGGAAGGCGACCCCCACAGCGGTGTTATCTCCTCTCCAAGCGAGCTCCACCTCGTGCAAACGCAACCTCCACGTGATCAGGACCTCCAGCAGTAACCCCGACCTCCTCCTACTCGCACAACATGGTGGTGCTACCCTTCTTCCTCATGCAGGCGCGAGCAGGCCCTTTCATCCCTGCATCTCGTCAATGCCTCCAGCAACTCCCACGGCGACGACAACAATGGGTTCTCTTCAAGGAACCCTAGTCCCGCAAACAGAGAGGGGGAGAGCTTGATACACCTTTCTAAATAGGGGAGGGTTGATTGCCATTATTTCCAGGCCCAATGTGCCTCCTCACGTATTATTAAAAAAAAGGTTCCAAAGAGAGGGAGAAAGAAAAAGGTTAATAAAAAGGGAGGAAAATCAAGAAAATAGAAAAGAAAATAAGTAAACTACTTGAAAAAAAATAGAGAGTGCTTTTGCAAAAAAAAGAAAGAGGTTTTGAAGAAGAAAAAAAAGATCGTACAAAAAAAAGTACGAAAAAAGGGTAAT
The DNA here is from genome assembly GCA_037367405.1 of Ottelia alismoides. NCBI lineage: Eukaryota > Viridiplantae > Streptophyta > Magnoliopsida > Alismatales > Hydrocharitaceae > Ottelia > Ottelia alismoides. Next base: position 1,136,158 of record JAZKJV010007890.1, on the reverse strand, counting down.
GGCTACGGAAAAAATGATTTGCACAAAAAAGAGAGCAAAAAAAGATACATGTTTTGTTTTGATTTCTCAGAATCTAATGAACCGTACTCTTATTCTATCAAATATGGGAGAAAATATGAGTTAGATCAAGCATAATCAAGCATATGTTCTTCTTGAGATATATCTACATTACTTCTACTATCCGTTCATAACTGACAGACCAATACTCCAAACTACTACTATCAGCCTTCTTTACCAAGCATCGACTACTTTGTCAGGTCGTCTCTATCCCTGACTACTACTCTGTGCTGGACTTTTATCTCCTATAGCAACTCTACTCTAGGTGCAACATGGTGTCACAGTGACTACTACAGATTCAAAAGTGGTTGTTTCCTATGACTTGAAAGTCGTAGACCCGTCCTCGTGCGAAGTCTTTTACCAATAGTGGTTCATCAAACGAGGTGTCTCTATCCTCGTCCGAGTAGGGTGTCTCTGTCACCATCTTTCTCAGATGTATCGAGTGAAGAAGTGTTGTATTTTTTTTTCTTTTGATGCAAGTTGCAACTTTCTCAGCTCCAACTTGAGGGGGAGTGTTGGAGTACGTAATAAAGGGGTAATTCGATCTCTCCAAGATCCAATTACAATCCACTTGTTAGAAAATAAACATGCGTAAACGAATGATAAACAGAGCATAATCTAGAAATATGAAAGTGGAAGAACAAAGATTTAACGTGGAACCCTACTCCATGAGGAGCGGGATGAAACCACGGGAGAAGCCCTCAAAGAGGCATATGCTTTATTGCTTTTTCTCTCAATGGACTACAGGAGTGTGGGGCTCTATATATAGCACCCACGGAGTCTCCACATCCCACAGGTGGTAGATGTGGTACTAAACCCTGGATGGGGCAAATGGATCTCTCCAGGATCCATTTACCCTCCTACAACTCATATGGCACACAACCAAATACTCCAACACTCCCCCTCAAGCTGGAGCATGCAATGCTCAGCTTGGACAAACAGAAAGAAACTCAACTCAACGCTACAGGACACTACGGACAATATCAACTCAATACGCACAACTGATGTTGTCGAGGACGTTGCTTCTCATGTCGTGCAGGTGAGGAGGACGAACGGGCTGGAGTGTGAGTCTGCTGAATCTCCTCGTCAGAGAGCATGTGCTCTGAATTGTGCCTGTCAGAGTCACTATAACTGGAAACGAGTCTCCTCGTCGGAGTACTATGGCCCAATCTCCTCGTCGGAGTACTCTGGCCCGCCACAATATGTGGACAATTGCTCCATCTCTGAAAAAGGGTCGAACTGAAAAGGTCGTGGAAGTGCAATCCTCATCGGAGTCCACGGTTGGTGGAGAATGGAGTCCGAAAGAAGTTTCCTCATCGGAGAATTGGGTCTCTCCCATCTGGCACAGTCTGGAGTACCTATGATACCACATGAAAACCCTTACCAACGTGGCATAGGGAATGGTCCTCTTCTTTGGAGTCCCTATGGTTCACATGAAAACTCTGGCCGAAACAACAAGAAGAGATGGGGACCACTACAAAAAATGGCAAACACATGCACATTTGAAAAGATCGCATACTCGTGCGTGTCTAAAACTAACTCGGAATCTGATGTCACGTCTGACAAAATATATGTAGAGTCCGAAAATCGTCTCGTCTGAAGAATATATGAATCTGACCTCTGAATATGGAACAAGACCTGTGACTATACACTATACTCCCCCTTTCTCCCATACTTGTCGGAAAATCAACATCGACAAAGTTGGGAGAATACAAGATATTGGGGAAAACAACATGAAACAATAAGCCGATAATAGTATTTTTTCTTTCGGCTTTTCATGCAGAAAATTTTTTTCCGACTATTTCCAATTTTTTTATAGCCGTGACAATCAATTTTTTTGAAACATTATTTTTTTTGGATTTTTTTTAAATCCGTTTCAATTTTTTCCCGACTTTTGCAACTCGTTTTCCACTTTTTTGCGAATATTTTGCGTACGACTTTTCTTTGTACGTGCCTCTTCCTCCTTTTTTTAAATCATTTTTTTAAACTGCATCCCATTTTTTATAATCTTGGCCCATCACCTTTTTTTCTTCTTTCGACAATAGACTCTCCCTACTAGGGCTCTTACCAAATGACCCCTTTTTTTTAATCAGACCCCTCATCTAGGGTTCCCTTTGTGGGAATCCTTTCACAAAACGTACCGCCCCAGAGCCTGCAGCCGCTTGGGGTAGCGGCATTGGGAGGAATATGAAGGTCTACACCCCTGCACGCGGAGGGAGAAGTCGGAGGTTGGAGATGGTGCTGTGTAAGGGGGGTTCCGCCTACGCGGTGGGGGGTCGCACTGGAGATGGTGCCGCGTGTGGGGGGGGTCACACTGGAGCTCCACCTGCGCGCATTGGGAGGTTCACTCGCGCCGCCTACGTGAGGCTGGGGTTGAAGTGACGTTGGGATTCGTGTATGAAGCAAGCGGATACACCGACTGGAGCTCCTGCGCGATGGAGGAGGTTTCGCGTGTAGCGATGGATATTGCCTAGAGGGGCGACAGGGCATCGCTCGGTGAGAGCTTGCACCGCCTGCGCAAGAGAGGCGTCGTGAGGTGCTTGGGGGCAGTGCGCCGCCCCCGCTGATGCTGAAGATGGCGATTGTTGGAGGAGTCGCGCGCAAAGAGGGCGACCGCTTGGAGATATCGAGACTCGCGCCTGGGTTTCACGCGATGTTAGAGCCGCCTGATCGCACGCACCATCTCAACTGGAGAGGGGTCGCGAGAGACTGCTCGCCTATTGATGGGTTGCTGCATGGAATCGGGGAGACGGTATGCCCGCACCGCCGCTTGGATTCGCCTCCTGTGATGGAGAAGGGCCTGGAAATCATGACTTCACTTGGAAGCCTTGATATGCATACCAGGGGAGGCCTGCAAGGAATGTCACCCCCAACAATGCCGTCATGATGATGAATCAAGAACTAGGGTTCAGAAACCTTGGAGCATGAATAATCCCCGACCATGATAAAAACTCCACTGATAATTTAATCTTGAAAAGAATATGAACAGAAAAAATATCTTCAAGAATTTCTCAATAAATCGATTCTCAAACCGATTAGAAAATATAATCAAAGAACATGATGGAATCCTCGAGAATCGACCCACTCTGATACCATGTTAGAAAATAAACATGCGGAAGTGAATGATAGACAGAGCATAATTTAGAAATATGAAAGTGGAAGAACAAAGATTTAACGTGGAACCCTACTCTATGAGCGGGATGAAACCACGGGAGAAGCCCTCAAAGGGGCATATGCTTTATTGCTTTTTCTCTCAATGGACTACAGGGGTGTGGGGCTCTATATATAGCACTCACAGAGTCTCCACATCCCACAAGTGGTAGATGTGGTACTAAACCCTGGATGGGATAAATGGATCTCTCCAGGATCCATTTACCCTCCCACAACTCATATGGCGCACAAACAAATACCTCCAACACCACTCATAATTAGTCCTCATATCTACTATCAATGGGACTCTAGTTTGTCTATTGAACCATATAAGAAGCCCCACACCCCCTGTACTCATTAACAGATTGTAATAGATGATATAGCCCTCTGAGACCTTTTCCCCTGATTTCACTTGCTTCAATGGGAACATGGTTCCACGTTAAATCTGAGCATTCATATTCTAAATTTTTATGTTAATTGTTATGATTACGGATTGGCTTCCACATTCTTTATTTTCAACAATTATAGGAGGGGTCTAGAGTTATAGGAGACAGAGCCCAGTTCAGTTCATATAGGTCTATACCTCCTGCGAGCACGGTTTAGTCCAGCTCCTTGGGTATGACCCCTATTATTAAATCTTTCATTACTGAAATAAAGAATATTCTCTACTATTGTTAAGTGTATTCGCTCTGATAATGCCTTAGAATTCTGCAAATTACAACTTTCTAAGTTCTTCATGTCTCTTGGCATTGTACACTAAGCCTCGTGTCCTTACACTTCTCAGCAGAACAATGTTGTTGGATGCAAATACCATCACATACTTGATGTGAACAAGATATTTTTGATCCAGAGTTGTGCTCCTCTCTCTTTCTAAGGTGATGTGGTTCTCATTGCTTGCTACTTGATGAACTGCAAGCCATCTTCTGTCTTAGGAAAGAAGGTCAATTTCTCGATTGTGTTTCCTGAGAAGGAGCTATTCTCCCTTACAACTCGTGTCTTTGGCTCGATAGCCTTTGTCACCATCTGGCACCTACTCATGACAAGCCCTCCCTAGATTTGTCAAATGTCTTTGTAGGCTACTCGTGTGCCTAAAAGAGGCATCGTCACTTTGACCTTGTTCGACGGAAGTACTATGTTAGTGTTCATGTCACATTTTTTGAGTCTGTTATGTATTCTCTAATACAGGTGACAGGATGACTCTGCCTGACTCTGGAGATGAGGTATATGTGCCTCCTCCTATGACATCATCCAGTACCACCACCTGCTCCCGTGGCTACTCCTACACCACCACCTAATACCTTGGCTCAAGTGATGCCATGTTTCTTTGTTTGTAGGCCTCCCAAGGTTCACCCTGCTCATGGGACTTCTCCATTATCCAGCACACCCCAGGTACGTACTGAGCACATGTTTCTACCGATGGCACTAGCCATTTATCCATGCAGCAGGGCACGTTACAGGGTGAGCAGGAGCCCTCTCAAGAGAGTAATTTACATGCTAAGGAGGAGACAGATGATCTTGATGTGCCAATAACTCTGCAAATGCGGAGATGTACATGTGCTACTTATTCTCTTGCAGCCCATGTTTCTTTGGGGCAAACTATCATAGGATTTTAAGAGGTTTGTTGTGGGGCCGTCGGTCATGGAGATACCACGAACATATCAGAAGGTATACAGAACAGTCTATGGTGTCTTGCCATGGAGGAGGAGATGGTCGTGTTATGGTCACGTGGCACGTGGAGCATTTTTACATCTCCTACAAGCGCATCAATCGTGTGATGCAAGTGGGTGTACATGGTAAAGCACTGAACAAATGGCAACATAGATCTTTATAAGATAAGGCTTGTGGCTTGTGAGTTCAACCAAATATATGGGTGGACTATCAGGATACTTTCTTTCCAGTGGCTCGGCATTCCACATTGCGAATCATTCTCTCTTTTGAAGTGACACAGGATTGGCCCCCTATATCAGCTTGATGTGAAGAATGCATTTCGTTATGGTGACCTGCAAGAGGAAGTATACATGCAGCAGCCTCTAGGGTCTGTTGCTAAGGGGGGGTGTCATATGGTTTGTAGACTTCATACGGTTATCTATCTATGGCATTAAGCGGAGACCAAAGCATGGTTTCAGAAACTCTCGGACTTTATAGAGCAGTAGGGGTTCGTGAGATCGACTACAAATTGGTTATTGTTTATTCAGAGGTCTCAAAGAGGTACATTTGTTTTACTAATTTATGTTGATGATATCATTATTATAAGGGATGGCGTGCATGGCATTCGAGCAACTAAGGATTTCCTTGGTCAGCAGTTTGTAACCAACGATGTTGGTAGGCTACGTTACTTCCTTGGACTTGAGTTCACCAGGAACCAAAAAACATTTTGTGATGACCCAAAGGAAGTACATTACAGATAGGGATGTAAACGGACAGATACGGATACAGATATAGGTATTATCATATGCTTATCTGTTTTTAATACGAATACGGATGCGGATACGGATATTGACGGATAATAAAACTATCTTACCATATCCTTAAAAAATATATACAGATGTAAAACGGATATTGGTCGCATACGAGCAATGTTACAAATACTATATAGAATCGACTTAACATATACTAATTGGATGGAAAACACATTATATAAATTCACTAAATGTGTTTGTATTATAAAAATTATACAAAAATGGTAAAAGAATGTATAGAATTATGTTATATGGGGCTGAAAATAAATTTATAACTATATATATACACGAAAATGGATATACGGATACGGATGTTTGCGGATATCAAAACGATATCCATATCCATTTTAAAATGGATAAGGATACGGATGTCAAAATCTATATAAAACGGATAACGTGACAGAATGGATAAGGATATAACCGTAATCGTTTGCATCCCTAACTACAAATCTTCTCTTTGGGATAAGCATGGTAGACTACAAGCATGCCAAAACTCCCATGGACTCGAGCATAAAGTTGTATGATGACAACACAGAGTAGGTAGACAAGAGGTACAGAGAACTTGTTGGGAAGCTCCAGCACATGTCCATCACTATGCTAGATATATCCTTTACAATGAGCAGAGTGAATCAGTTCATGGAACATCCTAGACATGCACATATGGATGCAGTCCATATGATTCTGAGGAATCAGAAGACCTCTCCTGGCATTAGCCTTCCATTTAGCATAGGCACATCCCTTGTCACAGTTTGCGCAGATGTAGATTATGTGGGATGTCCCAAGGATAGGAAATCTACCTCTGGCTTTGCAGTGTTTATAAGGAGCTTCTTGGTGTCATGGAAGAGTTAGAAACAAAGGATGGTCGCTAGATCTAGTGCACAATCATAGTACAGAGCCATGGCACAGGAGAGTACAGAGATGATGTTGGTTATGTTTATTTTGATTGACCTAGCTGTTGAGGTGCCTCTTCCCATGCACCTCTAATGCAACAACTAGGATGCTCTTTTCATTGTCAACAACTCAATCTTCCATGAGAAGACCAAGCATATCGAAGTAGACTATCACTACACTTGAGACATGATTCAAAAGGGTTTCATCTCCACCTCTCATGTCAGCTCCAGATAACATACAACAAACGTGTTCACCAAGGCCCTAACTAGAGGCCTATTTCATAGATATTCGAAGCTAAGAACGATTGATATCTAAGCTCCAGCTTGGGGGAGTGTTGAGATATTATTCATCTTTTGTTCATTTTATGTACAAGTTTCTCCTCTATACAATACGAATATGCAACTCATTATTTTCTCCCCACAAACACCTTCGGGAACAACCAAAACGCCCATGGCGTCATTTTTAGCGCATTATTCTTTTTGCATGGCAGCTTGTCAATTTGGATCAACATGAGCTTCAGTAACAATCTGGGGGACAAATAAAGCAACAAATAAAGAAGATGGAAAGCATTTAGGATGAGTACTAAAATGAAAATAAGCAACACATCATAAATACATCATAAATATGTAACATGAGGTGCTCTCTCTACTCCCTTCTTGATGGTAAAAGGCATTCCATCCATGTCAGCTTCAGTACATATGTCCTGGTCACCCGCGCCATAGTCATCAAAAGAAGCAAGAGGGTAAGTCAAACATGTTTCATGTCAGGGATCTCGATCTGCATTAGATGAAGAAGAGTGTTATAAAGTATGAGGTCTTATCTGATTCTTTCCTATTTAAATCATGAGAGAAGGTTGCGATCCTTTCCATCAACTACACTGCTCATTTGCTCTTCTTTCATGTTTTTGTTTCCCTCATTGATTTTGTGAAAGAATATATGTATTCATACGACACTGGTTATGCACTCATCACCTTCGAGGGACTAGATGGTGGAAAATGTTGCAACACTCAAGATTGAGGTCAAGGCAGCAATTTCAGATGTGGTTGAGGTCGTACTTATCCATAATGTGCGCATTGCTGGCAAACCAACCACTTTCTGATCAATATTGCGCATGTTTGGCACACACCTCACTGATAATCAAGCTCTATTGGTACTGATGAATGTCATGCTCCTGATAAGGCCTATGAAGACTTCACAAATCCTACATGGACTCTTCAGCTATCGTAGGCTGACTATGGACAACTGATACAACTTCTTCATAATACATCTTATACTAAGGATTTTGTTATAGCCAACTTAGCCTACAAGTCCATACTACAGCTCTTTCAACCTCCACCACTTCTCTACAAATATGTCACTGACTCAGGTGCATTTAATCATCTGATTTATGAAAGTATTGTTCCTACTAATTCTCAATCTTTTGTGCACGTACAGTCTATCAAGCTAGTTAACGGATCTCACTCGCTAGTTACCTTTTATGAAACCCTTGATCTTGATCGCTGGAATGTTTTCGATGTCCAAATGATAAAATTGATATCATAATTGCCAATGTGCAGACAGCGTAAGCAAAGCCAAAGCCGAGAACAGACTCTGTCAAACCCAGTACAACTTAAATCAATCTAGAGCAAATAAAAACAGACCTAGGTAGTGAAAACGGACCCACATCCAGGCAACTTTTTAAAATGTAATCAAGGATTTATCCGTGTATCTGTGTGTGATAAGGGTATATCACAATTTCATGTTGCTGGTATCTACCTCAGCTTTCCCATGTAGCTCAAATTGTTGCATGAGATGTCCTTTGTTGACAACGATATCACGTATTCAGCATATGTAGGTCGCCTTATCTTGCGAGCTGCAAGGAGAAACTTCCCTCTTTCTGCAACAAAGAAATCCATGGCCGCCCATGATGAGAAATAAGTTGGAAGTGGCACGGAAAATAGCTCAACTATAAAACTAATGTATCAGATAAGTAATGATAAATCATGTGCACCATACTGCGTGAAGGAGTTCACACAAATAACAAATACAATAACAGAAAGACAGCACTGTAAGAACCATAATTGAACATGTCCATTATAGTATAATTGTCATTCAAAAAAATCATATTTCTGACTAAAAACTTTCCCAAAAAGGCAAATGATGGGAGTTCCGAATAGCATATTAGCAATCACTCCGCAAATATTATACCAAAAGAACCCCTATCTAGATAGCAACCCACAAAACTGTCACTAGATAAGTTAAGCAGCCGACAAACTGGATTGATGCTAAGATGCAAGAAAAAAACATTCTGTATCACTGGCAGTCCCTGCCAAGTTGAACCGATTAGGAATGGCTTTAATTGTTTCCCTTATCTTCCATAACACGGATCAAGAACATTACTCAATTCAAGTCGTCTAGGAAACTACTCAAGTCTTCATTAAAGCCTTGTAGCCAAGACTTTTGCCATCATTTAAACACTCAGATTGAACCAAGCATACTTCGACAAAGCTATGCTTTGAGGGAACTATTGATAACAAAATGACAACCAATGATCGTTCCACTCTCCTGCAGTGTAAATTAATGACTGGCTCTGTCATAGATTAGACCTAAATATTTTCATGAAGCAATAGAGAGTCTGCAGCCCCAGTTGCATGCCAGGCATATATTATGCTTAGTGTAAGTTGCTTTTCCCACAAAGGAAACGTGTTAAGGGCACAACTGATAAACAGAATTCAACGAGATATTCATTTTTTTTTTGACACTCCAAAGAGGGGGAGACACCCGTAGGTGTTCGCCCCAAGATTTTATTGAGAAAAAAGAAAGAAAAACTTACAGATGAAGGAGAAAAGAGAAAACAGGGGAAGATGATATCAATCCTGATATCATACGCCCCAAACCCATATACGCGCTACTCAAGAGACCAATCCGAACAAAGACGGTTAGCGTCAATACAAATGTTTTCTACGTAGAATCTCTGCCCTGCAAAGAGGAATTTGTTCCTCGCCAGCCATATACTCCAAATGCGAGCGAAGGGAACCAGACTCAGCGCCCTCGGAAGACTTGCAGCGCGTGCCATGCATTCCCAGAAAGAAACCATCGACGAAAGATCCAGCCACGTAATGTCCTCCCATATAGGCCGCACACGTTCACAATGAAGGAAGAGGTGCTCAGCTGTCTCAACAGCCGCGTCGCATAAGCCACACGAGATGGGAACCGATGGAGAAATTACTACCAAGCGGTCGTGAGTAGGAAGGCGTCCACGCCTAAGGATCCATAAGAAAATGCCGATCCTTTCCGGAAGCTTGAGACCCCATATGATCTTGCAGTGGTTAAGAAAGGACACGTCCGAATGGCCAACGATGGGGAGGAGTGCGGAATAAGCCTTTGACGACGAAAAGGATCCGTCGATCCAATAGAAGTGATCTCGCCCCCCCGATGGGGTAGGGGCGTCCCCGAGAAGTGATATCAAAGCAGAGAAGTCAGCCAGGCGAAGAGAGGAGAGAGAGTCCACCAGAATCGGGCACCAGGAGCCGTTGGACCAATATGAGGCCACCGATGCATCTTTGTAACTGGCTAAAGTGTATAGTCTTGGAAAAATGGTCTTTAGTATGCCTTTGCCAGACCAGTCCATGGACCAAAAGCGGAAGGAGGAGCCATCGCCGAGAGAAGGTCGAAATAAAGATCGGTTGCGGTTGAACACTGAGAAAGCTTCGCGCCAAAAGATGGGAGATTGAGAGTGTGATCTACCATCAAAGGCGGAGAGAAATGCGTTACCCGCCGCACTGCGAAGGCATCGAATAAGAAAGCCCTCCTCCCGGCCTAAGAGCCGCGACGCCCATTTGAGAAGGAAGGCGTCGCGCAAGATCTCCAGCCGCCGAACACCCAAGCCCCCGTCCCGTTTAGGACGCGAGATGTCCTCCCAAGCGACCAGGTGAATCCCTCGATTTGCGGACCCATTCCTGGCCCAAAGGAATCCCCTCATACATTTGTCCAAGCGTCGTCTAATCCCCTTGGGCAAACCGCGCGACGATAGGGAGTAAATAGGAATCGCGGAGAGGACGGATTTGATGAGCACCAATCTACCACCCCGAGATAGCAATGAAGAGCGCCAACCTGCCAGTCTTGTCTCGACCTTCTCCACCACCCGCTGGTAATCACGTAGCCTCGGCCTTCCCACAGAGAGATATAGTCCCAGATATTCAAGAGGAAGGTTCCCAATCGAGGCCCCCAATATGGAGGAGCAGTCTCCGATCTCCAGTTGTGAGAGAGAAAAGGGCACTAATTTGGATTTGTCTTCGTTGATGCGGAGCCCCGATACTTCGCAGAATAAATGTACCGTGGTGGCCATTCCGGAGCATTGCAGCTGGTCCCCTTCAATAAAGCATAGAGTGTCGTCTGCATATTGGATCAGCGGGATTTGAAGATCACCCAGCGAGCAGGACCGAGTATACCCAGCGTCGCATACGCCTTGAATCATACGAGGCAGCACATCCGCCGCCAAAACAAAGAGAAGCGGGGCAAGGGGGCATCCCTGGCGAACACCCCTGCGCGGTTGAAATAAGTTCCCAGATGGTCGACCATTAAGGAATAGTGAGAAGGAGACCGTGGTCACACATCGACGGATCCAAGAAATCCATAAAGGGGGAAAGCCCCGAGATTTGAGAACCGACCATAGGAATCGCCAATCCAAAGAGTCGTAAGCCTTCGCAAAGTCAATTTTCCATAGGACTCCCTTCGTTCCATTTCTGTGCCAACCATCAATGATGGCGGAGGCAAGGGCATAACATTCAGATATTTGTCTCCCATGAACAAAGGCCGCTTGGCATGGGGAGATGATAGACGTAAGCAGTGGCGCTAATCGACGAGCCAACACCTTCGCAATGATCAGGTAAATACCGTTGGAGATGGCAATGGGGCGGAACTCCTCAATACGACGGGCGCCCTGAGATTTCGGGATGAGAACCAGGGAGGCCTGATTAACCCTGTTGAATCCCCGATTGCCTTCACAGAACTCGATCGCCACCGCCAATACGTCGCCCGCTATAACGTCCCAGAAGTCCCTATAGAAGGAAATAGGGAATCCGTCTGGGCCTGGGGAAGCATCAGCGTTAAGGTCCCAAACCGCGCTTTTTAATTCCTCCATTGATATCGGGCGCGATAAATTAGAGGCATCTGCTTCAGAGATGGAGGGGGCCCCGGGTGCCATCCATTGCCATGAAGAAGAGGGGAGGCGATTGAAAAAGCTCTTGAAGTAATTAACCAATGCCGCACCCATGACTTGCTCATTCTGAAATATATCGTCCCCGATCTCCATGGAAGAAATACGATTATAGCGTTTTCGGGCGCTAGCGACCCGATGGAAGTAGGCAGTATTAGCATCCCCCTCCTTGAGCCATCGAAGTCGCGAGCGTTGTCTCCATTCAATTGCTTTTTTCCTATCATCCTCCGAAACGATCTTAGCCGCAACGGACCTCTCATATAGTTCTTCCTGGGAGAGCTCCCTGTTGCTTTCCACGCGGTCCAATCTAATAATTATCTCCTCAGCATCATTGCGGACCGAACGCCTCGCCAGACGCGTAGAGATTTTAAAGTTCGCAAGGACCCGCCGCTGAGAGGAGAGTTTGAGGGCAAAACGATGAGCCGCGTTACCCGAGAATGACGTTTGTGACCAGTGATTTCGCACTAATTCCTTGAAATTAGGCTCCATAAGCCAGCTCTTCTCGTACCGAAATATTCCGCGCGGACGAGATGATTCGCCCGAATCCCAAATGATGGGGCTATGGTCCGAAAAAGACCGGGGACGAGACGAAATCGAACACAGCGGGAATGCATCCATCCAACGGGTATTAGCAAGAAACCGGTCAATCCGCGATCGGGAGGAACTATTGCGCCACGTGTATATGATGTCCGTTGCCACCAAGTCCTCCAGTGCCAATTCGTTGAAGAAGTCCAGGAAATCGGTAGAGCCGGGGTCCCTTCCTCCCCGGCCTCGGGGGCGGTCGATTGAGAGCATAGTGACGTTAAAATCCCCTCCCAAAATCCACGGAATATCCCCGAAGGCCGCCGCATCGTCCCGCAAGTCTTCCCATAATTCTCGACGCGCAAGGTGACATATAGGCGCATAAATACATGAAAATGCCATAGAGACGTTAGTGGCCACATGCAAAAGGATTACAGAGATGGAATGGCGTCCCATGCGAGAACAGGATAATGAAAAGCTTGACGATCTCCATGCCACAATAGCCCCGCCAGAGGATCCAGTCGCGTCCAACGCACAAAATGCATCCATCGATCCTGCTCCCACCGATCTCCATAGGGCGTCGTCCACGCCATGTAGCTTTGATTCCTGTATGAGAGCAATATCACAATCCCAATCCACCAAACGTGATCCCAAGGCCCTGCGACGTATAGGGTCACCCATTCCACGAACGTTCCAAGAGAGTAGCTTCATTAAAAATTACAAAAATTATCCCAAAATATCCCAAAAAGTGGACGTAGGAAAGCCCAAATTAAGCGCGGCGTTGGTCCAGACGGCGAAGTCCAGCTGCTTCCGCCACCGCCTCCCTAGATATCATAAACGTCTGCGAAGAAGTCCCTTCGAAGGAGAGCTCCATGCGCCGAGCATAGATAATGCCAAATCGATTCGGAGAAGCATCCGCTGCGTTCTCAGAGTTCCACGCAGCTGAACTTTGGGTTGGAGATAGCGGTGTGGCGCTCGGAGCAGATTCCCCTTGATCATCATAAGACCTAAAAATCCCAAAGGAAGAAGACGGTTTGTCACAGGGATAAATGTAATCTTGATTACCGATCTCTGGGACGGCCACCGGGGGACCCGACTCGTTTGCAAGCATCATAGACGGTGAAGCTGAGGAAGAGGGACTCCATTCTTCGTAGTACTGCGATGGATAGAAAGGCATCGCAGAGATAGGAGTAGGGCATGGAATGTCTTCAACATAGATAATAGAGTCCCCGCTTACTGTTGGTTCATGCCCGACCCACGTTAGTGCCCGAATATGGTCCGAACCGATAGTGGGAATCTGAAGCGCCACATCGAGAGTAGTGGGCAAGGCGCCATACCATGGAATGGTAATGTCATCAAAATCCACTGACAACGGATCCTCCTCGAATAGGCCCCTCGGCACGTGAAGAGGCGTTCGTCCAAATGCGCACGCAAAGCGAGGCCCAGCCGACGAAGGCGAAGGGTCGTCATGATTCCGTATGGCATCGGGAACAGCCGAGGGAGGTGCCACGTGGCCCACCGAAGCCGAAGCGTCGTTGGAGCAGGAGGCAACGCTCCCGGCCGCGAAATGGGCTGACGAAGCCACCGGCGGCGGAAAGAAAAATTCCAGCTTGAAGGACCATCTTCCCAAATCCAGAATCTCCGAGAATGTCTTACCAGTCATGGAGCGCGAGAGGTTGGAAGAGCATTCAACCAAAATCCTTGTGCATGACCAGTCCGAACCAGGGGATAGACCATCGTCCAAGATAGCCAGAACTTGACCCCAATTTCGGATTACCTTGGAGAGGCAGTGGGCCGAGCGAGACAAAAATGGAACTCCGCGGACCTCCACAACGCATGTCTCGGACGTTAAAGAAGCACCATCGGCCACCCGGGGACGACGCCATTTGACCGCCGATGAATCCGATCGAGAGATGAGGATTTCCCGTTGCTCCGGGGAAAGTCCTCGAACACAGCATCGGGTGTCGTCGAAAAAGAAAAAGTCACCCGAGAATCCATCGCCAAGGAGAAGAAGAGTTTCCGCTCGAATCGCCTCTCTGTCGAAGGCCCGCCGATGTACCATGCCAATCGCCACCCCGCGATTTGCATCCGACACCTTCGGAATGGGCTTGACCGTCGCCGCACTAGCACAGAGCTCAGAAGATGTATGATTGCGCGGCCGATGGGAGCCCCGGCGACCTAAGTCATGAGCTGACATCGCTGGACGGGAGGGATTTGGAGGCACCTCATATCCATATTGAGACGTGAGAGGAGCGTTCTTCCGATTTGCCGCCGCATCACCGCAACTCGCCGAAACCACCTGAGCAAATGAGCGAGCGTCCCGAAGAGCCGAAGTAGGTTTCACATAGGGAGGGTCTTCCACTCGAGATGGAATCTTCGGCCGCCTTAAATCCACGGATGCTTCCCTGCATGAGAATGATCGGTGCCCGGCACGACCGCAGCGGAAGCATCGCGGAGGCGCCATGCACGCAGACGCCAAGTGACCACGTTCCGCACAACGAAAGCAACGCCTGCCTGGTTTGGAGCGAGATATCCTCACCCATCCGTTCTTGATATCTTCGTCTTCGACAGCGATATGTGAATGCAATACCGGTTGACGAGTGGCACGAACCTGATCGATGTGTCGATAGTCGGAGCGTTTTGGAATCCATACGCGCTTCAGGGTGCCCTTGCGCCTTCCGCCCGCCGTTGGAGCGAATCCCGCTTGCGCCATCAAGTCCAACGAGATATTCATTAATGAACTATAGAAAGAGGTTCTGGGTAAATTGCATCAATACTCCTAATGTGGAAGAAGAAACACAATAGGATAAATAAACAATGGATCCGATACATCGGACTACCAACTCACAACATTTTTATTCTAACACTCCCCTCAAATAGGAGCATAGATATCGATCACGCTATACTTGAAACTGCAACGATCTAATGGCATTTTAGGTAGTGCTTCGGAGAAGATATCAACCTCTTGATTTTCTGAGCTAACATGGGTGGTATAAATAAACCCTTTCCAGATAATGTCACGTGTCATGTTTGGCCCTTTCAGGCCACCTTGTTAACACCTTTTAGCGCTATGCTCCTTTCAGGGAATTCAGCTGGATGTCAGCACCCTCTGGAGCTCGATGGCTTGGGAGGGGAGTACATTCTTTGCAGCAGGGGCAGGTAGAGGTGCTTACAGCAGATTTTTCTAGAGAAGAGGAAAGCATGGTAGTCTTTGAACTCAATGCCGACGGATGTCTAGGTCCAGACGGTATGCTTGTATATTTCTACAAAGAGTCCCAGGATGTGGTTAGAGGATGTCATGGAGTGGATTATAGAGTTCAGAGGAGAGAACAAGGGCATTGAGAGGCTGAATATATCCTTGATTTTCTTAGTTCCCAAGGGGAGGTTGTAGAGCGTGTGGCGGATTTCATGCCCATAATGCTATCCAATGTGGTTTATCTGATTGTAGCCAAGGTCTTGGCTAATAGACTCAGGAGAGTGCACAATGAGCATATCTTGTCTGCTCAGATAGCATTTATACATGGATGCCAGCTGTTTGACGATGTTGTTTTAGCGTCATAAATCGCCGCAGACCGGAAAAGGCGAGGGAGTACATGTTTCCTGTGGAAAGTTAACTTTGCAAAGGCATATGATTGATTGAACTGGAGTTTTATATGAGCATCATTGGCTCGAAGGGGATTTCTAGATGTCTGGATTGATTTGATGAAGAGGTGCTTCACGACTTCATCATGTTCAGTGTTAGTGAATGGGAGACCAAAAGGGGGTTTTTCCAACCATAGCGGGGTGACGCAGGGATGCTCCTTGGCCCTCTTGTTGTGTGTACTGGTTGTAGATGCTTTGGCGGTTATGTCGGGGTTGGAAGAGGGAGGATCTTTTCAGGGTTATTCGAGGGAGGATTTTTTGATCATGATTCATCAATACACTGATGATAAGATATTTCTCATCGATGGAGGGGTTGACAAGTGCAGGGCAGTTAGAGTTATGCTAGACATATCTGGAGAGGTGTTGAGTTTGAGGGTAAATGGCGCAAATCTGCTTTTGTTCCATTTAACTAGTCACAGGAGGAGATAATGACTTGCGAGGATATACTGCGAATTACAAGATGAAGCTTGCCTCTTAACTATCTTGGAATGCTTTTTGTGTATGGACTAAGATAGGGGGATTGGATGCATGTGGTTGAGAAGTTGCAAAGGAAGCTGGTTGGATGGAAGGCAGCATGCTTGTCAAGGGAAGGGAGACTGGTATTGGTGAAGGCAATCTTATCTACAATATCAGTCTTCTTTATGTCTACCAGATTGATGTCGTACGGGGTTCGTAGACAGATTGAAGGGGTGATGATTTATTTCTTTTCGACTTCTACTATGGAGGGAAAGGGAATGACCTTCGTGGATTGGGGGATGATGAATGTGCAAACCAATGAGGGTGGACTGGGTGTGCTGTGAATTGAGGACAGGAACAGGGTTCTGTTGTCGAAGTGGGTGTTGAAGATATGGGGTGGCAGGACAGATCAACCTTCGCGTTTGTTGAGATTTGTTGGGAAAAACCAGTGATCTATTATTCAAAGGAACCCTAGGCTCTCTTATATAAGGAGAGACCTCAAGGGTAAAATACACAGTAGTCCAGAGAGAAATAAAAATTACGAACAGGTACATAGCATATAATAATATCTATCTCTACACTCCCCCTCAAGGTGGAGCATAGATGTCTATCATGCTCAGCTTGGAAGAACATCTCTGAAAAGGTCCTCTGAGCAACGGCTTGGTGAACACATCAGCAGTCTGATCCCCTGAGCTCACGTGAGTTGTAGATATCAATCCTCTCTGAATCAAGTCTCTAGTGTAGTGGCAGTCAACTTCAATATGCTTTGTTCTTTCATGAAAAGCTAGATTGTTGGCAATAAACAAGGCTGCCTGATTGTCACACTGAAGTTGCATGGGTAGAGATACTGCTACATGTAGATCCTCTAGTACAGATCGAACCCACATCATCCACGTGCTTGCTTGCACCATGGCCCTAAATTCGGATTCAGCACTAGATCTTGCCACTACAGTTTGTTTCTTGCTTTTCCAAGAAATCAGAAAGCTCCCAACGAAAACTCCAAATCCTGAGGTTGATTTTCGATCTTTAGGGCATCCTGCATAATCGGCATCTGTGTATGTTGAGATAGATAAATCTGTGCCCTTTCGAAACAGCAGCCCTGAACCTGGAGAAGACTTCAGATACCTCAATATCATGTATATGGCATCCATATGAACTTGTCTTGGCTGCTCCATAAATTGACTCACCCTGTTTACTGCAAAAGCAATATCAGGACGAGTTATGGTAATATAAAGGAGCTTACCCACCATTTCTCTAAATCTCCTCTTGTCCACTTCAACTGTGTCATCATCATACAACTTCATGCTTGGATCCATGGGAATACTTGAAGGTTTGCATTCAGCCATGCCGGTTTCAGCCAAGAAATCTGTATTGTACTTCCTTTGGGTCACTACCAGACCCTGTGTATTCCTTGCAAATTCCAACCCCAGAAAGTATCTTAGGGTTCCAAGATCCTTTGTGACGAACTGATGGCCTAGGAATGCCTTCGCCCTTTCTATACCCTGGATATGATCTCCTGTAACCAGAATGTCATCAACGTATATCATGATAACAACCATACATGCCGATGACTTCCGAACAAACAATGAGTGGTCTGTATTCGACCTCTTGAATCCTCGTCGTTCTATCAGATTGGAGAGCTTCTGGAACCACGCTCTTGGACTCTGTTTGAGGCCATAAATTGCCTTGTGAAGTCTACATACCATTTGCTTCTCCCCCTCAGCAGTAAACCCTGGTGGCTGCTGTATGTAGACTTCCTCTTGCAGATCTCCATACAAGAAGGCATTCTTGACATCCAATTGAGATATACTCCAGTCACGTACCACAGCAACTGATAAGGGAATGCGAAGAGTAGAATGACGAGCCACCGGAGAAAATGTATCCATACAATCCACGCCATAGGTTTATGTAAAACCTCGCGCAACCAGCCGTGCTTTGTACCGATCTAAACTGCCATCAACGTGATATTTAACTGTGAATACCCATTTACAACTCACAATAGATGCATCAGAAGGAGCAATAACCAAGGTCCATGTGCCACGAGACTGTAAGGCACGCATCTCATCTTCCATAGCCTTTCTCCAGCAATCAATCCGCATAGCTTCCTGGTAGGTCCGTGGTATGTCCACCGAAGATAGAGCTGCAGCAAATCTCTGAAAGTCGCCTGTGAAGCGATGAAAAGACACCTGTGAAGCAAAGGGATAAGATGTATACGTCCGCTTCTGCTTCCGAATAGCAATACGAAGATCAAGATCATCTTCCGTTGTACTGGATGGTGTAATCTCCTCCTGCAATGAAGAATCCTGCATATGTACCATGTCTGACCCGTCAGTAGTAATGTCATCTGAACATACCTGAGGCGTAATGGATGTCGGACGTGTAGCCTGAGCAGGACCTGACCGACGCGTATAGAATTTTGGTAGAGGGGGAATAGGAGGTCGTAGAGGTAGTGGAGGTGGAGATGGTGGTGAAGATGGCATAGAAACTAGAACAGGAATTGATTCAGGTGAACTACAAGTAGAAGGAGGTGGGACATAGACATCATCGTTGGTAGTGGATGGTACCAGTCTGTCACCTGCAGGGGAAAATACATAACAGACTCAAAGAACGTGACATCAGCACTGACAAAGTATTTCTTGTTTATGGGATCATAACACCAGTAGCCACTCTAAGTCCTAGAGTAACCGACAAAGACACACTTGACAGCTCTAGGAGAGAGTTTGTCAAGTCCAGGAGTTAGAAGATGAACAAATGCCACAGTACCGAAGACACGAGGAGGAAGTGAGAATAATTCCTTGTTAGGAAAAATGACAGAGAGAGGAATTTTCTCACCTAGAACAGAAGATGGCATACGATTGAACAGGTAGCAAGCGGTAAGAACAGCATCCCCCCAGAAAGAAATAGGAGCACAGCTCTGAATCAGTAGGGTTCGAGTAATGTCAAGAAGATGGCGATGCTTTCTTTCTGCAACGCCATTCTGCTGAGATGTGTAAGCACAAGTGGTTTCGTGAATAATGCCCATTGACGAAAAAAATTGAGAAAGGGACCGTGTGCAGAATTCTAGAGCATTATATGTACGAACATATTTGACAGTAGAAGAAAACACATTTTGCACTTCAGTAATCAAATTCTTAATCGCATCGCCTGCTTCAGATTTATTCTTTAGAAGAAAGACCCAAGAAACACGAGAAAAATCATCCACTACCACAAGATAAAATCTGTGTCCCTGATGATCGGTTACACGACTCGGACACCATATATCTATGTGAAACAACTCAAACGGGGAGCTACTGCTCCGACTCTGACGACTAGGAAAGCTCGGCCGATGATACCATGTTGAGAAAAACCAGTGATCTATTATTCAAAGGAACCCTAGGCTCTCTTATATAGGGAGATACCTCAAGGGTAAAATACATAGTAGTCCAGAGAAATAAAAATTACGAATAGGTACATAGCATATAATAATATATATCTCTACAAGATCCATTTACTATGTTTCTCCAAGTTTGTATGCTAATGTAGGAGTTGTGTCCTTGCAGGCTACTTTATAGAGGGGTATTTGCGCAGTGCTACCAGATATTGCAGCCTCGATGTGGCCTTTGTTAGGAAATAGGAGGGGTTCAAATTTTGGCGAGATGACTAGACAGAAGGAGAATTCTGTGATTTATATCACAAGCTTTTCGGGTTGGCTAAGAGGAGGGAGGCAAGTGTTGTAAAGACGTAGTCGGAAGGTACTTGGCCGTCTGTGTTCCAGGTACAGATATCAGATCAAAGGCTTGAGAAATCATCTCTTTCGGGCAGATTAGCAAGAGTAGAGGAGTCGTTAGAAGGCAGAGATGGTTGGAACTGGAGCGATGGGGTTTTCTCAGTGAAAAAGGCATGCAAGGTTATTTCTGGTCCTTTTACTCTGATGCATGAGGACATAGCTTGAGACTGTGCTAGAATTTGTGGGTGGAAATTACCTACGACGATAAAGATATTTGTATGGTTGATGAGGAGAGGATGGCTTATGATAGGTGCAAGAAGGGCCCGGATTTTCCCTGGATATGAGGAGACCTACACGAGATGTGGTGAGGTAGCGGAAGATATTGAGCATCTTTTCTTCAGGTGGCCCAGGTTTAGGGAGACATGGAAGAGAGTTGATCTGCCAGGTGCGATTGGGGCTGCTTTGAGTCCTGGGTTTCCATTTTTTTCAAATTGCACAGGTTCAGTGGAAGGGACATCCAAAGTTTATGCGATTGTATGGGCCATTTGTCTAGGAAGAAATTGTATTGTTTTCAAGGTGAAGAGGTTTTACACAAAGAACGTACTTGAGCATGGAGCATGCTCGACCTCTTTGTGAGAGTTGCGTTTATAAATAAATATACATGATTTTTATAAATATATTCTTTGGGTGCATCTCTAAAGGAGGTCCATCCCATTTCTCTCAAAAAAAGTGTTCCCAATAAGCTCATCAGTAGCTCACACCATGCAATTTCAGATTCGACGTTGGAACCGGTAACGTCCTTTTGCTTCTTACTTTTTAGGTATGAAGGCCACTTCCCCAGTAGGAGACTTCATGTCCTTGAGGTAATATGCACAGTATGCATCCATGTGAGCCATCGGATCAAGCATCACATTTTCGGTGAATAATAAGCCTTTTATTGGACAAGACTCGGGATATGTCAACACCATCATGAGTGCAACATGATAGGCTCATAAAAGACTTTCCATGAACTGACTAATATTTCTCATTGCATGAGAAATGTCTGGTTTTGTCACTAAGGCTCACAAAAAAATCCCAACTATAGACCTGTATTGTGTAGCATCAACAACCTCAATATTCATATTATGAATAGACAACTTTGGGTCAATAGATGTAAAGGTAGTTTTGACCCCTTGCATGCTGCCTCTTAAAGTAGATCAATGACAAGCTTTCTCTAAAATATTACAGTCACTTTTTATCATTTTGAGTCCCTTCAATGCCAAGGAAATATCTCAAGTCTCCCAAGTATTTAATCACAATTTAATTTGCAAGGTGATTCGTCGTAAAAGTTCTCTTACACATCATTCTCATGAAGAATGACATTATCCATATAACTAGCATCACCACATGTTTCTTTTTAATAGAAACTTTTGAAACTAAGCTTTTGGGCTTTGTTTCAGCCCATATGTTGCATTTTTTGAGTCAAAAAGAGGGGGTAACACTTAAAGGTGTCCGCCCCAGAGATTTATTGAAAAAAGAGAGAAAAGAGAAAGTACAAGAAAATGAATTACAGGACCCACTCCGCCACTAAACATGTAGCATGTACCCAAACATTTTCCTTATAGAATCTATGGCCTTCAAAAAGTAGAGCATTTCTAGCAAGCCAAATAGCCCAAACAATAGCGAGAGGTAGAAGCAGAGCCCGACGAGGCCTCCCTCTGTTCGCCACCAAGGATCTGCAAAAAGAGGCCAAATCATCCGTACAAACCCAGTCGAGGGCATCCCCACCCCAGATTGGGGTGGTCTTCTAACACCGGAAGAAAAGGTGGTCAAGCGATTCAATCTCATCCGCACACAGCGGACACCTGTCAGATACCATACACAAAAGTCTAGCACAGCGGTCTCTCGTCATCAATCTTTGCCACCGGAACAGCCAGAAGAAGAAGCCAATCCGCTTAGGGAGAGCAAGACTCCACAGAAAGCCATAGTCCTTGCGCAAAACCTCGAGGTTCGAAGGGGGAAGCCTGCGAATCGCACCAAACGCCTTCCTAACAGAGAAAGGACCCCCACGCCATGTCCAATGATCCCTGCTCCCTGAAGGTCTCCCCGGCTCACTTAAAGAATCCAGCAAAATGAGAAAGTCTTCAAGGCGCTGATCCGAGAAGTTTGAAGAGAAAGTAGGCATCCAGTTTCCATCCGACCAGCACGAGGCAACAGGCGCCCCCCGCTCCACGGCCAAAGCAAACAAACGGGGAAAACGCTCACTCAAAGGCCCATCATCCGTCCAATCATCGGTCCAGAAAGCAAAGTTGTCCCCGCTACCAAGAACCGACCTGAAAAGAGCCTAAAAACGGGGAAAAATCTCCAGGATCCCCTTCCAGAATGGCGTCGGAGGCAAAACACAGCAGCTAGGCATAGGCGAGGCACCATTGATACCATAGATCCGACAAAGAAGGTTGCAACACAGGTCATCAGAGGCACCCTAGAGTCTGTTGGCCCAGTTCAGGAGCAGGGCTTCATTCATACCATCTAATCTCCGAACGCTGAGACCCCCTCACCCTTGGGAAGTGTGACCTCATCCCACTCCACAAGATGAATCCCACCAGCCTCCCTCTCAGCCTTACCCCAAAGGAATTAGTGCATCAATCTCTCCAAACGAGAACGGATTCCCTTTGGCATAAGAAGAGAAGACATGAAGAAAATCGAGATCGAAGACAGAACCGCCTTGAGTAGCACCAGGCGGCCTCCCTTGGATAAGATGGTCGACCTCCAACCCGAAAGCATGCTTTCAAGTTTCTCAACAACCTGTAATCAGTCCACCAATCTGGACCTCCCCACAGTCAAAGGCACCCCGAGATACTTGACCGGGAGGGCACAACAATCAGAACTTAAGACCTGAGCACATATGTCCGCCTCTTCCTCCGATAACCTGAAACTGACGACCTCGGACTTGCTCTCATTTTTAAACAGACTAGAAGTTTCACTGAAAAGCTCAAGGGACAAAGCCATGCCAGAAGCCTCACCACCCCCCCCCCTCAATGGAGAAAACGGTATCGTCTGCATATTGGAGGAGCGGGATCTCAAGTCCATCCCTAGAATAACCCCCCGAGAAACCACATTGGTAACATAGGTCACGATTCGAGCCAAGACATCCGAAGCAATGACGAAAAGAAGAGGGGCCAGAGGGTATCCCTGCCTGACACCTTGCCTTGGCAGGAAGAAACCCCCCTCTGGGCGGTCGTTCACCAGGACAGACATAAATGAGGTTGTGACACAATGCTTCATCCACGAAATCCACAATTCCAGAAACCCCCTTCGGTGCAGCGCAGACCAAAGAGATTTCCAGTCCAGAGTGTCATATGCCTTCGCAAAATCAACCTTCCAGAGCAACCCAACCTTCCCTCGCCTCTTCCAATCCGCAACAATCTCAGAGGCAAGAACCAAACAGTCCGAGATTTGCCTGGCGGGGACGAAAGCCGACTGCAACGGTGAGATAATGTGCTCCAGAGTACGGCTCAACCCAACCGTAAGAACCTTCGCCGCAATCAAGTAAAGAGCGTTGGATAGTGTAATGGGCCGGAAATCCTCGATACGCTCCGCCGCCAAGCTCTTAGGAAGGAGAAAGATGAGGGCCTTATTGATCCTCTCAAAGCCCGCATTCCCACCACAAAATTCTGATATGACCTCTAAGACATCCGCGCCCACCAGGTCCCAAAAGTCTCTATAAAAAGCCACCGGAAAGCCATCGGGTCCAAGGGCCCCGCGTTGAGCGACCAAACCGCATCCTTAAGTTCCTCCATGGAGATAGCTTGCGTCAGACTCGAAGCCAAAGAGGGAGGTAGACACGGAGCCCTCAGCCCCTTCCACCTCCACCTTCTCGCAAAAGGGGCAGCCGAGAAATCCCAGAAGTGGTCCGCAATCGCAATACCCATCTCCTTGTTGCCTTCCACCAGCATACCATTCACAATCACAGACCTCAAAGCATTACTCCTACGCCTACCACTGGCCATACGATGGAAGAAAGTCGTGTTCGTGTCACCCTCACTGAGCCAGGTGCTCCTAGACCGCTGCCTCCATTCTGTAACGTGTTTCTGATCCTCGTCGGCAATTTTCTTCTGGGCAAGCGTACGCAGGGCCAACTCCTCACCAGTAAGATCTCGCAGATCCTCAACAGCGTCCAGCCTAGACACCTCCGACTCGACCTCCACCCGAGCCGCACGACGCATATCACTGGACTCCCTCTTGAAAGCAGATAAACGCGTACATAAGGAGACCAACTTCTGCACAAATTTGGATGCCGCAGAACCCGACACAGACAAGGAGGACCAATGCGCCCAACCAGATCCAGGAAGGAGTCTTCCAAAAGCCAGCTCCTCTCACACCTGAAGAAACCCCTGTGTGGCACCAGGTCACTCGAATCCCAATAGATCGGAGTAGGACCGAGTCCTTGGCATGACAACTGCAAAGGCCAAAGGGTAGATATCAAATAGCTCCGAGGAGGCCAAGAACCGGTCAATACGAGATCGAGAGGTAGAATTTCTCCAAGTGTACCACGAGCCCGTCGCATCCAGCACCTCCAGGTCCATGGAATCAATAGCATCCGCAAAGTCTTTGGAGCCCAGATCCTGCCCCCCACTAGATCGGGGTTGATCCTTAGACCGAAGTGTAACATTGAAATCTCTGCTAACAAGCCAAGGAATCCCCACAAAAGTCGACCTTGCCTCCTGCAAATCGGCCCGCAGCTCATGCCGCTCAGAAGAAACATGCGGCTCGTAGACACAAGAGAGTGCCAAAAGGGAGGAAGAACAGCTGCACTCCAGGACGACCGTGAGCACATGTCTTTCCCTGAGCTCCGCATGAAAAGAGAGAGTCGAGCGCCTCCACGCCAATAGCAAGCCACCCGCGGAGCCAAGGGCATCGACAGTCCGGAAATCATCAAGGCCCCCCGCATCAAAGGAGCGCCAAACTAAATCAAACATAGATTGAAGCTTCGTCTCTTGAAGTAAGACAGCATCACAACCCCACTCCTGAAAACGTGCACCAAGAATCTTCCTCTTATCTGGGTACCCCAGACCCCTAACATTCCATGAGAGGACCTTCATTGGGCGAAACATAATGACCGCTGAGTGCGAACCACCCGTGCTACTTCCACAACTCGAACCTTCTTCTCCGAGCAAGGTGGGAAAAACCCCATGAGAGGCCTTTCCCTTTGTCTCCTCCTGTACCGCTTACTCGACCTTCTGTCAGCAACATGTCCGCCACCGGGACCCAGGGCACCAGCTTCCAACGACCAAGCGGAAGAGATCTCCCCGACCGGCTGATCGCCCAAGTCCGAACCACACTCCGACAGAGCGTCAACAGCCGAGGCAGCCGAGGACGAGGCAAGCCCCTCGACAGAGGGCAGGGGAACAGCACACGACATCGAGGGGCCGAGGGGGAGAGCCTGCGAGCCCCCACTCGACTCCTCACGGCAGGACGCGAAAGGAGAAAAAGAAAAGCCAAATGGAAGCGTAGGAGGACCCAAGCCCACCCTGAGTGCTCAAAATCGCAGTGGTCCTTCTCCATTCAACCCCAGTGCTCAATAGCGCAGAGCGAACCATAATCGAGTCGCAAAAAGTAGCATCCACCGTGAGATCCGGAAGCCCAATCGCGAAAGTGTGGGCCCAAGCCCGCGAGTGAACACCTGGAGAACCAAAAGGCAGCCAATCGTCCTCATTCACAAGCGGAGAGAAACTGGGGACCAAAAAGATAGGCCCCCGGGACTGGATCGCCAAAGGACACCTCAAAGCCACTTCGGAATACGCACCCATCGTGACCAAAGCAGGAAAATCAACCGCCAACTTGGAAGTCGAAGCGTCAACCGACGAAGCCAGAGTCCTTGAGACCGGCACCGGAGAGGCGAGGCAGCAGAGGATCGAGAAACTGCAGCTCTAAACGGAAAGTGAACCAGCCGACATCTAAAACAACGCAAAAAGGCGAGTTACCGATCTCTGCCCCGTTGCAATCCATCATCACAAGCGTGACATCCAGGTCAGACCTCGGGCACCTGCTGTCTCCACCACCGAGACCACAGAGCCCCAGCGTCTGATGACCGGTCCCAAGCAGCAGACAGTGCAAGAAAGGAAGGGGACACCACGAACCTGAACCAAGCGGCTAGAAGAGTCGCGCGAAGCCCCATCAGCAAAGCGCAACAGTCTCCATTCAATCTCACCCATGCCATTAAGAGAGAGAAGTTGGTCCTTCTGCGCCGAAGAAAGACCACGAGCACATCACCTACGAACCGCCAGCGGCACCACATCCCCAGAGAAATGGGGACCAAAAAGCTCACACAGGAATGCATGCACCGATTCCAGCAAGATGGAATCCGCCAACCAAGAACCCACGAGTACATGGGTGCAGCGAACAGCCTCCTGGCCCGCCATAGCCGAAACAAATGAGCGACCATCATGCAGCCTTTCGCCGCCAGGAGCAGGAGCGGTCCTCTTCAGTCCACATGGTGCCCCACAACCCAGAGCAATAGGGAAAGATGACCGACAATGACCCACCTGCCCGCAAACAAAGTAGCGTGCAGGGGCCGAGCAGGACGACATCAGATGACCACGAGAACCACAGCGGAAACACCTTCTCCCCGGCTTCTTGTGGGAGAGGCGCACCCACCCATCATTAGCAGCATGCTCCGCTCTCCCAGACGAGGCACCCCCCCCCCACCAAGTGATAACTCTCCAACCCCCACCCGGCGACGAACCACCCATCTCCAGACCATGTTCTCCCAAAAAATGTAGGGAGTTCACTAGTTTCATCCATATATTGCATTTTATAAGCAACAACCCTTCCTAGAATCCAATGGATGCTAGAAGCTGGGAGGTTGGTCTTTGTTTCAGTCCATATATAGCATTTTTTAAGTGACGAACATTCCTAAGCCCCCCTGGATGCCAGAAGCTGGGAGGTTGGGCATACACTTCTCCTAGAGGTCGCCATAGAGGAAGGAACTCTTGACATCTAACTGAAACTGAGTCCCATCAAAAAAAATCTAACTGAAACGGAGGCCGGCCATGTTGAAACAAAACTGATGCGAGAATGCAAAAATATAGAATCAAACAACATGCAAAAAGTTATCAAAGAATTCAAGCCCAGAAATCCGAGCGTAGCCTTTTATAATGAGACGAGGTTTATACATTTCCACAAATACCATTCGAATTATACTTTATAGTGAAATCCCATTTGCATCCTATAATCCTTGCCTGATAACGAGCATAAACTATGGACCACATCTGACAAGATGAGAGCATATATCTCACCCTCCACAACAAAAGACCATTTTGGAGAGAGAAGAGCAATAAGATGAGAAATTGGAATACTCTCTAACAAATAAAGCATGAACGACAAAGTGCTTGAACTTGGGTGAAAGATTCTTTGTGGACACATATTTGGCAATGTGATGCTCAAACATTGTCCTTTTCCTTTCTTTGGTGCACTGGCTAGTTCCATATCAATGGAAAGGTCCATAATTAGTTCTAAATCCAAATGAGCTAGTGAGGTCTGAACATTAGATCTATCAGAATATCCCCATTAGCCCAATATTCTATATTAGCAGGACATTACATCTGATGATGAGATTGACTAAAGCAATGAAGCATAAGGAAATCGGTTTTGATTTGTCCCACGCCTTCAGTTGTCTATAATGAGTGGCTTTTAGAACTTGATAGTTGTTGACACTAGATAAGGAGGATTACTACAATGAGGTCCAGGGATCTGAAATAACTCTGGACAAGAGGGTATAGACATTTACAAGGTAACAACAAAGCAGCGAGGAATGACTTCAAAAAAAGTGGCATCCACAATCATCAGGTGTTTAGCCTATCATCTATACCCTTTTATGTCTTGAACTAGCCAACAAACATGTATTTAATAGTCTAAGGATCAAGTTTATTTGCCCAAGGTCGTAGAAATTGGTAGTCGGTACTCAGTCGTAGAGATCACCAACTAAGGATTAATCCGTAGTCGGACGACTAATCATATTTAGTCATTTTTGAATT
Organism: Ottelia alismoides; assembly: GCA_037367405.1. Taxonomy (NCBI): domain Eukaryota; kingdom Viridiplantae; phylum Streptophyta; class Magnoliopsida; order Alismatales; family Hydrocharitaceae; genus Ottelia; species Ottelia alismoides. The sequence continues at coordinate 1,108,063 of JAZKJV010007890.1, read as the reverse complement.
TTTTAAAATTATTTTAAATATATAAATCATTTTTTATACATATATTCTTATATATTTACATAGATTTGTACATTTTCTATACTATCATAATGAAATAAAGAATTAAATGAATTTAAATAAAACATTAAGCATATTAAAATAAATTCGCTTTAAAAAGGAAAAAACTAAAAAAATAGAAAATTTATATGTAAAAGTCGACCGACTAGATAGACTACTCATCCAATTAGTCAAATTAACCGATAATTGGCAGACTAGGCCTAGTCGAGTCAACTGCCCATCATGACTCCACTAGTCGGGCCGATTAGTCGGTCGACTATTACAACAGTGATTTTGCTCAAGAGCCGTAAGATGGGCAAACACAATGCTCCCAGATGCATTTAAAGGAATAGAAAAAATCACGATTGAAAAGAATAACTGAATCAACATCTGTTCATTGACGATCGTGCCACGCATTTGATTGATCAAGTAGCAAGATGTCAGTGCCAGATCCCCTTGGAAATGGAAAGGAGTATTGTGATAAATTAAGATTGTGGAAGACACATCAAGAATGTGTTTGCATTTTTTCTCAACCATTTCCATGCATATGGTCTGGTGAATGATGCCAAATGAGGCATAGAATATCTCCACTGATTGTTACAAATTTATCTTTCCTTATTAGAACAAATGATTTTGATGGGGAACACCAACTAATATTTGATTTCAATAACAATAGTTTAAATAACATTACTCACTTCTGATTTTGATTTTTAATTGAAACAACTGAGATAAGCAGGAGCAATCATCAACAACAACAAAGTGAACTTATGTTCCTAGCAATCATGTATACAATTCGGAACCCCTAACATCCAAGTGCAAAGGCTAACTACAAATCGGATTGATAATTTAAACAGAAAACCTTAGCAACTTTATAGGCTATTTGGTTAGCTAGAAATGGTGTACTCTTTTCTTTGCAGCATTTCTATTGTGAAAATGTTTGTTTTCATTCCAGGACGATCCTCGAGTCTTGGCTTATGTAAGACCTTCGTTATATCTTTCTAGTTATTACAATGGGACGGACACCATAGTGTGTTTCTCGCTTGTTTGGCCTAAAAAAAAGAAATGAGTGAGTTCCTATGGAGTTTTATGGTGAACACATCTCACAATTAAGGTAGCACTTGTAGTTCCTAATGAATATTATGTTGAGGTTTAGGTTAAGGTTAATGTAATATCTCGGAAATTGATGACCCCTAAATTCCATAAATTAACTCTATGCAAGGCTAAATCACATTGACTTAACTTAGATCATATAAAAGGATGGAGCCTAATTATAACCTAATTTAGATTAAATCAAGGGGAATTTAGATAAGATTATAAAAAGTTTAAATCATAGTTGGGTTAGCCTATGTAGGAAAACAATTTGACTTTGCTGAAAATTCAAGAAAAAATGAGGTGCATGTCTTAAAAATCCAATTAAGGTGTCAGTACGCTTTTAATAAGGAATAAGAGAGAAATGAAAATTAGGTCAAGGCTAAAGGAGATTTATGGGCTAATATCTCGAACAAATTCCACTGGCCCCACTTATAATTAAGAGGGTATCTTTTATTTATTGGTAATTTCACAAAGCAGTGGCAAATCTGTGAATATTGGCAACTTGAAGGACACTTGGAGGAAGATTCTCATGCATTAGAGCATATAAGTATACCCTCAAATTTCATTGATTCAGACTTATGTTTTCTACCCAAATTCCATAGAAAAACCGTTCTTTACCCCCTGAATCCCATTAAAAAAAGATTGGATATGAATCTGCACAGCACAATTGTGCCAATCCAGTAGTGAAGATTGGGTTGTGTTGAAGACCATTTAATTTCCTTGCAAATGACATGAAACCCTTGGCCTTATCTCATGATTTTTTTTGCAACTCATGATAGTTTCGAAGCACAAAACATTAACGTACTGCATATGGGTTCGCCCTAATGCATGCTTGTATTGTTTGATTTGGTAACTGTTGAAGTATGTAAAAGAGGGGTAATTGGATCTCGCAAAGAACAAAAAGATTATAATAAAAGAACAAAACCGTTATCTGAGTAAGGAACCAGGAGGTCAATTATAATTCAAGAATATCTTAGACGATTGTGTGGGACAGATTGCAGGACATCAATCACCTGCTTATCTGCTACTTATCGAATTGAATTATTTTGATGTCATCTTGGGGATGGACTGGCTAGAAAGGCATCTTGCATGCATTGACTGTTTCCAAAAGATAGTAACTTTTCACATTCCTAACTCGGTAGAGTTCCAGTTTATTGGAAAGACGCCTAGTGACAATGTTAATACATCTCTACTCTGAAGGCACAACAGTTGTTAGAGCAATGGTGCTACGGTTATTTAGCTTATGTATCCGCTATTTCAGAGTCAGACAAAATGATAGAAGATATACTTATAGCGTGCGAGTTTCTTGATATATTTTTAGATGAACCACCTATATTACCACATGAGCAAGAGATTGAATTTGAAATCTCTCTCGCACATGATACTCATTATATCTCTATCCCTCCATATAGGATGGCACCAGTTAAGTTACGAGAGTTAAAGAACCAATTACAAGAACTTTTAGAAAAAGGATTCATCCGTCCTAGTACTTCACCATGGGGTGCACCTGTCTTATTTGTAAGGAAAAAGGATGGGTAATGCAGTTGTGCATTGACTATAAACAACTAAACAATACAGTAAAGAACAAGTATCATCTGCCAAGAATAGATGATCTCTTTAATCAGTTACAGGGTTCAACTGTGTATTCCAAGATTGACTTAAGTTGTGGATACCATCAGTTGAAGATTGAAGATGCCAATATCCTTAAGACATCCTTTCGAACTAGATAGGGACATTATCAATTATTAGTTAAAGCTTTTGGATTGACAAATGCCCCAGTAACCTTCATGGATCTCATGAATAGAGTATTCAAGGAGTTCCTAGATCACTTTGTACTAGTCTTTACTGATGATGTGCTTATTTACTCCAAGGATAAGTATCAGCATGAACTCCATCTCCGACAGGCACTTGAAACACTAAGGAAGAACAAATTGTATGTAAAATATAGCAAATATGACTTTTGGTTGCCTGAAGTATCATTCTTATGCCAAGTTATTTCCGGGAAGGTATATCAGTTGAACCTACAAAGGTTAGTGCGGTGATGAGTTGGGAACGTCTGAAGACTGTCACAGAAATACGATCTTTTCTGGGGTTAGCTGGATATTATAGAAGATTTGTAAAAGACTTTTCAAGAATAGCATTGACAATAACTAGCCTGACTCAGAAGGAGGTCCCTTTCATATGGTCCGACGCATGCGAAACTAGTTTTCAGATACTGAGAGAATGCCTAACATCTACACCTATCCTTACTCTACCCTCTGGGAGTGAAGGGTTTACAGTGTACACTGACGCATCTAAAGAAGGACTAGGGCAGTTCTTATGCAGTATGGTAAGGTGGTTTCTTATGCATCACGATAGCTCAAGACACATGAGAGGAATACCCGACACATGACCTTAAATCAGTTGTCGTAGTCTTCGCTTTAAAGATATGGAGACACTACCTCTATGGTATTACTTTTGAAATCTCCAGCAATCATAAAAGCTTGAAATATCCATTTGATCAGAAAGAGCTCAATATAAGACAGAGACGGTGGCTAGAGTTGTTGAAGGATTATGATTGCACAATCTCCTACCACCCTAGTAAGGGGAACGTCGTAGCAGATGTCCTTAGCAGAAGAACTTATTCACCTGAGTTGGTGAGTGCTATACACTTCTGGGATTACTACTAATGTTGAGTTTGATAGTAGTGTCGATACTACAACTATTCCTCATCGATATAAACCAGAGATCTGGGATAAAATAAAGAAATGACAGGAGGATGATCCAGTCCTTAAAGACTTGAGACAACAACTTGAGAAGAATGAGATAGAGGGATTCCAAATACAAGATGGGTTACTATATAACCATCACAGAGTTTGTGTGCCAAACACATCCAAACTGAGGAAGGAAATCTTACATGAGGTGCATTGTTCTAGATTATCCATTCATCCAGGAATTACGAAGATGTATAAGGAACTTCGTTCAATCTTTTGATGGCCAGGAATAAAGAAGGATGTTGTTGAGTTTGAGAATTCACATTTTACTTGCCAGCAGGTAAAGGCTTCAAAAGATTTTACCCTTTATTTTACCCTTTGAGTAGAACCAACCACATACGTTTTCGTATCACGAGTTTCTCCCAACTACTGAACAAGTCATTTTGTGATATTTGATGGCGGGTGCGAGTGCGGTGGCGAGTGCTAGTGCCAGTACGAAGGGGAAGGCGGTGCTCGAGTGGGGAGGGGAGGAGAAGCGAGCTTTCGTGTGCAAAGAGGGTCCTCTGGAGGGAGGTGGCGGGGAGTGGACGTCAGTTTCATACAGGAAGCCGGACCGAAGATGCTTTCGCTGTGGAGACAGGGGGCATGTGGCCTCTTTTTGTCCTCCTCCAAGGTGCTTCTCTTGTGGGAGGACGGGCCACCGTCAGGCAACCTGCATGGTGTTTCGTGGAACCGTTCGTGCATCTGCTCCTGCGGTTATTCATGGGATGCGTGAAGGTCGGTGCATTGTGCATGGTGCTAAGGTCGCGTGCGGTGGGCCTTCGTTCGCGGAGGTGGTGGGTAACGTGCACAGGGGTGCTGCTTCTTCTTCCTCTTTGGTCGAGGGTGGTTGCCCGGAGGCCGTGGCCAAAGAAGGGGTGGTCGATCGGGGCTCGGGTGTGCATGCGCTGATCGGTTTTGTTGTAAGGGACATTGTCGATTTGGACGTGGTTCTCTCCCATCTACGTGGGTTCCTGGGCAAGGCCTTAAATGTCGGTTTCGGTCACCATTTCGGTACCGACCAAAACAGAATTTCGATGGAATTTCGGTGGAATTTCGACCGAAATTTCGGTAATTTCGGTCATTTTTTGTACTAGGACCTCCATATTTCGGTCGTTTCGGTCATTTCGGTCGAATTTCGATTTCGACTGGATATCGATATTCGACAGAAATTCGACCGAATTTCGCTGAAATTTGAGGCCATGTTCCTGGGCACGCAATTCGCGGGAGATGTGGTGAAGCTAGATGCTACAAGGTGCTGCGTTCGTGGCTTGTTGGCTGACCAGAGGGATCGACTGCTTCACAGTGGAGATGTCGCAAACGTCTGCTGGCAGAGTTTTCGGTTCGCGGATGGTGCCTGTTCGGAGGTGGAAGTGTGCGTGGCTAGGGTTAAGGACGTTCCCTTCCTATCGCGCTCGCTTGGCTGCCTGAGGAAGGCATTACGGCGGTGGGGTACGGTCAGGGAAGTGTTGGACGACGGGCTCTGACCAGGGTTGTCTGTGGAGGACACGAGGATCCTATTTGAATGCAGCAAGGGCTTCCTCGACAGTATTGGGGGGAGAAGCACGTTCGCAGAAATGGAGGTCGGCTGCTATTCTTTCAAAGTTGAGTTGTTGATAGACGAACCTCCGCCCCCTCCGATGGTGCAGGTGGATGAGGCCGGTGGAAGGTCCGAGGACGCTTCGGGTAATGTGTTGGCGGTTGGGTTTCCGAGGGGACCCCTCGGTGGAACGGCTCGTTCTCTTCCATGCACGCGGCGCTTCGTTAACTCCTCTCCTGCTCTGTTCTTGACGCCAAACATATTCCTTTTGCATGGTGACGTGGGCAAGGCGTCTACCTGTTTCTTCGGCGCCTGTGTTGGAGCCGGTTACGGAGTTGGGCTAAAAGTTGTGGGTCGAAGACTCGGACCTTCTCGCGGATCCGTTTAATGGTTCTTTTCCTGGTGCGGATCTGGGGAGCTTCCGAGGTTCGGGTTTCGGTTGGGCGTCTTCGGATCCCGTGATGCCCATTCCAATGGTGTCGTCCGGTACCTCTTCGACGTGGTTCTTTCCATCTTGGGAGGTTCTTGGCACGCAGGGGGATGCTTCGAAGGTGGTCTCTTTTCTCTATTCTCTCATGGCTCGGAGATGGGGAGTGCTCGGGTTCGACCTTCAACAGGTGTGGTCTCTACGCCCTCTTCATCTGCCCCCGGTGGCCTCGATCGGGGTGTTGCGACTGCCCCTGCATTGGAGGTGCCTGACCTCGAGTGCGGCGAGGGGACGAGCGACAAGAGAAGCGGAAAGAGATACAGAAGGCGGAACAGATCAAGGTCGGCGCAGGCGGAGAAAAGGTCGTGCCCGCCCATGAAGATGCTCGTTGCAGAGACCGCGGGGGTGGCCGGAATCCTTGGGAGCTTTGAAGGTTCCAGATGAAAGTCCTATCTTGGAATTGTTCGCGGGCTCGGTGACCTGGATAAGCAGAGGATTGTGGGATCCAGGTGCATTGAATGGGGTTGCGACATCGTCATGTTTCAGGAGACAAAGCTGCAATCTATGGCGGATGACGTATGGAGATCCTTTGGGGCGGGGGTCCTGGACCAGTTCTGTGCCTTCGACGCGGTGGGCATCTCGGGTGGGATGCTGGTGGCGTGGCGGTCCTCGAGTATGTCCTTGGACTCGGTGATTCGTGGGAGGCACGTGCTGACGGTGTTTCTGGTGTGTTCGGCTTCCTCCCTTCGGTTGGCGGTGTCCTGCGTCTATGGTCCTTGCTGTGGTGTGGTGAGGGGGAGCTTTGGGAAGATCTTCAGGAGGTGGGTAGGTCCGTTGATGGTGTCCCCTGGCTCATCGGGGGGGGATTTCAACGTTACCCTTCTCTCTTCGGACAAGCCTGGGGCAGGGGAGGCCAGGACCCATGCTCGCTTGCCTTCGCGGATACCGTGGAGTCGTTACGCCTTGAGGTGATGGATGCGGTGGATACCGCATATACCTGGAGGAGCTCCAATTCTCGGTCGCGTCTTGATCGGTTCCTTGCTTCCAACGAGCTTTTGGAGGCCTTTGTTCTTGCCTCAGTGGAGGCAAAGCCGCGGGGGTGTTCGAATCACAATCCTATTGTTTGGTGCTCGGGGGTGGCTCCTGTGCAAAGGGGGATGTTCAGATATGAAAAGTGCTGGTTGTTGGAAGACAATTTCAGGGACTTGGTGGCATCGCATTGGTCGGAGGTGGTCGTTTCGGGGTCCGCTGCGTCTCGCTTTGCTCAAAAGCTATCTTCGTTGCGGATTCGGCTTTCGGCTTTCAAGAGGGAGTCTAGGGCGGCCAGATTTGCCACGAGGAAGGACGCGGAGGAGACTATCCGGCATCTCGGCGCGCTTGAGGACCTCAGGGAGCTCACGGCAGAGGTCCTGGCCGGCCGAGCTGCTGCTCAATTAAAGGTTGCTCTGGAGGATAAGAAACATGTGACGGAGTAGAGACAGCGATCGAGAAGTGTTTGGCTTCGGGAGGGGGACGCGAATACCTCGTTCTTTCATCGTGTTGCTAGTGGGAGACGCAGGGCGAATGCGTTGCGGTCCATCGCCATTGGGGGGACTCGCGTGGAGGGGAACATAGATATGAGGAGGGCTATTGGGGATTATTTCAATCTTCCTCGTGGCTGGGCCCGGACACACGTGCGGTGGCGGTCTCGCACGTTGACTTGCTCGTTCGGGATGTGACCTTAGAGGAGCTCAAGAATACGGTGTGGGAGCTTAATGCAGATGCGGCTCCTGGCCCGAATGGGTTCCCGGTGTCGTTTTACAAGTACTTTTGGGATCTCGTGGGCCACGAGGTGTTGGAGGTGGCCTTGGAGTTTTGTCAGGGGAATGTGGGCTTCGACAGGATCAACCGTGCGCATATCATTCTGTTGCCCAAATCGTCGGCGCCGTCCTCCATCGACGACTTTCGCCCTATTGTGGTCTCTAATGCCATTTACCTTATTATTGCGAAGTTTCTCCCTATGCGGTTGAGCAGCATTCTTGGCAGTGTTGTCTCCCCGATGCAATCGGCCTTCATTCATGGGAGGCAGATATCTGATTGTCTCATGCTTGCGTCGGAGATCATAGCGGACTGGAAGAGGAGGGACGTGCGTGGTATCCTTTGGAAGGTGGACTTTAAAAAAGCTTACGATAGCCTTAATTGGAGGTTTCTCTGGTCGGTGCTTAGGAGGAAGGGATTCCCGGAGTTGTGGATCTCATGGATGAGGCGGTGTATCACCACGGCCTCTTTTTCTATCATGGTAAATGGCCGGCCGAAGGGGGGTGGCTCCAGCCTCGGAGGGGGGTGCGCCAGGGGTGCCCTCTTGCTCCTATGCTCTTTATTCTGGCGGTTGATGTTCTTTCGTAATTTGCGACTCGTATGATCAGCAGCGGCCTCTCGAGGGGTTACTCCGGGGGGTGCAGGTCCCAATCTTGCAGTACGCCGATGATACGTTGTTTTTTATGGAGGGGGGTTGGAGGAGGCGAGGGGTATGGCCTTGGCTCTGGAGATCTTTGGTGAGTTGTTCGGATTGGTTAAGAACAAGGGCAAGTCCAAGTTCGTGCCTTTCGGTCCTGCAGTTCTGGATAGCAGCGCGTATGCGGTGGCTTTGGGGTCGGCTTGTTCTTCTTTGCCGATGGACTACCTGGGGATGCCCTTGAATGTGGGGAGGACGCAGCTGAGAGATTGGCTGAGGGTGGTGGAGAAAGTGGAGGCGAGATTGGTTGGTTGGAATTCCGCGATTTTATCGAGAGGGGGCCGGCTTGTTCTACTTAAAGCGGTCCTTTCGTCTATTCCGATATATTTTTTGTCCAACCGGCGGATGCCCAAGGGAATCAGGTCTCGGCTGGAGAAGCGGATACGCGCTTTCTTGTAGGGGAAGCGAGGGGAGGGTCGATGGGGATCCACTTGGTCGGGTGGGAGGATATTATTTGCAGGAAGGATCAGGGGGGGCTGGGTATCAAGTCAATCGAGCATATGAACGACGCATTGCTCCTTAAGTGGGCGAGCAGGATTTGGGGGCCGGGGGAGGATCTGTGCTGCAATGTAGTGCGGAGGATATATGATGTGGGGGGCGGCTCGCCTTCGCAGATCTCCCGTATTGCCTCCCCCACCATATTTTGAAGGGGGGTCGTAGAGGTGTTCTTGAAGAATATCGCACTTTTCAGACCGGTCCTTGGTGTGGGGGAGTCCTTTTGGACGGACGATTGGGCGGGAGGGGGAGCCCTTTGCTCTCGCTTCCCACGGTTATTTGCTTAGGCTGACGATAAGTCGTGTTCGGTTGCGGCCTGCTGGATGGATGGGAATTGGCGCCCAAGGTGTTCCGCGAACTTCTCTGATCAGAGGTTGGATGATTTCTTCGCTTTGCTCGATGCTGTGAGGGAGGTAGGACGCCCTACGGGGGGACGGGATCACTGGTGCTGACGGGAGGCCCCGTTCACGGTCAAGAAGCCTTCGGGGCTATCTTTCGGCCGCCGCCGTCGTAGTCGGAGATTATTATTCAGGACTGTGCCTTTCTGTGGGCTCTCAAGCTTCCTGAGCGTGTTGGCTTCTTCTTGTGGTTGCTAAGAAGGTAGAGGCTAATGACGAGAGACCATTGTGCCAGGCTTTTAGGTACCATTTCTGACAGGTGCCTACTTTGCAATGCGGCGATTGAATCTGTGGAGCATCTCTTCTTTCTGTGCCTCAGGGTCATTGAAGTGTGGCAAAGGGTTGGTTTGGACTGGTGTTGCACTAACGACCTCCAGACGTTCTGGACTTCGCTTCAGGCTAATAAGGGGAGGCCAGTGAAGGAGGTGATTTATCCTGTGGCTGTGTTGTGGGCGATTTGGTGGGGAAGGAATGATTTGTTGTTCTCGAGCCAAAGGTTCTATAAGGAGAACGTGGGGATTTTTGCTAAGCACCTGGTGGGGGATTGGGCGTTGTAATGGTGTTGTAGTATGTCTGTTTCTTCTCCTTCTCTTTTCCCTTTCTTTGTTGAATAAATTTTTGGGGTGTGCACCGTCGCGTGTATCCCCCTTGCTTCTGGATTTCAAAAAAAAGGTAAAGGCTTCAAACCAAAAGCCACCAGGATTGTTGCAGCCCCTACATATACCTGAATGGAAATAGGAAAGCATTTCCATGGTCTTCGTTATTGAATTACCTCAGACGACGGGTGGCAAAGATAGTATCTGAGTTATAATAGATCGTCTGGCCAAGGAAGCACACTTTATTCCAATAAGCTTATCTTCCACTCCAGACTAGCTTATTGAGTTATATATTACGCATGTGATTCATCTCCATGGCATCCCAAAAGATGTAGTTTCCGATAGAGATTCACAATTCGCCTCACACTATTGGGAGAACTTTATGAAAGCCTTGGGCACATAGGTATGCTTGAGCACAGCATATCAACCATAAATAAATCGTCAATCAGAACATATGATTCAGACTTTAGGGGATATACTACGGGCATGTGTCTTAGAATGGAAAGGGTTATGGGTGAAACATTTGTCTCTTACAGAATTCACCTACAACAACAGTTACCATACAAGTATTGGGATGGCACCATTTGAAGCACTTTATGGAGAAAGTGTACGACTCATTTATGTTGGCAAGAGGTCGGTATAAAGAACCTTTATGATTCAGATAGACTCCAGGAGACACGTGAAGCTGTAGAGCTTGCTCGAAAAAGGCTAATAACGGTTCAGAATCGCCAGAAAAGCTATAGTGACACCAGGCGAAGAGACCTTGAGTTTGAGGTAGGTGACATTGTATTCCTCAAAGTATCGCCTATGAAAGGAGTTCAGAGGTTTGGTTTGCGTGGGAAGTTAGCACCCAGGTTCGTGGGTTCCTTTGAAATTATTCAGCAGAGTGAAAAGTTGCATATAGACTTGCACTTCCTCCACATCTTTCGATAATACATGATGTTTTTCATGTATCAAATCTGAGATAGTATAGTAAGGATCATGAGTACAAGATACGCTATGATGATCTGCATGTTGAGCCAAACTTGACATACCTTGAAATACATGTGCAAATACTAGATAGGGATATCAAAATGTTGAGGAATAAAGAGGTACCTCTAGTTAAAGTATTGTGACGGAACTAAAAATTTGAAAAAAGTCACATGAGAACCTGAGGTAGATACGAGAGAAAAATATACCTACTTGTTTGAATGATAACACTATATATTGTGTATATCTTCATTGTAAATGAAATGACGTTCATTCTCTTTAAGATGTTATGATTTCAATCCTCTTTAAGGTTGTTATGTCTGCATTTCAAGTCTCGAGGATGAGACTTCCTTTAAAGTTGTTATAATTGTAAAGTCTTGAACATGATCTCTCTCGGGTCATATATCATAAGATCCGGCTCGTCAATAGGCAACCAAAGGAATTTGTTTCGTGTTCCTCGACTACCGCCTGAGGGGGGTCAACTTTTGGAAAAATTATTGCATGTTTCTTGCTCCTCTAGCCTGATGAGGAGAGAGTACTTTGTCGCGGCTGAGGGGGGTTGGGTGAAGGTCTGCAGAAGGAGCCCCCATCGGGGCGTGACGGTTAAGGGAGTGGGTTCAGGGGTGGATGGCAGAAAGATGCTTGAGAAACATAGGCAAAGCCTCTCCAAACCCTTCAGAAGAGGGTACTACCGGTGTGGATCCTTGTTGCACTGGTCTCGGCAGTGCCGCGAACCGATTCGATGCTTCTGTTGCCGTCGGTTCTCTCACAGGTGCGGCTCCTGCCCCCAGCTGAGGCGGGCGAAAGGACCGTCGGTGTTGGTGGGGGAAGGGGGCGGTTTGGAGATGCTCTTCCAAGACTCGTTGGATGTGGGACTGATCTCATCGGCGCAATTCGGAGGGGACATTATGCAGCTATCCTCTAGGCGGGTTGTGGCTAGGGGGCTGAAGGAGATGGAGGCGAATTAGTTGCTCCGATGGTCGAAAAAGGGTTGGACATAACTCCATTGGCACAGGCCAAAGGTTTCAGACGGAGTTTGCCAACCGAAGCGGCTGGGTCGTGTTATCGTGAGGGGAGTCCCGCTTGTTCTGCGTGATCCGCGGAGCATCCGAAAATTGTTGGGTAAAGTTATCGAGGTCGAGGAGGTAGAAACCTCAAGGAGTCATCCGGGGGAGCTGCCGGACCCTATCGGAACCTCTCCACAACGGGTCTGTGAGAGAAAAAGCTCTTGTTAGTTGGGAAGGCAATCCATGTCGAGATTGTCTCGGTAAAGCTGACAGGCCCGGTTCGGAAGAAGGAACGGATGAAGGACGAGCATCGTGAGAGGACGACTCACAAGGTCTTGGAGGCGGAGGAGGTTGACGATCCTCCAGGAAGGCAGCGAAGGGGCACGGAAGGTGGAAGTTGGAACGACGATTTCGGCGGTGATGACTCCTCGTCTCTCGCACGAAATCCGCTCCAGGGAAGTTAGCGTAAGTTAGAGCTTGGATAATCGTAACCCGGGGGCGGTTCGGCTCCCACCCTTTAATGTGGTAACTAAGGACGCGGGTCCACAGACCCTAGTAGAAGAGGCACAGAAGGCTTTAACGGTTTCGGTTCAGCACGGTCCGCAACAGGGAGAGGCGGTAGCGGTAGCGGTAACGGTTTCGAGTTCGCACACTTGAGCAGAAGGGGACCCAACCACGACCCGGTCCCGTGACTCCATTGCTCGACCCGAATTACTACACGGTGAAAGAAATGAGGGAGTTTATTTCAACTCATAGTCTGGTTGGAGAATGATGACGACCCACGAACGGGACCTCACGGGACACCTTATTGGATCCCCATCGGAGGGCAAGGCAGGAGCGCGGTCGAGTGATTCCGCAAAGGGGGTGCCATATTTGAAGCATGTGGACCAAGGGGGTCTAGGGATGCGAGGGAGATGGGGAAGCAGGGGGGAGTAGAAGGGGTGGTCAGGGAGATGAAGGGCTTTCAAAAGCCGGGCAGGAAGCACCCGAGGAGGTGACTCTAGAGGGGGCGAAGTTGAAGCTTGCTGGAAAAAGGAGTTGCAGGGAGGGCAATCATAGGCCCTCAACTTGGAAGATGGGCTGCGCAGATTTGGAACAAGCTATGCGAGAAATTCAACCGGAAAGGAGCGGAGGAAGCAAAGGAGGGTGTCTTTGCTCGAGTCGGCAGAACAAGAGGGGCTACCTCAGGGGCCAACGTTTGCTTTGCAACTCTTCTCAACCCGCTTCCAGACACTGGGTCATTCGGTGGTTGAACGCCTCGGTCTCATCCCACCTACGAAGACAGAGCGTGCTTTATGTCAATGAAGATACTCTCATGGAACGTAAGGGGGTTAGGACGAGCGGAGAAGCGGCTGAGAGTGAGCAATCTTATCATAGCGTCTTGTTCAGGTATTTTCCTCCTCCAGGAGACAAAACTCTCTCGTGGGGTGGTACAGGCAAGAAGGGTGTTTAACGGTGGTGGTAGATTTGCAATGGCAGAGCTGGAGCCTCAGGGGGGCAGGTGACCTGGTGTCCGGATGGAATAAGGACGTCTTCGACATTTTGGAGGAGGAGAAATCGCTATTCTATCTGTCGATTTTGCTGAGAAGGCGGTCGGACGGCATCAACTTGTTGGTTATGAATGTCTACGGTCTAAATGGCAGTGAGAGGGGTACCCTGGCGACGGAGCTGGAATCGTTGGGCAATGACAACGCGACAGGGGTTTGGATTATAGAGGGTGACCTCAATGTTACTCTGCTCCCTGATGATCGCCTGCAGGGGGCTGGTGGGGGGGGACCCGGGCATGGAGGACCTCCGGCGAGTTCTGCACTCCATGGGCATGTATATTGTCGACGCGGTTGGTTGCGCTTAGAATTGACGAAATGTGAGGTCGCGTTCAAGACTGGACAGGTTCCTTCTATTTATGGAAGGGGCGGAGAGGTTTACGCTATCGAGGGCATGGGCTCTTCCAAGGTTGCAATCGAACCACAAGTCGATCCTGTGCTCATCTGGAGAGGAGGGGAGGTCTAGATTCTTCTTCCGCTTTGAGTAGAGTTGGCTTTTGGAAGAGGGTTTCAGACAGGTGGCTGAGGCAGAATGGAGAGGATATACGTCGAAAGGTACGGCGGTGGCAAGATTAGCGGCTAAGTTACGGTCTCTGAAGGCTTTCCTTACAGCATTCGGTAGAGATCTGAAGGCAAGGAGGAGGGCTAAAAGGGCGGAGGTACATGCAGAAACATTGTTTTTAAAAACGCGCCTCGAGGCGCTGAGGCGTATGCCTCAAGGCGTTTTTCAAGGGAAAATACCTCGAGGCTACAGCCTCATGCAGCCTCAGTGAGGCGTGCACCTCAAAGCTTATGAGGCGCTGCCTCGAGGCGTACGCCTCGAGGCGCTGCCTCATTTGTGTGCTGATTTTTTTACAATATTTTTTCCTTTTCTTTTTTATTGTAAGCTTTTCTTCTTTCGTAGATGTAGAGATATTTATGTATTCGTACTGCATTGCTATTTTCTTATTCGTATTTATTATATGTAATTTACCTAAAGGTCTCTTGTTGAGATATTTATATTTCTAGCAGTATTATTTTGTAATTGTCTTTTCTTTACAGCTATCTATGTAATTTGTCCCTAGGGCTTTTCTCCTATATAAGAGAGCTCTAGGGCTACATTGAATATAGAATTTCTATTTTCCCATTCCACATGGTATTAGAGCGATGATCCTAGACCAGAGCATGTACATAAAACCCTAGCCCCCATTAAAAGCCCTAGGCGGTTCTTCTGACGTCACCGCACGTCGCCGCCGCATCCCCGCATCTGAGTGCTTCCCCGCATCTGAGCACGGTGCTGCGCATCTGCGCACGGTGCTGAGCGCACACCTGCACGCTTCTTCGTGCCAGCACGCACGCTTGTGTGCTTCTCCACGCGAGTGCGCACGCATGTGCGTGCCTCCTACGTACCTGTGCGCACATTCGCATACGACTGTGCGCCTGCGCGCACGCCAACGCGTGCTTCTGTGCGTCTGGACACGCGAGCGCAGTGAGCACTGCGTGATTTCTGCATGCACGTCAGTATGCTCACATGCATCTACTGTTCGGGTGATTCTCTAGGGTGTGACACGATCATCTAACAACACCTTAGCCTTCCAAAGGAGCCTTTAGAGAATGGAAATGGTTGTGCTACGAGTCTACACCCACAACCATCTTCCTATATTGTTGTGAAAAATGAGCAATCTCTTATTCAAGGGAACCCTAGGCTCTCTTATATAGAGAGAGACCTCATGGGTAAAATACATAGTAGTCCAGAGAACAATAAGAAATTACGAAAAGGTACATAACATATAATATTATTGGTCTCTACACTCCCCCTCAAGGTGGAGCATAGATGTCGATCATGCTCAGATTGGAAGAACATCTCTGGAAGGTCCTCTGAGCAACGGCTTGGTGAGTACGTCAGCAGTCTGATCCCCTGAGCTCACGTGAGATGTAGATATCAAGCCTCTCTGGATCAAGTCTCTAGTGTAGTGGCAGTCAACTTCAATATGTTTCATTCTTTCATGGAATGCTGGTTGGCGATAAACAATGCTGCCTGATTGTCACACTGAAGCTGCATACATGTAGATCCTCTAGCACAGACCGAACCCACATCATCACCGTGCTTGCTTGCGCCATCGCCCTATATTCAGATTCAGCACTAGACCTTGCAACAACGGTTTGTTTCTTACTTTTCCAAGAAACCAGAGAGCTCCCAACAAAAACGGCAAATCCTGAGGTTGATTTTCTATCCTTAGGGCATCCTGCATAATCGGCATCTGCACATGCTGAAATAGATAAATTTGTGCCCTTTCGAAATAGCAACCCTGAGCCTGGAGAAGACTTTAGATACCCCAGGATCATGTATATGGCATCCATATGAACTTGTCTTGGCTGCTACATAAATTGACTCACCCGGCTTACTGCAAATGCAATATCTGATCGACTTATGGTAATATAAAGGAGCTTACCCACAATTTCTCTATATCTCCTCTTGTCTACTTCAGGAGTGTCATCATCATACAGCTTCATGCTTGGATCCATTGGAAT
Source organism: Ottelia alismoides (assembly GCA_037367405.1). Taxonomy (NCBI): domain Eukaryota; kingdom Viridiplantae; phylum Streptophyta; class Magnoliopsida; order Alismatales; family Hydrocharitaceae; genus Ottelia; species Ottelia alismoides. The sequence continues at coordinate 1,092,222 of JAZKJV010007890.1, read as the reverse complement.
ACTCGATGGTTTGCATCCAGCCATGCATGTCTCAGTCAAAAAATCTGTAATGTACTTCCTTTGGGTCATTACTAGACCCTGTGCATTCCTGGCAAATTCCAACCCCAGAAAGTATCTTAGGGTTCCAAGATCCTTTATGACAAACTGACGGCCTAGAAACGCTTTTGTCCTCTCTATTCCCTTAACATCATCTCCTGTAACCAGAATATCATCAACATAGACCATGATGACAACCGTACCTGTAGAAGACTTCTGAATAAACAACGAGTGATCTGCATTCGATCTTTCAAACCCCTGTCGTTCAATCAGATGGGAAAGCTTCTGGACCACGCCCTTGGGCTCTGTTTAAGGCCATAAATTGCCTTGTGAAGTCTACACACCATATGCTTCTCCCCTCAGCAGTGAACCCGGGTGGCTGCTGCATGTAGACTTCCTCCTGCAGATCTCCATACAAGAAGGCATTCTTAACATCAAGTTGAGATATAGTTCAGTCACGTACCACAACAACTGATAAGAGTATGCGAAGAGTAGAGTGACGAGCCACCGGAGAAAATGTATCCATATAGTCCACGCCATAGGTTTGTGTGAAACCTCGTGTGACCAACCGTGCCTTGTATCGATCTAGACTGCCATCAACGTGGTATTTAACTGTGAATACCCATTTACAGCTAACAATTGATGCATCAGGAGAAGCATTAACCAAGCTCCATGTGCCACGAGACTGTAAGGCACGCATCTCGTCTTCCATAGCCATTCGCCAGCAATCAATCTTCATAGCTTCCTGATAGGTCTGTGGTATGTCCACAGAAGACAAAGCTGCAGCAAATCTCTGAAAGTCGCCTGTGAGGCGATGAAAAGACACCTGGGAAGCAAAGGGATAAGATGCATACGTCCGCTTTTGCTTCCGGATAGCAATAGGAATATCGAGATCATCGTCCACAGTACTGGATGGTGTAGTCTCCTCCTGCAATGAAGAATCATGCACATGTACCATATCTGACCCGTCAATAGTACTGTCATCAACACATACCTGAGGCGTAAAGGATGTCTGACGTGTAACCTAAGCAGGACCTGACCGACGCGTATAGAATTTTGGTAGAGGTGGAATAGGAGGTTGTGGAGGTGGTGGTGGCGGAGATGATGGTGGTGAAGATGACGTAGTACCAGGAGCAGGAATGGACTTAGATGAACCCCAACTAGGAAGCGGAGAAACATAGACATCATCACTGGCAGTGGATGGTACCAGTCTGTCACCTGCAGGGGAAAAATACATAACAGACTCAAAGAACGTGACATCAGCACTAACAAAGTATTTCTTGTTTATGGGGTTTTAACAGCGATAGCCCTTCTGAGTCCGAGAGTAACCGACAAATACACATTTGATTGCTCTAGGAGAGAGTTTGTCAAGTCCAGGAGTCAGCAGATGAACAAATGCAATAGTACCGAAGACACGAGGAGTAAGTGAGAATAATTCCTTATCAGGAAAAATGATAGAAAGAGGAATTTTCTCACCCAGGACAGATGACGGCATACGATTGACCAGGTAGCAGGCTGTAAGGACAGCATCCCCCCAGAAAGAGATAGGAGCACAACTCTGAATAAGAAGAGTTCGAGTAATGTCAAGAAGGTGACGGTGCTTTCTTTCTGCCACGCCATTCTGCTGAGATGTGTAAGCACAAGTAGTTTGGTGAATAATGCCCTTTGACGAGAGAAACTGAGAGAGAGACCGTGTGCAGAATTCCAGAGCATTATCTGTACGAACATTTAACAGTAGAGGAAAAAACATTCTGCACTTCATTAATCAAATTTTTAATCACATCTCCTGCTTCAGATTTATTCTTTAAAACAAAGACCCAAGATACACGAAAGAAATCATCCATGACAACTAGATAGAACATGTGTCCCTGATGATCAGGTACACGACTCGGACCCCAAATATCAATATGAAACAACTCAAACGGGGAGCTACTGGTCCGACTCTGACGACTAGGAAAGCTAGACCGATGATGCTTTCCCAACTGACACACTTCACAGCGAAAGGAAGAACTCGGAGAGATCTGAGGTAGAAGATGTCGCATTTTCTGGAGCGGGAGATGACCAAAGCGAAGATGCCAGATGTACGGAGATATTGGTCCGGCAGAATGAGAAGAAACACCAGCATAAGAATTCCGGACCAGCCGATACAGACCATTCTGCTCATATTGAGGTATTTCCTTGGTTTAGAATTTGCAAGAAACCAACAGGGAATGGTGATGACGCAAAGGAAATATGTCATTGATCTTTTATCCGTGACGGGTACGATGGGATGCAGACCTGCTACTACTCTAATGGATCCTAATGCACGGTTGTATGATGATGACTCTGCAGAGGCAGATAAGAGACAATACAGAGAGATGGTAGGGAAGTTATTATATGTCACTATCACCATGCCAGATATTTCATTTGCCGTCAGCAAAATTAGCCAAATTAGGGAGAAATCAAGGCAGTCACACATGTATGCAGTTCACAAGATCTTGAGGTATCTCAAGTCTTCTCCAGGTGTAGGACTTCTATTCAGGAGAGACACAACTCTGACAGTATCAGGGTATACAGATGCAGACTATGCTGGATGTCCCAAGGATAGGAAGTCAACATCAGGTTACACCGTATTTGTAGGCAATTCTTTAGTTTCCTGGAAGAGTAAGAAACAGACGGTTGTGGCCAGATCGAGTGCGGAATCAGAGTATAGGAAAATGGCCCAAGGGAGTAGAGAAATGATGGGGGTCAAGTCGATTCTGACTGACCTAAATATGGAGGTGCCACTTTCTATGCATCTACAATGCGACAATCAGGTTGCCTTATTTATAGTAAACAATCATGTCTTTCATGAAAGGACAAAGCATATTGAGGTTGATTGCCATTACACTCGTGACTTGATTCAAAAGGGATATATATATATATATTTCTCATGTTGCCTTATGAAATCAAATTGCTGACATGTTCACCAAGGCCCTTAAAAAAGAACCCTTTCAACGTTGTTGTTCCAAGCTGGGCATGATAGATATCTATGCTCCAGCTTGAGGGGGAGTGTTGACATATTTATATTTCAAGCAGTGTTATTTCGTAATTACCTTTTCTTTACGGCTATCTATGTAATTTTTCCCTAGGGCTTATCTCCTGTATAAGAGAGCTCTAGGGCTACGTTGAATATAGAATTTCTATTTTCCCCTTCCACGTCTCTCCCTATATAAGAGAGCCTAGGGTTCACAGGAATAAACAATTCTCATTTTTCTCCTAACATGGTATCAGAGTGGTGGTCCTAGGCCGGAATTCTAGTACCCTAACCCTAACCCTAGACCCACCTTCATCTCCCGCACCTCCAGCCGTATCTCGCCGCAGCCACTGCCAAGCGGCACCAGCCGCGCCGCCCAGTGGTACTAGTGGCGCCGCCCAATGGTCCCAGCGGCCCCCAGTCGCACCGTCTAGTGGCTCCAGACGCTCCCTCCTTGTGATCCGCGTACTGCCCCACACAGTCTAGCGGCCCAGCGCAGCCACCACGCGCACGCCGTGCACGTCTAGGGGCTTTGCGATTTCTTGTGTGTGATTCACTCGCGTGCAACCTTCGTGCGTGGCGCGTCATCTAGCCGCTACATTATCGACAAAGGTCCCTCCTTGTATTTAATGGATTTGGGTGCATAAGTCTACCTATGCATTCAAATCCACGTATGTTTGTGTAGACATCCATACATTAGTCTACAAAATCCCAGTCTTCTACATCTGGCACTATGTCAAAGAACAAGATCGATATACCCGTCACAGGCGCCTTCAGGGGTCCAGCTCCTATTGTCAAGATGGACGGGACAAACTATGAGCTCTGGGCGATGCAGTTTATGAGTCTCATGAAGTCAAGCGGTAAGAAGCATATTCTTACTGAGGAGGAGCCGATTGAGAAAACCGGGATCAACGCCTCATCACTCGTGGGAGGTTGATGATGCCTATGCCACGGTTTGGCTTTCAGGACAATAGAGATCGCCAATGATGTATTGCATCAACCCACAACAAAGGCGATGTGGGATATCCTTGCTGCAACTTATTCCCAGGCAAGGAATGAGACGAAGATTATGCAACTCCAGCACGATATTTTCACTATCAAGTAGAATAGACGGCCCCTCCATTCATTATATACATCCTTGCGTGGAATGTTCGAGAAGCTCCATAGTTTCATGCCTCTGTCAGCAACTCCAGAGTGACAGAAGAGGTATAGGAATGCCACCACGGTGGGCGTATTCCTAGCAGCCCTAGACCCTGAGTACGAGGTTGCTCGCTCTCAGATTCTGGTCGATGCCACTATTCCTCCTATGGAGGGAGCCTTTCGTCGACTCGGTAGGATCATCGTTCCATCTACTCCCACCTATCAAACTTCCTCTGCGATGGCTGCCTCTCGAGGTCGGGGAGGTCCCTCTCAGTTTCGTGGATGTAGACCCTATGGACGAGGAGGTCGTATTCGTCAGCCGCAAGGTTGCAAAAAGCGGTATGTGGTATTCAGTCGGTAGGGTCACTAATTACTGATTAAACGGTATGCGGGAGTTTAAACGAAAATTAAACGGGATATGCGGTTTTGCATTTTTTATTAACAAAAAAATTATTACATATATATAATTAATAAAAAAAAGTATAAATAAATAAGAAATATAATCATAGATTCACAATATAGATCAAATATTGTCACATTCAAGGAATGTTTCATCCAAATTTCAAAATAGATAACATAAACAACAAGGGTTCTGTTGGGAAAAGAGACTTTGATAATCATTCAGAATAACCCTAGGCTCTCTTATATAGGGAGAGACCTTAAGGGTAAATTACAAAGAGGTCTATAAAAGATAAAGAAATAATGACAAGATACATAAAGAGATAATAATACTAAGAACTATCTCTACACTCCCCTCAAGGTGGAGCATAGATGTCTATCATGCTCAGCTTGGATGAACATCTCTGAAAAGGTCCTCTGAGCAGTGGCTTGGTGAATACATCTGCAGTCTGATCTCCTGAGCTCACATGTGCAGTAGATATTAATCCTCTCTGGATCAAGTCTCTAGTGTAATGGCAGTCAACTTCAATATGCTTGGTCCTTTCATGGAAAGCTGGATTGTTGGCAATGAATAATGCTGCTTGATTGTCACACTAAAGCCTCATAGGTAGGGGCACAGCTACATGTAGATCTTCTAGTACGGACCGAACCCACATCATTTCTGTGCTGGCTTGAGCCATGGCCCTATATTCGGATTCGGCACTGGATCTTGCCACGACAGTTTGTTTCTTGCTTTTCCAAGAAACCAGTGAGCCTCCAACAAACATTGCAAACCCTGAGGTTGATTTTCGATCCTTAGGGCATCCTGCATAGTCTGCGTCTGCACACGCTAAGATGGATAAATCTGTGCTTTTTCTGAATAGCAGCCCTGACCCTGGAGAAGACTTCAGATACCTCAGTATCATGTGTATAGCATCCATGTGAACCTGTCTTGGCTGCTCCATAAATTGACTCACCCTGCAAACTGCAAATGGAATGTCTGGGCGAGTTATGGTAATGTAAAGGAGTTTTCCCACCATTTCTCTATATCTTCTCTTATCTACTTCAACAGTATCACTATCATACAACTTCACGCTAGGGTCCATGGGAATACTTGATGGTTTGCATCCATCCATGCCAGTCTCAATCAGGAAGTCTGTAATGTACTTCCGTTGGGTCATCACCAAGCCCTGTGCATTCCTTGCAAATTCCAACCCCAGAAAATATCTTAGGGTCCCAAGGTCCTTTGTAACAAATTGACGGCCTAGGAATGCCTTCGCCCTCTCTATGCCTTGAGCATCATCTCCTGTAACAAGAATATCATCCACATAGACCATAATGACAACCGTACATGTCGATGACTTCTGGACAAACAACGAGTGATCGGCATTTGACCTCTTGAATCCATGTTCCTCAATTAGGTTGGACAGCTTCTGGAACCATGCTCTCGGACTCTGTTTGAGGTCATATATCGTTGTTAATGCATATAGTTGTTTCTGTATCTTTCTGTTATTTTTATTTCCAGTTATATGCTTTGTGTAATTTACCCATAGGCTACTCTCCTATATAAGAGAGCCTAGGGCTTATGGAATAAACAACTTGCTCATTTTTCCCAACATGGTATCAGAGCGACGGTCCTAGACCGGAGTTCTCGAAACCCTAACCCTACCCTACCCCACCCACCGACCTCTCCTTTCTCTCCCTTCTTCCGCCGCACGTGCGTCGGCGCTCCCTTCCTCTGCGCGAGTCTCTGCGCACCTCTCTGATCGGCTGTAGCATCTGCGCGCTCTCCCGGTTGAGTTTGCGCGTGCGCGTATGCCTCTTGTACGCGTGTGCGTGCTAAGCCCTAAAGCGCACAACATCATCTTCATGGGTTTAGTTGCTTGAGGTCTACACGTGCAACTAAACCCGTCAATGTCATTGTAGACAAAGTTCATCATTGGTCAATCGCTCCAGTCTTCAGTCTCCAGTATGTCAGAAAACAAGTCGGATATCCCATCTATTGGCGCCTTTCGTGGTCCAGCGCCTATAGTAAAGATGGATGGTACAAACTATGAACTGTGGGCAATGCAGTTCATGAGCATGATGAAGTCAACAGGCAAGAAGCACATCCTTACCGAACCAGAGCCTGCTGAGAAGACTGGAGCCAATGCCTCTTGGGAGGCTGATGATGCATATGCCAAGGTTTGGCTATCTGGTACGTTGGCAATTGAAATTGCCAATGACATCCTACATCAACCCACAGCCAAGGATATGTGGGACATTCTGGCGGCTACATACTCGTAGGCAAAGAACGAGACAAAGATTCTGCAACATCAGCATGATATATTAACAATAAACCATAATGGTCGCCCTCTACATTCTCTCTATACATCACTGAGAGGGATGTTCGAGAAGCACTACAGCTTCATGCCCCTTACAGCCATGCCAGAACAGCAGAAGACATACAGGAACGCGACTATGGTGGGCGTGTTCCTGGTTGCCCTCGATCCAGAGTATGAGGCGGCACGATCACAGATTTTGACCGACTCTACTATTCCTCCCATGGAGGAAGCTTTTCATAGATTGAGTCGGATCACAGTTCCTTCCACGGCTGCGAATCAGAATACTTCAGCCATGGCAGCCAACAGGGGTCGCGGATTTCATCATCAGGGTCGTGGACGTGGACCCCGTGGAAGAGGTGGTCGTACTAGGCCAACATGTACATACTGTCATCGTGTAGGACACAATGAAGACACATGCTATTCGAAGCATGGATTTCCTGCATCTGCACGAGTTGCTGAGCAGATAGAGCCTCCATCTGCTGCTACTTTGGATCAGTGGTTCGACGATCCTTCCATCTGGTCCAGCACCGACTACTGAGAGTCAATCCGATGCTGCTACCTCTGCCTCTGCGTCAACCAGTGCTTCAGGTAGCATACTTGCATTCACCAGTACTATCAGATATATTACCATGGATTATGGACTCGGGCGCTACACATCACCTATGTGGCGACCAGAATTTACTTACAGGATACACTCAGATTCCTCCAGGCCGAACAGTGGTAATCGCCAATGGTACACATTCCCCCATCACTGGTCAGGGGAAGATTCGATTGACATCTTCTATGCAGCTCAAGAATGTGCTACATGCACCTGATTTTTCAATGAATTTATTATCAATTAGTCAGATTACGAAGGACTTACATTGTCGAGCAATTTTTTATCCATCTTCTCTGATTTTTCAGGACATCCGTACGGACAACGTGATTGGTCGTGGCTATGAGCAAGGAGGCCTCTACCGCCTGAATCAGACCCCTTTCGTTGGCACCTCATCTATTCTCACCGAACCAGTATCTCCTTTATTGTGGCATCTGCGCCTTGGACATCTACCACTTCAGAAGTTGCGTCGAGTGTTACCTCATGGTCTTCCTCACACACCTATCCAATGTGAGGCGTGTCAGTTGGGAAAGCATCACAGGTCGACCTTTCCCAGTCATCCAGGTCGGACTAGTACCTCCAAGTACAAGTTATTTCATGTTGATGTCTGGGGTCCGAGTCGTGTACTTGATCATCAGGGACACAGATTTTATATAGTATTTGTGGATGATTTTTCTCGTGTGTCATGGGTGTTTTTGATGAACAATAAATCTGAAGCCGGAAATATCATTATCCATTTTCTGAATGAAATTCAAAATGTTTTCTCCACATCTGTGAAGTTTGTGAGAAGTGATAATGCTCTAGAACTGTGTACTAATGTCCTTGCCAATTATTACTCCTCAAAAGGGATTGTCCACCAAACATCTTGTGCTCATACATCTCAACAAAATGGAATTGCTGAAAGGAAACATCGCCACCTTCTTGATGTCACAAGATCGCTTCTTATACAGAGTCATGTTCACTACTCTTACTGGGGTGATGCAGTTCTCACTGCATGTTACCTAATCAATCGTATGCCGTCCTCTGTCTTGGATGAACAGATCCCGTTTTCCCTTATCTATCCTGAGAAGGATCTGTTCTCTCTTACCCCCCATGTGTTTGGTTCAGTCGCCTTTGTCCATCAGTTGTCTCCTGAACTGACAAGCTCTCTCCTAGGGCTGTCAAATGTGTCTTCGTCGGGTACTCCAGAACACAAAAGGGGTACAAGTGTTTTGATCCTCTGCGTCGGCGGTATATGGTCAGTGCAGATGTTACATGTTTTGAATCTGTGATGTATTTTTCAGACTCCGGTGCTCAGCAGCTTCTTCCACTGCCTGTCGATGCCATATACATGACACCACCACCTTCTGCAGAACAACCACCACCACTGTCACCACCACCACCACCAGCACCACAGATCCCTGTCTCACCACTACCTTTCCATTATACCCGCATGCATCCTCCCGCTCATAGTCATGGCTCGTCTCCTAGCCCGCCTATGGTATGTACTGAAGATACTTCTATTGATGGATCTAATATATTTCTGAGCAGGATATATTGCAGGGCCAGATGAGGCTACAGACGATTTAGATGTTCCCATTGCTATACGAAAATCGAAGAGGAGGTGTTACATATCCCTTGTCAGCCTCTGTGTCTCTTAAGAGACTATCTGGGGTTTTCAGGACATTTGTGGTGGCTCTTTCAGCAGTAGATATTCCACGGAATTATCAAGATGCTCTACAGGACAGTAGATGGCGGCTAGCAATGGAGGAAGAAATGACGGCACTTTAGTCCAGAGGAACTTGGAGTCTAGTTCCTATACCTCCAGATGTGACCCCGGTGAGCTGTAAGTGGGTGTTTACAGTGAAGCACAATGCAGATGGTTCTATTGACAGATACAAGGCGCGACTTGTTGCACGTGGATTTACACAGACATACGGGGTGGATTACCTTGATACATTCTCGCCAGTAGCCCGTCATTCCACTCTCCGGATCTTGTTGTCAGTTGCAGATACTAGAGACTGGCCACTGTATCAACTGGATGTGAAGAACGCTTTCTTATATGGAGATTTGCAGGAGGAAGTCTACATGCAACAGCCACCTGGTTTTGCTGTTGAGGGGGAGTGTTCCAAGGTTTGCAGATTACATAAGGCTATCTATGGCCTTAAGCAGAGCCCCAGAGCATGGTTTCAGAAGCTCTCAGACCTCTTTGAAAAACAAGGATACAAACGCTCCAATGCTGATCATTCCTTGTTTGTACAGAAGACTGCTAGAGGTATTATTGCAATCATGGTTTATGTAGATGACATCTTGATTACAGGAGATGATGAGCAGGGCATAAAGCAGGCGAAAGAAAAGCTGGGAACTGAATTTGTCACTAAGGATCTTGGAGTCCTTAGATATTTTCTGGGGCTGGAATTTGCTAGAAATCCGTATGGATTAGTAATGTCGCAGAGGAAATATGTTACAGATCTGTTGAGTGAAACAGGTATGCTAGTGTGTCGGCCTGCTACGACGCCAATGGACCCTAGCATGAAGCTCTATGATGATGACACAGAGGAGGTGGACAGGAGAAGATACAGAGAAATGGTAGGCAAGCTGCAGTATGTCACGATCACTAGGCCCGATATATCATTTGCAGTGAGCCATGTGAGCCAGTTCATGGAGCAACCACGTCAGGTTCATATGGATGCAATACATATGATTCTTAGATATCTCAAATCAGGTCCAGGTGCAGGTTTGCTATTTAAGAAGGGAAAAGGGATTTCCATCTCAGCATGTGCGGATGCAGACTATGCAGGAAGTCCCAAGGACAGGAAGTACACCTCAGGGTTTGCAATTTATGTTGGAGATGCTCTAGTCTCATGGAGGAGCAAGAAACAGACGGTGGTAGCTAGATGTAGTGTTGAATCCGAATATAGGGCTATGGCTCAGGATACCACAGAGATGATGCGGGGGAAAAGTGTACTTACAGACCTATGTCTACATGTACCACTTCTTATGACCTTGGAATGTGATAATCAGGCAGTTTATTCATTGCAAACAACCCAGCATTCCATGAGCGGACCAAGCACACTGAAGTTGACCGTCACTTTATATGTGATATGATTCAGAAGGAGTTCATTGCTACATCTCATGTTGCCTCAGAAAATCAAACAGCGGATATATTCACCAAAGCATTACTATGAGGCCCATTCCAGAAGTACGCATCCAAGCTGAGCATGATCGATATCTATGCTCCATCTTGAGGGGGGTGTTAATGCATATAGTTGTTTCTGTATCTTTCTGTTATTTTTATTTCCAGTTATATGCTTTGTGTAATTTACCCATAGGCTACTCTCCTATATAAGAGAGCCTAGGGCTTATGGAATAAACAACTTGCTCATTTTTCCCAACAATCGCCTTGTGAAGTCTACAGACCATGTGCTTCTCCCCCTCAGCAGTAAACCCAGGTGGTTGTTGCATGTAGACTTCCTCCTGTAAGTCCCCGTACATAAAGGCATTCTTGACATCTAGTTGAGATATACTCCAATCACGGACCACGGCAACAGATAAGAGAATACGAAGCGTAGAGTGTCTCGCCACTGGAGAGAACATATCCATGTAATCTACACCATAGGTTTGTGTAAACCCACGGGCGACCAAGCGTGCTTTGTATCTATCCAACGCGCCATCTGCATGATATTTGACTGTAAAGACCCACTTACAGCTCACAACGGATGCATCAGGAGGTGCAGGTACCAAAGACCATGTGTCACAGGACTGCAAGGCCCTCATCTCTTCTTCCATAGCTAATCTCCAGCAATCATTCTTCAAAGCATCCTGGTAGGTCCGTGGTATATCCATGGAATACAAGGCTGTGGCAAATCTCTGAAAATCACCAGTGAGACGGTGAAAAGAAACCTGTGAAGCAAATGGATAAGAGGCACATTGCCGCCTCTGCTTCCGAATAGCAATCGGAACATCAAGATCATCATCTGTTGTACTGGATGAGCTAGTGTCGTCCTGTACTGAAGGATCCTGCACATGTACCAAACTTGACCCGTCAGTAGTAGTGCCATCTGAACATACCTGAGGCGTGATGAGCGGCTGATTTGTGCAGGACCTGACCGACGCGTATAGAATTTAGGTAGTGGTGACACGATAGGCCGTGGAATAGGAGGAGGAGGAGGTGGTGGTGGTGGAGGTGTTGGCGTGGGTCAGGCATACTCAGGGGAACGCCATGTAGGTGGTGGAGGAACATAGACATCATCAGTAGTAGTGGATGGTACCTGTCTGTCACCTGCAGGAGAGAAATACATGACAGACTCAAAGAAAGTGACATCAGCACTCACAAAGTACCTCTTAGTCGTAGGATCATAACACCGGTAGCCCTTCTGAGTCCTGGAATAACCAACAAAGACACACTTGACTGCTCTAGGAGAGAGTTTGTCAAGTCCGGGAGATAGACGATGAACAAAGGCCACAGTACCAAAGACACGTGGAGTCAGTGAGAATAACTCCTTGCCTGGAAAAATAAGAGAGATAGGTATCTTCTCACCAAGAACTGAGGATGGCATTCGATTGACCAGATAACATGCAGTAAGAATAGCGTCTCCCCAGAAGGAAATAGGAGCACAACTCTGAATCAACAGGGTTCGAGTAATATCCAAGAGATGACGATGCTTCCTTTTCGCCACACCATTTTGCTGTGATGTATATGCACAAGTGGTTTGGTGAATAATACCCTTTGATGAGAGAAATTGATAAAGTGAGCGTGTATAAAATTCTGGGGAATTATCCGTCCGAACATATTTGACTGAGGAAGAGAAAACATTGTGCATTTCATTAATTAAATTTTTGATCACATCTCCTGCTTCAGATTTATTTTTCAAAAGAAAGACCCATGACACACGAGAAAAATCATCCACTACCACAAGATAAAATCTGTGTCCCTGATGATCGGGAACATGACTCGAACCCCAAATATCTATATGTAACAACTCGAATGGAGAGCTACTGCTCCGACTCTGACGATTTGGAAAGCTCGACCTATGATGTTTTCCCAACTGACATGCTTCACAGCGAAAAGACGAACTAGGAGAGATCTGGGGTAGAAGATGGCGCATTTTCTGGAGTGGAAGGTGACCAAACCGGAGGTGCCAGATGTACGGGGAGACTGGTCCGGCAGAAAGAGATGTGACGCCAGCATAGGAATCCCGAACCAGACGATATAAACCATTCTGCTCAGAGCCACAGCCAATCACCTTGCCCGTGAGTATGTCCTGAAAAATGAGAGAAGACGGGTCAAATATAGCACGACAATGCAAATCTTTCGTAATCTGACTAATAGATAACAAGTTCATTGAGAACTCAGGAGCATATAGGACGTTCTGTAGCTGCATAGTGGAGGATAGGAAGACCTTCCCCTGACCAACAAGGGGTGAATGGGTACCATCTGCTATTTGCACTGAACGGCCGGAAGGAATGTCCCTGTAGACCTGTAGTCTATCTCTATCGCGGCAGAGATGATGTGTGGCTCCGGAATCTATAACCTAGTCAGATATATCATGAGATGGTGTGAGTGCAGTAGATCTACCTGAGGTACTAGGCTACTAGCAACGGCGGATGAACTGGCAGAGGCTGTAGCAGCTATATCTAAAGAACCACCAGACGAATTACCAGATGAATGTGGCATAATATCTCGGAGACGGGCCACAAGTTCGTCAAATCGAGTATCTGCAGCAGACGGTAATGGAGACTGAGAGTGCTCTGCAACACGTGCCGATGCTGGGAATCCATGCTTAGAATAGCATGTTTCCTCCGAGTGTCCTGTGCGGTGACAATAGGAGCATGTCTGATTGAAGCGACCACCCCTTCCCTGGGGTCCACGGCCACGTCTACGACCACGACCAGAAGGCGGGCCACCTCTCCCACGCGAGACTGCCATCGCTGATGGGGGTGGAGTAGAGGAGCTGGAGGAAACTGAAATGCGACTGAGCCTTCTGTAAACATCCTCTACTGGAGGAATAACTGAATCTGCTAGGATCTGAGATCGGGCGGCATCATATTCAGGATCAAGAGCCGCAAGTAGAACACCCACCATGGTGGCATTCCGAAACGTCTTTTGCTGTTCTGGAGTAGCAATGAGGGGAATGGTACTGTATAACTTCTCAAACATCCCTCTTAGGGATGTGTATAGGGAATGGAGAGGTCTGTCACTCTGCTTCATTGTGAAAATGTCATGTTGAAGCTGCAACATCTTTGTCTCATTTCGCACCTGCGAATATGTAGCGGCAAGAATGTCCCACATCGCCTTGGCAGTGGGCTGATGGAGGACGTCATTAGCAATCTCCGTCGTCAATGTACCAGACAACCAGACCGTTGCGTAGGAGTCATCATCCTCCCATGAGGCATACATCCCTGTCTTCTCTGCGGGCTCGTCCTCGGTAAGAATGTGTTTCTTACCATTCGACTTCATGAGGCTCATGAACTGCATAGCCCAGAGCTCATAGTTAGACCCGTCCATCTTCACTATTGGCGCAGGACCTTTGAATGCGCCGGTGGAGGGCATATCGACCTTTGATTCTGACATACTGCCGCTGGAGAAGAACTAGGGTTTGTAAACAAGATAATGAATGTCTACACCAACTGCATCGGATTTGAGTGCGTATGTAGACGTTACGCACTCAAATCCATGTATCGACGGAAGAGACGAGGTAGACTAGGGCACGCCTTAGATAAGGCATATAGCCCTCGCAACAGCAATGGAGACGCGCCTACGAAGCAGGGCCGCAGCGTCAAACGGCGGTGGGGAGTCCGCCTAGGAAGTGTCGGTGGCAGGCTGAGATGCCGCCTCGAAGATTCGGCGGTGGCCTGGGTACCGCCTGGGACCTACGGCGGTGGACTGGAGAGAGTTTGGCGGCGCGGAGGGGCCGCTGCGGAGTGAAGGGACGGTGGAGAGGGGCCGCTGCGGAGGAGAGGGCAGGCGATGGCGATCAAGGGCAGGCGGCGGCGATCGGCGCCGAGAAAAAGAGGGCGGTGGGTGGGGAAGGGCGCCGGGTAGGGAGAGCCCTAGGGTGGCTTTGATACCATGTTGGGAAAAGAGACTTCGATAATCATTCAGAATAACCCTAGGCTCTCTTATATAGGGAGAGACTATAAGGGTAAATTACAAAGAGGTCTATAAAAGATAAAGAAATAATGACAAGATACATAAAGAGATAATAATACTAAGAACTATCTCTATAGGTTCATAGTCAAATGTCGAAATAGACAACATAAAAGTCATGGATAATGGTGATCCTTTGAAGAAAATAAATAATGCGTTTAAATGGCTGTTTAACACCGTTTAAAAGGTCGTTTAAGGCCATTTAAATGACAGTTTAAGACCGTTTAAGCGACTTGGCCGTTTATGGGCCGTTTTTCATTAAACAATGCAGTCGGGCACCGCATGCGTTTAAACGGTCGTTTAGACCGTTTTTTGCTTCCTTGGCCAGCCGTGCACTTACTGCCACCATCTTGGACATACAGAGGATATATGCTATTCCAAGCATGGATTTCCCGCTTCTGCACGAGTAGCAGAACAGGTTGAACCTCCTGTTGCTTCCTTTTTGGATCAGAGATTTGATGACCTTGTCGCACAATTGAGGGGCATCATACCTTCCACCAACTCAGTTGCTTCTTCATCGGCCACTGTGAATCAGTCAAATGTGGTTGCTTCAGCGTCTTCTAGTACCACAGGTAGTATTTATGCACTTACTAGTTATATTGGATCTGATGTTACAGAATAGATCATGGATTCTGGTGCTACACATCACCTTTGTGGAGACAAAGGCCAGCTTACAGACAGGTTCCCCCAAGACGGATTGTGGTTATAGCAGATGGAACTCATTCCCCGACCGCTGGATAGGGGGAGATTAGCCTAACACCATCTATGTGCCTACAGAATGTGCTTCATGCCCCGGACATTTCTATGAACTTGCTCTCTATTAGTCAGATTACGAAAGATTTATATTGTCGGTCGATTTTTGATCCATCTTCTCTTGTATTTTAGGACATCCTCACGAGCAAGGTGATTGGTTGTGGCCCTGAGCAGGATGGTCTCTATCGTTTGGTTCGTACACCTTATGCTGGCACTTCCTCCCATTCTGCTGGATCCGTTTCTCCCTTTACATGGCACCTGCGCTTTGGTCATCTTCCGCTCCAGAAGTTGTGTCGTGTTTCTTCCTCAGATCTCTCCTCACTCATCGTTTCAGTGTGAGGCATGTCAGTTGGGAAAGCATCACCGGTCTACTTTCCCTAGTCGTCAGAGTCGGAGCAGTAGCTCCATTTTTTAGTTCTTTCATATAGCTATTTAGGGTCCGAGTCGTGTTTCTGCTCATCAGGGACACCAGTTTTATCTAGTTGTTGTCGATGATTTCTCCCGTTTGTCTTGAGTGATTTTATTAAAGAATAAATCAGAGGCTGGAGATGCTATCAAGAATTCTATCAGAATGTCTTCTCTTCGACTGTTAAATTTGTGTGTACTGATAATTTGGAATTTTGTACTCATGATCTTTCTAAATATTATGCTGCCCATGGTATTATTCAGCAAACATCATGTGCTTATACTTCCCAACAAAATGGTGTAGCTGAAAGGAAGCATCGTCACCTTCTTGATATTACTAGAATGCTTCTCATTCAGAGTCATGCCCCACATTCCTTCTGGGGTGATGTCGTTCTTACGGCATGTTATCTTGTCAATCGCATGCTGTCGTCGGTCTTGGGTGAGAAAATCCCTTTTTCACTTGCATTTCCTTAAAAAGAATTGTTCTCCCTTACTCCTCGTGTGTTCGGCTCGGTTGCTTTTGTCCACCAACTGTCTCCAGGTATTGATAAGCTCTCTCCTAGGGCAATCAAGTGTGTCTTTGTTGGGTACTCCAGGACACAAAACGAATACAAATGTTATGATCCACTACACATGAAGTATTATGTTAGTACGCTTCTTTGAGTCTGTGATGTATTTTTCTCCTACAGGTGATCGTTTGACTTCCTCAAACACAGATGATGAAATCTATATGCCACCACCACCTTCAAACCTGTCACTGTCACCTACCTTACCACTTCCTCCACCACCCCCTCCACCACCATCACCTATAGTAGTAGGTCCGATCATCCCGGTCCCACCCTTACCCCATCATTATACGTGTCGTCCTGCGTCTGCTCATGGTCATCGCTCGTCATCTAGCACGCCTAAGGTATGTCCTGAAGACATTATTCCTACGATTGGATCTGATAGCTTGCTTGAGCAGGATTCCTTACAGGAGACAAATACGGAGGTTGTAGATCTAGATCTTCCTATTGCGCTACAGAAGGCGAAGCGTAGCTGTGCCTCTTATCCCTTGGCCTCCATGGTCTCATTTGAGCGCTTGACTGGTGATTTCAAGACATTTGCTAGTGCATTATCTGCTGTGGAAATTTCCAAGAATTATCACGAGGCTCTGAAAGATAGCGGTGGCGGTTGGCTATGGAAGAAGAAATGGCGACATTGCAGTCACGTGGCACATGGAGTCTGGTGGATGCTCCCGTTGGTGTCTCTGTTGTCAGTTGCAAGTGGGTGTTTACCATTAAACACCGTGCATATGGAAGTCCAGATCGGTACAAAGCTAGGCTGGTCGTTCGTGGCTTTACTCTGACATACGACGTGGACTATCTGGACACATTCTCTTATGTGGCTCGCCATTCTACTCTACGGATTCTTCTCTCTACTGTTGTGGTGCGTGACTGGCCTCTTTTTCAACTTGATGTTAAGAATGCCTTTTTGTATGGGGACCTACAGGAGGAAGTCTATATGCAGTAGCCTCCCAGTTTTTCTGCTGAGGGGGAGTGTCTAAAGGTTTGCAGACTTCATAAGGCAATCTATGGCCTGAAACAAAGTCCTAAGGCATGGTTTCAGAAACTCTCGAACTTAATTGAGAAACAAGGTTTTAAGAGGTCAAATGTGGATTATTCATTGTTTGTACAGAAAACCACTGGAGGCATGGTGCTCATTATGGTTTATGTTGAAGATATATTGATCACAGGTGATGACGTGCAGGGAATAAAAAGGACAAAAGATTTTCTGGGACAACATTTTGTTATCAAGGACCATGGTACTCTACGGTACTTCTTAGGCCTAGAGTTTGCTAGAAATCAACAGGGTCTTGTGATGACACAATGGAAGTATGTGACGGATATGCTAGCTGAGACAAGAATGACTGGATGTCGGCCGGCCACCACTCTTATGGATCCTGACATGCGGTTATATGATGATGATACAGAAGAAGTGGACGAAAACGATACAGAGAAATAGTTGGGAAGCTTCTTCATGTTACTATAACCAGACCAGATATTGCATTTGCAGTAAGTCGAGTGAGTCAACTCATGGAACAACCTCGATAGGTACACATAGATGTTGTATATATGATTTTGAGGTATCTAAAGTCTTCCCCAGGTACAGCCTTACTATTCAAAAGGGGGAAAACAATTATAGTTTCTGCATGTGCTGATGCTGATTATGTTGGATGTCCAGAAGATAGGAAGTCCACTACAGGTTTTGTAATTTTTGTTGGTAGCTCTCTTGTTTCTTGGCGGAGTAAGAAACAAACTGTTGTAGCCAGATCTAATGCCGAGTCTGAATATAGAGCTATGATACAAGCAAGTACGGAAATGATGTGGGTTCGTGTTGTACTTGCATATTTACATATAGGTGTACATGTTCCTATGCAACTACAATGTGATAACCAAGCAGCCTTGTTTATTGCAAACAATCCGGCTTTCCATGAGAGAACCAAGCACATTGAATTAGATTGTCACTACACAAGGGACATGATTCAGAAAGGTCTTATCTCTACTTCTCATGTCAGCTCAGGGGATCAAACTGCATATATTTTTAATAAAGGTTTTACTCAAGGGATCATTCCAGAAATGTTCATCCAAGTTAATCATGATTGACATCTATGCTCCATCTTGAGGGAGAGTGTAGAGTATTTATGTATTCGTACTGCATTGCTATTTTGTTCCTCGTACGTCTATCATATGTAATTTACCCATAGGTCTCTCCCCTATATAAGAGAGCCTAGGGTTCACAGGAATAAACAATTCTCATTATTCTCCTAACAGTAGACAAGTATTTTCAAGCCCTTAAGCTCACAATTCATTGAAATGCATTTTTTTTAGTTTATTAAAGTATTAAGCTTATTTTTACTTTGTTATGCATGTTCTTTATAAATCAACATGAACAAAATTTTGGGTCTTGAGTCCTTAAATAGAATGCCTCTACTCTTTAGTACATCTCTTGTGTTACATCTACTTCCTTTAGTTAAATTGTATTCAAGACTTTAAATTTTGCGGAGATTTACCCATTATTGTGCTTGCATATCCATATTTACTTGACTCCTTACAGATTTAGAGTCCAAAAAAGAGAGTTATATAACAACTTGGTTGTTTAAACCATGATGTTAGCCTTGAAATGTCATGAAGTTATGTATTCAATCACAAGTATTTAATTTTTAGAACTTGAAAATGTAATTACGATTAATTATTATGTTTAATGAAAAATTTTCATTTATGAGTGAGGCTTCGCTTCGATACGCCTCGAGGCTTATGCCTCGAGGCAATGCTAGGAAAACGCCTCGATAACCTCAAGTTTTATAAAACCTTGGGCGGAAGTAACCAGGTTGGACATGGTGGATGATAACAGAGGCTAGATCAGGAAGAGGCAGGACCGGCTAGAGGAGCTGCTACTGGAGGACAGAAAGGAGGAAGTGGAGTGGCGGTAAAGATCCGCCAGAAATGGCTCAAAGTGGGGGATGCCAACACGAGATTTTTCCACTATATGTCCTCTGGTTGCCGGAGAAAGAACTACATTCATGAATTAGAGGTCAATGGTGCTCAGATGTCCAATGAGGAAGCGATTGGAGGTGCATTAAGGGGTCACTTTGTTCAGGCGACTCGGAGGAAGAACAGAGGGGATAGGGTTGGATGGGGAGAGGTGTGTCATCCTTATCGTCGGAGCAAGCAAAGGGTCTGCTAACTCCTTTCTCGGAGGAGGAGGCGAAGAGAGTGGTCTGGGACTTGAATTCAGACGGTGCCCCTGGCCAGGACGGCTTCTCGATGTTGTTCTATCGTGAGTTCTGAGAGCTTTTGAAAGGGGAAATTATGGAGGTGCTGAACGAATTCAGGGAAGGAAACAGCGATTTCGAGAAGATCAACAAGGCATTGTTGTTCCTTCTTCCAAAAAGGGAAACTCCGGTGAGGGTCGACGATTTTAGGCCCATCGCGCCCTCCAATGCGATACTTCTCACAGTGGCTAAGTTGCTGGCGAACATGTTGAGGGGGGTTCTGGACTATGTGGTACTACAAGGTCAGTCAGCATTCGTCCTGGGGAGACAGATGGCGAACGGTCTGGTCATGGCCTCGGAGATTTGCTCGAACTGGAAGCGAACGAGGACAAGAGGGGTAATGTGGAAGATAGATTATGCTAAGGCCTATGATTGTATGGACCGGAGGTTCCTTTGGGTTTTCTCTGAAAAGGAAAGGTTTCCCAGAGGTTTGGATAAGCTGGATGAAGAGATGCATAACCACCTCTTCCTACTCCATCTTAGCGAATGGCAAGCCAGAAGGGGTTTTTTTCCAAACACATAGGGGGTGAGGCAGGGGTGCCCATTGGCACCTATGCTGTTCGTTCTGGTAACGGATGTGTTGGGCGTGCATTTCAGACAGGCAATAGAGATCGGATGGAGCGAGGGGTTCAGGAGGGGAGACATCTCGATCCCCCTTTTCTAGTATGCAGATGGCACGATCTAGTTGTTGGGGGGTACGGAGGTCCAGAATGCAAATGCGGTGCACTTGGTTGAGATCTTTAGAACGCTCTCTGGCCTCGAGAGCAACAAGTGCAACTCGACGATTATTACTTTTGGGATGAATGAAGCAGAACGTATTGGTCTTGTTGAACTGACCGAGTGTCCTTTAGGGGACCTCCCTATCACATATATGGGGTTGTCATTGGTGGCTGTGAAAATAAGGAAGGTGAACTGGGACGGACCGGTAAAGAAAATGGAACAGAGACTGGCAAGGTGGAAGGCAGTCACTCTCTTCAGGGGAGGAAAGTTGGTCATGTTGAAGCATGTGCTCTCAGCTATACCGATCTTCTTCTACTCCATGCGATTGATGCCGGTCGGAGTTCGAAGGAGGATAGAGACTTTGATGAGGAAATTCTTCTGGTCCGATGGGAAGCAGCAGGGGGCTCGGATGCACCTAGTCAAGTGGGAAGATGTTACTAAAGGATGCAACGATGGTGGCCTTGGAATGTGTGACGTGGAGTGTATGAATAGGGCACTCATTGCAAAATGGGTGACTCGCATATGGGGTCCCTCAAACTCACTGGTGGTCAGGCTGGTAAGGGCTATATATGGCGTGGGAGTGAGCTTGTGGCTACGAGATGTCGTTTTGAGTCGCCTCTTTGGGCTGGGATTCGTCAAGTATTACCGATGTTGACGCATAAGCTCCGGTCTATGGTGGGAGATGGTCACCGTTTCAGATTTTGGCGGGATGATTGGACGGGTGATGGTGCGCTGGAGGGAAGATCTCCGCCCCTTTTCTCTTTGGCTACGGCGAAGGAGGCTACATTGTTCCAGATGGTTGTGGATGGAAATTGGGCACCGTAGTTTCTGACAGAACTATCAGACCAACGAGCGGACGACTATCTCAGGATACGGGCCGAATTGCCAGAACCAAGGGAGTTCTCGCCGAACGTCAATCACTTTGCCTGGAGGGATGCACGCTTCTCCGTCAAAAAAGCGTACAACGAGTTGAACAAAGAGACGGAGGAATGTGATTCTGACCTTTGCACGGACATCAAAATCATTTGGGCATCAAAGGTACCGAACAGAGTCAAAATTTCCCTGTGATGCTAGAGAAAAGAGCGTCTATGGTATAATACAAGGAGGGGAACGCTGCTAGGCATTGATGACATGATGTGCGACAGGTGTGATGGGATGGAAGAGGACTCAGAGCATTTGTTTTTTAAGTACCCGAAGTCCGAACGGGTATGGACAGAGGTCGGTGTTCAATGGGTTGGGAGCAAGGGGTAACAGAATTCTGGAGATCCATACGGACGGTCAAAGGCAACTCAACGTATGACTGCTCGAAGACCATTGCAGCTCTATAGGCAATTTGGACGGCAAGAAATTATTTGATTTTCAATAATCAGAGGTTTTATTTTGAAAATGTAGTTTCTCACCGTAACGTGCTCTATACTTTCTGGAGCTCACGAGAATGTACTCTTAAACGTTTTAATGAAATACTCTGACGGTAACCCCCACAAGGGTGGGTTCACCCGTTTTTCAGATCAAAAAAAGGAATTTGTTTCGTATGAATCGGACTTCGTTTGGAATTGTTATGATTTTTCGAAGAAAGATAAGTAAGGCGACTTAAGATATCATTAACTCTTAATGACCGTCATTAAGACTAATTAAACACGATTAAAGAAACTAATGATAGATTAATGATCGTTAATGACCATTAGCGAACACTAATCAATGGTTAGCAAAAGTTAAGTGTAAGCGAAGGTTAAATCAAGATTAGTATAACGCTAATTAAGCATCATCAGCAAATCCAGAATCTTCTGAATAGTTCTAACTTAAGTCCTAAGTTTCGAATAAGCTTTGGCCAAAATCATGGGTCGCTAACCAAGGTTAAGGTCTAAACTATGGTTTACTAACCTTGGTTAGCGGTTTTCTGGAGCCTATAAATACCCCTGTACCCATTAATTTTCTACGATTTCCATTACCACCCTACCCCAAGCGCTAGGATCGAGAGGTCGGGCGGAGGAGGGGGAGGCGGGTAAGGAGCGCTAGTAATGTGCTGTCGGGAGAATGAGGAAGATATAATCCTCTCCTAGTTGGTTTTGTAAGTATGCTCTAACTCGAGCTAGGGTTTTCGATTCATCTTTTCTATAGCTTAGTTTTCGATTCAACTTTCTTTTTCGATTCATTTTCTGGTGTAGTTCAAGGAGAACTCTGTGTAACGCCCTACTTAGATGCGGGTGGCTATGCACGTCAGTAGAACATGTGATATGTCATACTTTCACTCACCTTCGATTACGCTTTTATAGATGTTTTGATGGAGACATCTGTGTAATACCATACTTAGGTGCGAACGATTATACACATCAGTGAACCCTGTGATTCGTCACAACTTCACTCACCTAAGACGCGTAGAGTCTACCGATTCTCCATCTCTTATTGTTTGATTATATTCTTTCAGTTTCGTTGTTGTTTTCCTCTGGGTGATTTTACCGTTTTTCTTTTAAAAAAAATGTTCCGATATAAGGGAAAACTCTACCGAAATTATCCTAAAAATATGTCCCAATATAAGGGGAAATTCTGCCAATTTTTTTCTAAAAATATGTCCCAATACAAGGGGAAACTCTGCCAAAATTTTCTTATAAATATCATCCTGTATAAGGGGAAGCTCTATCGAAATTTTAAGAGAAAATATGTTCTTTGCGTTTCCGCGTTCTTCGTGTTCTTCGTTTGTTCTTCGCATTCTTGGCACGTTCTTAGCGTTTTTGATACAAAAATGAAATTCCCTCCACCACCACCACACAGAACCCGGTCGAAGGTCGTCCGAAAGGATCACTCTCAATAGATTAAGCTTCCTTAGAGCCAACCGCAGAGTCCCCAAATAATGCAAGATGAACGGAACCCTGTAGGCACGGGCTACCTACAAAAGGGTTTTCCTTCCTTTGCCATCAGCAGCAGGAGGGGCCCTCCAAACGCATCCAGTAAAATTGCCTCCCGCCACAAGCGTCACTAACATTGTCCTCGTTAAGCCCCTCAAACAGCAATGAGCGCCAACCAAAGCCACAATGTCCCCCGAGAAATAAGGGCCCAGCACCCGCCCAACCTCAGAACACACCAAAGTGACATCCAAAGGACCGTCCGCATTGTAACCGATCAACAGCGAAATCCTAGCATCAAAGACGGCCACAGAACACCTCGTAAACTCAGGATTCTTCGCTACCATAAACGCAAAAGAAAACCAGCAACGACCGGCCGATCGCGACCGATACCAGACACGGCGGTACCTCCAATCCCACAAAAGCAATCAAACTAACAATGCCCAAGAGCATTACAAGAAAAACATCTCGGAGATTTAAAGCAAGTCGCCGACAAGTGACCATATTCCCGCACCGAAAGCAACGTCTCAACCGCTTGCAGTGGTAGACCATCGACCAACCTTCCTCCCCCCTCACATCTCCCTGAGTGGTAGTCCTCTGAAACTCCTTGGCCCCAGCTCCGGACATCGAATGCCATAACTGCAGCCCTCTCTTCACCTCCCAACGAAGAAAACTCCCGCTTGCCACTCACCTCTCAATGGAGAGGATCACGCTAACGAAAACGCAAGCCCCCCCCCTCACTTTGACGCTCCCTCTTCCACTCCCCATCATCCTATCCTTCCTAGTTCCCCCTAGTTGAAGCCTTTTGCAAGTACATAAATTTTGGTTCTTTTTCCAGGATTTCAACGAAATATTAAGTAAATGTCAACGAAATTTGATTGAAATTGCATGTCAGTTCGGCGAAACAAAAAACCAAGGGTATATACCCTTAGCTTTCATCGAATATTTACATAAATTAATGAATTTTCACTTATTTATTCGTCGATATGTCGAATTATTAGAGTGTTTCACATTGTTTGAGGAAGTTTCTTTAGTTAGTATCTAAATTTTAGATCTAAATCCAAACAAAATAGTAAGAAACAAGAGTTAAGAGTTAAATTCAAGTTTTAAGCGAAGAGTTTATTTTTTGTTCTTTCTTTATTACGATACATATGTTATGATTAGTACTTATTATATGTGTCACCTCATTCTTATTGACGAGGTGATTATCATGCCTTTTATTTCCAGTTTAGCATACAGTTCTTGCTCTAGGCAACGTGTTGCTCTGCATACATGTGTGATGATTATGATGATAATACTACTTCAAAATTTATATTTACAATTTTATTTTACAAATAAGTGTGTATTTCTATTTTACTTATTGACTTAGGAATATTAAAAACCTTACTTTTTGGAAAAGAGTCGGGTTTAAAGTCATTTCCACGATTTCACCAAAATTCTTTAAATTTCTCTTTTTGGACTTGGCAAAACGAAAGCAAAATCCTACATTTAATTCTTTTTCTTTCTTAGGGCGTCTCTCTACTACACGGACTACGTGCGGTAGTGCGAGTGCAAGGTGGTTAGCAACCTTCCAAATCTTGTGACTGTAAGTATTTGCCTACTATCAGGTTGGATATAAATCGTGCTTGTGAATGCTACGTGATTTCTTGGTGTTTATTGATTCGTGTGTCTTGTATAGCATATATTTTACGATCACAAGCTATACAATATATCTATTAGACATATATGTTAGAAAGATTTGTGTGTTTGTGTGTGTTATTTAATTTCAAAAATTGAATATTTTTCTAATTTGAAAGCATTTTGATTAGATACATGTTCTAAGCTATCATTTCAATTTTCAATTCATTATATAAGATATCATTTTGCTAGTACTCTTCATTGGCAAATGTTTTTCTTCATTATCATTGCATGTGTCACTATTCTCTTCATCTTCAAGAGGTGAAACTAATGGCTTCTAATTTCGTTTCGAAATCTGATTCTGGTTCTGAGCATCATACTACTTTTTTTTACTGTTGGAGCGATTAGATGGAAATTTTATGTAACAAATCATGTTAATATCTTACATTTGCAAAAAAAATGTATTTCTTTCTCATTTATTGAGTTGAAAAAAATAGAAATCTTAATTTTAGAAAAAAAAATGAGTTTTCAAGTAATTTCCCCAAATTCTGACCATTTCACCGAAATTCTATCGAAATTCTCTTTCATAGCTCACCGAAACGAATCTGAAATCCCACATTTAAGACTGTTGGAAAACGCGAATAAGTTATTCTATTCCACAGCCCTAGGCTCTCTTATATAGGAGAGTAGCCTATGGGTAAATTACATAATGAGACTAACAGGATAATAAAATAAAAAAAGAGATACAAAATATCCTATGCGTCAACACTCCCCCTCAAGATGGAGCATAGATATCAATCATGCTCAGCTTGGACGCACACTTCTGGAATGGGCCTTTAGATAATGCCTTGGTGAAAATATCCGCAGTCTGATTCTCTGATGAGACGTGAGATGTAGCAATGAACCCCTTCTGAATCATGTCACGTATGTAGTGACAGTCGACCTCAATATGCTTGGTCCTCTCATGAAAAGCTGGGTTATTTGCTATGAACAAAGCAGCCTGATTGTCACATTCTAACCTCATAGGAGTAGGTATATCAATGAATAGGTCTGCAAGTAAGGATTTTACCCACATCATTTCTGTGCTCGCCTGGGCCATAGCTCTATATTCTGATTCAGCACTGGATCTAGCTACTATTGTCTGCTTCTTGCTCTTCCACGAAACTAGAGCATCTCCAACGTAGACTGCAAACCCTGATGTTGACTTCCTGTCCTTGGGGCATCCTGCATAGTCTGCATCCGCACATCCTGTAACAAAAATCTCCTTTCCTTTCTTGAATAGCAAGCCTGCACCTGGGGAAGATTTTAGATATCTCAGAATCATGTGTATAGCATCCATATGGACCTGGCGTGGTTGCTCCATAAACTGGCTCACACGACTCACTGCAAACTGTATGTCAGGTCTAGTGATGGTAACGTACAGCAATTTGCCCACCAGTTCTCTGTACCTTCTCTGATCCACCTCTTCTGTGTCATCATCATACAGCTTCATGCTAGGGTCCATTGGTGTCGTAGCAGGTCGACACCCTAGCATACCTGTCTCACTCAGCAGATCTGTGACATACTTCCTCTGTGTCATGACTAATCCGTATGGATTTCTCGCAAATTCCAGCCCCAGGAAGTATCTAAGGACTCCCAAGTCCTTGGTGACAAACTCAGTCCCCAGCCTTTCCTTTGCTTGCTTAATGCCTCGGTCATCATCACCTGTAATCAAGATATCATCAACATAAACCATGATTACAATGGTACCTCTCGCAGTCTTCTGCACAAACAAGGAATGATCAGCATTGGAACGTTTATATCCTTGTTTCTCAAAGAGATCTGAAAGCTTCTGAAACCATGCTCTGGGACTCTGCTTAAGACCATAGATGGCCTTATGCAATCTGCAAACCTTGGAACACTCCCCCTCAACAGCAAAACCAGGTGGCTGTTGCATATATACTTCCTCTTGCAGATCTCCATACAAAAATGCATTCTTTACGTCCAATTGATATAGTGGCCAGTCTTTAGCAACCGCAACAGACAGCAGAATCCGTAAAGTGGAATGACGCGCCACGGGGGAGAAGGTGTCTAGATAATCTACCCCATATGTCTGCGTGAAGCCCCGAGCAACAAGGCGTGCCTTGTACCTGTCAATGGAACCATCTGCATTATGCTTGACTGTAAACACCCATTTACAACTTACCGGGCTGACATCTTGAGGTATAGGAACCAAACTCCAGGTTCCTCTAGACTGAAGTGCCTCCATCTCTTCTTCCATTGCATGTCGCCATCTAGCATCCTGCATAGCATCATGATGGTTCCGTGGAATGGTTGTAGCTGACAGTGCCAATGCAAACGTCCTGAATGGTCCAGATAGCCTCTCAAACGACACCACTGCTGATACTGGATACTGGACACAGCTTCTCTTCGGCTTGCGCAAAGCAATTGGTACATTCAGATCCTCTGTGGCATCACTATGCTCCTGTAATGTATCCTGTGGAGAAATGTCGTCAGATCCATCAACATTAATATTCTCATTACATACCATAGGCGAGCTAGTTGACTGGTCAGGACCATGAGCTTGATTCGGCCTTCGGGTGTAATGGAATGGTAATGGAGGTACTATTGATGGTGGCGGTGGTGGTGGTGGTGATGGTTGAGATGTTTGTGGCGGTTGTGATGTTGGTGGTGTCATAAACACAGTATCAGGGGATATAGATGGTGGCTGCATATTACCAGAATCTGAGAAATACATGATGGATTCAAAGAATGTAACATCTGCACTGATCATATACCGCCGACGCAGAGGATCAAAACACTTGTACCCCTTTTGAGTTCTGGAGTACCCCACAAAGACACATTTGACAGCCCTAGGAGAGAGCTTGTCAGAACCGGGCGACAACTGATGAACAAAGGCGACTGACCCAAACACACGAGGAGTAAGCGTGAACAAATCCTTGTCTGGATAAATAAGAGAGAAGGGAACCTGTTCATTCAAGACGGACGAGGGCATACGATTTATAAGATAACATGCAGTAAGAACAGCGTCACCCCAGTAGGAATACAGAACATGACTCTGAATGAGAAGGGACCTTGTGACATCAAGGAGGTGACGGTGTTTTCTTTCTGCAACCCCATTTTGTTGAGACGTATGGGCACAGGATGTTTGGTGAACAATCCCTTTGGAGGAGTAGTAGTTGGCTAGATTATTGGTACACAATTCTAAGGCATTGTCACTTCTCAAAATTTTTATGGTTGTGGAAAAAACATTCTGAATCTCATTTAGAAATTGAATGATAATATTTCCAGCTTCAGATTTATTTTTCATTAAAAATACCCATGATGCTCTAGAGAAATCATCCACAAAAACAATATAATACCTGTGTCCCTGATGATCGGGAACACGACTTGGACCCCAGACATCAACATGAAACAACTCGAATTTGGAGTTACTACTCCGACCTTGACTATTGGGAAACGATGACCTGTGATGTTTTCCCAACTGACACGCCTCACACTGGATAGGTGTGTGAGAAAAACTATAAGGTAAGACAAGACGCAACTTCTGAAGCGGTAGATGACCGAGACGCAGATGCCACAGTAGGGAAGATACTTGTCCAGTAGGAGGAGATGTGATTCCGGCAAATGGGGTCTGGTTCAGACGATAGAGGCCTCCTTTCTCATAGCCATGACCAATCACGTTGCCCGTACGGATGTCCTGAAAAATCAAAGAAGATGGATCAAAGATAGCACGACATTGAAGATCCTTCGTAATCTGACTAATTGACAACAGATTCATAGAAAAGTGCGGTGCATGTAAAACATTCTTGAGCTGCATAGAGGATGTCAATCTAATCTCCCCCTGACCCGTGATGGGGGAATGTGTGCCGTTGGCAATCACTACTGTCCGTCCTGGAGGAATCTGAGTGTATCCTGAAAGTAGACTTCGGTCGCCACATAGATGATGTGTAGCGCCCGAGTCCATGATCCATGGCAATGTATCTGATCTACTACTATGAAGTGCAAGTGTACTACCTGAAGTACTCGTAGAGGCAGACGCAGAAGCAGAAGCAGCCATATCAGTATGACTCTCTGTCGACGGTGCTGGGCCGGATGGTGGGATAATGCCCCTGAGACGAGCAACCAGGTCATCAAATCGTTGATCCAGTGTAGATGCAGACGGGGGCTCTATCTGCTCAGCGGCTCGTGCAGATGCAGGAAATCCATGCTTTGAGGAGCATGTGTCTTCAGTATGGCCGACTCTGTGACAGTATGAGCATGTTGGCCTAGTGCGGCCACCCCTTCCACGGGGAATACGTCCACGGCCCTGGTAATGAGTGCCACGGCCCCTGTTGGCTGCCATGGCTGAGGGATTCTGACTGGTGGCTGCAGAAGGTACAGTGATCCTACTCAACCTATGAAAAGCCTCCTCCATGGGAGGAATAGTTGAGTCCGCCAGGATCTGTGAACGTGCAGCCTCATACTCTGGGTCGAGTGCAGCAAGAAACACACCCACCATCGTTGCGTTCCTGTATGTCTTTTGCTGCTCTGGCGTGGCGGTAAGAGGCATGAAGCTATGAAGCTTCTCAAACATTCCTCTCAAAGATGTGTAGAGAGAATGTAACGGGCGACCATTCTGCTTTATCGTGAATATATCATGTTGTAGTTGCAGAATTTTTGTCTCATTCTTCGCCTGAGAATATGTTGATGCCAGGATATCCCACATGTCTTTTGCTGTGGGTTGATGTAGAATGTCATTGGCGATTTCAATAGCCAATGTGCCAGACAGCCACACCTTGGCATATGCGTCATCTGCCTCCCATGAGGCATGAACTCCAGTCTTCTCTGCAGGCTCGGGCTCTGTGAGAATATGCTTCTTGCCCGTGGACTTCATCATACTCATGAACTGCATTGCCCACAGTTCATAGTTTGTACCATCCATCTTGACAATGGGCGCTGGACCACGAAATGCGCCCATAGATGGGGTATCAGCCTTGCTTTCTGACATACTGGAGATGGAAGACTGGAGTGACCGAGAGACAATAATCTTTGTCTACAGTGACATATAAGGGATCAGTTGCATGTGTAGACGTCAAGCAACTAACCCCATATGTATCAAGGTCTGTGCCCTAGAGTTTTGGAACTTAGGGCACGTACGCACGTGTGAGAAGCACGCACGCGCCTGGAGGATTGTCGCGCACTGGAGTGCTCAACTGGGGCGCACGATCAGACTGTGCGCGCAACTGGAGGCTGTGCGCGCAACAGTGCGTACGCAGTCTGGAGATTATGCGTGCGATCAATGCACGGGCGCACGATGATGTGCGGATACGTGCGCTGATGCACGCAGAGGCTGGGCGATGCGCTGATGCACTGGCGAGAGGCGCGAGAAGCGCTCGAGAGGTGCTCGCACAGACGCCTAGGCGAGGGGCGATGCGCCCAGTTGATCGCCGGCGCCCAGGCGAGAGGCTAGGTAGCTTCTCCGATGCTAGGCGGCGCCGATCCAAGGAGGAGGAGAGAAGATGGGCCGGCGGGTGGGGTTAGGGTTAGGGTTCGGTGTCGAGAACTCCGGTCTAGGACCGTCGCTCTGATACCATGTTGGAAAACGCGAATAAGTTATTCTATTCCACAGCCCTAGGCTCTCTTATATAGGAGAGTAGCCTATGGGTAAATTACATAATGAGACTAACAGGATAATAAAATAACAAAAGAGATACAAAATATCCTATGCGTCAACAAAGACCTTGTTCACTAATACTTCTGTCAAATATGCCCTCCATATATTCAGTTTTAGCCCTACTTAAAGGCATGTCTCCAAACCTCAAGTTTCTCATTTACTCCATCTTTAATCAAATCAACTAACACAATTATCATCGGCAAACAACATACACCAAGATATCTCATCCTGAATGTGACTAGTCAACTCGTGCATAGTCAAAGTAAAAAGGAAAGGACTCGAAGTTGAACCTCGATGTAGACAGATGTTAATGTCAAAATACCCAGTCGTCCTAGACTAGATCCTTACACAAGATGAATCCAATTATACGTGTCCTTTATAAGGTTAATGTACTGGACATGTGTGTGTCTTCTCTAAAACTCTTCACAAGAACTGAATCATAATTTATGTCTTCTCCAAATCCAAAAAAATCACACGGAGGTTCTTCCTATTAGCTCCATATATCTCCATTGTTCTTCTCAATAGGTAGCTTCAATAGTTGAACCATATGTCATGAATCCGAATAGGATTTTTACGACTTTGTAAACTTACCTCGACCTTCTCTTATCACATGTTCTCAAATTTTCATAGTATGGATCATTAGTTTGATATGTCTGTAATTTGAACAATTTTGAATGTCCCTTTTATTTTTGTAAGGAGGCACCATGATGCTTTTTCTCCATTCTTCAGGCATTTCCTTACTTCACCAATAACATTGAATAAATTTGTGAGCCAAGTCAAGCCACCTTCACCTAAAACTCTCTGTACTGCAAAAGGAATGTCATCAGGACTTACACGTTTTCCAGATTTCATAACCATCAAAGCCTCCTATGCTTCTTTCCTTTGTTTTCATCTATAGCTTGCACAATGCATGTAACTTTGCTACGAGATATATCTCCCAAAGTGATATTTTTATTTCATTGCCCAATGAAAAGCTTACTTCACATTCATCTAGTTTATATATCCTTCTGAGTAACAAGCACATTTCATTCCTCGTCCTTGCTCAAGCTTTTTTGTACAAAACTTCATGGACTTTTGTCTAACTTCATTTGTAGCCTTTTTTCTTCCTTCTTTGCTATGTTGTAGTTTGTGACAATTTCTTTATTCTATCCTTGTGCATGGTTTTAAAGCAAGTTATTTTAACTTTAAGCTTCTATTGCACCCCTTACTCCATCATCAAACCTTCTTTTGGCTAAGAACTCCTCTTTTTAGACTCGTTACATAAAATTAATTTTTCTTAAAGAAAAACAAACCATAGAACCCATGTGGAATGTGAAATGCAAGGTAAACTACTACAATAAGAGGTACTACAAGTTTACAACTCCTGTCAAGCACTCATGTCTACAATACATATAAAATCAAGAACCTGAGATTAGGATAACCAATCCAAAACATTTAATCCAAACATGTAACATCTGAAATTTTTGGAGCTACAACATCCTTCAT
Organism: Ottelia alismoides; assembly: GCA_037367405.1. Taxonomy (NCBI): domain Eukaryota; kingdom Viridiplantae; phylum Streptophyta; class Magnoliopsida; order Alismatales; family Hydrocharitaceae; genus Ottelia; species Ottelia alismoides. Next base: position 1,060,335 of record JAZKJV010007890.1, on the reverse strand, counting down.
ACCTATTTTACAGTATGCAGGCAGACCTAGAGCCAGTGAGTAGGGAATCAGCTGAAGGGTCCAAGTAAAACCAGATCTGGAGGGATAAATATGAACAACAAGGAAGGCTGGATATGAAGCCAGGTTTACGAAGGAGGTGAGGGATGAACAAGATGGAAGAAGGAAAGGTGAAGCCAGAGGTAAGAGACTAAAGGCAAACATGAAAGTAAAGATAGAGAGTTTTGTGGAGTAAGGGAGGCAATGATTTCTAGTATTAGTAAATTTGGACCAAGCATATATAAAATTAACTTGACTTTAATTTAATTAGGCTTTATTTAACGAACATAAAACTAAAACCATAATTTAAAAACCCTAATTAGACGTAATTGACAGAAGAAAGATACTAATTGAGCCCCAGTTCTTTGTTCCACGATACATCAAAGTCACAAGGCAAGTTCAATTCAAAAAAAGTTCAAGGCACATGCCCCAGCACCTCAAGGAATGTTTAAAAAAATCTTACTTGGTTAACTGTGTCCAAGAGACAAAACTCAAGCAATTACAATCTTCTCAACATCCACATCACATGGTGTCCTCTACGTGACTCTTCGCCACCATAGGAAATAAACAAAAATGGATAATATTGGAGAACCGGAGAAAGGATGTTCATGTAAATAAAATGAAAATATGATGATGAAAGGAAAATAATAACTCCATATTTGGAGACAAACATCCTATTGACCTTTTAAAGATATCTTGAAAAAGAAACATTAAGCATGAAATTAATTAAAATTTCTTCTGATTAAACCATTAATAAAATAGTTCACAAATATAAGAGAGCTTAAACGAACATTTTACTCAAATGTACTCAAAGCCAATTGTATTGGTGAACAACTCACCAGTATCTAGCCCAAGAAAAAGTTGATAAGTAGATGTTGATTTGTTCCTCTTTATGTAACACTGAATAGGCCCATTTCTAGATCCAGGCTACAACAAAAAAGCACTTGCACCATTATTTCAACCATCAGTCAAACATGTAACAAGGTATATGAAAAAATTGAAGCACATGAGACAAGATCGCCAATTAATTTTACGTTAAAAATAAGAAAAAAAAGTGGAGATCACGAGCCTCGTTTTCATGCCCCAAGAACACAAGCATAAGTGTATATGCCCTACCGAATTCCCATATTTCCAACTTACGTGAGAGTAAAAAATTACACAATTCGCACCACAGTGATGTTCAACTGGTTAACATTGTCCTTCACTTCTGTCCAGTACATGATAGATAGTGACCATAACGTCTTGGTAAGGCATGCATCTTTTGATCGTTATACTTATCCCCAAAAAAATGTTCAACCATGAAATAAGGAAAAGGCTGTAACATATCCTAACAAAAAAAGTTTTATAATGAGGCCTCATAGCAAATATACTATGGATTGATGACAGCTCGTTTTGTAAGGAAGCTAGTCTGGAGCCCCAACATGTAAATATGGTATAGGAGAAAACCACTATAGTTATAAGCGATATATCTTTATGGCAAGCCCCACTTCACTCACAAGCTCACCATCGGTTGCCTCTCCCAATTCTCGATTTCCATTATTCTGGTTTGGATTGGGCGTAATATCTTTTTAAAAATCTATAATATACTAAGGGATTTTTACAGCGTGACCATTGTAAACTTTCAATTACACCACAACCCCTAAATCTTCGTATTTACCCCCATGATCCATGGAAATTAATTTAACTCTTCCTGAATTAATCACATCAAGTAATCAACGGTATATCTTCTTTCTTTCTCTCCTCCACAACTCCACGAGGATTCGTGCCTGTGCAACAAGAAAATAGGGCACTCTTCGAGGCAGCACCATGATGAGGCAGCATTTGCATGAGATGAAGGTGATGCCGATGTCCCAACAATGAGGTGATGACAGCTTCCCAAGCAGGACTCTGCTTTTGAGTGCCGATAGGTTCTGCATCTCCTTTTTTGAAAGAAAATGGTGGTACCCCAAGTTAGAATCCACCACAACTTATATTATAAAACTTAAAAGAAGAAAAGGAAGTACATCATGCTCCTGTAACATCAGTTTACGAACTCCATGATAAGAGAAGCACCCTACAATGTTCTAGCACGTTCTCTGAGTAAAACAATTGTCCTCTGTGGAGATATTTCTAGAGTTTATGTACTCTTCTGCTATGCTTATTTTCTTTGTTCCATCTTATGTAATCTACCCATAGGCTTTCTCTATATAAAAGAGCCTAGGGTTTCGTGGAATAAACATCTTCTTATTCTCTTCTTCCAACATGGTATCAAAGCCACCACCCTAAAACCCTAGCCGCCCTCTCCTCTCCTCTCGCTGGCGCCACCACCTTCTCTCTCTCTCATCTCGTTGGCGACTCAGTGCCGCCGCTCCTCCCACCGCCAACTTCCTCCCGCCGCCCCTCCTCTCTCGTCGCCACCCTCTCGTCGGCCCACCACCATCTCGCCATCCCCCCCCCCCCCGGGGTCTCCTCTCTCTCATTACTTATAGATTTGAGTGCATAAGCCTACATATGCACTCAAATCCTTGGATGTTTATGTAGACATTTATTCCTTGGTCTACAAACTCTGGTTCTCCGTCTCCGGCATCAATGTCAGAAAACAAGATTGGCGTGCCCTCCATAGGCACTTTCAAAGATCCAACGTCTATAGTCAAGATGGATGGGACGAATTACGAGCTCTGGGCAATGCAGTTCATGAGTCTCAGAAGTCTAATGGAGAAGACTGGGATTTATTCCTCATGGGAGGCTGATGATTCGTATGCCAAAGTCTGGCTTTCAGGCACACTGACGATGGAGATTGCTAATGATGTACTCCACCAGCCCACTGCTAAGGCAATGTAGGACATCCTTGTTGCGACATACTCACAGATGAGAAATGAGACCAAGATCCTCCAATTTCAGCATGATATATTTACGGTCAAGCAGAATGGTCGACCTCTGCATTCGTTATATACATCCCTGCGAGGGATGTTTAAGAAGCTCTACAGCATCATTCCCCTTACGGCGACACCTGAGCAGTAGAAGACGTTCCGAAATGCTACAATGGTGGGGGCCTTACTGGTGGCGCTTGACCCGAAATATGATGTGGCTCGCTCGCAGATCCTTGCGGATGCTACTATTCCTCCAATGGAGAAAGTGTATCGACGGCTTAGCAGACTTACAGTTCCCTCTATGGCTACTACTCCACCTCCTTCGGCGATGGCAGCTTCCAGAGGTAGAGGTACCTCTTCTTCTTTCCGTGGTCGTGGATCTCGTGGTCAAGGTGGTCGCTTCCGTCAACCTGCATCTTTTGTCATCGCCCTGGTTATACGGAGGATACATGTTATTCTAAGCATGGTTTTCATGCATCCGCTCATGTAGCCGAGCACACTACGCCACCATAGCCATCTACTTCATATCAGCGGTTTGAGGATCTTGTCGCCAGACTTCGTGATATCATGCCTCTACTGACTCTCCAGGAGGTCACTTGGAGATAGCAGCTTCAGCTTCTGCTAATACGCAGCCCCAACTAGCATATCAGGTAGCGCTTATGCCTTTGCGTCCTGTCATAGTTCTGATGTTTCAGAATAGATTATGAACTCCGGTGTGACATATCATCTTTGTCGAGACAAGGCGACCTACGCCAGGACGATCGGTAGTGATAGCAGATGGGACCCGTTCCGCCATCATTGGACAGGGGAAGATCAGTTTGACACCCTCTATACGTCTACAAAATGTCCTGCATGCTCCAGATTTTTCAATGAACTTACTATCCATCAATCAGATTACGAGGGATGTGCACTATCGCGCTATTTTTTATCCATCGTCTCTTCTTTTTCAGAACATTCTTACGGGCAGGGTGATTGGCTATGGTCGTGAGTAGGATGGTCTCTATCGGTTGGTCTGAACTCCCTCAATCCAGTGGAATAGTCTCTCCTTTTACTTGGCATCTACGCTTTGGTCACCTCCCTCTTCAGAAGTTGTGTCATATCCTGCCCCAGATTTCACCGAGTTCTTCTTTTCAGTGTGAAACGTCTCAGTTCGAAAAACATCACAGATCTACTTTCCCTAGTCCTGAGTTTCGGAGCAGTAGCACCCCTTTTGAATTATTGCATGTTGACATTTGGCATCCGAGTCGTGCCCCTGATCACCAGGGACACAGGTTTTACCTAGTCGTGGTTGATGATTTCTCTAGATTGCCATGGGTATTTTTGTTAAAGAATAAATCTAAAGCAGGGGATGTAATCAAAAAATTTATAAATGAAGTTCAGAATGTTTTTTCTCTACTGTGAAAATTGTGCATATGGATAATGCCTTGGGGTTTTGCACTCGTGCTCTTTCACAATTCTTCCTGTCTCGCGGCATTATCCATAAAACGACTTGTGCTTGCGCGTCTCAACAAAATGGTGTTACAGAGAAAACATCGTCATCTTCTTGATATCACTCGGACTTTACTTATCCAGGGTTGTGCTCCTATGTCTTTTTGGGGCGATGTTGTCCTTATGGCGTGTTATCTGGTGAATCGTATGCCCTCTTCCGTCTTGGGTGAGAAAGTTCCTCTTTCAGCTATCTTTCCTGACAAGGAACCACTCTCCCTAACTCCTCGTGTCTTTGCTCAGTTGTTTTCGTTCATCAGCTCACTCTGGGACTTGACAAGCTCTCACCTAGGGGCTATCAAGTGTGTGTTTCTTGGGTACTCTCGTATTCAAAAGGGTTACAGATGCTATGATCATGTGAACAAGAGATATTATGTCAATGCCGATGTCACATTCTTTGAGTCTGTGATGTATTTCTCACCTACAGGTGACAGGTTGACTCCCTCCAGTACTGATGATGAGATTTATGTGCCACCTCCTCCTCTGTGTCCGTCCGTTCCATTACCAACTCCTACTGATCCACCACCACCATCATCACCACTACTACCTCCACAGCCAGCAGTACCACCTTTACCGAGATTTTATACCCCTCGTCCAGTCCTTGTTCACGGAAGTCGTCATTCATCCACCATGTCTAAGGTATGTCCATGTGATATTACTAACGATGAGACTGGAAATATGCAAGTGCAAGGATCTTTGCAAGAGAATAGCATACCGTGAGTACTGCTGATGATTTAGTTTGTACCTATTGCCTTAAGGAAGCTGAAGCGGGTGTGTGCTACCTATCCACTTGCTTCACAGGTTTCATTCCATCTCCTTACTGGTGATTTTCAGAGGTTTGTTGTGGCCTTATCTACCGTGGAGATGCCACAGAATTATCAGGATGTCTTGAAGGATAGCTGATAGCGTTCAGCCATGGAGGAGATGGTTGCTATGCGGTCTCGGGGTACATGGAGCTTGGTGGCTGCTCCCTCAGGAGCTTGTGTTGTCAGTTGTAAATGGGTATTTACTGTCAAATATCATGCAGATGGCAGTCTCGATCGTTACAAAGCAAGGCTAGTGACATGTGGGTCCACTCAAACCTACGGTGTGGATTATATGGACACATTTTATCCGGTTGCACATCATTCCGCTCTACGTATCATTCTATAGTTATTGTGGTGCATCATTGGCTCTTGTTTAAGCTTGATGTTAAGAATGCATTTTTGTATGGGGATCTGCATGAAGAAGTCTACATACAACAGCCTCTAGGGTTTACTGCTGAGGGGGAGTGCATGGAACTAAATTTCGCAATATTTCGACGAAATTTCGTCGAAATATCGGTTTCGACGAATCGGGGGTATCGAAATTGATATATATATATTATATATATCGATATCCCGGGTTACGATCGAAATCTCGCAAGATATCGGCGAGATTTCGGAGCATTTAGAGATATTGGCCGAGAGAACGAATCTTTCATTAAAAAAATCCACCGAAATGCCGATATCGACTGAAATTTCGGTCGAAGACCGAGTTCCAGCAGAGAGTTCTCCAACTTCCACCAAGGCCTTCTTGCTTCAAAGTAAGCCAAATTAGGCCAAATCTTCATCAAATTCTTAAATTTTTTTAGGGGTTTCACTCGTAGGATGTTGATATAGCTTGGTATGGTGTTTTTTTTAGAGATTTTCAATAATAGCTTTAAATTTGGAGACAAAAATTAGGGGTTTTCTGTCTTAATTGCACAATAGTGATAGCTATGAACATATTATCTCGGATCTTGTGTATAACATGAACTAAAACATAGTTTGTTTGTTAGGTCTATGGAAGAGGAAATTGGGGCTTTTGAGGTTTAATGTGCAACGATGATGAGTTCTTCAATTGTAAATTCGGATCTTAAGTTATGGAAGTAGAAATCATGTTTCGGAATTTTTTTTGGTAAATGAAAATTAAAAATTGAGTAAATCGAAAATCATATGTTAAATCTTTTGGTTTTCGTACATATTTTGTGTAACTTAGGTAGTCTTTCTTGAAAATGGTCCCCTAATTGCTAGATCTAAGACCCTAATGTATAGATCTAAGGTGTTTTAGGTGTTAGAAAAAATAAAAATATAATAATTTCGAAAATTAAAACATAAATTAATTATCGAATTCATAACCGATCGCATTGTATGCCTCCTTAATGATTGTTCTTCAATTTCCTCACAGATTTCGACGACCATCATCATGGCACATTACAGTTCCGGATCTGGATCTGACAGTTTTGAGGATCAGAGGGGCGACTTCAGTGGGGACATTGGCTGGAGGTATGCCTCCGCTCCTGATGGAAATAAAGCGAAACCACAATGCAATTTCTGTGGAAATAAGTTGGGAGGAGGTGGGATCACGAGGATGAAGCAACATCTTGTTGGCAATAACAAGAATGTTGCCAAGTGCACGTGTTGTCCCAAAGATGTGAGGGGCAAGGTGAAGGCCGGCTTGAACGGGAAGAAGGAAAGGGATACAGAGAGGGTAAGAAGGGAAGAACAAATGAAGGAGTTCATGTTTGAGAAAGAATTCAACGCCCTTTCAGATTCAAACGACGATGACTTTGTGTACCCCTCTGACATTCAGACTACAACGGAGATGAGGGCATACAGAAGGGCTACAAAAGAATCAATGAGGAGCGAGTTCGAGAGGAGAGAACTCGTTGGTGCATGGGGCGGCTTCTACGGTGCAGGTGGCAGCGGGAGTGGTTCTAGAGGCGCATCAGTACCACCACCCACCAAAAAACACAAGGGGAAGGGAATTGAGCCCTTCTTGACGAGGAGCGGAACCATGCAATACAAGGCAAGCAAGGATCCGAGGCAGAAAACGGTGAAGGGAATGTTCACCAATGCACGAGAAAGGGTGGGAAAGGCCATCAGCAAGATCTTCTTTGGGGAGAGCATTCCTGCCAACATTGCTAGTGTGCCATTTTTGCAGCATGCCATTGATGAGATCGCTGCAACGGGAACGGGAGTGAAGGCTCCTACATCCTACGAGATAATGAACAAATATATGGGGATGGAGAAGGATGAGATGAATGAGTACATCACCGAGTTGAGGAAGAGATGACCAGAGTACGGGGTGACATTGATGTACGATGGGTGGATGACCTACACGAGTAAGCAGATCATCAACTTCCTTGTTTACTGCGATGGGAAGACAATCTTTTTTAAATCTGTTGATGCATATGAGCATGTGAAGGAGTGCAATGCATTGATTTAATCCTAAAGGATTTCAGCAAGAGAAGCTCGTCTCAAGGGTGGTGGAGAAAGCATGAACGATCACCACATTCATTTACAACCACAGCAAAGTGCTGGCATTGATGAGGCGGATGTGCAATGGTGAGCTGGTGAGGCCTCGCATCACACGCTTTGCAACCAATTTTATAGCGTTGCAAAGCCTCAAACAACAAAAGACATGTTTGAAAATCATGTATTACCAAGGTGAATGGTTCGAGATACCTGAAGCTCGGACTGAAGGAGGACGGAAGGTGGAGATATTAATTAATGATATCTCCTTTTGGGATGACGTGACTCGGTTCACAAGGATCATGGATCCAGTTGTTCCTGCATTGCGAATCGTGGATGGCAATAAGAAGCCCACCAAGGGAGTCATCTACGAGGCAATGCGTTGTATGAGAAAGAAGGTCAGAGAAGCGGTTGGAAAAGGATCCAAAGCATGGTTGGATATCATAGACGAGCGGTGGTCCAAGATGCTCTCACATCCTCTTCACAAGGACGGTATGTATTAATCCGGTGTCCAAGATGCAGAGTGTTGGGCTGATGGAATCTAGTGCCCAACTTTCTCCGTTAATCTCTCCGACCAGAGATTGGAGGACTTCTTGGCCCTGCTTGACGCCGTGAGGGAGGTGGGGCCTCCTTGTGGGGGGGAGGGATCACTGGTATTGGAGAGAGGGGCCGTTCTCGGTTAGGAGGGCCTATGGGGCCATCTCCAGGCCGCCGCCGGCTAATTCGGAGTTGTTGAACAGGGACTGTGCAGTTATTTGGGCTCTCAGGCTTCCTGAGAGAATTGGGTTCTTCTTGTGGTTACTCAGGAGGAAGAGGCTGATGACGCGAGATCGGTGCGCTAGGCTTCTTGGCGGCATTTCAGACAGGTGCCTAATTTGTAATGATGCGATTGAATCTGTGGAGCACCTCTTTTTCTCATGCCCCATGGTCTCTCAAATATGGCAGGAGGTTGGCTTAGCGTGGTGCCGCAATGACGACTTTCAGGCCTTCTGGAGTTCGATCCACGCAAATCTGACTAGACCGAAGTGGGAGCGGCTCTATCCCATGGGTATTCTATGGGCGGTTTGGCGAGGAAGGAATGACTTGCTGTTCTCGGGTCAAAGATTTTATAAGGAGAACGTGGGGGTGTTTGCCAAACGAATGGTAGAGGACTGGGTGTTGTAGTGGATCTGTGGGGTCGGTGTTTGGTTTGTTTTCTTCCTTGTATTTACTTATATTTTTGGAATAAATAATCATGGGGCGGACACCATCGAGTGTTTCCCCCTACCTTTTAGACTTCAAAAAAAAGGACGGAATGTATTATGTAAAAATCTAATTTGTTTTCCATTTTTTAAATTTTTATAGATCTTTAGAATATGAGTATTGAGCTTTTTCGTGACTTTGTGTCCAGCTTATTACTTCAATCCTAAGTACCAGTACAAGAATGGACTTGGTACAAATGCTGACCTTCTAGCAGCCGTACAAATTGTGGTGGAGAAGCTCGTCAAGGACGAGAAGTTGCAGACCTTGTGCATGAATGAGGTAATCCTCATCAATTTGAAGCTAAATTAGGAGTCACGAAAATATTCTTTAAGAGAATTATGTAACATATTACGACATAAACATGTGTGTGCAGGTTAAGTATTCCCGGGATGGCTTGGGTTCCTTTGGTCGAATTACTGCGGTAAATGGATGGGGCAATACTCTTTCTGGTAGGGACGAAGACAAACAAAACCATTGATTGTGTGTTCATTTATTCCTACAATTGATTTATCTCGTTTTTATTTTTTGCATCCGAATGGTGGTTATTATACGGGATGGAAGCTCCCAACCTACGAAATACAGCAGTGAAAGTGTTGTCTCAAACCGCATCTGCTAGTGGTTGTGAGAGGACCTGAAGCACGTTCAACTTGATCCATTCCAAGAGACGGAACAGGTTGGGAGAAAAGAAGCTCAATGACCTTGTCTACGTGCATTACAATTTGAGGTTGAAGTTGAAACATGCAAGGGAGGGACAAGACAAAGAGGACTACACATACCCTATTGATCTTGCATACGTTTTAAAGATTCATGATGACGATGTTGATGAAGACATTCTCCAGAGGTGGACGGATTCCAATGGTACTCCCGTTCTCGATCAACTAGGTGGAAGACCAAATGAGAATATAAGCCAGCAAATGAGAGCAGACATAGGTGACTATTTGGCAAGATCCGGGCGGATCACAGACCCTGTTGGAAGGTTGAAGGGCGAGATTGATGCGGTCGTTGATGAAATTCTCTCCATTAGCTCCAAATGCAAATCGAAGTCAAAGGATGACAGTGGAGATGATGATGATGATGATGATGATGATGATGATGTTGGTCGTGGTGGACCTGGTGATTGTTAGGGTAAAAGAGTACTGAGATGATTTATTCTATAGAGCCCTCGGGTCTCTTATATAGAGAGAAAACCCTTGGGTAAATTACAGAGTCTTACAAAACATAAGTAGTAATTACGAAACACTTAAAACGTAACATAAGTAATTCTCTACACTCCCCCTCAAGATGGAGCATAGATATCTATCATGCTCAGCTTGGACGAACATCTCTGGAAAGGTCCTCTGAGCAATGGCTTCGTGAATATGTCAGCAGTCTGGTCCTCTGAACTGACATGTGATGTGGAAATGAAGCCCTTCTGAATCATGTCCCTAGTATAATGACAATCCACCTCGATGTGCTTTGTTCTCTCATGGAAGGCTGGATTGTTGGCAATAAATAATGCTGCCTGATTATCACATTGAAGGTTCATAGGCAAGGGGACATTGACATTCAGATCTTCTAAAACTGCTTTAACCCACATCATCTCCGTGGTTGCCTGAGCCATGGCTCTGTACTCGGATTCGGCACTGGATCTCGCCACAACAGTCTGCTTCTTGCTTTTCCACGAGACTAAGGAGCTTCCTATGAAGATAGCAAATCCAGAGGTAGACTTACGATCCCTTGGACATCCTGCATAATCTGCATCTGCGCAGGCTGAAATAGACAGATCTGTATCTTTCTTGAACAGCAACCCTGCGCCTGGGGAAGACTTCAGATATCTCAATATCATATGCACGGCATCCATATGAACTTGCCTCGGCTGCTCCATGAATTGACTCACCCGGTTTACTGCAAAGGCAATATCCGGTCGAGTGATGGTAATGTATAAGAGTTTGCCTACCATTTCTCTGTACCTTCTCTTGTCCACCTCCTCTGTATCCTCATCGTACAGCTTCATGCTCGGGTCCATAGGTGTACTTGAAGGTCTGCATCCAGTCATTCCTGTTTCAGCTAGCAAATCTGTGACATATTTTCTTTGAGTCATCACCATTCCTTGTGCATTTCTTGCAAACTCTATCCCCAGAAAGTAACGTATTGTGCCAAGATCTTTTGTAATGAACTGGCTCCCCAACATTGACTTGGTTCTCTCAATCCCCTGAGCATCATCTCCTGTGACCAATATGTCATCAACGTATATCATAACGACAATAGTACCTCTAGGGGTCTTCAGGACAAACAGTGAGTGGTCCGCATTTGACCTTCTGAACCCCTGTTGTTCCATAAGCTGGGAGAGCTTTTGGTACCATGCCCGAGGACTCTGTTTAAGGCCATAGATAGCCTTATGAAGTCTACACACCATCTGGGTCTCCCCCTCAGCAGCAAACCCGGGTGGCTGCTGCATGTAGACTTCCTCCTGTAGGTCACCATACAAGAAAGCATTCTTGACATCAAGCTGGAAAATAGGCCAGTTACATACCACAGCAACAGACATAAGAATGCGTAGAGTAGAGTGTCTCGCCACCGGGGAGAAAGTATCCAAATAATCAACCCCATATGTCTGAGTAAATCCTCGTGCCACGAGCCTTGCTTTGTATCTGTCTAGACGACCATCCGCATGATATTTTACCGTAAATACCCATTTGCAACTCACCACGGATGCACCTGGAGGAATGGGGACAAGAGACCAAGTCCCGCGAGATCGCAAGGCAGACATATCTTCCTCCATTGCTAAACGCCAGCAGTCAGTCTTCATGGCATCCTGATATGTCCGTGGAATCTCGACTGATGATACGGCAGCTGCAAACCGCTGGAAGTCCCCAGTGAGACGATGAAAGGAGACGTAAGAAGCAAGAGGATAGGAGGCACACTGTCTCCGCTGCTTCCTGTGAGCAATGGGGCGGTCCAAATCATCCAAGACCGTGCTAACTGGTTGATCTTCCTTCTGTAGGAAAGGCTCCTGCACAGGTGCATTATCTAACCCATCATCAGTGTTAACGTCAGAACATACCTGAGGCGTGTTGGATGGTTGACTTGTAGCTTGAGCAGGGCCAGTCCGCCTTGAATAGAACTTAGGGAAAGGGACAACTGGAGGTGGTGGTGGTTTTGGTGGAGGAGAGGTTTGACCCAGACTAGGAGGTGGAGGAACGTAGACCGTGGAATCTGGTGATGTGGAGGAGACCAATCTGTCACCTGCAGGGGAGAAGTACATGACAGGTTCGAAAAATGTAACATCTGCGCTCACATAGTACTTGTTATGAACAGGATCATAGCAACGATATCCTTTCTGTGTTCTGGAGTAACCCACAAATACACACTTGATAGCCCTAGGAGAGAGCTTATCAAGTCCCGGAGATAAGCGGTGGACAAACGCAACAGACCCGAAGACTCGAGGTGTAAGATTAAACAAGTCTCTGTCGGGAAAAAGAACAGAGATCGGGGACTTTTCCCCAAGAACAGTTGTAGGCATTCGGTTGACCAGATAACATGCTGTAAGGATGGCATCTCCCCAAAAAGATAATGGAGCACAACTCTGAATCAGTAATGTGCGAGCAATATCAAGAAAATGTCGATGTTTTCGTTCAGCAACCCCATTTTGTTGAGAGGTGTACGCACATGTTGTTTGGTGAATGATGCCTTTAGAAGAAAGGAAATTTGCAAGAGAGCGAGTGCAGAATTCTAAGGCATTGTCAGTACGCACATACTTAACAGCAGATGAAAAAACATTCTGGATTTCATTAATAAGATTTTGGATAACATTTCCTGCCTCAGATTTATTTTTCAGAAGAAAAGTCCATGAAACTCTAGAAAAATCATCAACTACAACTAAATAGAACCTGTGCCCCTGATGGTCCGGGACACGACTTGGACCCCAAATGTCTATATGAAATAATTCAAACGGGGAGCTACTGCTCCGACTCTGACGACTGGGGAAGCTAGACCTATGATGCTTCCCTAATTGACACGCTTCACAACGAAAAGAGGAACTCGGAGAGACCTGAGGCAGAAGATGACGCATTTTCTGCAGCGGTAGATGACCGAATCGAAGATGCCAGGTGTACGGAGATACGGAGCCTTGAGAATGTAGTGAGACGCCAGCGTAAGAAGTACGGACGAGACGATAGAGGCCATTGTGCTCAGAGCCACAGCCAATCACCCTGCCCGTTAGTATATCCTGAAAAATAACAGACGATGGATCAAAAATAGCACGACAGTGCAAATCACGTGTAATCTGGCTAATCGACAAGAGGTTCATAGAGAATTCTGGAGCATGTAGCACATTCTGTAAGTGCATAGAGGGAAGCAAAGCCGTCTCCCCCTGACCAATGACCGGGGAATGAGTGCCATCAGCAATGAGGACAGAGCGACCAGGCTGAACAGCTCTGTAAGACTGCAGAATATCTCTCTCACGGCATAGATGATGAGTAGCTCCGGAATCGACAATCCATCCTGTGAGATCATGACTAGTAGATGAGACTGAGGCACTACCTGAGGCACTGGCTGAGGCAGATGAACTAGCGGAGGCTGAAGCTGCAACGTCAGAAGCTTCAGCACCCTCTGTCGACGATTGTGGCATGATATCACGAAGTCGTGCCACCAACTCCTCGAACCTGTGATCTGGAGTAGATGCTGAAGGACCCTGAACATGATCCGCGACACGTGCAGAAGGGGGGAAACCGTGCTTGGAATAGCACGTATCCTCCGAATGACCAGTACGGCGACAGAAAGAACACGTGGAACGTATGCGACCTCCGCGTCCACGTCCACTACTTCCTCTGCCACGAAACGAGGACGAACTACCACGTCCCCTGGAAACTGCCATTGCAGACGGAGGTGCCGTTGCTGTAGTAGATGGAACAGGTACACGACTGAGCCTCCTGTATACCTCTTCCATCGGCGGGATAGTGACATCTGCTAGTATTTGAGACCGTGCGGCCTCATACTCCGGGTCTAGGGCAGCGAGTAAAACGCCAACCATTGTGGCATTGCGGAACGTCTTCTGCTGTTCCGGCGTAGCTGTGAGGGGAATGGTGCTATAGAGCTTCTCGAACATACCACGAAGCGACGTGTATAGCGAATGAAGCGGCCTGCCATTCTGCTTCGTGGTAAATATATCATGCTGCAACTGGAGCATCTTCGTCTCATTGCGGACCTGAGAGTATGTCATGGCCAAAATATCCCACATCGCCTTGGCGGTGGGTTGGTGAAGGACATCATTCGCAATCTCTGTTGTGAGCGTACCTGAAAGCCAACCTTGGCGTACGCATCATCGGCCTCCCATGAGGCATAGACTCTTGTCTTCTCCGGCGGTTCATCCTCGGTAAGAATATGCTTCTTACCACACGACTTCATGAGACTGAGGAACTGCATCGCCCACAGTTCGTAATTCGTTCCGTCCATCTTGACGATTGGTGCCGAACCTTTGAAGGCACCTATGACGGGCATATCAAGCTTCTGATCTGACATGACGCCGGAGAAGATCAACTACTGATAGATCAAGAGAATACTGTCTACCAAGACCTTGTAGGATCCAAGTGCATAGGTAGACGATTATGCACTTGAATCAAACATAACGCCGAGTCCTAGGAAGAACGCGGCACACCGGCACCGAGTAGAGGCCTTGGTAGCCTCTACTTGGCAAAAAATAACGGCTGACAAGGAACGATCAGCGGCTGGACAGCAGGTGGAGGGGCCCGGTGTCGGCTGATGAGGGCCTGGCGTCGATGGGGAGGCCCAGCAGGGGCTGGCGGCTGGTCGAGGAGGGCCCCGGCGGCGGTGGGAGCCCGCTGGCAGGGGCTGGCGGCGATTGGGAAGCCCGCTGGGGGGCTTGTAAGCCCGCTGGGAGGGGGGGTTGGGTGCTGGAGGGGCCCGCTGGGGGCTGCGAAGGGCAGCGAGGAGGCCGCGAGCCCTAGGCGGCGGCGGGAGGTGGGGTTCGAGACCCTAGGCGGCGAGAGAGAGGGGGGGGGGGAACGGCGGTGGAGAACCCTAGGGTTAGGGTTATGGCTCTGATACCATGTTAGGGTAAAAGAGTACTGAGATGATTTATTCTATAGAGCCCTCGGGTCTCTTATATAGAGAGAAAACCCTTGGGTAAATTACAGAGTCTTACAAAACATAAGTAGTAATTACGAAACACTTAAAACGTAACATAAGTAATTCTCTACAGTGATGGTGGGGAAACAAACTCAAGTGGGTCAGGAGGGGTGGTCGTGGACCACAAGATACCAGATTTGAGAAAGGACTACATGCAGGACGTGAATATATGGAGCGACAGAGGAACACACATGGACAGTTCGTTCCAAGTCCAAGTCCAGGACCTATGGATTACGAGTACGGTCGTGGCCATCGTTCAACCGACAGCTACATGGACGATTTGATATCATCTGTAGGTTCCTAGAGTTGCATGGACATTGACAGCCCATATCGTAGAGGAACACCAAGTCCTTTAGGTGGATATGAATCGTCGCACGATGAGAGATCATTTGGCGTCTTCCCGGAATACTTTCATGCTCCTCCTCCAGGACCTCCTCCTCCTCAAGCGTATGCACCTCCATCATATTCATATGGTTACAGTGGGTATGGGGGATACAGTAGCTACAGCGGTGAGAGCTACCAAGGTAGCCAACCTGAGCAGAGCCAAGGCAGCTTCTTTGGGGATGACAGTTATGGTTTCTTCCCTGAGTACACGCCATTTCTCCTCCTCCTCCGCAGAGATCTTCTCTTACTCCGTCGTCGTCGTCCCGAGGATCTCAAGCCAGTAGTTCGCAGCCTCGTCGTGTCACTCGTGATACCGGATCTAGTGCTGCTTATCCTCGTCTCGGGATAGTCATAGGCATCGATGACCATCAATATAGGCAGTATGTGATGGATTACAAGCCATGTACTCATACATGACATGGGAGAACTATTGCGAGTTCATTGAATCTGCGATGCGTTATGAGAGACAACAAGGAAGGGGGGGCCATTCAGATCCACCGCGGAACTCTTGGTTCTGAACCAAACATATCACTAGGTAATATATTTTAATCTTTTATTGCATTGATCATTAATGTGCATGTTCTTATTACTCTACATTAAATGTATGTATTTTCACTTGTTAAAACTTGTAAGACTATTACTCTGTTATTAAGTATTAACTATTAACAACGATATATTCGATATGGTGTTTGACATACCGTCATAATCATAGATGATAAGGTGACTGATATGTATGTTATAAGCCTATAAGTGTATATCTTTTGTTTCAATGTTTGAAATACTTAGATTAAGTCCATTTGCAATATCTAACATATTCTACAATATGACCGATATAACTGATATGTCTATATAAGGGGTATAAATGAGTAATATGTGTGAAATAATTGTGTATTTGTATGTTATTTATTGTTCTAATAACTTGGAATATCAAAACTTATAATAAAATTGGGGGAAAAAATGGTTTTTTGAGCCTTTTCCGACTTTTCCAAAATTTCGGCAAACTTTCGGTATTTGAGTTGACCGAAACGAAATCGAAATCGAGATTTCGAACCTTGGGGGAGTGTCAGATGGTGTGTAGACTTCACAAGGCCATATATGGTCTTAAACAAAGCCAACGGGCGTGGTTTCAGAAGCTTTCAGACCTAATTCAGAAGCAACGGTTCAAAAGATCAAATGATGATCATTCTTTGTTTGTCCAGAAGACTCCCAAAGGTACGGTCGTTATCATGGTATATGTTGATGATATACTTGTTACGAGAGATGATATGCAGAGGATAAAGATGGAAAAAGCATTTCTAGGCCATCAGTTTATGACTAAGGATCTTGGTACCCTACAATATTTTCTGGGGTTGGAATTTGCTGAGAATGCACAGGGTCTTGTGATGACCCAAAGGAAGTATATTACAGATATGCCTGTTGAGACGGGCATGATCGGTTGTCGACTCTCGACTACTCCCATGGATTCTAGCATGAAGTTATATGAAGATGAAACAGAGGAGGTTGACAGGAGAAGAAATAGAGAAATAGTGGGAAAGCTTCTCTGTATTACTATCACTAGACCTGAGGTTGACAAAGCCGTTGTTGTAAGTCAGGTGAGTCAGTTCATGGAACAACCCAGACAAGTACATATGGATGCCATATACATGATGCTGAGATATCTAAAGTCGTTTCCAGGTGCAGGATTTTTGTTCAGGAAAGAAACAAATCTCTCTATTTCTGCATGTGTTGATGCGGATTATGCAGGATGCCCTAGGGATCGGAAGTCTACTAATGATTTTGCAGTGTTTATTGGCAGTTCCTTGGTTTCTTGGAAAAGCAAGAAACGGACAATGGTGGCTAGATCTAGTGCTGAATCTGAGTACAGGATTATGGTACAAGCAAGTACGGAGATGATGTGGGTTCGATACTGTGTTAGAAGATCTACATCATGGCCTCAAATTTCGGTGAAATTCGACCGAATTTCGGTCGAATTTCGATTTCGGTGGGTGACCGAAATCCGACCGAAATGGCTGATGTCGACCGAAATTTGGGGGGCTAAGTTCAAAAACAGACCGAAATGACCAAAATTTCGGTCGAATTTCGACCGAAATTTTGTTTCGATCGGTCTCGAAATGAAACCGAAATCCGGCATTTAAGTCCTTGATCTACATATAGATGTACATGTACCCATGCAATACAATGTGACAATCAAGCAGTGTTATTTATTGCTAATAATCATGCATTTCATGAAAGAACAAAGCATATTGAGGTAGATTGCCACTATACCAGAGATATGATCCAAAAGGGCTTGATTTCTACTTCCCATGTCAGTTCAGGAGAGCGGACTGCGGACATCTTTACCAAGCCATTGCTCAGAGGGTCATTCCAGAAGTGTTCTTCCAAGCTGAGCATAATTGACATCTATGCTCCATCTTGAAGGGGAGTGTGGAGATATTTCTAGAGTTTATGTACTTTCCTGTTATGTTTATTTTCCTTGTTCCATCTTATGTAATTTACCCATAGGCTTTCTCTATATAAGATAGCCTAGGGTTCTTTGGAATAAACATCTTCTTATTCTCTTCTTCCAACACCCCCGAAAGATTGCTTCATTTCTGCCACACTAGATTGCCCACAAGATTGCAAATGGATAGGAGTTGTCCTCATGGCCATTGTCGCACACCGATCTGATGCACCTCCAGAAAGTTAAACTATTATCTGTGCAAATTGTAAAGCGAACACCTGCATGAAGTGAGAACATGAGAAAAACAAATGGTCCACGTCTTCCGTCGCTACCTCACATCTGTTATACATACAAATCCTCAGTACGTAGCAATTGACAGTAGCAACTCTGGCTAAGAATTCTACCAAGCCTGAGCAACTATAAAAAGACCTTTACTCTATTCGACACTCGACTTCTCCAGATCATTCCCATATCAACTCTCAAATCCTCATGCACCGCTTCCCCGTCCTTTATGAAGCAACGGTAAGCCTTATTCAATGTGAATCTCCCCCCACCCCATGTAAAATGGCCACTGCCAGTTGTTGGTCCCTCAACATGTGCCAACTCGCTATGTAGTCAACGAAGTTCTTCCAGCCTCTGATCAGACAAGTCCGATATAAAAAGGGGAGACCACACTCCCTGCTTCAACATATGATGGACCAAAACATTTATGTTGCAAGCTAGTCCCAAGAGGCATGGGAAACACCCCCCCCCCCCCCCGTCCTCAAGAACAGGTCGTAGAGTGATCAACATTTCCTGAATAATCCTAGCAATACCCTTCCACAATGGAAATCCCATAAATTTGCCTCAACATCCGATGGACAAGATCTTCACAACAACTTCCAAATCCACACCACCAACTTTGTCATAAGTGCCTCATTCATTTCCTCAACTCGCAGTACCCATAAACTGCCCTTCCTCTATGCATTTGTTACCCTACTCCAATAAACCAGATGGAACCCCTTCTTTTTTTGCTTCCTGTCAATACAGAAAAACTGCCTCATTAGTGACTCAATCTTTGAGCGCACACTGCCGACAGGATTCTTGTGGAGCAGAAAAGAATTAGTATAGCCGAGAGAACATGCTTCAAAAGGATCGGCTTTCCCTCGTTGAGTATGGATGCTTTCCATCCCGCCAACCTTCCTCCCAACCGAGCCAAGATCGATTTCCACTCACTAGTCGTAAGCCTCCCAACCACCAGCGGGAGACCCAAATAAGTAATTGGCAAGCTTGCAATGGGCACCGCAAATCGTCGCCGCATTCTGCAACTCCTGGCTCGAAAGTTCGAAAGGGACGACCACATATTTTCCCTATTAATTTGAAGATCAGATACATCCTTAAAGATGTCCATGATAAGCGATGCCATCGAATCTACTCTGTCCCCTCCCCTGTGAATAGCATGATGTTGTCAACATGCTGAAGAATTGAAATTGAGATCCCATCCTTTCTGTATCCATAGCGAAACTCCGCCTCCACCGTCAAACGCATCATAACTACTAAAGCATCCGCCGCAATGACAAAAAACAGAGGAACCAGCGGGCATCCCTGCCTGACTCCCCTCAGCATTAAAAAAAACCCCTCAGGTCTGCCAAAATTTTGATTTGGAAACTAAAGATAAGACTGTAATAAAAAAGAGTGTAGTAGCGGATCATATATCCATAATCACATGTGAGAATAACAAAACTATAATAGATATAACTGAGACCTTTTTTATGAGATATTGGGTGTACCCCCATCTCGGGGGCCACCTCCTTAATTATATTAATAAAAGCAGTCTAAAAGATTTACAAGAGTTAAGATCCCCATAGAGTACAGAGAGCATTACAATGTGCAACAATATTGTCTTCGTAGAACCTTTGATTGTTAAAAATTTCGTCGTTCCTCCCCATCCAGATCGCCCACAGGGTTGCGAATGGTTTCCAATAGTCTGTCATGCCATCTCTGCTTGCTTGCCTCACAAATGTCCAAAACTCAGATAGGCCATCCGTTTGTAGCCAAGTATGGCCGAGTATCCGCCATACCTGTACCGAGCCCGGGCACTTCAAGAAAAGGTGCCCTGAGTCTTCCGCCTCCTCACATCGGTCACAGCATATCTTCAATGCCCAACAACCGACCTCTGCGCACTTTGTCCAGCAATCGACCTCCACGAAGACACCAGACGAAAACCTTAATTATGCTCGGAATGTTTGCACTCCACACGATTTTAACATCATCCAACAACTCTCGATCTAGGACCTGCTCTTGACTGATGAGCGCGTCGTATGCCCTCCTAACTGAGAAAGGATCATCCGACCATTGGAAGTGGTCCCTGCCCACGGATAGCACGTTAATCTGGGTCAGAACCTCCTGCATCAGCAGCCCAACCGCTAGTCTAAGAGAGCCAAGTGAAACAAAGGGGCCTAGCTACCCGTAGCCACAGTCTGCGCCAGAGTGATGTTCTTCGAGTTCGCCAAGGTGAAGAGCCGAGGGAATCTATCCCCGAGGGTCCCCGTTGTCGTCCAGTCGTCCTTCTAGAAACTGAAAAGGTTACCATCCCCAATCGTCGGGCGCAATCGGTTGAGAATCTGCGGGAGTACAGCATGGATGCCCGTCCAAAGGGGGGATTCGTGCCGAACCCTGTTCGCGATGAGCTGGCTTGAGACCCCATAGATTGTCTGAATTAACCTGATCACCAAAGAGGTTGAGTTGCCCCAAATGGAAATGATTCATTTCGAGATCAGCACCCTGTTCATGTTTTGCACGTCACGGATGCCCCACCCACCATCTTCTCTTTTCTTCGTCATCTCTTCCCAGCTGAACACATGTCTGCCGCTCTTCTGATGTCTCCCATCCGACCAAAAGAAACTCCTCATGATGGAGACCTTAAACTCAATCCTATAGTATGGCAACTGCGTAAACTGCATGATCAGTACGAAGTTCCCCGAAGATTGAACCACAAGGTAATTTCAAAAAGATTATCTCTGATCTTCGGTCATACCATTAGGAAGACCTACTCTTTTTTAAAGAAGGATCATACGACATTTGCAGGTAGTGATCATTGGGAAGCGATCATCATTGTTATCAGTTTACCACAAGGTTAAAGACAGCTAAGTAATCCAATGCAGCGTGTATTGGCCATCTATCTTTAAGGATGCATCTAAATTTGTGAAGTTATGCCCCAAATGTAAGACAACATGCATGATTATATGCATATATATGATTTCCCTTCAATCAATCCAACATTTATGAGATCTTTAAAGGTTTGGCAGTTATTGGCCCATTCAAAAATGTTCAACATTATGAGTACATGCTCTTGGTCGTCAACTACGTGTCTCATTGAATGGAAGTTATTCTCCATGAACCATCGACAATAAAATAGTTCTGCGGACTCTAAGTTCGGGATCCTCAAGATTCTCAATGGCTCTAAGTTCAGGATCCTCAAGATTATCATCTATAACGATGCAGTCAATATATCGACCCGAAGCCGGATTTTTTTATAGGTGGGGTCAATTTTAAATCAATCAAAATACATATATGGATTGTTGAAATCTAGAATGCGGAAGTGAATCGATAAACAAAGCAGGGAAATAAAAAAAGAAAAAACATGAAACGCGAAGATTTTACATGGAACCCTACTCCCTAAGGAGCGGAATGAAACCACGGGAGAATGTCTCAAATAGTCGGATCTTCTTATTAGAATTTCTCATTGAGTACATGGAGTATGAGGCTCCTTATATAGCCTCACAGACAGACCAGAGTCTCATAGATAGTAGATGTAGGACTAAACATGAGTGGGTGATAATTACATCCTGAAGAGATCCAATTACACCTCTATTACATTCTCCAATACTCCCCCTCAACCTGGAGTTGAGAAAGCTGCAGCATGCAACAAAAAGAAAAAGTATACAACACATCTTCACATGATACATCACAAGAAGAATATATGTCCGCTGCTAGTAGAAGATCTCGCTCGAGGACAGGTCTGCGACTTTCAGGTCACCAGAACGTATCTCTGTCGTGCATGCAGGTCACCAAAACGTATCTTTGTTGTGCTTGGAGAAGAATCGCAGTAGAAGAAGTCCAACATGGAGTAGTAGTTGGGTAGTGAAAGAAGAAGTAACACCCTGACGAATAAATCGATGCTCGGTGAAGACGGAGGATCGTAGTAGCCGCCTGGAGAGTCGGTTTGCCAGGCATATTCGAGTAGTGGAAGTCCTGAAAATCCATCTCTGGCTCACCCTTTCTCCCATACTTGATGGAATAAATGTGTGAATCAAGTTGGGAGAATAAATAAATATACATTTTTTTCTTCTCTTTTTTGCACAAATCATTTTTTTTCTTTTTGTTGTAGCCGTCGCTCTATTTTTTTGGCTTTTTTTTCTTCTTCTTCTTTTTTCGCGTACAGTTTTTTTATACATAGCCTATTTTCTCTTTTTTTTAGGTCGTTCATCTTTTTTTCTGGCTTTCATCTTCTCGTTTTTTTTTTTTTGCAAGACAGCAGCCCAATGGGCTGAAACACTTCGTGCGCACCCCCTCCCCCTTTTTTATTTTAACAACAAGTGGCACGTTGGTCCCGGAGGAAGAAAAAACACTCATTTTTTAAAGGGAGGAGAATCGGGATTCCCTTGTTCTCCCCCTATTGGAAACGAAGGGAGGGGTCTTCCATCAACTCTAGGGTTTCCCGTGTTGGGAACCCATTACCGCCGCCACCTCTAGTAGATTCGGAGTTTTCGGTGGCACCCCCTTTAGATCAAGATGGTGGTGGCACCACGCAGAGGGCGATGAGGAGCTTCACATGTGATCTATCGTCGTCGCCACCTTGCTCTGGGTCTTGCGCAACCGCTTGAAGGACATAACAATGGCATGGAGGCAGCGTAAAAGGTGTGAGTGCAAGGGACAAGGGTTGAAGGTGGGGCACCGCCATTGTAGGTCTTCTTTGCATGGAGGAGAAGCTCTGGAGATCAACTTGATCAAGATCCGGAGGGCATGATCTGCTGGAGGTGGAGGGTTTCCTCCTTCTCTTTTGAGTCAAAGATGAGGTCCTTGACGAGGTCTTGAAGGTTGCAGCCCCACGCGACAAGGGGTTGGAGATTAATTGTCCTTTGCCTCCTTCGATCATCATATGGGGTTGTACGTCGGAAGAGATTATGCATAGAGCTTGTATTGTTGTTACCTAGAAGAGAGGTCCATAGAGCGAGGGTTCCAAACGAAACCCTTCATATGTCGCCGCTACTTCTGAAGAGCTTGCGCAGCTAAAAATTCTTGCCACTGTACGGAAGGAGATGCTCGAGATGCTTCATCGCCTCCAGTCTATACTTTAGTAGAACACTGTCTCGCTTCAGAGGCATCTGCTTGATATGCTTTATAATTAGGAACCCTATGCTGCTTAGGGTTAGGCCCTTCGAAGAACCCATAATTGTCACGATTGATTGCTCTCAGAAAACTTGAAAGGGAAAAAGATTCGTAGAACAAACTTACATAACTTGTACAAATGCAAAAAAAATCAAAATAAAATCAAGAAGAAATCCCCATAATAGGCTTGCTCTTATATGAACACAAGAAATAAAACCCTAGAATCGTCAGCTGATAGCATGTTGAAATCTAGAATGCGGAAGCAAATCAATAAACATAGCAGGGAAATAAAGAAAGAATAAACAAGGAACACGGAGATTTTACGTAGAACCCCACTCCCTAAGGAGAAGATTTTACATGGAACCATACTCCCTAAGGAGCAGGATGAAACCACGGGGAAGGTCTCAAAGGGCCGGATCTTTGGAATTTCTCATTGAGTTCAGGGGGTGTGAGGCTCCTTATATAGCCTCACAAACAAACCAGAGTCCCACGGATAGTAGATGTGGAACTAAACATGAGTGGGGGGTAATTGGATCATGAAGAGATCCAATTACCCCTCTATTACATTCTCCAACATGGATAATTTAAAATGCTACTATTGAGTTGTATTACTTAGAAAATGATAGATAGAGTTTAAGAGAAACATACATGATTAGCTGACGAAGGGGGAACCTATTTAAATTAACAAACAGTCTCTCTCAACTTTTTTGTTTTGAGAGTGGGGATAAAGTATAGGAGAAGTATCATAATTTATTGATGGAAAGGGAAAATCTATTATAATTAATAACCTATCTCTTTTTTATGGGAGGCCATGGCCCCTACCCAAACCACCCCCCCCCCCAAAAAAAACACAGGTATAGTGGAGTAGGAAACACATATTGAAAGCAATCAGGGACAATCCCGTGCATCATGGGGGGAACCTCGTAAACATTGTGTTCTTCATGAGTTTCTCTCGTACCCATATACAAATTCTTGATGATAGATCTTGCAATCGACATTCGGCAATGGATTTGTTCCCGTCAATACTTCTTCATTAGCAAGAAGAACTTTTAATATGTGATCAGGCATTGTTAAAGTAAAAAAATCATGTCGATCATCATTCATATACACCTTAAGTACGGATTTATTATATATAACTTGAAAATCCACAGGAAGATTAAACATATATAACAACGAAACCAAGTCGCTTTTGCGCTTTCATAAGCTTATGATGTTATGGGAATTTCTCTCAAAAAATCGTCTTTACTCCTACTTGTCGGCCAATGGGAAACGTTTAGATGCCTGGCTTCTTCACGGAAAAACAACTTGCATCATCTACAATTGCATGCTCAGAAAAATCCCCCCAAGCAAGAAGCTACCCAACTCGGAAATTTAGTTACTCAGCCCCTAATTTCCTTCTACCCAAAAATCGATTCCATTAGGGCTGTGCCTTCTTTGCTTCGAACAAATAAGGTCTTGTTCTATATTTACTCTCGAGGAACATTTGCTCGAAATTCTTACTCCCAGGAGAATAATAACACGATCATCGCCTTAAGACCCCCGAAATCGGAAAAAAGACTAGCAGTTTTGCTCCTTCGGTCGGAATGGATGAGTGGAAATGTGTGTCATTTTCATGAGCCTTACCAACTTGAGCGCCACGGGGAACGTTATCTTCCCCGTCGTTTCGGGCACACCGACGATCTCCCTGCAGACGTCCCTCCATGACCGACACACGGACGCAAACGCCACGACGTCTCTCCTTTCGGGCCACGCGGCTTCGAGCCGCCTCGCAACGTCCCTGAGCAGCTCGGGTGGTGCTGCCTCCCAGCACCGAAAGCTCCCATCACCCACATCGAGGTCGAGCACCGACGTCGGCTCTGAATACGATATCCCCCTACCGCCAACCCGCTCCTTCCTCCTCCTCGACAGGCTCCCCAGGCCATCCCTCACGATGCTCCTCAGATTCATGGCCTCTGTAGCGGCTTCAGAGTGCTGGACTGGTTGGGGCCATGATTGGGGGATTTGAGGAGTGGATTAGGAGGGGTTTGGTAGAAGGGGTTCAGAGGAGGTGGAGATCGTTGTCACGGACTCTGAATTAGAGAAAAGGAAAGGTGACTGTGAGAGCACTGTTGGTATAGTGTGCCAAGGTCAACGCCCTTCGCTCTGATGCTTCCGTGCTCACGAGGGTAATTTTATAATTGGATAAATCACAACAAAGACCTCAACTATATCTCAATTCTTAATTAGGAGATTCATTTTTCAATTATAACAAAGAAGGGCCTGATCTTATATTTTTGTCTCAAATAAAGGCCTACATAAGCTTCAATGATCCTTCTATCTCGATGTTAAGCCCTTAAGTTGAAAGTTCAAGCCTATATTTATTACAATTAAAAAATGAGGCTCTTAATAGGGAATCGAGGTATAGTTGAGGATCTTTTGTAATTTACCCTTAAGAATTTTACATCCAATATGGACACTTGGGGAATCGACATTTATATGCACTATTGTCTAATGTAGATATCACTGTGTTGTTCACAAATATCATTATTTCTATATATTTTTAACATATAAATATCGTTGTGATATATTTATGATTGTGTTTACCGTGAATTTCTACCTTCTTTCACCATTGTTAATATAATTATTATAAAATAAATACAATGCACTTTGTTTTAAGTATAAACTACCCTAAACAAGTTATTTAAATTAACATATAAAGGCATCATAGAAGGGATTCATTTTGTATTGTATTCTGATAATCGTGAATTTGGTGACATCTCCTGGTAATCGTGAATTGGCTAGGGATGTTGATGTCATCTCCTCATAACGTGAATTGGTTAGGGATGTTGATGTCATCATCTGGTAATCGTGAATTTTGGTGACACCGGAGGTTTCCTGAGTCGGCTCTTTGTATGGTTCAAGTATCTCATGAATTATTGCTGACTCAAAGATTGGACCACCTAAATAATCGTGACAATCCTTAAAAATACGGTCCAATTCTTAATAAGCTCCTAAATAATGTTTTCTCTAAGGGCAGTTGTAGGGTGGGAGGTGTGCTGAGAATCAGAGGTCTGTCCAACAGTTGGTCTTATGGGTGTCTCTCCTAGGGCAAGTGTCGGTGTTTCGTGGGGAGAGGTCTGATCATGTGAAGTGTTTGTCTCTTGATCACGACTATCGAATTTCAATCGGGTTTCCTCATAACAGGTCGTGTCATTGAGGTTTTATGCATTATATTCTAAGTTCGAAAACTTGATGTCTCGAGTCTCGCAATCGACAATTACCTTAGCATAGGCTAAGAACGACTTTCCTAAAATAATAGGAGACTCAGACAACTTTCCAGGTTTACCGATGTCAAGGATAATGAAGTCCACTTTATGTTTGTCACCTTGGAAATTTACGACGACAGAAACGATCTCTCGTGGTCTTTTGGTAGATCGATCGGGTAATTGAACGATCTCCCTGGTCTTTTTGAGTTGCCCGAGTTTGAGTTTGTTAAAGATTGACTTGGAGAGGATCTTTAATGTAGAATCATTGTCCAACCGAACATGAGTGAGCGTGGTATCCTCAATTTCACATGTGATTCGAGTCAGTCGCTTGCCTTTGTGGCTTTCGATTTTGTGATTCATCATCAAAGAGCTGGCCATAAATATGACATGATATTCCGCCCTTGATCATTTCTTGCCCATCTTCTTAAGTTTAGTCAAGTCTTCACAAATCTTTTAAGATCGAGCACATACTCTATGGCCTTGATTAATGGAAGCTTTAAGACCAGAATCTTGCAAAATGCTTCCATTTCAGTATTGTCCATTTTCAATTTTCTATTTTTTCAAATTTTTGTTATTTTATGTGAGATGGTCGGCAAGGGGGTCAGAGGTTAGTGATGGTTGTGCCTGATTGTAAGTCACATGATGATTTAGTGGTTCGCTTGGTGGTGGCCTCACTTCTTCTGGATACCGCATCGACTGGAATTGATTATATATTTTCTAAGTTAAGGCGTATACTCTATGATTGATCCAAGCAATCTCATCCTCAAACATCTCATGACTTGTGTTTGAATAATCATTCTTCATATGCCATGATTCCGACATGTAACTTTGAGTAGAGTATTGATTATTCATAATCGTTAGGGTCTAGTCATGAGTCATATTTCCTTACTCCAGTTTTCTCGTGATTTGTTGAAGGGGAAATTGATCGTACTCAGGAAGAGATCAACCTGAGTAGGGAATGGTCCAAGAGGTTGGGAGCCCATAGTAATTGGAAATCATATTTCTCTGGCAATATTGGTTACTCTATTTTCCATCTTTAAACCTGCTCTCTCTCTCTCGTGTCCATAAGATTTGTCAAAATGTGAGAGAGGTCTATTCCATGAAGAAGTGTGGGCATAAGGTGGGATGTATGGGAGGGAAGAGAATGATAGTTGCGGGGGTCCAGGTTTAAAGAGAAGGTTCCCCTGAAAAGTGTGAGAAGAAGGATATCGGTACATGGTCGTAGAGATCAGTACGAAGACCAATGTGCCGAAATCTTCTTAAGAGAGGGATGGAATAGTTTGCGAACCACGATTTGATTGTAATTACAATTCTTTGATGCATACAATGCAAACACAAAGCAAACACATAGATTTACCCACTTGACACTTGTGAAGGCACGTCAGGGTCGGTCGCTTATCTTTTTGATTTTAATTTTAAGTGATCAAATAGTCTTGAAGATAAAGCAGAGTTGTTAGGTGCTGAAATTTTTCACAAAGTATATCCTGAGTTCATATAACTAGTTGCATCAATTTTTAGTCAGTATAGGTATAAGTACGAACCGTAAAAATATGGTTGTCTGTTACTTGAGGATGGAGCCTTATACGATATCCTCTAAATCACCTACTCTGCTAAGGGAAGTCAGACCGTAAGACGGCTAGCCGAAGTTGCCTCGCTGAAAAGTAGCTATTTGTTTCTAAAAACAGTAGTCTGAATAAAATTTTTCACATTTTGGCTCTACCCTAAGTGTGTGATCTGGTCCTTACAAACAATGAGTGGGTTTCTCTCCACCAGACATAACGGTTAATTTTATGTCAAATTTATTTAAAATCGCCTTGATTAGCAGTCCCGATTTTAGAATAGGGTTATCACTTAAGACTCATCTCAGTACCAAAATATCACGCCTAAAGAGAAGTCTCGATTCCTTTAATTCATAAGTTGTTAAAACTGAGGAGGGAGAATCGAAAAAGCCAATAGAAGCGTAAATCAATGATGCACGCTTAAGAAGGAGACTTACAATGATTCCACACGTTCTTCATGCTTAAAGCAATAAAAGGATTTTTTAAAATTTACACTAAATGATATTCACATATGAAATCGCCCAAATCAGATAGTTCTATTAGCAGGAAAGAATTGATTAAAAATTTAGCTAAGTTGAACGATCTATCAATGCATATAGTCAGTGAGAAATGTGTGTCCTAAAATCTACGAGCACAAGTAAAAATAATTCTAATATAGAATATATGCTCCTGTATTCTATGCCACACCACAAAGAGTTCAATCCGAATTATTACAAATTATCAGGGTTCAGAGAGAGGGATCCTGTGAATAATGCAGAAATTTAAACTATTGAAACTCTCTCTCATACAAAAAATTAAAATTCACTCTTCGTCTTCATTGGTCCTTGATTTTCTATCCAAAGTTTGCTCCGTGCTATTTATCTGTGGGGAGAGAATTCACGGTTACTATGCTATAACAAAACATCGTCAGAAGATCCCTCGAGAAATCTCTGAAGATATAATCGGATCTCAACAAGAAAATCGATGTTTTACTATCAATAACAAGTTTCATGTTTAGTATTCATACTAGAAATGGCAATAAAAAATGGCTATATCAACCACCACGTACTTCAAATATATCTTATGAAGAATTTTTCAAGTTCAAAAATGCAATATCTTCTCGTGAATTGGCAAATTAGGCAAATCGTTTTTGTTTATACAGAATAAGAAAATAAACATCCGATTAATCTTTAGAAAGTTCATTGTCAATTAGGATTAATTAATTAAAAATAGTAAAAGTTAGTTGCTTTATAGGTCAATTTACACTTGTATTTTTTCTTTATTTTAGAGACGTGGCTACACTGGCTACCCTCTACTTCTCTTATTATTCTTCCATCTTCTCTCCCTTTGATTGTAGACATAGCACGTACCTGAACTTAGAAGTAAATACCTCGCTCCTCGAGCAAAGAGTAGCTATATTGGGGATTTAGGGTCACCTTACTAAGAGAAGGTTGTTGTTTGTCACTTCTGTTGCGGAGAGTTATATTTCACTTACATAGTACGGGTAAGATTCAAAGTCACTCATAGAGAAATTATTTCTTTGCGAGAGATAATGAGAGTGCTTTTATATTTATTCCAGCATGGGTTCGGGATCCCTTATATAGGGGTACATAAATGTGGTTGCTGTAAATGAAATTCGTAAGAGATTGGTGAAAATCTGCAAGGCTTGGTCGATCAATGAAGATGTATGATCGATAAGTTCAATATGACTGATTATACCAAAGAGATAGTCAATCTTCTAGTGACAGTCAGGGACATGGATTCGAATTCAGATCGATCACGAATTAGGATTGGTGGATCATAGGTGGACAACCGATTAGTGAGTACAGTTGGTCGATTAGTAAACAAGGTTAATCTATCAATGCTGAAATCTTGATAATCGTGATTTGGAAAATTCTAAAGATGAATTAAATATTGCAACTTTGCCAAAAACAATGTAAATAATGCAACAACTTTTTAACAACAACAAATAGAATTAAAGCATTTACAACTTCTTCAACGAAGTTAAAATTTTAGAGCTTCTAATGCTGACACAATATGCAGTCTTGCAAACAAGTACACATGCGAGCGATTACAATGTGAGTATGCGTCATATTTAAAATTGACTTGAAGAAACGTATAGAGAACAATCAATAATCCCTTTTTATTTTTTTAGGTTCTCATTTTTTTGGTTTTTTCTCCAAAAATGATATAATGAGATTCTATTTTCCTTTATTCCTATATACCACATATGTAGTGGAGGGGCTATTGGAAATGCAATGCAAGGTAGAAATCATACAATGAGATGCAAGTTAAGGATGCACACCATACTTACCAACACATTCCATATGGGTTACTAACAATATCGAAAGTTTGCACTACTGCAATGCAAGGAGAAAACCATCCCGAGCTTAAAGTAGAATTGTTGGACAAAAGCATTTTACTTGGGTAAGTCTAGTCTCTTAGTAGTTTTCAAATTTATTAGGTTTTATAAATGAGTCATGAACTATAATACAAAATGAAGATCTAATTGATATAAATCAAAATGCAACCTTCTGAAATCTGTAAAAAATAAAATGTGTAGGAAGTGAAATAAACTATAAAGAAGGTGATGGAAGTGCAAAAAGCACCATAAAACTTTTCTTTGAGGATCTGACCCCCGATATGGGGTTGAAATAGAGTCGGAATGTCCACAAAAGTTATTCTCTATAAGTGAGAATCTCTCGATAGAGTTCTTTAAAAATCAAATAAGCACGAGTATTTATAGTACCAGGTTCAAAATCCTAATTATCCTACTCCATTATAGTCGTATCCTCGATGATCTTAACCATTCGACTCTATCCACATAAATCATCGATCTCTGTAATCCTTGATTTGGTCGACTACTAAAGAAATTGATCAAGTTCTCTATGCCCTACAAAGAGAAAAAGAAAGAAAAACAAACATGAATTTAAATGCAAATGAAAATAGAAAATGGAAAGAAATAGGAAATTTAAGGAAGAGAGAGTTTAGCAACCCGAAAAATATAGAACCCCAATGCTATTAAGCTATACTCTTAACCAAACAACACAAAATGTAAAAATCCTAATTCCAGTAAGCTAGACTCTCCTGACCTTGCCTCCTCGACAAGGACATTTCCAATAATCCCAAACATGCTAAATGTGTCGATTATATTCATGCTCAAAAAGAAAGATAAAAAATTATAATTATTATTAACTTGGGGAAGTCTTAAGTCAACTTTGGACGGTATACTTTTTCTTACGAAGAAGTCTAAAGAACTAAGTTAAGGATGTGTATTCATTTTAGTTTTCTGGTATTATTAAGTGTTTTTGAAGATTTAGTATTTTGATTTTTAAGTATAATGCATTATTTATGTATGTTTAGTTATAACCACAAATAGAGTGATGTGTTTACATTTTTTATATTTATATGTTGAATTTATAATTTTTTTCCTTTTAACGTTAATGTATTTTAGTTTTATGAATTATAATCTTAAAAAAGAATTCTGATATTTAGATAAACTAGAAGATTTATCTGAAAAAAGGTTTTATAATCTAAATAATTTTTGTTTGAAAATTCATCCCTAAAGACTGAAAACATAGAAAAACTATAAAATTTTATACAAATTCATTAAAATCATAAGTATACATAAATTAGCTTGAATTAAAGCTTGTAAAATAATATGTTGCTTAGATATGATTTCTAGTAGTTTTGAGTTTATTTTATATTTTAAAAATAAAAAAACAATATATTAAATTTGTTTTGTGTTTTGTTTTCAGTTTTTATTCATTTTAAAAATCCTAGAAAATTCTAAAAACTCCACAAAAATCATAAATAGCATAAAATATATAAAATACAAAAATATTTTTGTTGTAACTTTTTGTGTATTTTACCATTTTTTTGAAAATTATAAAAATGCCTTTTATTTATTTTCTTTCACTTTCCTTTTATTATTTTATTTTAAAATTTAAAGATAAAAACTTGTAAAATTAAAAAGCATTGAAAATTAAAATTCAAAAAATATTAAAATTTAAAAATTATTAAAAATTCGTAACAAAAATTAAAAAAGAATTTAAGAAACATTAAAAATAACAAAAGGTGAAAAAAATAAGAAGAATCCTTAACTTTTGCATCAATTAAATAATCCTCAGTAATGATGCCTCCTAGAGTTCAATCCTGATAGCTATACATATTAGATAATAATAATTTTAGCATTTTAGATTTATTTCTTTTCTCTTGCTAGATTGATCGGGCGAAAACTGGAACTACGCAAATAGAGATTTTTGAGAAAAGGTAAAGCCAACAGACATGTAAAAACGAGTGTTATTGCAGCTACACCTCCCGATTTGTCAGTTGTATACTTCGAAGAATGGCATATATCGCTCATGTGGCCGTGCTTAAATCCATCAGGGAATTACTAGCTACAACTTCGCATCTTGAGTATAAAATCTTGTAGATGGATGTTAAGATTGTATATTCCTCACTGGATACCTCGGAGAGGATATCTATATGGAGGAGCCTTAAGGCATCATAGTTGAGTATGGTAAAGTGTGTAAGATGAAGAAATCTATCTATGGGTTTAAACAAGGTTCTCGTAATTGGAACATCAGATTGGATGAAACCATAAAGAGTTATGATCTCGTTCAGAATCCAGATGAGTCGTGTTGTACAAGAAGCTTAATGGGAGGGTTGTTGTGTTCATTATGCTTTACTTAGATGACATCCTTAACACTGGGAATGCTATTGGAATGATGAGTAGTGTTAATGTCTAGTTGAAACATACTTTTGAGGTAAGAAATCTTGGAGAATCCTCTTACATCTTGGATATGAAATTGTTCAGAAAGAGAGAAAGAGATAGTATTTTGACTACCACAACAAGGATATGTCAAGAAGATATTAGATAGATTCAAGATGGATAATTCCATGGAAGGCTTCTGCCTTTAAGACATGGTATTGACCAGTCTAAAGGGATAGCTCCTCAAACTATCGAGGAAAGGAAAGCCATAGTCAGATGCCCTTATGCATCAGTTGTAGGAAGCATGATGTATTCCATGATGTTTACAAGACTAGATATCTGCAATGTAGTGGGAATGGCAAGTCATTACTAATCCTACTATGGAGAGAAACATTTGACCGTAACAAAAATCATCTTCAAGTACCTAAGAAGAACTCAAGATTACATCCTTATTTAAGGAGATAATGATTGCCGTGTCTTAGGTTACGTGGATTCCGACTTCTAATCAGATGAGGACGATAGGAATTCAACCTATGAGCACTTAATCTTGTTGGACGACATTGTTATGTGAGCTATGTATAACAAGAAGTGTGACACTATGACTGTTTTGACAAAATTCAAGTATTGAGTGCATAAGATGTGGCAACTACATTATATGCAGTTACTATCTACTCAGGATATGCAAGCTTGGAACAGAACTTGCCATAGTTGCAGAGACAACGTGAATAATTAGCTTACCTCGTTATTTTGACAAAAAGTCAACGATTAGCACAATGAGCATGGGTTTAAGAGTTGTACATGAATGGCTATGAGGGCTAGTGGGAGATTGCTGGTAAGGCTGCTAATCGAATCAAACATGCTCGCGTTCGATTAGATTTCCTTCTATAATAGTTCGAATAATGTTCATCCGTAACTAAAAGAACTAAATATAAACATTGAATTGAAGTTTGATAACTTAACAGACCGAACAAGAACTTATTATAAGTTCATTCTATATATGTCCAGGTTCGATAACAAATATAAAATCCACAAACACACATATGTATGTAATTTGTATTTATGTTACATAAACATAATATAATCAATTCATAATATAATAAATATAAATTTACATAACATCCATGCCCCACCATATTATACACACTAATACACATATTTGAGCATTTTCCCACTCACTCTTCACCAATCCCCACTCGTCAACTCCATTCACATTATAACCCCAATTTCCTCGGGCCCCACCACATTTTACCCCATTCCAACCCCAATTTCCAACCCATTCATTCCTTCCCTCCCTCCTCCAAACAGAACATGCGCACAAACCTACACCTCTAGTACTAAATAATTACCCATTCGGCCCCAACTCCACAGCTTCACCTCCCCCATATGCCCTGCCCCGGTGCTCTGCCTCACACGTAGTCCACCATATACCCCTAGGTTTCCGTCTCCCTCGTCACTCACCTCCACCTCGGATCGCCGCATGACCTCCAACGGCTATGACCACGTCGATGTCATTTTTACCAGGTTCTAAAGTCCAGATTGTTGCACACTTCCTGGCGTGATTGTGGTAACAATACTAAGAATCTATTTTTTACTGTTGTTATTTTATCACGAGTCTCACGAATAACTAATCAGCGAAATGTCTTAGAAAAGAATAACATATAACACATGCTTGATTCTTAATTTAGTTTTTATGCGTCGAATTTACGAGATGCTTTATGGTAATATTCTCTGTTATATACGACGGATGTGGATCCTAAATTCGTGATTTTTTTAGCAATGAGAACTTATGAAGTTCACCTTCTTTGTAATCTTGATGTCCATTTTATAACATAACTTATTTCATAGAAAGAATATCTTTGGAATAAGAAATAAGAGCTTAGTTTAGGCAATTTGAATATTACGATATTGAATACTACTAAAAATTCTAAACAACATAAAACCATAAACATCCAACTTAAGATTATTGAACTATCGGACTTTGTTGTCGAACTTGTTCGTTTTACGATTTTTGATTAAAAACAATGGTAACAAACTATTATCGAAATCGAACTCGATCGTGAATTATGCATACGAACTCAGACTCGAACGTAAGCAACCAAACTTTTATCGAACCGGTCTCGAACTCTCGAACTTCCTTAACGAACTGATTCATTCGATTAGCAGCCCAAAATGTTGGATTTGTGAGCCCTTGACGATCCATTAATACAATAAAAGCTATTATTTTCATATGAATTGAATGTTTGTTTTTACACTTAATTAAGATCCTTTTGTGCAATTAGGATTATGTTTCATGACCTTTTTGGATACCATGCAGTTGAGAGAACACAACTGACTTCATTATGCGATGTTTAAGATTTATCTCCAATCTTAGAAAGAGTTGGCGTTCTTTCTTTGAAGGTTGATCTCCAACTAACCTATTGATGCAGATCCTCTTCATGGGAATTAAGATTTTCACGGAGTAATCAAGTCAAAGTATCGACCCAATAGTCAACAAACCGACTCAAATAGTCAACATGTTGTCTCTAGGTCATAACAGTCTCTAGGCCATGTTATGACGCAAATGGTCAAATATGATCAAAAGTCAAAATGCTGTCCAAAAAACTAAAATGTTGATTATTTGGGTCAAAGTGTTGACTTGACGAAGTCGAGATAAATTAAGACCAGAATCGTAACTTACGCGAGTAGGCATGCATTATTTGACCGAAGATAGATATACATATACACATCCAAGTATGTACATTAGGCAGTCCGTCTATAATCTCTCAAAAGAATTATATAGATTCATACTTGATGAACTGCATGATAGAGCTCACTCATGATATATTTGGGTTCAAATAGAATTCCATTCACAATCGTCTTGTTTATGAAATAAAACATGAATTCAAGATATAAATGTATGTTTTTGGGAAATATATGATTATTATTGTTTCTCAATTATTAATTGAAAATTTATTGATATACCATGGAGGAGACAATCAAACATGGGTTTGAACTTCGGGTTTATCAAGATCTTATAATATTAATTATGATGGAGTAATGGGAATACTCTATGTTGAAGCTACTATCTTGATAGATTATCTACTATGACACTTTAATTCCGAGGGAGT
This sequence comes from Ottelia alismoides, assembly GCA_037367405.1. Lineage (NCBI taxonomy): Eukaryota > Viridiplantae > Streptophyta > Magnoliopsida > Alismatales > Hydrocharitaceae > Ottelia > Ottelia alismoides. Next base: position 1,024,545 of record JAZKJV010007890.1, on the reverse strand, counting down.
AATGAAACTAGATGAATTTTAGTGACACCACTTCGTGGCTTAATGATACGAGAATTAATTGGACTGAGTCTCGTCTCATTAGATTCAATTCTAATTTATAATTCCAATTTCAAGGTCCAAATGTTGGAAATAGAAAATAAAATAAAAATGGTGATTAACTTACTTCTAGATCTCATTCCTAAGCTCCAAAAGGTTTGAATAATGATTAGACATGAAGTTGGAAGTTGAGCTCATCACTCTGATCATTTATCAAGCTCATGAAGAGTGTAATGTATTTCATTGAGCTCCCATAGAGTGTGAATTATTTCATCTCAAGCTCCAAATTTGTGAGTGAAGTGTTCCGCCAAAAGTGGACTAAATCATAAAATTAGATAGTTATCCAAGTTCCAAGTCACTATACATGGATAGTATGATCTCCCCAATATTATCTCCAAGTATATGCGACAACTACTCACAAGTCCTAATTGGATTATGACTTGTACTTAATGGTATCAATATTTTGATTGATAATTGTTATTATCATCGATATGTGTATCCAGAGTTTGTGAATATGGTTAATACACACACCATACACACACATATGAATGATTCATAAAGTACTTCAAGGCGTATGTGTGAGTATGATTCGCATTGGAAAATAAATGTAAATTTGATTTACATTTTATATTGGACTTGTGCTTAAGATTCATAATTTATGAGATATCTCTCCTAAAATACCCAATTATGATTTTCGTAATTGAATCATGACAGTGGAATTATAATTAATTAGTTGAAACATAAAATTTGACAAGGTGGGCGTCCCATGCAGGCTCTTCTACCATGGAGTCCTATTATGATTAGGAGCCTCCTATTTTTTGTTATCTCTTTATGTATTTTGGATGATAATTAGTAGTATAAAAAGGACTCTTATTCCTTGAAGACAAAGGATTTATTCCTTGTCTTTAGATCATCATCTATGGGCTCATATGGTGGATGTCCCCTTTCAGAGTAGGAGTGCTAAGGACGTCCCCCTCTAATTTATAAGAGTGGGCTTGACCTCTCTATTGGGATCATGATTCATTTCCCTAATTCTTCATTACCTTGAGACCTTAGAGAGAAAGAGAAGAGAGAGGTGAGAACTCACTCTTAGTCGTCCCCCCTTTCTCTTCCATACACAACCTTATACGTCCACCAAATTGCCTCCACCTTCTCTGCATTGGCGCATCCCTTCGCGGGGAGGAAAAAGACTTCTTCTTCGTGTTTGTTGTACGTGAAGAAGGGCCTGATTTCATGCAATAAAATAAGGAGATTCCACTTGGCATCGACAAGTCCAAGCAAACGTTGGTATCTAAGTTCGTGGGAAGATATGTGGGTCATCTTCACACCCATGAGAGAAGAGTCGTCGAATTAAACTCAATTCAATATATCTCTTCCTTTAGAGACTCATGCTTCAAAAATAACCCCAATACTTATGTAGATTTGTGAAACAGTTTGGATTTTGTTTCCTATACCATGCGGTTTCACAATCAATTTGTATAATGTTAGTATTGGGCTCACACAATGAACTTCACTTGTTTGTAAATTGTTTACTATTTTTCCATATTTTCATGATGCAAAGTTACAAACTTCCTTCATTGTGAGATCAAGAAGATCAATATTAACCGCCTATCGATATCATGGAGGCCACATGAACGCCCAATAGTAACCACTATGGGCATCCGACATGAACTACCAATGGGGCCCACTAACCTCTCTCTTTATCTCTTATTTATCACATGACAATTCACAATTACCATATAATAATTAACAAGTCATCCTCCTCGATAATGAATCATATTCATTCCCCCAACATACCATATAAATCTAACATACATTTTATCAAAATATAATGTGAATCAAAGTTATATTATCATTGAGTGTGCGGTACATATTCTCATAGAATCCAAATATTGAATGTAAATCCTATTCACATTAGTACTTATTAGTAAGAATTAATATTTGCATTAATCATATGCCTACTTTGTGAATCTTATTCGTAAAGATGTTAATCAATTAAATGGATTAATCTCTTCATGTATGCTCCCTAATCCACCCAGGAATTATGTGTTGCATCCAGGAATACTTGGAGATAAGTTCATGGAGATTGTATAATCTGCATATAACAACTTGATATTAGATGTTATCTAATATCTAATAACTAATGTCTCGTATCAGATATCTAATATACAGATTCAAACCGCTTTAAGTTATCTGATTTAATTGGATAATGCATTGGCAAATTGACTTCGAACACTTTCAAATCAATTCACAGCTCTTTCTATGTAGAATATGATTCTATGAGTTGATATTTAATCCTATTAAATCACATTCGTTTAGTCTAAAAGCAAGTCAATAACTCCATTTGGTTTCATCACATCCTCGATATGGAAGCGTTATGGTATACAATATTTTATGATCGCTTCACCTTCGAGTATTCTCAAGATTCGTACATCCTAAATACTTGAAGACCTTGAATAAACTCGAAGTCCAAATCCATTTTCTCTCTCTTCTCTTATGGTTTATTAATAAGTTTCTTAATAAATCATTGGGTAGTAATATCGATCATATACTATCCAAAAGCATATACCAATACTCTGAAATTTTTATATTGTTTTCTAAACAAAACAAACCTCGATGGAATTCGATATGATCCCAGAATCTCATGAATGAAATCATGTCTCCCAGTTCAAAAAGTATTAACCTGTATGATTCTTGTAAGAGATCTTGCATCTCATATGCCCTTTTGTGCACATCAACTTGGAGGTATATAGATATCATACCATCAACTCATTGTTCTACTGAATCTACACACTCACACATATAAATGCATATTTGTTTTTGGTCAAAGGATATGTGCCCATTCGTGACAGTATACAACATGTGGCAAGTATTTTTATCTTGTGAAATCAACTCTTTGACCTTATCTTATGTGACATCTCTCAATCTCTCTATTATTATGCAGGGGATCTGTATCAAGAGCGTCAGTCGGAGTTCACTCCTTAGAGAAAGATTGGCATCTCTTGTCCGACTGGAGCTTGAATATTACTTTGCGACACAAGTTGTGTATGTGTAATAACTCTTTAAATGCGCAACCATCCATTGTCCTATCCAATATAACCCTTCAGATCAACATCTGTATCAATTTTAGATGGACATTGTACATAATCCTATATGCACAAAGGGAACTTTTTAGTGCAAATTGAATTTATGATTTATTTAAAATAATGGAGTAAAGGCAAAAATATTTGTAAATAATGGCTCGCCATACGTTCTTATGTCCCACAATATCTATCGAACAAGACACAGTTCAGGAGATCTCTTCTATTAGGGGCTACATACTTCAAAGGTGATACCTTGCAATCCCATTTACTTTGATTTTGCTGACTAGTCTATATACATAGGAAAACAATCTACCCTCTTCTTCTTTCTTTTTTATTTTCTTCTTTGCATGTTTCCACGTGTTTGTTAGTGTTAATTTGTTCTTATTTACGTGCATGTATTTACAAGAATGGCGTGTTAATGTATGAGTGCATATGTTTATGATGGTATTTGGCTCAATTTTCATGTATTATATATAGGTAACCTGGCTCATCAATGATCTCAGAGTTGTACTCCACCAATGTAATAACATGATAAGCTTTGTGTAATCGGTTACACCACCAATCTTTGTAACTTGTTGTCAACACACATAACACATATCAACTAGTGAACTGTACCATAAAAGAAGTAGACAAGAATGGATAAGTGAATCCTAAACATAGATAAATCATGTTACAAGTGACTCGACTTGACCACTCGACCCAGTCGATGGGTTGGGACTCCTCATGATAAGGATACTTATGCTTGATGCTTCACCAAATTCGCCAGCAATATGATGAACCCAACTATTCCGTTGTGTACGACGGAAGTGACCACTGTGCATTATTACGAGTGTACTTGAAAGGATTTGTGTTTTAATCCTTAGAGGGTGTATGCCTCTCTTGGTCTAAGGGGTAATGTACTTGCGAAAAAGAGGTATGCTGCAAACATAATACAAGGAAATCCAATAAGCGAATTTCATTTATGATGAATATGAGATTAGTGTGAGTTCTTGGGGATCATGATAATACTAGAGGGATGGGAGTGAATAATGTATCAATAGTATTTTGGATTTTTTGTGGAATTATACTGAGAATAATATAGACGATCAATCAACTAATCACCTAATTCAGGATTTCTGGTTAGTCGAGTCAACCAACTGCTTTATTATAGGCCCATGATATTTACATGAATATCTCAATCATTTTTGAAGTGTGCAGCTTCATAATCTTGGACCAAACACCAAAGCCAACATTACAGATTAAACATTGCAAAAAATATCGAGGATGGTCAAACTCCGACTATCCTATGACTTCCTTGAAATGGCATACTTTGATACGCAAGAACTTTCTACAAACTGAAGGACTAGATACCAAAAGTTTATATAGAGAAAGGTTAAGGAAAGAAACAAATATTTTCACAATAATTTTTCATTTGAAATATCACAAACAATTCTCAAATAGAATAAGCAACAATATCATAGACATATTCTCAAATAAGTATGCGTAGTGATATCTCAAATAAGTAGAAACATGTATAATTATAGATATATTCTCAAATATAAGCCTTGAAATTAATATCACAAGTGAATAAGTAATAATATCATAGACTAAATATCACTGGAGATTGACACTTGCAAAAAGAGTTCAGAATAGAATCAGAAGAACTCGGAACATAATGGCAGTCGAATAGTGGTCTCTTGAATAGATTCTTGCACGAAGCTATCTTCGAAAATATCTCCTCAAATATCAAAGAACTCAAAGGGCAAAAGAGAGAATAGTAGACTATCACTCGTAGAGAAATTCTTTCTTTACGAGAGATAATGACAGTGGTTGTGTATTTCATCCAACATGTGTATGAGATCCCTTGTATAGGGGTACACAAATGTGGTTGTTGGAAATGAAATTTATAAGAGATTGGTGAAAATGTGCAAGGATTGATTGATCAATGAAGATGTTTGATCGATATGTTCAATATGGCTGATCATACCAAAGAGATGGTCAATCTTTTTGTTACAGTTAAGTACATGGATTCAATTCTGATCGATCATGAACAAGGGTTGGTGGATCATAGGTGGCCAGCCGATTAGTGAGTACAGTTGGTTGATTAAGACTTGATCGATTAGTAAATAAGGTTGATCGATCAATGCTAAAATATTGATAATCTTGATTTGGAAAATTCTGAAGATGACTAGAGATTACAACTTTGACAAATACAATGTAAATAATGCAACTTTTTAACAACAACAAAGAGAAATTGAGCTCTTAAAACTTCATCATCGAAGTTCGTCTTTTAGAGCTTCTAATGCTGACACAATCTACAGTCTTGAAAATAAGTAAACATGCGAGCGACTATAATATGAATATGCATAATATTTAAAATTAACTTGGAGAAACATATAGATAACAATCAAACACTGCCTTTTTTAGTCTCTTAGGTTCTCAAAAGTTTTGATTTTTTTATCCAAAAATGGCATAATGAGATTTGTTTTTTCTTTATTCCTATGTACCCAATATGCAGGGAAGGGAGATTGGAAATGCAAGGCAAGGCAAAACTAGACGATGAGATGCAAGTTAAGGATGCACACCTTACTTGCAAACATGTTCCATACGTGTTACTAATCAATATTGAAAGTTTACACTACTGCAATGCAATTAGAAAACTGTCCTAATCATAAACTAGAATTTTTGGACAAAAGTATTTTACTTGGGTATGTCTAATCTCTCAGTAGTTTTCGAATTTATTAGATTTTATAAATGAGTTACGAACTATAATGCAAATGACAACCTAACTGATATATAACAAAATGCAACCGATTGAAATATGACAAAAACAAAAGTAGACGTGTACAAAGTGAAATCAACTGTAAATAAGGTGATGGAAGTGCAAAAATCACCATAAAACATTTCTTTGAGGATCGGACCCCTTAGACGTGGTTGAAATAGAGCCGGAATGTCCACAAAAATCTTTCTCTACAAGTGAAAATCTTTCGATATAGTTCTTTAAAATCAAATAAGTACAAGTATCGATAGTGTCATGAATAAAATTCTAACCACCCCACTCTCTTATAGTCTTATTCTCAACGATCTTAACCATTCCACTCGATCCACATAATCATTGATCTCTAAAATCCTTGATCTGGTCGACTACTAAATAAATTGATCAAATTCTCCATGCCCTGCAAAGGGAAAAAAAAGAAAAACAAACATGAATTCAAATGCAAATGAAAATAGAAAATGCACATAAAATATATAAGAGTGAAAGAAATAGACAAATTTAAGGAAGAAGAAAGCCTAGCAATCCAAAAATACAGAGAGATCAATGCTAGTAAGCTATACTCGTAACCTTAACAACCCAAAATGTAAAAATCCTAATGCTAGTAAGCTAGACTCTACAAACCTTGCCTCCTAGACAACAACGCCATTTTGAATAACCCCCACAATAGTATATGCTAAATGTGTCGGTTATATTCCTGCTTAAACAATAAGTCCAAAATTTTTTTATTAACTTGGTGAAGTCTTAGGTCGACTTTGGGAGGCATATTTTTTCTTAGGAAGAAGTCTACAGAACTAGGTTAAGGATGTGTATCTATTTTAGTTTTTTTGGTATTTTAAGTGTTTTTAACAATTTAGCATTTTATTTTTAAGTGGAATCTATTGTTTATGTCTATTTAGTTATACCTATAAGTAGAGTGATATGTATACATTTTTTATATTTTATATGTTAACTTTATAAATTTTCCTTTTCAACGTTAATGTATTTTATTTTAAATTTGAAAATTATAGCTTTTAAAAAGAATCATGTATTTACAGAAATTAATAGATTATATCTCAGCAAACGGTGATAAAAATCACAATAAATAAAGAACGGAATACTTTTATTATTTGTATATTTTTGAAGTGCCTTTTTGAATATTTAACTGTTTAAAATAAAATCATTCAATTTGTAAAATAAGACGTTGGAAATCAAACTTGGCTTAAAATGAAATATGGGTGTTAAGGCTTTATACATGTATAAAAGCAGTGAAAATTTTATGGATTATCTTTACTAGAAAGAGGATTAAAAGGAGGAAAATATTTTTTAATATTGAATTATTTTTATATAAATTTTGCAAGTTTTCACTAATTTTGTAAGTTTAGGGAGTAGGTTTATTTTTTAGATTTTTGGACATGCGATAATTGTTACTGTAACCTATATTGTCTATTTTTTAAGTTTTTAGATGGATTTTTTTATTTTTTTAAGGTACATTCATTAGTTTTGGGGTTTAAATTTTGTAAAAATAGTAAGTAGTTTTTATTTTCAAAACTAAAAATCTCTCCAAATAAGGAGCATTTAGAGGTATTCCTAGTTCAAAGAAATATGATTAATAAGGTTAGAAAAAAATCAAAATGGGTAAATAAATAAAAAATTTCACAAACATAATTTACAATAGATTTCCATGAAACTTGTTAAGCATTTAGGCACATGAGATATATACAAGCGTGTCAAAAAATGGAAATTTAATTCAACATATAACACTGATAATCAATCATTCAAGATAAAACTTATATTTAACATCAACCAATTTTACTAAATCAATAATAACTCAAATTTTCATAAGATTTACAAAAAGTTGCAACACAATATAATAAACCACTATAAAATTTAAAACATGGAAATTCAGGGGATTGAATTTTATGAGTGTCCAAAATAGAGGTATTCATTACAATTTATGCAAAATGAAACTACTTTGTGTAATGAGTACTTCGTCGAATAGGGGCCAACGAGTCTCTCATCTTGGAACGTTGGGAAGGGAGGGGGAGGGGCGGTGAATGAAGCCACAATACATAGCTCATAGATTCAGTTATGTGAGGGTTCTAATTCGGCTATAGTCTAGTTAGGCGAATGCATAGGGGTATGTTGGCATATATAAGAAACATACATATAAAGCACACAAAACTTTCTAACTTTAAAGTATAATGTAATGATTAAACTTTGGGTAAAACTATGCATAGGATCAACGGTTCCTCCGCACATATGCCTCCCTTTGGAACCATCTCTCGGCGGAAACCCCTCTCCCAACCCCACTGCCGGCCGATGTCGTGAGGTTGTCACACCCGTTCACAGCGGCATTGGTCGCATATGATGTTATACGGAGGCCGTATCTACAGGAAGGAGGTGGACATTGTGAGCTCGAGTCGAAGACCCTATGCAACGGCATCAGCATCTACGCGCACCTCAACCATGTTCAGTTATGCTTCTTTTTCTTACCAGAGTTTGAAAAACACAAATCACTCCTTATTTCTATTGTTCCGATCTTATTAATGTTCAAAAACTCTTGACCCCTCGCCATCATCGTACAGATTGTGGAGGAGAGATGTTAATGGGATTGTCGCAAGCTGGAGCGTCATTGCTTCAAAGGCAGTGCACAGAGGACCCAATGGTGCTCAGCAATCAGGGGAAGGTTCGACAGAAATAGCCAGCTGCAACAACACTTCTCATCAGGTGAACCAACAAGATAGGAAGCATCAACAGAGGTGTTGTTGGCGGAATGAAGAGGTGTTTCCTTTTTTCCACGTTCCCCATCAAAGCAGAGGGGAGAAGGTTTGCTACCCTCTATGCACCGACATCATTTAACTCTTAACATTTATATATTATATTCTGTTTGTTGTATTATTTATCCATGTTTGTTGTATTATTTATCCAAGCCATGTAATATCTCCATTTTGATTATGGAAATTCCACAATATGCAATGCAGCCTGAACACTATATTTTATAATTTATATTCGGGATATCATATTATTTTCCATCTGCATAGGATCAATATCTTGAAAAGTTACATTCTGTCTCTGATATTACTTTCCCAAGGAATTATAATATTGATGCCTTCTGATTTTGTTTATGTGATGCATAGTGTTCTTTTTTGGTGATCTAATGATTAACCTTTGGGTAAAACTAAATTACAAAAAGTAATTAACTACATCTCAAATTTTAATTACATGTTCTATTTTTGAAATATAACAAAGAGGATACTAAACTTTCTAACTTTAAAGTATAATGTAGATGCAAAAGAGTCTTGGAAGCTTACACATGGTTGGATTTGAGGAAAAAAAATAGATCAAATCCCTTCTTGTCATATTTTGAAAATAAAACTGATCAAGTGAGCGTGGGGGCATGGTTGGACCCGTCCTTATTTTTTTGGCTGCTGCCCATGCTGCTCTGCGCCAAAGTCGTTGTATAGTTGATAGTTTACCTGTCAAGTTTGTCTCGAAAATATGGGATGGCATTTGCACCTGACATCTAAACGCCTGCGCTAACTAAAATGCCCAGCGTAAAATCGCGACTACTTCTTCGGTGAGAAACACGTCCAGCAACACCTTCCCACTTTCGTGCCATTGCGTTTCTATCCTATCTCCTCCGCCGTCATGCTCCGGTGCTTGTACCGCAAATGGCGCCGTTGCAGCGCGTTTACTTCCACGAGCACCAATCCCTTTCGACTCCTCGTCGTCCCGTCCCGCCAGTTTTCTTCAATCGCCCCTCGCTCGATTCCTCGTGATCAACCTTGCAGACATCATCGCCTCATTGAAATCGGTGCCGTGATCGGAGCGCCGAGGCGCTTCTGCAGCGCGGGAATCGAACGGGAGTCTATCTCGTACGATGTGGTGATCGTCGGCGCGGGCCCTGCGGGTCTCTCGGCAGCGATCCGGTTGAAGCAGTTGTGCAGGGAGTCGGGCATCGACTTCTCCGTGTGTGTCGTCGAGAAGGGCGCCGAAGTCGGTGAGTTTTCTGCAATTTCGATATTAGCTATGGTTTTGTTTGTTTGGGCCATTGGGGTGTTTGAACGATTTGATGCCGATTTTTGTTCACGCTGCACTGAAGAAACCCTTTCGCAGTAAATTTTACATCTTGTAACATTTTGGAAAAGGAGACGGACGGAATCTGAATGATGGGGGTTATCGATTTTATCTTGGTTTTTTCCCCCAAAATTTTTTAATCTCGGCTTGAAATTTATTAGGGTCCTATCAATCTCTTATACTATTCTATAGCTACGCCTGTCAACCCATGTTATAAAAGTAACCCGGGTCTCTTCCCAATCAGTATAAAGTTATAGAATGGCCCTTTGTCTTATACCCTCGTAGACATGCACTGAGGAGAATTCGCCTGGGCGGTGTTTCAATGTGACTCCCATGCGAACTTATAATCTGTTAAGTACCTTCAGGAAGCCATCACCTCAACCCATAACTTCCTTTGGGGTTTCTTTACATAGGATTTCTTTGCATGGAAGCCGCTTCTTCAAGAGGCGGCTTCGATTTTGGCCAAAGGCGCCTCTTGAAGAAGCGGCTTCCATGGAGAAAAATTCGCGTATACCCCTGATAAGCTATCTTTTTCGACCTATACGGTGGGAGATTTTTTTTTGTTAAGTACCCCATGGAAGCCGCATCTTGAATAGGCGGCTTCTGCCAAAGGAAGCCACCTTTTCAAGACGCGGCTTCCATGCTAAAGCCGTATCTTTAAAATGCGGCTCTGGGGTAATATTAGAGCACGTGCGCGGCCGTCCCCTCCACGCATCCAGAAGGTCGCCCATCGCCTCCCCAGCCAGTGCTCCCTCCCAGATCGCCGCCCGTCGCCCCATTTCCCCGCCTCCGTCGCCGTCGACTCCTCCGCCCCCTTCACCTCTTCCATCGGACGGATCCTCCTTCGTCCACTCCTCATCCGGTTTGTCTACATTGACCTAAGGTGAGCATTTCTTTCATATAACTAACCCTATTTCGAGATTGTGTATAATGTGTTCGTCTCTCGCTACGTATAGGATGTCCATGGATATTTTGTGCTTTTGTCACTTTGGAGGAACGATTAGAACATCCGGAAATGGCACAACATATGAAGGTGGTCGTATGAAACCAATTAAGATAGCTCCTAACATGAAGTTTGATGTCTTGTTGGAGAAGGTCGTGTCGTTGTTCCGTCTTGATCGTACACGTTCCGTGGATTTGAAGTTGTTTCATAGAATGGAGGCGAATGGTAGTAGTTATGTGGCAAATGTTGAGTACGATGACGACATACAAGATGTTGTTGACTATTCAGGAATGATGAGTTCATCATATCATCCAATTTTATATGTAACCCATCAAGAGGAGTCATCACCGAATGTCACCCGAGCCTCTACACCAGTCACCCGAGCATCTTCACCTCTAACTCGTGGTCATGGTGTTGCTACCTTTGATATGAATGACACAATTACTCAGGAAATTGACCGCGTGAGTACCGATGGAGAGTTAGATTTGAATGACACCGAAGATGAAATGGAGAATGCTGAGGAATATGAGGAACACATTGTTTCTGATATACCGTTCTATAATGTCCGTGGTGGTGATGGCTATATCAGAAATGACGAGGGTGCCTACGATGCTGGAGAGGGACTTAGTCTTGCAGAGGAGTTGATGAATGGGATGACCTTTAAGTCGAAAGCTGACTTGGTCTATTCTGTGAAGATGTTTCACATCAAGCGTCATTACAATTTTCATGTGCACGAGTCAGATAAGTCAGTTTGGGTTGTCTACTGCAGCGAGAAAGAAAGAGGTTGTAAATGGCGTTTGCGAGGTCACCGCGTCCACTAGATGGTCTATTTGTGATTTCTATGATGGATGCACCCCACACTTGTTTGCATCGTGTGACTAATCAAGATCATCCTCAACTTGATTGTAATTTCATGGCCCAAAAGTTTCTTAACAAGATAAAAATTTCACCATCCGTTAGAGTCGCAGTTTTGCAAGGCATGATTTCTGAGGATTATGGCTACATGGTCAGCCGCAGAAGGGTCTGGGATGCTAGACGCAAAGCAATAGAGATTGTCTATGGGGACTGGGCCAAGTCCTACAATGAATTGCCGTACCTTTTCAGGGCATTTGAAACTTCTATTCCAGGTACTGTTACAGATTTGGATACTACATCCGTTGATTCTGGCCTAGTGTTCGAGAGGGCCTTCTGGACGTTTGGACCTTGTATTAATGCCTTCAGGCACTGTAAACCTGTAGTTAGTGTTGATGGGACTCACTGTACGGAAGGTAGAAGCAGAAGGTTCTTATTGCATGTGGATGTGATGCCGCCAATCACATTGTTCCTCTAGCTTTTGCATTTGTCAACGAGGAAGATGAACCCAGTTGGGCGTGGTTCTTGGAGAGGCTACGAGTTCATGTTTTTAGGGATCGTCCAGGGCCTATTTGTTTGTTATCTGATCGTGCACCTGGTATTTGTGCAGCCCTACGTAATGATGCTGTGCAGTTTCATCCTCCATATGTGTATTGGAGGTTTTGCCTACGTCACGTTGCGAGCAACTTCAACGACGTATTTAAGAATCAAATGATGAAGAAGATGATCAAGCGGGCAGGTAGTGTATACTCGCAGTCTAAGTGGCAGATGTACGTGGATAAGTTGAAGGAATGGAAAGAAGATGCTCCAAAGTGGTTTGATACACATGCTTGTCCAAAAGAGCAATGGACCATAGCGTTTGACAGTGGATACCGATTTGGTTATACCACTACGAACTTTTCCGAGAGCTACAATGCTGTGTTGAAAGATGCAAGGTGTTTGCCAGTTGCCGCCCTAGTGCTGAAAACATATTACAATTGCATTGGTTACTTCTACGAACGACATTCGGAGGCATTGGCTATGATAGCGAAAGGTGACAGATTCACAAAATTTGCCATGAATAAGTTGAAAGCATTGGTGGCTCGCTCATCCTCCTACAACTATGGGCATGGGAACGATTTCCTCACATCGCGCCGGTGGTACATAGACGTCCGTTGTGGCGCGGTACTCCACTAGGTTGTCGCTGGAGAGCAGAGTTTGACGTCACATCAGAGCCTACCCATGTTGTACGACCTTACAGGGATGCATTTGATCTCCAGACTCCTGATCAGGTACCAAATTAACTAGAAATTTCTATCTTATTTAATTTTTATCATGACACTACTTATGTAACCTTTATGTAACAGGTTATATGGGAGCTATATACCACTGAGATCATGAGCTCTCTCCCTGCATATTGCCTAGAAGGGCAGGATCTATACACTGCCAGGGTACCACTCATTCATTTCTGTATCGTGGAGTTGTACGTGCCAGATAGAGTCCTACGCCAATTTGGTTCGGTCCAAGAGATCCCAGTCCTGTGTGACACTTCTACACATCTTCACAGCATTGATCTCCGAGGGAAGACATCCGTTGATTGGGTGCAATTCCATGCAAACTATGTGCAGATGTGGAACAATCGACGTGACTATGTGTTGGCAACGACACCAATTGGCCATGGAGGGCATGATGTATCTGCGGATTATATGGCGTGGTACAATCGCATCACACGACGATTTATAGGGAGACATGGATGCGTGCTCGATTTGGTGGTATGTTACCGTCATTTCCGTTGATAAATTTTTTGTATAGTGAAGATATTGACTATATTTTTCCTTTTGCAGGCGACACGACTAGATGAGATTGTTCACCTTGTGGGACCTAATGAGGATGTGATCCGATTGGTGACAGACACTCGTCACCTTCTCGATGACTCTATCCAGCGACAATTCAGGTATGGAGTCCATGAAGATGAAGAGGATGAGGAGGGACAAATGACAGATGGCACATCTTTACAGCAACAAGGATGTGGTAGACGACATGGACGTGTACGCAGAACTCGAGGAGGGCGAACACAACCCCATGTCGAGGACGTACAAGCTTCGGGGGTGGAATATAAAACTCCAGCTGTTGAACGCGAGACAGAAGGAATACAACACACTCCACCTGCACCGATGAGAGATAGGCCACATAGCGAGACTGGACCATCGCATCGCCATTCCCCATTACCTCCCTTGGATTATGATGTAATGGTTGACGAAGAAATCTCACAAATTGAGCACATTGATCGTGCTAATCTATTGTCTGCCTTCTCAGTTGAGCCCAGTACATCACTTCCTCAACAAGCCCCATTACAGCGTCATTACACACGAAGGAGGCGAAACATGTGATGTTATATGACTTGTACTGTAGAATAGTTCTTGTTTCATGTTGATGTATACAATGTAACTTTTAAACTTCGTTAACTTTTAAGCATTTATGTTGAATGTTAGACTTATGACATGTTACATGTACAATAGTTCTTGTTTCATGTGATGTTTCATGTTGACTTGTTTTACGTTCATGTTGATGTTCAATTTTTCTCCACATGTTACATATATAGCTAGCAAAACAGCAAGCCACGGACCGTGGCTTGTTGTTTCTGGCTACTGCCTTGGAAGCCGCATTTTAAAGATGCGGCTTTGGCATGGAAGCCGCGTCTTGAAAAGGCGGCTTCCTTTGGCAGAAGCCGCCTGTTCAAGATGCGGCTTCCATGGGGTACTTAACAAAAAAAATTCCCCCACCGTATAGGTCGAAAAAGATAGCTTATCAGGGGTATACGCGAATTTTTCTCGGCTTCCATGTAATTTTTCCCATGTAAAAAAACCCCAAAGGAAGCCTTGGGTTGAGGTGACGGTTTTGTTGGGGTACTCAACAAATTATAAGTTCACCTGAGGGTCACATGGAATAAGCTTCCACAAGTACCATCCAGGCGAATTTTCCTCCACATGCACCTTATCACTTTTAGATTGCCGAAATGATTACATTGATAAATGCGATATTTATTTGGAGGAGCAAACTAAGAAAATTATGTAACCTTCCATAGAGTAAAAATAGATATAATATTTTTTTTTTGACACTCAAATAGATATAATATTTACCCTTAGGTGAGTGGGTTCTGGGGGAGAAACATTTTGGAGGGGCAATGAACATGGTTCTTCTTTAGGAGACAAAGTTGGAGGTTTATAAGACTTTGCTTGAAGACCAGTGAAAGGTAAGGCTTCAAGCTCCCATGTGGCTTTTGACGTGGTGGGGAAATCGAGTGTTCGAGTAGATGCTTGGAAGGATGATCTATTTAGTTTGGTTGAGAGCAGGTTTGTGGTGGCAGCTCTAACGCGGATGATCAATAACTTTGTCTCTATTTGTGCATTTGTCAATGAGCTGAATGAGGGAGCACGAATATGGGTATCATGGGTGTCTTCTCGCATGATTTTACATTCGTTAGTGGGCATTTGATTGATTTTGAAGATAACTTTAATATGTTGGAAAAATGATGTCAAGATGATAGTCAACGTTGTTGACAATATACAAAATAAACTTAGAAATGTCGCAGAGTTCCATTTGTGGTTTGATATTTGGTTAGGAAAGATTTTAGGGATATGTTCTTGCGACTCGTGGATTTATCCACGATTGCTTGTGCTAAGTTGGCTGATGGTTGATCTAGTGACCAGGCATATGTGAAGACCATGCATTCATCTAAACATAGATAAATAAGTGTTTTGACAAATTAAATGGAGTTTTCGCATGAGCACCTACCCAAGGTGATCACCCTTCTTTTATATTAAACAGAGTGCCTTGACAAGTTAAACCAAATATATCAATACTTACGTATCTTGATAAGCTAAACCAAATACTTACGGAAACACTAAATCTTGTATTTAAGTTCGGTTACCCAATGAAGTTTTTATCATGGAATGTCAGGCGTCTAGATAACCATGAGAAGATAACGGTAGCAGGGCCGCTTCTTGTGTCATGGCAGACAGATGTGGTATGTTTGCAGGTGGAAAAACCCAACAATTGAAATTTGAATTTGTGGAGGCAGATGTTGTGGATGTAGTGGAGAAGTTGCGAGGGTGAATTAAGGCTTTGAGAGCTTGAAGTGATCTTCGACCTTTATTCTCCACAAAACTGAGGTGGAGCAGTGTGTAGAGGACTTTCGTCCTATTGCCTATCAAATGCTTTCTATCTTGTTGTGGCAAAGGTCCTTGCTAAGCAACTTCGAGAATTTATTGACTCCATTGTCCCTTACAAATGGCTTTCATTTTGGATAGAATTATGGTGGATGGTGTGATCATGGCTCTGAGATCATGTTGAACTGGAAGATAAGGAAAGTCCAGGTCTTGTTTAGGAAAGTGTACTTCTCCAAAGCATACAATGGTAGGTATATTTGGGCTTCTCTTTCATGTTGGGGTTTCCCTGATTAGTGGAGTGCTTGGATGTAGAGGTGTGCGATCACGACCTCTTGTTTAGTGATGGTGAATTGGTAACATGAAGGGAGTTTCTTTCAACCTCAGAGAGTTACCAAGTACGGGTGTCCGCTTGCGCCACTGCTCATTGTGTTGGTGGCTGATGCGCTCTCGAGCATTGTTTCTATTGCAGAGGAGGATTTCTGTGCTGGTTTCTTCTCTGACCATCTATGGATTCCTCTCTTACAGTATGCTGATGACACTTTACTTTGTGGAGGGGTCAACTCGTGAGGCAGAAGGGATTAGTACGGTCATGGAGCTCTTCGACATTATCTCGGATCTCTGTTCCAATGGAAACAAGTCTGCTTTTATCCCCTTTGGGATCAAGGATGCGAGTGTTGTGGCTTGTGGGGTCTCTACTACGGTCTCAACGCAAAGACCTCCCAATCAATGAGTCATTTGGAGACGCTTATGAGAAGTTCTTCTAGTCGAGCTTGAGAGATTCGCAAGGCATCCCATCATGTAGTTGGAAGAAATCGTTCTTTTTATGGAGGATGGTGGGCTGGGCTGTAGCATAAAGGAGATAAATAAAGTTCTACTTGCCAACTCGGACTTGGAGTCAAACCTACTTTATTATTTGCTGCGAAGAATTTGCTGGTCTTTCATGGAGGTCAAACTTTTGGAGGAGGTTTCCTCTGTACTTCCTGAGATCTCTCTTTATTTGAAATTTGTCTTTGGGGATGATGGTGCTTCTCGATTTTGGTTTGGTGATTGGATTTGTCGGGGGGAATTTGTGATCGGTTCCCATATCTATTTGCGCTGGATGCAGATTAGGGAGGTGTGTGTTCACAAGGCATGTGGCATTGGGATTCGATCCCCCAAGATATGTTTTGAGCTTTCGGACCAACTGGAGTTTGCGTCACTGATTGAGACCCCCCTTCTCTTTCGGAGGGTACTTTTACATGGCTTCATCATTGGATGTGGGCGGATGACCTTTTTCAAGAGAAGGGCTTACCTGGCATTCTATGCATCGGTGGTTTTTGACCACAGTATTCCTATGTAGGAGTATATGCAGATTTGCGGTTGGAAGATTCCCCAACTGGTTAGGGTTTTTCTATGGCTGACGAGGTGGACTGGGTGATGATGGATGCTCGGACCAGACGTTCCAGGAATCTGATGACTCCTTCTGGCGCTATTCAATGGGATGCTACATGCAGCTTTGCCTTTTTTTTTGATGTTAGAAGTAATCCTTATTTACTCATTCACGGTCCAAAATGAGGACTGGGAAATATTGCTTGAGCACATTTATTATACGAAGTACATTTGATCTATATGACACGCATGTTCTGTATCTTATTTCTAAATTCACACCATTATTTATGGATCTTGCTTGCAGTCAGATAGTTGGGCTTGCTTTTTCTCATTAAAGTGACTGGATGCTTGCAGGATCTCATATTCTGTCAGGAAATGTGTTTGAGACACGTTCATTAGACGAACTCCTTCCAAACTGGAAACTAGAAGAGGTGCAATCTCGATGTTTGTTGTATGGTGACTATTTATTTATCCATACAATTCTGAATTGTCACAAATTGCAAATGCTTTCGTCCATTATAGTCTGATCAAGAGTTGATGAAGAACATCACATTAAAGTTTATACTATCTTGAGAAAGAGAAAGGTCCGAATAATCAATGAGTATTGGTTATGTATCTTTCAAAAATAAGGCAGAGATCTGATTTATGAGAAAAATTTCCTGTTAGATGGTTGTCCTTAAAGAAAGATATAAAGTTGTTCATGCTCAAAGCTTTCATATGCTATATTAATTATAAAAATTGTTATAGCAATCCATTTTTTTCTGATCTCTTGCATAGGCTCCAGTAGATGTTCCTGTAACGTCTGACAAGTTTTGGTTCCTCACAAAAGATTCTGCCATTCCTCTTCCATCTCCATTTAATAACAATGGGAATTATGTCATAAGGTACGCACTACCTTTGTTTTTGGATCTATGGTATTATCATGGGTTATTTTCCTTTTTCTCCTTAAAAAGATTCCGTCTTTGTTTCTCTATTTTAGGTCATAATTTGGAGTAAATATACTATCATAACTTATATGTGCTATCGCATACAACAATTTTATAGGAAAGGAGCCATGTGCCCAAAATGGTACACACAGTAAATTAATATATTAATAATCACAAAATTACAAAATCCATGACCCAAAGAGAGCCGTTGTGTGCCAATTTACATTTTTCACATAGCATCTCTTGTGATAAAAAGGTACCCCATTATAAGATCAGTGTACATCATCTCTTCATCCACACAACCTTTATCTTAAGGAAGTTTCTCTTGAGGAACCCAATGAACAGCCGATCTGCACAATCATAAGCCCCTAACAAATTTAATAGAATTTGCATTACAAGGCCGCAGTTCCAATTGTTTCAGTACTCTTCATATATCTGGGTGTGTTTGTAATTTACCCATTACTTGGGATGTGAGATTTTTTTTGCAACTTTGCCCGTTGCTTGGGATGTGAGATTTTTTTTGCCACAATAAGTCGTAAGGCCTCCGCAATAATCATTGACTGTGTGGGTAACCCTAGACTCAGACTTAAAGAGACACCATGACATCTCTCGAACATGGTTGCCAAATATCATGTGTCTCGTTTTTCTTTTATTTTACATATTTTATTTCTCATCAACTCCGGTCACTTCATGCCATTCTTGCCATCTCCTTCCATGCCGCCACGTATTAGACTGTGCATCAGCCACATAACAGATCTTTGTAGTATGTTTGCTACCCTACTTGCTGCCCCATTTACTGCCTTGTTTCTACACCCAAAATTGCCTTTTCTACCCTATTTACTATGTTTGCTGTAGCAGCATATGCTACTTTGTCGGTATGTATTCCAGCATTCTTATTCGACTGTTTCATCGGGGGATGAAACAGTCGAATAAAAATGCTGGAATACCGCTTAAGATGCGAGAATAAAGAAAGTTGGTGTAGCTCCGATCGAGGATAAGATACAAGAAAATTGCTTAAAATGGTTTGGTCATTTGCAAAGAAGATCAGTTGATGCACCCGTTAGGAGATGCGAGTGGGATGTTGAGCCGGCTAAGAGAGGGCAAGGATGGCCCAAGAAGTGTTGGAAAGAGACCATACGAAGGGATCTTAGTTTTGTAGATATAAGCCCGGGACTGATCCAAGATAGATCTGAATGGAGGCGAAGAATCCATGTAGCCGACCCTACTTAATTGTGGGAAAAGGCTTTGTTGTTATTGTTGTGTTTCATCCCTATTCTCGTGCATCAACCATTGTTTGCACTGTTCGACAAATTCATAATTGATAAAAAATAGAATGAACGAATCTAGCCCATCTCCAATGCAACAACCATGCATGGGAAGATATGAATAAGGAAAATGATGGTCTTGGTGTTGGCCTTAAATTTCAACAAAATTCGATCGAATTTCTGTCGAATATCGATATCCAGTCGAAATTAAAATTCGACCGAAATGACCGAAATATGGGGGTCCTAGTACAAAAAATGATCGAAATGACCGAAATTCCGATCGAAATTCCACCGAAATTCCACCGACATTCTGTTTTGGTCGATACCGAAATGGTGACCAAAAATGACATTTAGGGCCTTAAATTCGCAGTTTGGAGGATATGAATAAGGCCTTGCTTGGTGTTAAAGAATGGTCTTGGTGGGCTATGTTTAGTACTACATCTTGGAGTGGTGACTTTTGGTCACATTGATGGGGCTATATAAAGAGCCCCACACCCATTGTAACCTTTGAGAAAGTTAATGCAGTTGCTGCCTCAGCATCTACGTCGGAGGTTGCTGCCTCAGCATCTACGTCTACATCTGGTATAGACTATGCTAGTTGCTACATGGAAGACTTATCAGAATGGGTCATGGATTCTGGTGCATCCCATCATCTCTGTGGTGATAGAGGTCAGTTTAGTGTTTTTCTTCCTGTTCAACCTGGACCATCAGTTGTGATAGCAGATGGTACACTTTCCCCGATCACTGGTCAGGGGAGGTGCAGTTGACTTCTACATTGAGGCTTCCTAATATTCTCTATGCTCCTGAATTTTCTATGAACTTATTATCAATTAGTCAAATCACCAGAGATTTACATTGTCATGCCATATTTGATCCATCTGCTCTTGTGTTTCAGGACATACTTACGGGCAGAGTGATTGGAACCGACCGTGAGCAAGGGGGCCTTTACAGACTTGTGCAGTCTCCATACGCTAGCATCTCTTCTTCTCTGAGCACTTGGTCTGTTTCTCTGTACATGTGACATCTGCGATTTGGTCATCTTCCTCTGCAAAAGCTGGTCCATGTTCTTCCTCAGATTTCTCCTCGCTCCACTTTTCAGTGCGAGGCCTGCCAGCTTGAGAAGCATCATCAGTCCCATTTCCAGAGTTGTCAGGGTCCAGGTAGTCATAGTCCATTTGAGTTACTTCATTTTGATATTTGGGGTCCTAGTCGTGTCCTAGATCTTCATGGATACATATTTTATCTTGTTGCTGTTTACGAGTTTTCTAGGTTGTCATGGACTTTCCTTCTTAAGAACAAGTCTGATGCTTGTCCTGTTATTCAGTCTTTTATTAATGAAATAAAAAATATTTTTTCTGGCAGATTCAAATACATACGTTCTGATAATGCTATAGAATTTTGGAGTACGCAACTTTCTCAATTTCTGAAGTCTCATGCTACTGTGCATCAGACGTCTCATGTGTATATCTCCCAATAGAATGGGTGGCTGAAAGGAAACACCGCCATCTTTTGGATGTTACCAGAATCCTATTGATTCAGAGTCGTGCTCTTCATTCCTATTGGGGAGATGCGGTTCTAAGTGCTTGTTATCTGGTAAATCGTATGTCTTCTTCGGTGTTAGGGGAGAAGATCCCGTTCTTGATTGCATTTCGTGAGACGGATCTTTTCTCGCTTACGCCTCGTGTCTTTGGTTCGGTTGCGTTTGTTCATCAACTCTCTCCTGGTCTTGACAAGCTCTCTCCCAGAGCTATCAAATGTGTGTTTGTTGGGTATTCCAAAACCCAAAAGTTATATCGTTGTTTTGACGCTGTTCGACGAAGGTACTATGTCAGTGCTGATGTCATCTTCTTTGAGTCCATTATGTATTTTTCTCTCACATGTGACAGGATTACTCCTTCAGAGGATGGAGAAGAGATCTATATGCCTCCTCCTCCACTACTACCATGTTCTACTCCACCACCACCACCACCACCACCACCTCCTTACCCCCGCCACCACCACCTCCTCCACCCTCGCCTCCTGGTTTCTTTCCACAGGTCTACCAGCGAAGGCCCCGTGCTCATGAGCCTCCTCCATCATCCAGCACGCCCAAGGTATGTATTGAGCATTTGAGTTCTTTTAATGGCATGGGTGATTTGCATGTACAGACTGAGGTACAATGTGCAGATACTGTCTCTACTACAACCGAGGATCTGGATATGTTTATTGCACTTGGGCGGCAGAAACGAGCATGCACTATGCACCCTTTGGGTTCTCATGTTTCCTTGGAACGTCTTTCCAAGGATTTCCAACACTTTGTTGTGGGGTTGTCTGCTATAGAGATACCACAGTAATATCAGGAGGTATTGCAGAGCAGTCAGTGGCGTTTGGCTATGGAGGAGGAGATGATGGCTTTACAGTCATGAGGTACGTGGAGTGCAGTTCATGCTCCACCAGGTGCGTCTGTTGTTGGAAGCAAGTGGGTATTTACTGTAAAGCATCGGGCTGATGGTACAGTTGACAGATACAAGGCCAGGCTGGTTGCTCGTGGGTTCACCCAGACATATTGGGTGGACTATGAGGACATGTTTTCTCCTGTAGCGCGTCTCTCTAACTTGCAGATTCTTATTGCTGTTGTTGTGGTACATGATTGGTCGCTTTTCCAATTGGATGTGAAGAATGCTTTGTTGTATGGTGATTTGCAGGAAGAAGTTTACATGTAGCAACCACCCGGGTTTGCTGCTGAGGGGGAGTCCAGTATGGTGTGCCGTCTTCATTAGGCTATATATGGCCTTAAACAGAGTCTAAAGGCTTGATTTCAGAAGCTCTCAGAATCGTTTTAAAAGAAGGGGTTTGTCAGATCTACTGTAGATCATACTCTCTTTGTAAAGAGACACCAGAGAGGTATTGTAGTCATCTTGGTTTATGTTGATGCCATTGTTATCATTGGCAGCGATGAACGTGCCATTCAAGCAGCTAAGGATTTCCTTGGGCAACAGTTTGTCACCTAGGACCTTGGTACGCTTCGTTACTTCCTTGGACTGGAATTTGCACAAAATCAGCAGGGTATGATTATGATACAAAGGAAGTACGTCACCGGTCTTCTATCTGAGACATGCATGACAGGATGTAGACCAGCTACTACTCCGATGGATTCTAATGCGAAGCTTTATGATGACGGATCTGAGGAGGTGGACAGGAGACGATATAGAGAGCTGGTAGGGAAATTACTGTATGTTACTATTACCAGGCCTGATATATCTTTCGCTGTGAGTAGAGTAAGTCAGTTCATGGAGCAACCCAGACATGTGCACATGGATGCAATTTTCATGATCCTGAGATATCTGAAGTCATCTCCTGGTGCAGGTTTTCTGTTTAGAAGAGATACATCTCTCTCAGTTACAGGGTTTGCAGATGCAGATTATGCTGGGTGTCTGTTAGAGCAAGATACTCAGTCGTTATTCCATAGAGCCCTAGGGTCTCTTATATAGAGAGAAAACCCTTGGGTAAATTACATAGATGTACATGAGGTAAACAAGAAATACGTAATGGTACATCATAACATAACACAAACCTCTACACTCCCCCTCAAGATGGAGCATAGATATCGATCATGCTCAGCTTGGAAGAACATCTCTGGAAAGGTCCTCTGAGCAATGGCTTGGTAAATATATCGACAGTCTGGTCCTCTGAATTGACATGTTCAGTGGAAATCAAGCCCTTCTGGATCATGTCTCTAGTGTAGTGACAATCTACCTCAATATGCTTTGTTCTTTCGTGAAATGCTGGATTATTGGCAATGAATAATGCTGCTTGGTTGTCACATTGAAGCTGCATGGGTAAAGAGACATTTACATTCAAATCTTCCAAGACTGCTCGAACCCACATCATTTCTGTGCTTGCTTGTGCCATGGCACTATATTCGGATTCAGCACTAGATCTTGCCTCAACAGTTTGTTTCTTGCTTTTTCAAGAAACCAGAGAGCTTCCTATAAAGATAGCAAACCCTGAAGTAGACTTACGATCCTTTAGGCACCCTGCATAGTCTGCGTCTGCACAAGCGGAAATGGACAAATCTGTGTTCTTTCTAAATAGCAAACCTGAGCCTGGGGAAGACTTTAGGTATCTCAGTATCATATACAGGGCTTCCATATGGACTTGCCTAGGCTGCTCCATAAATTGACTCACCCGGTTTACTACAAAAGCAATATCGGGTCGAGTTATGGTGATGTACAGAAGCTTACCCACCATCATTCTGTATCTTCTTTTGTCCACCTCATCTGTGTCATTGTCATACAGTTTCATACTTGGGTCCATAGGAGTGCTCGATGGTTTGCATCCAACCATTCCTGTCTCAACAAGCAAGTTTGTAACATATTTCCTTTGGGTCATCACCATACCTTGTGCATTTCTCGCAAATTCTATCCCCAGAAAGTATCGTATGGTACCTAGATCCTTCGTAACAAACTGATTGCCCAAGAGTGCTTTAGTCAGCTCGACTCCCTGAGCATCATCTCCTGTAACCAGAATATCATCAATATATACCATGACAACAACTGTTCCTCAGGGAGTCTTTTGAATAAACAACAAATGGTCCGCATTTGATCTTTTGAACCCCTGTTGTTCAATCAGCTGAGAAAGCTTCTGGAACCATGCCCTTGGACTCTGTTTAAGGCCATAAATTGACTTATGAAGTCTACACACCATGTGAGTCTCCCCCTCAACTGTAAAACCAGGTGGCTGCTGCATGTAGACTTCCTCCTGTAGATCTCCATACAAGAAAGCATTCTTGATATCAAGTTGAAAAATGGGCCAGTCACGTACCACAGCAACGGATAGAAGTATGCGAAGCGTCGAGTGTCGAGCCACTGGTGAAAATGTATCCAAATAGTCGACACCATAGGTTTGGGTGACGCCCCGTGCAACAAGTCTTGCCTTGTACTGATCAAGACGGCCATCTGCATGATATTTAACTGTGAACACCCATTTGCAACTAACCACAGATGCACCAGATGGAATAGGAACCAGGGTCCAAGTCCCTCTAGACTGTAAAGCACACATCTCTTCCTCCATTGCTAACCTCCAGCAATCAATATTCATGGCGTCCTGATAGGTCCGTGGTATCTCTATTGAAGACACAGCTGCAACAAACCTATGGAAATCACCAGTAAGACGATGAAAAGACACCTGAGACGCAATAGGATAGGTCACACATTTCCTCTTCTGCTTTCTAAGTGCAATAGGAATATCATGATCATTATCCACTGTACTGACTGGCGGATCCTCCCCCTGTAACAAATATTCCTGCACCGGTACACTATCTAACCCATCATTAGTACCAACATCGGAGCATACCTGAGGCGTGATGGATGGTTGGCGTGTAGATTGAGCAGGCCCCGACCGTCGTGTGTAGAACTTAGAGAACGGTGGAGTGGGGTGGTATGGAGGTAGTGGTGGTGGAGGTGGTGGTGGTGATGGCTGAGTGGATTCAGTTTGACCCAGACTTGGAGGTAGAGGAACATAGACATGATCATCCGGAGATGTGGAGGATGTGGAAGAAACCAATCTGTCACCTGCTGGGGAGAAGTACATAATGGGCTCAAGAAATGTAACGTCCGCACTAACATAGTACTTGTCGTTAAGAGGATCATAACAACGATAGCCCTTCTGTGTCCGAGAGTAACCTACAAAAACACACTTAACAACTCTAGGAGAGAGCTTGTCAAGTCCTGGAGACAAGCGGTGAACGAAGGCAACTGTACCAAAGACACGAGGAGTAAGTGAAAACAAGTCCTTATCAAGAAAGAGAACAAAGATTGGAGACTTCTCCCCAAGAACTGAAGAAGGCATACGATTGACCAGATAGCATGCTGTAAGTATAGCATCTCCCTAAAAGGCGAATGACACACAACTCTGAATAAGTAACGTTCGAGCAACATCAAGAAAGTGACGATGTTTCCTTTCCGCGACACCATTCTGTTGTGATGTGTAAGCACAGGAAGTTTGGTGAATGTGAAGATATTTATATTTTTATATTTATATATGTACTTCTCTCTTATTTTCTTTTCCTGTTGTCTACATTATGTAATTTACCCATAGGACTCTCTACTATATAAGAGATCCTAGGGTTCTCAGAAATGAACAAGTGCTCTTATTTTCTCCAACATGGTATCAGAGCGGCGGTCCTAGACCGGAGCTCTCGATTCCCAAGAAACCCTAACCCCACCTTCAACCCGCTCCAGCGCCGCCCCTCCTCTCCGGCGCCTCCTCCGCTCGTGCGCGCAACCCTCCAGTGCCACCCCTCCTCTCCGATGCCGCCACAAGTCTCACGCGCACAACGCGCAGGTTCTCGCGCGCATCGCGCGCAGGTTTTCGCGCACAGCTCTTGTGCGCACGTTCCCGGGCACATCGCGCACCTGCCTTGTGCGCATAGCGCGTCAGCCCCAGCGTGCACAACGCGCCAGAGTTGCGGGCACCGCGCACACAACTTGCGTGCACATCACACATAACGTGCTGCCCTGTGCTTGAGTACCGCCCCGGCTTCCTCAGTTAGTTGATGGGTTGGTGTGCATGAGTCTACATGTGCACCCAAACCCATAGATGTTTGTGTAGACACACAAACTTTGATTTCTCGCATCTGTAGCAGTCTTCTGGTGGCAATATGTCAGAAAACATGGTTGATGTACCCGCCACTGGCACATTCAGAGGTCCATCGCCTATTGTGAAGATGGACGGGACAAACTATGAGATCTGGGCGATGCAGTTCATGAGCCTGATGAAGTCGAATGGTAAGAAACATATTCTTACCGAAGAGGAGCCGATCGAGAAGACTGGAGTGATTGCCTCGTGGGAGGCAGATGATGCGTATGCCAAAGTCTGGCTATCTGGAATGTTGACGATAGAAATCGCCAATGATGTACTACATCAGCCCACGGCCAAGGCCATGTGGGATATCCTAGCTGCGACATATTCACAGGCGCGGAACGAGACCAAGATACTTCAGCTGCAACATGATATTTTTACAGTCAAGCAGAATGGGTGACCGCTTCACTCTTTGTATACATCCCTACGAGGGATGTTTGAGAAGCTCCATAGCTTCATGCCGTTGACGGCCACTCCTGAGCAACAGAAGACGTACAGGAATGCTACTTTGGTAGGAGTATTCTTTGCTGCACTTGATCCAGAGTATGATGCTGCACGGTTTCAGATTCTTGGTGATGCTACCATTCCTCCTATGGAGGAAGCCTTTCGCCGGTTGAGTCGCATTACTGTTCCAAGCTCAACTGCCAACCAGACACCTTCAGCTATGGCAACCTCTAGAGGAAGAGGTGGATTTTCTAACTTCCGTGTCCGTGGACCCCGGGGTCGTGGGGGTCGAATTCGACAACCATGCAGCTATTGCCGTCGCCCTGGTCACTCTGAGGATACATGCTACTCTAAGCATGGCTTTCCTGCATCAGCACGTGTAGCAGAACAAGTGGAGTCTCCCGCACGTTCCTCGTTGGATCAACGTTTCGACGATCTTGTTGCCAGATTGAGGAATATCATGCCTCCTGATACAACACCTAGAGGTCTGTCAGATGTGGCAGTCTCTGCCTCTGCTAGTTCATCTGCCACTGCCAGTACCTTAGGTAGTCCTTTTGCTCTCTCCTCTTGTGATGGATATATGATTTCCATCTGGATTATGGATTCTGGAGCGACCCGTCATCTTTGTGGTGATAAAGAACAACTCAATATGTATAGACCGGTATCCTCAGGACGAACTGTAGTCATAGCCAATGGGACACATTCTCCAATCACTGGACATGGGGAGGTTCAGTTGACACCTTTCATGAGCCTGCGGAATGTGTTATACGCTCCTGATTTCTCTATGAATTTACTGTCTATTAGCCAGATTACAAAAGATTTGAACTGTCGGGCTATTTTTGATTCATCATCTCTTGTTTTTCAGGACATAACCTCGGGCTAGGTGATTGGCTGTGGCCGTGAGCAGAATGGTCTCTACCGTCTGGTCAATACTCCCTATATTGGTGCATCACTTCATCCTCCAGGACCAGACTCTCCATATACATGGCATCTTCGTTTTGGTCATCTCCCTCTCCAGAAGCTCTGTCGTGTTCTCCCCCAGATTTCTCTGAAGTCGTCTTTTCAATGTGAAGCATGTCAGTCGGGAAAGCATCATAGGTCTACTTTCCCGAGTCGTCAGAGTCGGAGCAGTAGTTTCCTGACCACCAGGGACACAGGTTCTATCTGGTTATAGTAGATGATTTTTCCCGTTTGTCTTGGGTGTTTCTGTTGAAAAATAAATCTGAAGCAGGAAATGTGATTCAAATGTTTATCAATGAAGTTCAAAATGTTTTCTCTTCTACTGGGAAAATCGTGCGGTCTGACAATGCCTTGGAGTTCTGTACTAGGACCTTGTCCTTGTTCTTTTCATCTCGTGGTATAATTCATCAAACTTCATGTGCTTACACTTCGCAGCAGAATGGTGTTGCAGAACGGAAACACCGCCATCTGTTAGATATCACTAGAACCTTACTTATTCAGAGTCATGCTCCGAACTCGTTCTGGGGTGATGCGGTTCTCACAGCTTGCTACTTTATAAATCGCATGCCCTCATCTGTCTTGAATGAGAAAACTCCTCTTTCTCTCGCTTTTTCTGAGAAGGAGTTGTTCTCTCTTCCACCTCGTGTCTTTAGGTGTATCTGTTTTGTCCATCAGTTGGTAGCAGGTCTTGATACGCTCTCTCCCAGGGCTATCAAATGTGTGTTTGTCGGGTACTCCAGGACACAGAAGGGCTATCGGTGCTTTGATCCGCTGCGTCGAAAATATTTCGTTAGCGCTGATGTCACATTCTTTGAATCTATCATGTTTTCTCTCCTACAGGTGAACAAATGACTACTCCTCATTCTGATACTGAGGTCTCCTACATGCCACCTCCTCCTATGAGCCAACTACCCTCTGTGCCATCTCCACCGTCACCTCCACCCTTACCACCTCCAGTGACCATTGTACCACCGTTACCAAAGTATTATACTCATCGGTCCTCCTCTGCTCAAGGTCACGGCCAGTCATCCAGCAGCCCTCAGGTTGGTTCTGATAACTTGATTACTCATGACGAGTCTGAGGATCCAGTGATACAAGAACCACAACAGGATGATGATCATGGAGACTTGGACGTGCCTATCGCTATCAGGAAGCAGAAGCGTACTTGTGCTTCCTATCCCCTTGCTTCTCATGTCTCATTTCATCGTCTGACGGGAGACTTCCAGAGATTTGCGTTAGCCCTATCTGCCGTCGAGATTCCAAGCAATTACCAGGAGGAGGCAGTGTTGCAATAGTCGGCCGACTATCTCGAATAGTCGGTCCGACTATGGGGTGCGGGGGGGGGGGTCCCTGACTGAATAGACCTCTAGTCGGTCAATAGTCGGCCCGACCGAATAGTCACCCGACTATTCGGCCGACTGGCCCGACTATTAGGCCGACTGGAGTTTGACTTTTGATCTTTTATTTTTTTATTTTCAACTTTCAGTTTTTATGGGTTACATTTTACCACGGTATCACAACAAATGTCAAATTCTATATATCTATTATATTGATTGGTATTTTTATCTTAGATTCATGTTAACTAATGACTATATATATATAAATATAAGAATATATGTATTAAAAATAATTTTTATATTGAAAAATACAAAACCGAATAATTCCGAATAGTCGCCCGAATACCGACTATTCTCTATTCAGTGACCCCTTCGACTGAATACCGAATACCGTCTTCTGCAACACTGCCAGGAGGCTCTCCAAGATAGCAAATGGCGTCTTGCTATGGAAGAGGAAATGGCTGCTCTGCAGTCCCGTGGTACGTGGACGCTTATTTCTCCCCCACCTGGCGCGTCTATTGTTAGCTGCAAGTAGGTATTTACTGTTAAATACCCTGCCGATGGAAGCCTGGAACGATACAAGGCGAGGCTTGTAGCACGTGGTTTTACTCAGACATATGGAGTTGATTACATGGACACGTTCTCGCCAGTTGCTCGACACTCCACCTTACGTGTCCTGCTTTCAGTTGCGGTTACATGGGACTGGCCACTATTTCAGCTTGATGTGAAGAACGCATTTTTATTTGGAGATCTCCACGAGGAGGTCTATCTGCAACAACCTCCATGATTTGCTGCTGAGGGGGAGTGTGCACAGGTTTGTAGACTCCATAAGGCGATATATGGCCTTAAACAGAGCCCTAGAGCGTGGTTTCAAAAGCTTTCTGAACAGATTGAACGACATGGCTTCAAGAGGTCAAATGCAGACCATTCATTATTTGTGCAGAAGACGCCTAGAGGTACTGTGGTCATTATGGTGTATGTCGATGATATTATTGTTACAGGAGATGATGAGTAGGGAATCAAGATGACTAAAGGCTTTCTCGGCAGTCAATTTGTGATGAAGGATCTGGGAACCCTAAGGTATTTCTTGGGGTTGGAATTTGCTAGCAATGCAGAGGGTCTTGTGATGACCCAAAGGAAGTATGTTACAGATATGCTCGCAGAAACAGGAATGACGGGATGTCAACCTTCCACGACTCCTATGGATCTGAGTATGAAGGTATATGATGACGATACCGATGAAGTTGATAAGAGAAGATACAAAGAGATGGTTGGTAAGCTCATTTATGTTACAATCACCAGACCTGATATTGCATTTGCAGTGAGTCGAGTGAGTCAATTCATGGAGCAGCCTCAACAAATACATATGGATGCATTACATATGATATTGAGATATCTGAAATCAACTCCAGGCTCAGGTTTACTTTTCAGGAAAGGAGACACACTCTCTGTATCTGCATATGCTGATGCAGATTATGCAGGCTGTCCCAAGGACATGAAATCCACTTCAAGTTTTTCAATATTTGTTGGCAATTCTCTCGTTTCTTGGAAAAGCAAGAAACAAACCGTTGTAGCAAGATCTAGTGCTGAGTCTGAGTACAGGGCTATGGCTTAAGCCAGTACGAAATGATGTGGGTTTGAGCAGTGCTATGTGATCTACATGTTGAGATTCCTCTACCCATGGAGTTACACTGTGATAACCATGCTGCCTTATTTATTGCAAACAACCCAGCATTCCATGAGAGAACAAAACATTTCGAGGTGGATTGTCATTACACCAGAGATATGATTCAGAAGGGACTGATCTCTACTTCACATGTTAGCTCTGGAGAGCAAACCGCAGACATCTTCACTAAGCCACTGTCCAGGGGATCATTCCAGAAGTGTTCATCCAAGCTGAGCATGATTGACATCTATGCACCAGCTTGAGGGGGAGTGTGAAGATATTTATGTTTTTATATTTATATATGTACTTCTCTCTTATTTTCTTTTCCTGTTGTCTACGTTATGTAATTTACCCATAGGACTCTCTACTATATAAGAGAGCCTAGGGTTCTCAGAAATAAAAAAGTGCTCTTATTTTCTCCAACAGTGAATAATGCCTTTAGAAGAAAGAAACTGAGAAAGAGAACGAGTGCAAAATTCCAATGCATTATCCATGCGCACATATTTAACATTAGAAGAGAAAACATTCTGCACTTCATTGATAAGATTTTTGATAATAGTTCCTGCTTCAGATTTATTCTTTAGAAGAAAAGTCCAAAAGACACGAGAAAAATCATCAACCACAACTAGATAAAACCTGTGTCCCTGATGATCAGGTACACGACTAGGACCCCAAATGTCTGTATGAAACAACTCAAACAAGGAGCTACTGCTCCGACTCTGACGACTAGGGAAGCTAGAACGATGATGCTTCCCTAACTGACAAGCTTCACAGCGAAATGAGGAATTCGGAGAGATCTGAGGCAGGAGGTGACGCATTTTTTGGAGCGGAAGGTGACCAAATCGAAGATGCCAGGTATACGGGGAAACAGATCCCTGTGAGTGGAGGGAGATGCCAGCATAGGAATTCCGGACCAGACGATATAGGCCATTGTGCTCAGAACCACAACCAATCACCCTGCCCGTTAGTATGTCCTGAAAAATGATAGATGATGGGTCAAATATAGCACGACAATGCAAGTCTTTTGTAATCTGACTAATTGATAATAAATTCATGGAAAACTCAGGTGCATGTAGAACATCCTGTAGGTGCATGGAGGGTGATAAGGAGACCCCCCCTCCTGTCCAACAATAGGAGAATGAGTGCCATCAGCTATGATAACAGAGCGACCTGAAGAAATATCCCTGTAGGACTCAAGTTTATCTCTGTCACGGCAAAGATGATGGGTGGCTCTAGAGTCGACAATCCAACCGAATAGATCATGGCAAGGACGAAAGGCAGAAGTGCTACCTGAGGTACTGGCAGCAACAGAGGTACTGGCCGATGCAGAAGCTGCAACATCAGAGGTACTGACAGCATCCGATGATGACTGCGGCATAATGTCACGAAGCCGCGCCACAAGCTCCTCGAACCTGTGATCTGGAGTAGATGCTGAAGGAGACTGAACATGTTCGGCTATCCGTGCCGAAGCTGGAAACCCATGCTTGGAGTAGCATGTGTCCTCGGAATGACCAGTACGATGACAGAACGAGCACGTCTGACGAATACGTCCTCCCCAGCCACGTGTACCGCGGCCACGAAAAGAAGACGAACCACCTCTCCCTCGTGATACAACCATTGCCGAAGGAGGTGGAGTAGCTGTGCTGGAGGAAAGAGAGATACGACTGAGCCTCCTGTAGACTTCCTCCATAGGAGGAATAGTAGCATTGGTAAGGATATGAGAGCGGGCTGCCTCGTACTCAGGATCAAGAGCTGCAAGTAATACTCCCACCATTGTAGCATAGCGAAAGGTCTTCTGTTGCTTGGGAGTGGCTGTGAGCGGGATGGTACTGTATAATTTCTCGAACATCCCTCGCAGTGACGTGTACAGAGAGTGAAGTGGCTGCCCATTTTGCTTCATCGTAAAAATATCATGCTGCAACTGCAGCATCTTAGTCTCGTTCCGCACTTGAGAATATGTAGTAGCCAGAATATCCCACATCGCCTTGGCGGTGGGCTGATGGAGGACGTCATTGGCAATCTCCATCGAAAGCGTCCTTGATAGCCAGACCTTAGCATACGCATCATCAGCCTCCCAGGAGGCATATATCCCCGTCTTCTCTGCCGGCTCGTCTTCGGTAAGAATGTGTTTCTTACCACCTGACTTCATGTGGCTCAGGAACTGCATAGCCCAGAGCTCATAGTTTGTCCCGTCCATTTTGACTATTGGCGCCGAACCTTTAAAGGCACCTATGGAGGGCATATCAACCTTTTGGTCTGACATATTGTCGGAGAAGAAGACCTAGGGGTGATAGACAAAAGAACTGGTGTCTACAAAGACTGGATTGGATTCAAGTGCATATGTGAACTTTATGCACTTGAATCCATGAATGAATAGTTGCCGACCGAAGAAGAAGAGCCCGGGAGAGAGGGCTGCGTCGGCCGCGGCGAGAGAGTAGGAGGCATGGGCCTCGGCTGGCGGTGGGAGAGGAGGAGGCGGGGGCCTCGGCTGGCGGCGAGAGAGGAGGAGGCGGGGGCCTCGGTTGGTGACAGTGGAGGGGGGGAGGTGGGCAAATATAGGAGATGGATGGCGGCGGCCGAAGGCCCGAAGGAGGGGGCGGCGGTGGAGAAAAAACCCTAGGTTAGGGTTTTGGCTCTAATACCATGTTAGAGCAAGATACTCAGTCGTTATTCCATAGAGCCCTAGGGTCTGTTATATAGAGAGAAACCCTTGGGTAAATTACATAGATGTACAGGAGGTAAATAAGAAATACATAACAGTACATCATAACATAACGTAAATCTCTACAATGTCCTAATGAAGGAAGTCTACTTCAAGCTTCATTGTGTTTGTTGACAGCTCACTAGTCTCATGGAAGAGTAAGTGTTGACGCACGTTGAGTTATTGTACCTCTTTGCTATTTTATTTCTCTTGTTATCCTCTCTATGTAATTTACCCATAGGCTACTCCCCTATATAAGAGAGCCTAGGGCTATGGAATAAAAAAAATTATTCACGTTTTCCAACATGGTATCAGAGCGACGGTCCTAGACCGGAGTTCTCGAAACCCTAAACCTAACACCCCACCCGCCGGCCTCTCTCTCTCTCTCTCTCTCTCTCTCGAATCGGCGCCGCCTCCTCTCCGATCGCTGCTCGCGCCTGTGCGCATATCTCGCGCATCGCCGGCGCTGTGCGCACATCGCCGTCGATCGGCGATCTTCTCTGATCGCCTCTTGCGCCTGCGGGCATCGCCTTGTGTGCGCACTGCTCCTGTGCGACTGTGGCGTGATCCTCCAGTTGCGTGTTCAAGTGCACGCGTGATCCTCTAGGTGCGTGCGCGCGTGCTCTTTGCACGTGCCTACGTGCCCTAAGTTCCAAAACCCTAGGGCACACAGCCGGTTCTACATGGGGTTAGTTGCTTGAAGTCTACACACGCAACTAATCCCGTCTATGTCATTGTAGACGAAGATTATTTTCTCTCAGTCGCTCCAGTCTTTCGTTTCCAGTATGTCAGAAAGCAAGGCTGACATCCCATCTATGGGCGCATTTCGTGGTCCAGCGCCCATTGTCAAGATGGATGGCACGAACTATGAACTGTGGGCAATGCAGTTCATGAGTATGATGAAGTCCACGGGCAAGAAGCATATTCTCACAGAGCCCGAGCCTGCAGAGAAGACTGGAGTTCATGCCTCATGGGAGGCAGATGACGCATATGCCAAGGTGTGGCTGTCTGGCACATTGGCTATTGAAATTGCCAATGATATTCTACATCAACCCACAGCCAAAGACATGTGGGATATTCTGGCATCAACATATTCTCAGGCGAAGAATGAGACAAAAATTCTGCAACTACAACATGATATATTCACAATAAAGCAGAATGGTCGCCCGTTACATTCTCTCTACACATCTTTGAGAGGAATGTTTGAGAAGCTTCATAGCTTCATGCCGCTTACCGCCACGCCAGAGCAGCAAAAGACATATAGAAACGCAACGATGGTGGGTGTGTTTCTCGCAGCACTCGACCCAGAGTATGAGGCTGCTCGTTCACAGATTCTGGCGGATTCAACTATTCCTCCCATGGAGGAGGCTTTTCATAGGTTGAGTAGGATCACTGTACCTTCTGCAGCCACTAGCCAGAATCCCTCAGCCATGGCAGCCAACAGGGGCCGTGGCTCTCATTACCAGGGCCGTGGACGTACTCCCCGTGGAAGGGGTGGCCGCACTAGGCCAACATGCTCATATTGTCACAGAGTCGGCCATACTGAAGACACATGCTATTCAAAGCATGGATTTCCTGCATCTGCACGAGCCGCTGAGCAGATAGAGCCTCCTTCTCCTGCTTCTCTGGATCAGCGTTTTGATGATCTGGTTGCCCGCCTTAGGGGCATTATCCCACCATCTGGCCCAGCACCGACGGCAGAGAGTCATACATATGTTGCTGCTTCTGCTTCTGCGTCTGCCTCTACGAGTACTTCAGGTAGTACACTTGCACTACATAGTAGTAGATCGGATACATTGCCATGGATCATGGACTCAGGCGCTACGCATCATCTATGTGGCGACCAGAGTCTACTTTCAGGATATACTCAGATTCCTCCAGGACGAACAGTAGTGATTGCCAATGGCACTCATTCCCCCATCATGGGTCAGGGGGAGATTAGATTGACATCATCCATGCAACTCAAGAATGTTTTACATGCACCGCATTTTTCTATGAATCTATTGTCAATCAGCCAGATTACGAAGGATCTCAAATGTCGAGCTATTTTTGATTCATCTTCTTTGATTTTTCAGGACATCCGTACGGGCAACGTGATTGGTCATGGCTATGAGCAAGGAGGCCTCTATCGTCTGAACCAGATCCCATTTGCTGGAATCACCTCTTCTCCCGCTGGACAAGTATCTCCTCTCCTGTGGCATCTGCGTCTTGGTCACCTCCCGCTTCAGAAGTTGTGTCGTGTCTTACCTTATAGTCTTTCTCACACACCTATCCAGTGTAAGGCGTGTCAGTTGGGAAAACATCACAGGTCATCGTTTCCCAGTGGTCAAGGTCGGAGTAGTAACTCCAAATTTGAGTTGTTTCATGTTGATGTCTGGGGTCCAAGTCGTGTTCCCGATCTTCAGGGACACAGGTATTATATTGTTTTTGTGGATGATTTCTCTAGAGCATCATGGGTATTCTTAATGAAAAATAAGTCTGAAGCTGGAAATATTATTATTCAATTTCTAAATGAGATTCAGAATGTTTTTTCCACAACTGTCAAATTTTTGAGAAGTGACAATGCCTTAGAATTGTGCACCAATAATCTAGCCAACTACTACTCTTCTAAGGGAATTGTTCACCAAACATCCTGTGCCCATACGTCCCAACAGAATGGGGTTGCAGAAAGAAAACACCGTCACCTTCTTGATGTCACAAGGTCTCTTCTCATTCAGAGTCATGTTCCGTATTCCTACTGGGGTGATGCAGTCCTTACTGCATGTTATCTTATAAACCGTATGCCCTCGTCCGTCTTGAATGAACAGATCCCCTTCTCACTTGTTTATCCTAACAAGGATCTGTTCACTCTTACCCCTCGTGTGTTTGGGTCAGTTGCATTTGTCCATCAGTTGTCGCCCGGTTCTGACAAGCTCTCTCCTAGAGCTGTCAAGTGTGTCTTTGTGGGGTACTCCAGAACTCAAAAGGGGTACAAGTGTTTTGACCCTCTGCGTCGGCGGTATGTGATCAGCGCAGATGTTACATTCTTTGAATCCATCATGTACTTCTCAGAATCTGGGAACATGCAGCCACAATCTATATCCCCTGATACTGTGTTCATGGCACCACCAACATCTCAACCACCACCATCACCACCATCATCACCATCACCACCACCACCATCACCATCACCACCAATGCCATCAATAGTACCTCCATTACCATTCCATTACACCCGAAGGCCGAATCAAGCTCATGGTCCTGACCAGTCAACTAGCTCGCCTATGGTATGTAATGAAAATATTAATGTTGATGAATCTGACGACATTACTCAGCAGGATGTATCACAGGAGCATGCTGATACCACAGAGGGCCTAAATGTTCCAATCGCTCTACGCAAGTCAAAGAGAAGCTGTGTCCAGTATCCAGTTTCCGCGGTGGTGTCGTTTGAGAGGCTATCTGGACCTTTCAAGACGTTTGCGTTGGCACTTTCAGCTACAGATATTCCAAGGAATCACCATGAAGCCTTGCAGGATTCTCGATGGAGGCTAGCAATGGAGGAAGAGATGGCGGCACTTCAGTCCAGAGGAACATGGAGCTTGGTTACTATACCTCCAGATGTCAACCCGGTGAGTTGCAAGTGGGTGTTTACAGTGAAACATAATGCAGATGGCTCCATTGACAGGTACAAGGCACGCCTAGTTGCAAGGGGATTCACACAGACATATGGGGTAGATTACCTTGACACGTTCTCCCCGGTGGCTCGTCATTCCACTCTACGGATCCTCTTATCTGTTGCAGTCACTAAAGACTGGCCCCTATATCAACTGGATGTGAAGAATGCCTTTCTTTATGGCGATTTGCAGGAGGAGGTCTACATGCAACAGCCACCAGGTTTTGCTGTTGAGGGGGAGTGTTCCAAGGTTTGCCGATTACATAAGGCTATCTATGGCCTTAAGCAGAGCCCCAGAGCGTGGTTCCAGAAGCCGTCAGACCTCTTTGAGAAACAAGGATACAAACGTTCAAATGCTGATCATTTGTGCAGCCTGCACCCGCGGATCTGGGAATACCCGTTTACATATCAGTCGTAGTATCATGTTCTCTAGAAATCGCATTAGGGAACTGGAAATTTGGAAATTTTTTTTTTGAATGACATTCACAAATTAACCAATAAACCACAGGACTACAACATGTCACACTTATATTGCATAAATTCCATAGCAGTTAACATGTAACAACAAAATTGGTATTATGTACATGCATCCCAATTTTATCAGAAGAGAAATAAAAGCATTTATAATATCCTTGAACAAAATTATAACATACATACCTGGTATGTTTTGCTTCAGAAACTGACATTCAACTCTCCCAATACAACGGTGCAGGTATTTTGCCTGCAATCCATGGAATAGGGAGAAAAGAACATCAACAAATGTTGAGTAAATCTTAATTAATTAAAAATTAACAGGAATTTAGTGGTTCCAAAAGAAAGCAAGTAATTTGGCCTTGACAATTAAAATTTAAAGCTACTTGCAATGAAACAGGCTTTCAAGTTATTGGTATGTAAAACCTCATTCTACTCATCCTACACTAATTACCCACATAATCATTTATATACCAATATCATGTGATCCATATTTAAGTCATTGCCTTTCTATTAATTATAATACAAGTTTGACTGGTCTTAAGAATATGAATGATGAGACTATGATATAATCATTATCTCTATTAATGCTTATAATGATGTTTAAGAATCTTGTGGATTGATATAGTAAGAGTATATGATAGATCTGGGATTTTGATTCTTTCCTTGTTGATTTTCTCAAGCTTAGTGGATAGTCTGATAAGGATGATTTTCATGATATGGTCTTTTCTCTTTGCCAGGAATTATTGGCAGAAAAGTAATTAGTTCAACGGAAACCAACTCAACTGTAATTCAACTTTAGCCAACTCAATTGTGACTCAATCCAATTTCAATGTATCTTTTTCAGATTCAACTGTAACTGATTTAGCCATAGAGGATTCAGATGTATACATAGATGATTCAGATGTAGCATCGCCAAGTCTGTTGGCGAAAAATAAATAAAACTCAAGCGGTGAAGTAGCCTATAAAAGAGGCTCTTCCGTCTCGCCCTCTAATTGGAAGGGCGGTCCAATAGAGGGATAGGTCTACTCCAAAACTACGCCACTGAGACGGGTGAGAGAGACTCTCTAGAAAAGTCGCTCTAAAAGAAAAACCGGCCCGACCGGTACGGGCTAACGAGCTCGAAAAACTAAAACCAAGGGTCCTCCAGCCTAGGTACCCTAAAGAACAAGGGCCAGCGGAACTGGTCTTTAAAAGAAAACCTGTGGATCCCAGAGAGGCGTAAAAACTGCGAGCGCTCGCGAGAAAACCGAGAAAAAGACTGGGATCCTAGACCCGCGCACGAAGCGGCCGCTGCCCTAACTGGGCTTCCTAATCTTCCGCCCAGCTGAGGGTCACCGCCCCCTCGCACAGTCAGGCGTAAAGGTCACCATGACTGGCACTTATAGATTATCAATCATGTCTGAATCATTATTGTTGACTTGATTCCCCATCCTTTCCCGATCTCTGTTGTGGTTGATCGTATAGATCTAGATGTATTGTCGATAATTTTTATTAACATTACCGATTCAATTTTTTCGTAACTACTTCATCCTTTCTTTAGTGGCAAGTATAAATAGTAGATTACACATAAGGATTAATTGATTGATGATTATTCATAATGATCTTGAGAAATCATTTGTTGACTTCAAGAAAATATTTTAATATTTGTATTTCAATAGTGATCTATATTTAGTAGAGTATACCTAAAAGATCCGTAGTTCGTAGAGTACACCTAAAAGATTAATTCATGAAAATGATCGCTCTTTGAGGTCATGGTTTATTATTTTTAAATCATGAGCTTAGCAGCTATTCGATGGACCTAGAGCCAAGTTCAGATTAATGCAAAACTTCCCAATTCTTCTCATCCTTAAAATAATGAGATTTAGAACTAATCACTTATTGATTTGAACCACTAAGCAACTGAGAGTAGATAAATTGGATCATATATAAGAATATGTCAAAATACTTATCACCATAGCCCATATATATTACTAAAAATAAAATTATAGGTTTGCTCCAGTTTGATCTGATAATGCTACTAAGTATTAAAAGGTAGCTAGATGGGGGTGCCTAGTTCACAGAAGGTCTAATGAGTGTATCATACTTTAAATCTTTTCCATATTTCTCTGCCTTGTGCATAATTTCAAACACATCAAGTTCCAGCCTGGACATCTTGATGAAAGAATGCATGTTTATTAAAAACAACTTCAACCTCCATACAAAGGCATGCACCAATTGTAAAGAAAAAGGGACATTCAACCAACTCATGGGAAATATATACATCGATTGGTTCAAATCATTTAGATCTTCACTCATTTAGCTTACATTGAGAACATCCAATAACCTATATCAACATGAAATGATAAATTAGCATGACGTCCTCCTCGATTCATTCACTACTAACCAACCAGAACTAGAGCAACTCAACTTGACCCAAAGCCTCAAACCAGATCTTTCACGACGATAAGTGGGGTCTACTAGATAGATCTGTCACCTTTAAACAGATCCATAATGGATTATAGTTACCCTTAGAAAAAAAACGATTCATATGGGAAAGTAAAGAGAAAGCCATTCCTTTGTCATCATCTCCAAATCACCAACATCATGGGACCAAACACTCAAAATTCATATCCATAACTCCCACCAAAAACCAACTTAATTCTATTATTCAAACCCCAAAGCAAAAGATCAATTTTTTTTTTGTAATTTCCACCAATTGATAGCAATTTAGACAACCATCCTCCAAACGTCATTTCATGTGCTCCTCCAATGTTAGCCCCTAATCCATTGTTCTTGCCCACGTGCTGGAAAACCCGTGTAATGGGAATGGTTACTGGAAAAGTATAAATCCCTACAAAGTAAACTTTAACATGAAATTTGCTTATTGTTGAAGATGACATGGTTGATTGGTTACTTGATAAGCAGTGGTAATTACTTTTGGTTGGAACATGGTCTCAAATGTGTGCTATGTAACTTTTGCATGCAAGGCTACCCGATTCACCAAGCAATTTTGTATGC
This sequence comes from Ottelia alismoides, assembly GCA_037367405.1. Classification (NCBI taxonomy): domain Eukaryota; kingdom Viridiplantae; phylum Streptophyta; class Magnoliopsida; order Alismatales; family Hydrocharitaceae; genus Ottelia; species Ottelia alismoides. The sequence goes on along the minus strand of JAZKJV010007890.1, from coordinate 984,261 downwards.
TTTTATTTACTGGAAAAAAAACTCAGTGTACCTTTTGTAATATAACAGTAACAACCAATTATTGACCCAAAAGGGATCCGTTTAGAATACAGAATAAATGTAGCGTACTTCACGGAAAGTGGGAAAAAACTTGGCTAATAATAGCACTGCCATCAAATCTTGGTGAAATTTATCATCTAAACTTTGAATTTTGTTACCAGGTGACATAAATTGTTATCATCTGTGTGTGCATTCAGGGCTAATAATCAGTCATTCTCCTTATTTAAATTTATATGGAAACCACATGGATAGCAGCAAGAGGGGGAAAGATTTTACCTATGAAGATCTTCAAGTTTTGGAGATGAAAATTGGCATGCAGCAGCTCCTCCAATAGCTGCAGCAGCAGGAGTTGGTGGTTGCATGGAACGGTCCAAAGGCAAGATGTATCAAGTCTTTCGGTTGCTTGGCTGGGAGGAGAATTAGCTCCCAGGTTGTCGGACTGTAGCAGCAGCACTGCTACCTGAATGCAGCAGCTTGCAAGCTACTGGAGGATAGGCAATAGCCGTTGAAGCTGCATACAGTAGCAGCATCTGATGGTTAGTGGAAAGTTGCAGAAGTGGTTTGGGTTCTCCAGCTTAGAGAAGGCTGCAGCTGCTGTTGTAGAAGATGGGAAAGGTTGAGCTTCCTTCGGATGGGGTTTGGATAGAAAAGAGGGGATTTGGGGCTGATATAAATAAGGGAAGGGGGTGTTTATGTGTTTGACAAGTGTAACAACATTTAGAGCCAAATGGAGTAAAAATGGGAGCCAAATGTCACTGTCTGCTGTGTTCTGACAATAGCAGAAAAATTAAAAAAACAAAATTTTACTTTAACTCTCTTTCTTCTCTAGAATACTGAAGTCGATCGTATACACACCTCGAGCCTCGGATTTTGATGAATAATAGCTTGTTTCGATCGTCTCTGAATGACGATCAAAATGAGTATAATATTCATATACTTTAGATCGAAGATGAATCCCCGAAATCTCCGGGACACGGTCTTGATTGGTCATTAAATTTTTCGATTTTAAAATATCAAACGACCTCCGATCGACGATCGGTCGATTTCGTTGGTCTTATTTTGTCGAATCGGATTTTTGGGTGGTCTCGGTTTGTTTCGCGGTTTCTGAATTTGCATCGTGGCTTTTTCGGGCACGCATTACGATGCGATCGATTTCTGATCGATTTCGCCCGAACGAGTTTTGATCTGCGATCTACCAATCTTTCTTTCTTTATTCAATATTAATTGAATATTAATCGATCATGTAGACCTTTAATTGGGTCAAGTTCGGTATATATATATGCAGATCCGGATGTTACAATTATAAAAACCTCAAAGGGAGTCTCGTCCTCGAGACTCGAGTCAAGTTTACTTTGTGTCTTGTTTGGATCTCATTTGTCCATAAAAACCTCAAAGGGTTTTGAACCCATAAAAACCTCAAAGGGAAAACAAGTCATGTTCTTTCAATCATACATAATCAAATGGCTTGTTTTGACAATTACCTAAAAAGAGCTGCAGGTATCTTGCTTGCGTGCTGCTTTGGTTTCCCATGTCACCTCTTTGACACCATGTCAGCGCCATAGTACTCTGACTAGGAAAATTTCTACGAAGCTTCTTTACCGTATTATCGAGTATATGTACCGATCTCTCCTCATATGTCAGGTATGACTCGATGTCAAGGTCCTCGTAGTTGATGACATGTCAAGAGTCATGCATGTGCTTTCTTATATCGGATGCATGAAATATATCATATATAGCTGATATGTGTGGAGGATTGATTACTCAATAGACTACCTTCTCATAGGAGTAATAATTTCAAATGGTCCAACATATCGTGGTGTCAACTCGCCATGAATACCAAATCTCTGTATTCCCTTCATGGGATGTATATGAAGAAACGAGCCATCTTATTCCTGTGTTTACCGGAATTTCTAACGGAATGAAAGATTAAGTCGGATATTGATAAGTATATTTAAGAAGATGATTGGATTACCTATAACTTCAATTTTCTTTTCTGACGGTCTGCATAGTTTTTTTTTTTTAGCAGCTTTGAGTCATCAGAAGCATTCCCCTTACAAGATCGATCAACAGGCCTCATAGTTCCTTCCCAAAGAGATCTTCAGAGTAAAGAGTATGTTCGCATATCTCATGCTATCTGAGAGGTATGAGATATCTCCGCCCGTAAAGGCTTCGAATGATGTCGAACTAATACTGGGATAATGACTGTTGTTGTGCGGGAGTTCTACCAATAGCAGGTGGTACTCATAAGAGACTCTCTTAACTAGAGTCCATGCACGTAACAAATACTTAAGTGTCCGAATAATGCGTCTGCTCTGTCCGTCGGTCTGTGGATATATGCGAAACTTGTCTTTAGCTTTTTTTTTTTTTGAAGGACTGATAAGAACTGGTGCCAGTAGTGCGATGTAAACCATCAAGTCTCTGTCATACACTACCTTACGTGGTATATCATGAATTCTAATAATGTTCTTCACATATAATTTAGCTAATCTGGATGAAGTGTATGTCATGCTGACATGTATAAAGTGGGATGGCTTGGTCAATCCGCCAACAACGATCCAATAGCATCATATCCATCTAATGTCTTCGGTAGTCCAGTGACAAAATTCATAGCAATACTCTCCCACTTCTACTTGGGAACATGGAGAGTCTGTAATAACCTTGGTGGTAACCTATGCTAAGCTCTGACCATCTTACCGGTTATGCATCTGCTAACATGATGTGTCGCATCGCTCTTCATCCCGACCCGCTTGAATGTTGGCGCAGATTACAATACATCTTTGTATATAACTAGTTTGTTGTATATGCATGAGTTCTTCTGCTAAGCACACCTTCCACCACATTTCCCTTACCAGGATGATAAGAGATCGTATAGTCAAATCCTTCAGTAATTCAAACCATCGACGTTGTCTCATGTTCAACTCCTTTTGACCAAAGTTGTACTTCAAATTCCCGTAATCTATGAAATCTCAAAAATCACCTTATAGAGATAGTGACGTCATATTCTCAAAGCGAAAACGGCTGCCGCCAACTTTAAGTCACGGATGGAGTAATTCTGCGCATGCGTCCTCAACTAACGTGATACATAAGCAATCATGTGACCTTGTTGCTTAGAACTGCTTCTAAACTATCACTTGAAACATCTGTATATACTGGAAAATTCTGAGTGCCTAAAGTAAATGAATATTTGCAGTCGTCAATCTTTCCTTCAGTGTCTTGAAGGCTTGTTTGTATGGATCATCCCAAATAAAAGGAACTCTTTTCTGTGTCAATCGTGTCAATCTTGTCAGAAAAGAATGACTCGGGAAAACTACTGATGAAGTGTCTGTAATACTCCATTAGTCCATGGAAGCCGTGAATATGAATGATTATCTTAGGTTGATCTCAAGACATGATTGTCGAAATCTTCGCAGTGTCGACTACGACACCTACTCCAGAAATGACATTGCCCAAGGAATGAGACCTGGGATAATTAGAACTCATATTTGCTCGACTTGGTTTACAACTTGTTCTTCTTGAAGTGTGTTCGTGACTGTCTTTAGATCATAGATGTGATCCCTATTTATTTCGAGAATATATCAATATATCGTCAATGCATACAATTACCAACTCGTCCAAGTATGGACGGAATCATGTTTATCATATTCATAAAAAGTTGTAGGGCATTTGTAAACCCAAACGACATTACGACAAACTCATAATGTCCATATCGAGTCTTGAATGTTATCTTCGGACTATCTAACTCTTTAATCCTCAATTGATGGTAGCCATGTTGAATGTCAATCTTCGAGGATACCGAAGATCCCTGTGACTGATCAAATAAGTCATCTATGTGTGGCATCGTATGATGGTTGTTCACCGTTTTCTTGTTTATCTGAATGATTTCTATGTACGGTCTCATCGATCCATCATTCTTTCTAACAAAATGAACTGAAGCATTTCAAGGTGGAGTGTTCAGCCTTACGAAACCTATGTCAAGTAATTAATGCGATTCCATCTTCAGCTCTCTCAACTCGGCCGGTGCCATGTGATAAGGAGCTATCGAGATCTAGCTGTAATATGATCTCAATCTCTCTCTCAGGCATTAAACCTGAGAAATCATTAGAAACACATCAGGATAATCTGATACTACATTGATGTTCTGAGTCATCGGTTCTCCATCAGATGTCTTTCGGACAATTACTAGAAATGTGTCGCATTCTCGATCTATGAGTCTCTGATCTCTCAATATTGCGATCTACTCCATTTTGGAATCGTGTAATGTACCCTTAATGGTAAACTCGGGTACAAAATCCTGAAGACAACCGTCTTCATGAAACAATTCACTAGGTATAATGAGTTGACAGCTAATCCACTCCCGTGATCAGGTCATACTTGTCAAGTTGTAGTAGGAGACAATCAGTGATCATCTCGTGGCCACCAATCAACATTGGTAACTTTTTGACTATCAGTCTTATGCTGAACAACTGACCACCTGACCTATGGATGTGATAGAGAGGATCTATGGTCTTTGCAACTCTACTTGCTAGAAACTCGAAGTTCATCTATCGCTTCAGATTCCATTAAAATACAAAAAGATCGGTTCAGGACGTCATGGTTCTATGTAAGAACCGATATTATTAATAGTTAATGTTCATGGATATTTCTAACTATGCTTTTTCTCTTCTTGGGATGCAATGGAAATTAGTTGCAAATGGTGACATTGTGGTTATGGAAATTGGAATGTCATATTTCCCTTTCGGATTCACGACAAGTCAAAGAACTGTCGCTATCCAAGACCTAATGCGATCGGAACTATAATACTAGAATGTATGTAGCGGGGTACCACTGCTCTGATACCAAACTGTGCAGCCTGCACCCGCGGATCTGGGAATACCCGTTTACATATCAGTCGTAGTATCATGTTCTCTAGAAATCGCATTAGGGAACTGGAAATTTGGAATTTTTTTTTTTGAATGACATTCACAAATTAACCAATAAACCACAGGACTACAACATGTCACACTTATATTGCATAAATTCCATAGCAGTTAACATGTAACAACAAAATTGGTATTATGTACATGCATCCCAATTTTATCAGAAGAGAAATAAAAGCATTTATAATATCCTTGAACAAAATTATAACATACATACCTGGTATGTTTTGCTTCAGAAACTGACATTCAACTCTCCCAATACAACGGTGCAGGTATTTTGCCTGCAATCCATGGAATAGGGAGAAAAGAACATCAACAAATGTTGAGTAAATCTTAATTAATTAAAAATTAACAGGAATTTAGTGGTTCCAAAAGAAAGCAAGTAATTTGGCCTTGACAATTAAAATTTAAAGCTACTTGCAATGAAACAGGCTTTCAAGTTATTGGTATGTAAAACCTCATTCTACTCATCCTACACTAATTACCCACATAATCATTTATATACCAATATCATGTGATCCATATTTAAGTCATTGCCTTTCTATTAATTATAATACAAGTTTGACTGGTCTTAAGAATATGAATGATGAGACTATGATATAATCATTATCTCTATTAATGCTTATAATGATGTTTAAGAATCTTGTGGATTGATATAGTAAGAGTATATGATAGATCTGGGATTTTGATTCTTTCCTTGTTGATTTTCTCAAGCTTAGTGGATAGTCTGATAAGGATGATTTTCATGATATGGTCTTTTCTCTTTGCCAGGAATTATTGGCAGAAAAGTAATTAGTTCAACGGAAACCAACTCAACTGTAATTCAACTTTAGCCAACTCAATTGTGACTCAATCCAATTTCAATGTATCTTTTTCAGATTCAACTGTAACTGATTTAGCCATAGAGGATTCAGATGTATACATAGATGATTCAGATGTAGCATCGCCAAGTCTGTTGGCGAAAAATAAATAAAACTCAAGCGGTGAAGTAGCCTATAAAAGAGGCTCTTCCGTCTCGCCCTCTAATTGGAAGGGCGGTCCAATAGAGGGATAGGTCTACTCCAAAACTACGCCACTGAGACGGGTGAGAGAGACTCTCTAGAAAAGTCGCTCTAAAAGAAAAACCGGCCCGACCGGTACGGGCTAACGAGCTCGAAAAACTAAAACCAAGGGTCCTCCAGCCTAGGTACCCTAAAGAACAAGGGTCAGCGGAACTGGTCTTTAAAAGAAAACCTGTGGATCCCAGAGAGGCGTAAAAACTGCGAGCGCTCGCGAGAAAACCGAGAAAAAGACTGGGATCCTAGACCCGCGCACGAAGCGGCCGCTGCCCTAACTGGGCTTCCTAATCTTCCGCCCAGCTGAGGGTCACCGCCCCCTCGCACAGTCAGGCGTAAAGGTCACCATGACTGGCACTTATAGATTATCAATCATGTCTGAATCATTATTGTTGACTTGATTCCCCATCCTTTCCCGATCTCTGTTGTGGTTGATCGTATAGATCTAGATGTATTGTCGATAATTTTTATTAACATTACCGATTCAATTTTTTCGTAACTACTTCATCCTTTCTTTAGTGGCAAGTATAAATAGTAGATTACACATAAGGATTAATTGATTGATGATTATTCATAATGATCTTGAGAAATCATTTGTTGACTTCAAGAAAATATTTTAATATTTGTATTTCAATAGTGATCTATATTTAGTAGAGTATACCTAAAAGATCCGTAGTTCGTAGAGTACACCTAAAAGATTAATTCATGAAAATGATCGCTCTTTGAGGTCATGGTTTATTATTTTTAAATCATGAGCTTAGCAGCTATTCGATGGACCTAGAGCCAAGTTCAGATTAATGCAAAACTTCCCAATTCTTCTCATCCTTAAAATAATGAGATTTAGAACTAATCACTTATTGATTTGAACCACTAAGCAACTGAGAGTAGATAAATTGGATCATATATAAGAATATGTCAAAATACTTATCACCATAGCCCATATATATTACTAAAAATAAAATTATAGGTTTGCTCCAGTTTGATCTGATAATGCTACTAAGTATTAAAAGGTAGCTAGATGGGGGTGCCTAGTTCACAGAAGGTCTAATGAGTGTATCATACTTTAAATCTTTTCCATATTTCTCTGCCTTGTGCATAATTTCAAACACATCAAGTTCCAGCCTGGACATCTTGATGAAAGAATGCATGTTTATTAAAAACAACTTCAACCTCCATACAAAGGCATGCACCAATTGTAAAGAAAAAGGGACATTCAACCAACTCATGGGAAATATATACATCGATTGGTTCAAATCATTTAGATCTTCACTCATTTAGCTTACATTGAGAACATCCAATAACCTATATCAACATGAAATGATAAATTAGCATGACGTCCTCCTCGATTCATTCACTACTAACCAACCAGAACTAGAGCAACTCAACTTGACCCAAAGCCTCAAACCAGATCTTTCACGACGATAAGTGGGGTCTACTAGATAGATCTGTCACCTTTAAACAGATCCATAATGGATTATAGTTACCCTTAGAAAAAAAACGATTCATATGGGAAAGTAAAGAGAAAGCCATTCCTTTGTCATCATCTCCAAATCACCAACATCATGGGACCAAACACTCAAAATTCATATCCATAACTCCCACCAAAAACCAACTTAATTCTATTATTCAAACCCCAAAGCAAAAGATCAATTTTTTTTTTGTAATTTCCACCAATTGATAGCAATTTAGACAACCATCCTCCAAACGTCATTTCATGTGCTCCTCCAATGTTAGCCCCTAATCCATTGTTCTTGCCCACGTGCTGGAAAACCCGTGTAATGGGAATGGTTACTGGAAAAGTATAAATCCCTACAAAGTAAACTTTAACATGAAATTTGCTTATTGTTGAAGATGACATGGTTGATTGGTTACTTGATAAGCAGTGGTAATTACTTTTGGTTGGAACATGGTCTCAAATGTGTGCTATGTAACTTTTGCATGCAAGGCTACCCGATTCACCAAGCAATTTTGTATGCTTTTATTTACTGGAAAAAAAACTCAGTGTACCTTTTGTAATATAACAGTAACAACCAATTATTGACCCAAAAGGGATCCGTTTAGAATACAGAATAAATGTAGCGTACTTCACGGAAAGTGGGAAAAAACTTGGCTAATAATAGCACTGCCATCAAATCTTGGTGAAATTTATCATCTAAACTTTGAATTTTGTTACCAGGTGACATAAATTGTTATCATCTGTGTGTGCATTCAGGGCTAATAATCAGTCATTCTCCTTATTTAAATTTATATGGAAACCACATGGATAGCAGCAAGAGGGGGAAAGATTTTACCTATGAAGATCTTCAAGTTTTGGAGATGAAAATTGGCATGCAGCAGCTCCTCCAATAGCTGCAGCAGCAGGAGTTGGTGGTTGCATGGAACGGTCCAAAGGCAAGATGTATCAAGTCTTTCGGTTGCTTGGCTGGGAGGAGAATTAGCTCCCAGGTTGTCGGACTGTAGCAGCAGCACTGCTACCTGAATGCAGCAGCTTGCAAGCTACTGGAGGATAGGCAATAGCCGTTGAAGCTGCATACAGTAGCAGCATCTGATGGTCAGTGGAAAGTTGCAGAAGTGGTTTGGGTTCTCCAGCTTAGAGAAGGCTGCAGCTGCTGTTGTAGAAGATGGGAAAGGTTGAGCTTCCTTCGGATGGGGTTTGGATAGAAAAGAGGGGATTTGGGGCTGATATAAATAAGGGAAGGGGGTGTTTATGTGTTTGACAAGTGTAACAACATTTAGAGCCAAATGGAGTAAAAATGGGAGCCAAATGTCACTGTCTGCTGTGTTCTGACAATAGCAGAAAAATTAAAAAAACAAAATTTTACTTTAACTCTCTTTCTTCTCTAGAATACTGAAGTCGATCGTATACACACCTCGAGCCTCGGATTTTGATGAATAATAGCTTGTTTCGATCGTCTCTGAATGACGATCAAAATGAGTATAATATTCATATACTTTAGATCGAAGATGAATCCCCGAAATCTCCGGGACACGGTCTTGATTGGTCATTAAATTTTTCGATTTTAAAATATCAAACGACCTCCGATCGACGATCGGTCGATTTCGTTGGTCTTATTTTGTCGAATCGGATTTTTGGGTGGTCTCGGTTTGTTTCGCGGTTTCTGAATTTGCATCGTGGCTTTTTCGGGCACGCATTACGATGCGATCGATTTCTGATCGATTTCGCCCGAACGAGTTTTGATCTGCGATCTACCAATCTTTCTTTCTTTATTCAATATTAATTGAATATTAATCGATCATGTAGACCTTTAATTGGGTCAAGTTCGGTATATATATATGCAGATCCGGATGTTACATCATTCCTTGTTTGTACAGAAAACGGCAAGAGGTACTGTTGTAATCATGGTTTATGTTGACGATATCTTGATTACAGGTGATGATGACCAGGGCATTAAGCAGGCAAAGGAAAGGCTAGGAACCGAGTTTGTCATCAAGGACCTGGGAGTCCTTAGATATTTTCTGGGGCTGGAGTTTGCTAGAAATCCGTATGGACTAGTCATGTCACAGAGGAAGTATGTCACAGATCTACTAAGTGAGACAGGTATGCTAGGGTGTCGACCTGCTACGACACCTATGGACCCTAGCATGAAGATGTATGATGATGACACAGAGGAGGTTGACAGGAGAAGATACAGAGAACTGGTAGGGAAACTGCTATATGTTACCATCACTAGGCCAGATATATTATTTGCAGTGAGCCGTGTGAGCCAGTTCATGGAGCAGCCACGTCAGGTGCATATGGATGCAATACACATGATACTTAGATACCTCAAATCTTCTCCAGGTAAAGGTATGCTGTTTAAGAAAGGAAAGGGGATTTCTGTCTATGCATGCGCAGATGCAGACTATGCAGGATGTCCTAAGGATAGAAAGTCCACCTCAGGGTACGCTGTCTATGTCGGAGATGCCCTAGTCTCATGGAGGAGCAAGAAGCAAACTGTGGTAGCTAGATCCAGTGCTGAATCCGAATATAGGGCTATGGCCCAGGCTACTACAGAGATGATGTGGGTGAAAGCAGTGCTGACAGATCTATGCTTAGATATACCACTTCCTATGAACTTGGAGTGTGATAATCAGGCTGCTTTGTTCATTGCTAATAATCCTGCATTTCATGAGCGGACCAAGCATATTGAAGTGGATTGTCACTTCATACGTGATATGATCCAGAAAGGATTTATTACCACATCCCACGTTACTTCAGAGAACCAGACGACAGACATTTTTACCAAGGCATTATTACGTGGCCCATTTCAGAAGTGTGCTTCCAAGCTGAGCATGATTGACATCTATGCTCCATCTTGAGGGGGAGTGTTGACGCACGTTGAGTTATTGTACCTCTTTGCTATTTTATTTCTCTTGTTATCCTCTCTATGTAATTTACCCATAGGCTACTCCCCTATATAAGAGAGCCTAGGGCTATGGAATAAAAAAAATTATTCACGTTTTCCAACAGTAAGAAACAAACGATTGTGGCTCGATCCAATGCTGAATTAGAATATAAGGCAATGGCCCAAGGTAGTACTGAGATGATGTGGATCAAATATGTCTTAACCGATTTAACAATTGAAGTACCTCTTCCTATGCATCTTAAATGCGATAATCAAGCGGCTTTGTTTATAGCTAATAATCCAACATTTCATGAAAGGACAAAGCACATTGAGGTAGACTGTCATTATACTCGTGATTTGATCCAAAAGGAGCTTATTTCAACATCTTATGTAGCGTCAGGAGATCAGATTGCAAACATGTTTACTAAGGCCCTGGCTAGAGGTCCTTTTCATCATTGTTGTTCCAAGCTGAGCATGATAGATATATATGCTCCAGTTTGAGGGGGAGTGTTACGATATCCATGTTATTTAGTCATTCTTCTTATATTGTTTATTTCTATTGTCCTGTTTATATAATTTACCCTTAGAGCTTTTCTGCTATATAAGAGAGCTCTAGGGTTAGATGGAATGTAACTTCTCTTTTCCCATTCCACAAATCTCTTAAGCAGAATAGATCTATACTTCATTTGCTTCCGCTATGGTATTCTTCAAATATTTATCATCACAATCAAAATCAAAGACACTTTGGGTTTGTTTGATTTTACTATCTCACAGCGATTACAACTTGTGTAGTCCACTGGACTTGGCTTAATAAATAAAATCAAATGCATAAATAGAAGATTTGACTGGCGTTCAAATGCCATAAACAACTTTGGTTTGCAAAAGTCGAAAATGTCCGAGGAAGGCAGTTCGAGGAGTGTACATGGGCGTGAAAACAGTTCACTATTCAGTGTTGATTCACCTATGATTAGTAGAGATGATGTAATGCATAAGATCTAGTTTATTGACATCATACGGAGCGACTGAAAATAATACAAAGAAACCTCGAGTGCTTCCCATAGTTGGTATGGGTGGCGTGGGAAAAACATCACTTGCACACCTTGTGTTCCGTGACGATGTAGTGGCGAAGCATTTCCCCTTGAGGATTTGGATTTTTGTTTCTCAAGAATTTGATCTAAAAGGAATGCTTAGACGTATAATACAGAAGTTTATGAATACATGGGAGAAAGGAAACAATGCTCTTCGACATCTTTGGAGAGCTTGCAGAATGAAAGTAAAACATTGATTGAGGACAGAGAATTTTTGTTGATCTTAGATGATGTCTGGAATGAAGAACAAGAAGATTGGAAGCAGCTTCTCAAGCCTTTGAAATCCGGCGACATGGGAAGCATGGTGCTCATACCTATTTTAAATTCCGGTTTTTCCTGGATTGGTCGACACGTGGAAGTCTCTCCGTAGAGCTCTATCCATTTCTCAACTCCCGTCACTTTTTTTACCTACGATCTCTCTCCCTCTTTCTCTTCTGAGAGAGCTCTCTTTCTACTTACGACTGATCTTCCTCTTTCTCTCCCTTTTTCTCTTTCAACCCGTGGTTGCAAGACTGTTAATGATTGTGCTTCCAATGGTCCTGATGATCTCTTCGATTATAGTACTCCTGGAGGCTGTCAGACCCTCACGGACCTCGACCTCTGGATCCGAAAGGGGTATATATCATCCGACGCTCAATGGTTCATGGACGTCTTCCATGTCACCGACATCCACGATCAGAAGATCGCCGACAACAACGTCACCTCCTACATGGAGCGCTCCCTCGCTGAAGGGGTCGTCGTGGGTGACCCCTCCGGCGGGCTCACCGTAATGGAACTTGCGGGCACTGAACGTCTTGGGCTTCTCTTCGAGGTGTTTGCGACTCACCGACCTACAGTGTGGCATTGTTGACGCTGCCGTTTGTACGCACAACCATCGCATCGCGGTAGTTGTGTCCATCCATGAGGAGGATACAAACAAGATTCTCCGATGCCTCCGGGACATCCTCTAGTGCGACGGAGGCGGTGGCGCGAAGGCCGTGGTATCGGCCTTCGTGCCATCAAAGGCATATCAGAGGCTCCATCAATTGATGATCGATGACCACGATTACGACTGCGCTTCGTCGTCGGCATATGCGTCAGTCTCCATTCAAAATTGGGTTGATCGCGGGTACTCCGTTGTAACTTGCAGTGCCTCGAACGACCCAAGTTGCTATTCGACATCGTGTGCACGCTTACTATTGGAAAAAATAGAGAACTTGTTTATTCCAGAAACCCTAGGCCCTCTTATATAGAGGAGAGACCTATGGGTAAATTACATGAAAGAGACATAAAGAGATAAAATAGGCGACAAGGTACATAGAAGCATATAAATATCTCTATACTCCCCCTCAAGATAGAGCATAGATGTCAATTATGCTCAGCTCGGACAAACACTTCTGAAATGGCTCCCGAAGTAATGCCTTGGTAAAGACATGCTATTTGCTCTCCTGAACTGTCGTGAGAGGTAGAGATCAACCCCTTCTGGATCATATCTCTGGTATAATGACAATCTACTTCAATATTTATAGTTCGCTCATGAAATGCAAGATTGTTTGCAATGAACAAAACAACCTGATTATCACATTGTAGCTTCATGGGCAGAGGAACATCTACTTGTAAATCTGCTAGTACCGCTCGAACCCACAACATTTATGTACTTGCTTGTGCCATAGCTCTATACGCAGATTCAACACTTGATCTTGCCACAACTGTTTGTTTCTTGCTTTTCCAAGAAACAAGAGAACTACCATCAAATACTGAAAAGCCTGTTGCGGACTTCCTATCCTTAGGACATCCTGCGTAGTCAGCATCAGCACATGCAGATACCATGAGAGTTGTTCCTTTCTTGAAGATTAATCTTGCACCTGGAGAAGACTTTAGATATCTCAATATCATGTATATAGCATCCATATGTACTTGCCGAGGTTATTCCATGAATTGACTCGCTCGACTCACTGCAAATGTGATATCTGGTTACAAGAGCTTTCCCACAATCTCTCTGTATCTCCTCTTATCCACTTCATCTGTATCATCATTGTATAATTTCATGCTAGGATTCATAGGAGTAGTTGAGAGTCGACACCCAATCATTCCCGTCTTAACAAGCATGTCTGTAACATATTTTCTTTGGGTCATTACAAGACCCTGCTCATTTCTAGCAAATTCCAACCCTAAGAAGTACCTTAGGGTGCCCTATGGGTAAATTACATGAAAGAGAGACCTATGGGTAAATTACATGAAAGAGACATACAGAAATAAAATAGGCGACAAGGTACATAGAAGCATATAAATATCTCTACACTTATGGACCTTGATTATGTCATCTTCTACGGCAGCACCGACGACTACCGCTCCTGGCAGGTCTGTTGCAATTGAACATGACCTCTCCGATCTTATTCGCGGAAGAATTTAATTCTTTGATTCTTGACGTCAATTTTGTTGGGTTGCAAGAGTTCTACTTTCAGCACGCCGACGGGATCCCAATAAGCTCAGAGGCAGAACGACGCGTAATCTAGTGCCTCCATGCTGCGATCAAGCGGCGATCGACAGAGGTGATGCTCTGCCTAGTCTGGTCATGCTCAATTTCCTCAGATCCCAACAAATTTGGTTATGATTATTTGTGAATTGTGTAGGGTGTGAGGATGGATCTCTACACGGTGGACCGCTCTGTTCTGCTCGTCGACGTGACGAGGACGTTTCGCGAGAACGGTCTCCTCATCACGAGGGCCGACGTCGCGACGAGGGATGGGATGGTGACAGACGTGTTCTACGTAAGGGATGCGGGAGCCAGCGCATCGGATGGGAAGGGCATTGAGGCAGTGAGGGAGATGATCGGGACGAATTACTTGAAGGTGTGACAGCTGCTGCTCGAGGCGTGCCACAAGGCATCATCGAACAGTGTGGTGGCTAGCGGTCTGGTCTCGATTGGGAACTTGATTAGGAGGAATCTCTATAATTTGGGGTTGATCAAATTCTGCTCTTAGGGAATATACATAGATTTAGTTTGCGCGTATTTGTATTGTTCCGTCACGAAGCGCGGGGTACATCCTAGTTTGCGTAAAAGATGAACTATAATGGACACGTGCAATCCATCTTTTGAGAGTGCATGCCAAAGTAGTCGATTAGGAGGTTTGTTTTATTTTATATTTGGTAGATTTGATATTTCTATTTGAACGCTCCTTCACAATATGCATTGTGGAGAAAAGAAGAGAAGAATATTGTGTATTTATTCTGTGAAGTCTAGGGATCCTTATATAGGACTAAACCCTAGGGTGCTCAGAGGAGAACTTACACAAATACCCCTGTGGGGTTACATAGGGAAATAGTACATAAGGAAACAGTGATACATAGGGAAACAATGCATAAGGAAATATAGGTAAATAAAGAAACAATAATATACGGTAATCTCTAACACTCCCCCTCAAGTTGGTGCATATTCATCAATCATGCCCAACTTGGAAGTTATCCAGGAAAGCCGCTTCTTAGTTACTGCCTTGGTAAAGATATCAACAAGTTGGAGATTTGTTGGAATGTGCGGTGTGGTTATGTTCCCTCCTCGTACAATATCTCTGATGAAGTGACAATCAATCTCAATATGTTTTGTACTCTCATGGAACACAAGATTTGTAGCAATGTAGGTAGCTGATTTGTTGTCACAGTACAAGGGAATAGGAGTGGATGTAGCAGCATTTAGTTCTTGTAAAAAAGTGAGCAACCATGTGATCTCACATGTAGCCTGAGCCATTTTTCTATATTCAGCTTCATCACTAGATCTTGAAACAACTGCTTGTTTCTTGCTTCTCCAACTCACCAGGTTTCCTCCTACCATCATGACATATCCAGTTGTAGATCGGCGGTCTTCAAGAGAGCTTGCATAATCGACGTCAACATATGCAGTAAGATTTGTGTGACCATTTGCCCCATAGAAGACTCCTCGTCCTGGCGAGTCTTTTAGGGAGTGAAGGATTTGAAGAACATCTTGCTAATGGCTGTAGCATGGTTTCTCCATATATTGGCTGGCTCTACTTACAACATAGGATATTTCAGGTCTAGTAACTGTAAGATATAGAAGTTTTCCAACCAGGCTCCTATAGCGTGTAGTGTCTTCAAAAAGAGGATCATTGGATGCAGAGTATTTTCTAGGCTCTGCTGGAATTCCTGAGGTTTTGCACCCAGGTAGTCCTGCCTCAGTTAGTATGTCAAGGCAGTATTTCCTTTGCGACATATGTAAGCCTTTCTTAGTACGTAGGGCTTCTATGCCTAGAAAATAGCGAAGTTGTCCAAGATCCTTGGTGACGAATACTTTTTGCAAGAAAGCCTTGGTTTCTAGTATCCCTTGGTCATCATCTCCAGTAATAATCATATCGTCTATATATACAGCAAGAATTACAATACCAGTCTGCCGTTTCCTGACAAAGACCGAATAATCAGACGTAGTACTCTGAAAGCCCATGGTGCCAATCTCTGTACTCAGTCTATCAAACCAAGCTCTTGGACTCTGCTTTAGTCCGTAGATGGCTTTATGAAGTCGGCATACATACTCCCCCTCGACTTCATAACCTGGGGGTTGTATCATGTAGACTTCTTCGTCAAGCTCTCCATATAGAAATGCATTCTTGACATCTAACTGAAATATAGGCCACCCTTTGTTAACAACCACATAGATGATAGTTCGTATGGATCCCATTCTAGCCACAGGGGAGAATGTTTCGAAGTAGTCTACCCCATATGTTCGAGTAAAGCCTTTTGTTACAAGTCATGCCTTTAAACGATCAATATAGCCATCAGGGGTCTGCTTTGTAGCGAAGATCCAACGACTTACAACTGGTTTACATCCAGGAGGGCGTTTGACAAGGTCCCATGTTTTTGGGATTGTAATGCTTCCATTTCGTCATCCATTGCCATTCTCCATCCCTCATCTTGTAGTGCACTATGATGATCTTTGGGAACATAAATAGTCATTATGGTTTCTGCATATCTTTTGTCAGAGCAAGATAACCCATCAATAGAGGTGAAATGAGATATTGGGTGAAGTGTGCATTGCCTCTTTGTTCTTTGTAGTGCGATTGGAAGCTCCTAAGGACTATCCGGGGCAGCATTGGTGGGAGCACTCGAGGATGGCATATTTTTCTGCAACAGTGGAATAGGTAAAGGAACATGAACCGGATTGGACACAGTTCTTCTTTTGTACACAATTGGTGGAGGAGGAAACTGTTGGGGAATATCAGATACTGTCTGAGTAAAGAAGCTGTTTTGTTCAAAAAAGGTGACATCGAGAGAAACGTAATAACGATGTCCTGTAGGATCATAAGTATGTACCCTTTTTGAGTTTGAGAATACCTTAGGAAAACACATTTGATAGCACGAGCAGATAATTTATCAGGGGTATGAAAATTATGGACAAAGGCTGTGCATCCAAAAATCCGTAAGGGTAAAGGGAAAGGTTTCTTTGGGATATAGTAAGTTGAAAGGAGTGGCGCCATGTAGAGAAGCAGAGGGGACCCTGTTTATACGATGAACACCAGCGAGGGCAGCATTGCCCCAATATATCTTGGGGACATTCATATGGGTGAGTAAGGATCGAGCAATATCAAGAAGGTGTCTCAGTTTTCTTTCAGCAACCCCATTTTGTTGGGATGTATATGGGCAAGAAGTTTGATGTATGGTACCCTGGGAGGCAAAAAAGGTTATCAAGTCATTCTGAGTAAATTCCAGAGCATTATCAAAATGAAAGATTTTAATAGTAGTGGAGAAATTTTTTTTGACATAATGAAAGAAGTTCTTGACAATGATATTAATTTCTGAACGTTCTTTTAACAAGAAAACCCAAGATAAACGACTGTAGTCATCCACAAAAACAGCAAAGTACTTATGACCACTAATAGTTTTGACCGGACAGGGTCCCCACATATCACAATGAATAAAGAAGAAAGGAGTAGTGCGACGAGACTCAGTTCTAGCAGAAAAGGAAACTCTATGATGTTTTCCGAACTGACATGCTTCACACTTAAAGGTGTAGAGAGAGTTGATCGTCTTTTATGTTATTTATTATTTCAGTTTCTTTATGTACCTCTCATGTAATTTACCCAAGGGCTCTCTCCCTATATAAGAGACCCGAGGGCTCTATGGAATTATTATCTCAGTACTCTTTTACCCTAACATGGTATCAGAGCCCCAACCCTAATCTAGGGTTTCTCTCCACCGCCGCCCACCCCCCCTCCCACCCCCGCCGACTCTCTCCCACCGCCGCCGCCCCCAGGGCGCCGCCCAGGGCTCCGCCGCCGCCCCCAGGTTTCCGCCTAGCCCCCAGGGGCCGCCGACCAGTCCCGGGACCCTCTCCTTGTCCCGCACACGCGCCGCCGGAGCCCCCCACCTTCCGCCCCGGCTCCCTCCAACCGCCGCCGGGGGCTGTCTACACCGTCCAGCCCTCGCCCAGCCCCCGACCAGTCCCCGCCCAGCCACCATCTTCCTTGGTAGAGGCTTCCGGAGCCTCTACTTGTCGTCGGGTGCCGCTTCTTCACTCGGTCTCGGATAAATGATGGATTCAAGTGCATAACGTCTACATATGCACTTGAATCCTTAAAGTCTTGGTAGACAACTTCTACTTGGTCTATCAATAGTCGTTCTTCTCCGGCATTATGTCCGAACAAAAACTCGATATGCCCGCCATAGGTGCGTTCAAAGGTTCCGCACCGATCGTCAAAATGGACGGGACAAACTACGAACTGTGGGCGATGCAGTTCCTCAGTCTCATGAAGTCGTGTGGTAAGAAGTATATTCTTACCGAGGATGAACCGCCGGAGAAGACAGGAGTCTATGCCTCATGGGAGGCTGATGATGCGTACGCCAAGGTTTGGCTCTCAGGTACGCTCACGACAGAGATAGCGAATGATGTTCTTCACCAGCCCACCGCCAAGGCGATGTGGGATATTTTGGCCATGACGTACTCTCAGGTCCGCAACGAGACGAAGATGCTCCAGCTGCAGCATGATATATTTACCACGAAGCAGAATGGGAGGCCTCTTCATTCGCTATACACGTCGCTTCGTGGTATGTTCGAGAAGCTCTATAGCACCATTCCGCTCACAACCACGCCGGAACAACAGAAGACGTTCCGCAATGCCACTATGGTTGGCGTTTTACTCGCTGCCCTAGACCCGGAGTACGAGGCCGCACGCTCTCAGATCCTAGCAGATGCCACTATCCCGCCGATGGAAGAGGTATACAGGAGGCTCAGTCGTGTACCGGTTCCATCTACTACAGCGACTGCACCTCCGTCTGCAATGGCAGTTTCCAGGGGACGTGGTGGTTCGTCCTCGTTTCGTGGCAGAGGAAGTGGTGGACGTGGACGCGGTGGTCGCATACGCTCCACGTGTTCATTCTGCCGCCGTACTGGTCATTCGGAGGATACTTGCTATTCCAAGCACAGCTTCCCTCCTTCTGCACATGTCGCGGATCATGTTCAGGGTCCTTCAGCTCCTGCTACAGATCACAGGTTCGAAGAGTTGGTGGCACGACTTCGTGATATCATGCCACAGTCGTCGCCAGAGGGTGCTGAAGTTTCTGATGTTGCAGCCTCGGCATCCGCTAGTACATCCGCCTCTGCCAGTGCCTCAGGTAGTCCTTCTGTCTCACCTCATTGTCATGATCTCACAGGATGGATTGTCGACTTTGGAGCTATCCATCATCTATGCCGTGAGAAAGATATTCTGCAGTCCTACAGAGCTGTACAGCCTGGTCGCTCTGTACTCATCGCTGATGGTACTCATTCTCCTATCATCGGTCAGGGGGAGACGGCGTTGCTTCCCTCTATGCACTTACAGAATGTCCTACATGCTCCAGAATTCTCTATGAACCTCTTATCCATTAGTCAGATTACACGTGATTTGCACTGTCGTGCTATTTTTGATCCATCGTCTGTTATTTTTCAGGACATACTGACGGGCAGGGTGATTGGCTGTGGTTCTGAGCACAATGGCCTCTATCATCTAGTCCGTAACTCCTACGCTGGTGTCTCACTGCATTCCCAAGGCACCGTATCTCCGTACACCTGGCATCTTCGGTTCGGTCATCTGCCCCTGCAGAAGATGCGTCACCTACTGCCTCAGATCTCTCCGAGTTCCTCCTTTCGTTGTGAAGCATGTCAGTTAGGGAAGCACCATCGATCTAGCTTCCCAGGTCGTCAGAGTCGGAGCAGTCGCTCGTTTGAATTACTTCATGTAGACATTTGAGGTCCAAGTCGTGTCCCAGATCATCAGGGACACAGGTTCTATTTAGTAGTGGTTGATGATTTCTCTAGAGTGTCCTGGACGTTTCTTCTTAAAAATAAATCTGAAGCAGGAAGTGTTATCCAAAATCTTATTAATGAAATCCAGAATGTTTTCTCTTCTACTGTTAAGTATGTGCGAACTGATAATGCATTGGAGTTCTGCACTCGCTCTCTTGCTACCTTTCTTTCTTCAAAAGGCATTGTTCATCAAACCACATGTGCTTACACCTCACAACAAAATGGGGTTGCGGAACGAAAGCATCGACATTTTCTTGATATTGCTCGCACATTACTCATTCAAAGTTGTGCCCCATTGTCTTTTTGGGGAGATGCTATACTTACAGCATGTTATCTAGTCAACCGAATGCCTACAACTGTTCTTGGGGAAAAGTCCCCAATCTCTGTTCTTTTTCCAGACAGAGATTTGTTTGCACTTACACCTCGGGTCTTCGGCACTGTTGCGTTTGTCCATCGCTTATCTCCAGGACTTGATAAGCTTTCTCCTAGGGCTATCAAGTGTGTTTTTGTGGGTTACTCCAGGACACAGAAAGGATACCGTTGCTATGATCCTGTCCATGACAAGTACTATGTGAGTGCAGATGTTACTTTTTTCGAACCTGTCATGTATTTCTCACCTGCGGGTGACAGATTGGCCTCCTCCACTTCTCCAGATTCCAATGTCTTTGTTCCACCACCGCCAAGCCTGAGTCAATCATCTACTCGACCAACACCACCACCACCACCACCACCACCTCCTCCAGTTGTCCCTTTCACTAAGTTCTATACGAGGCGGACATGCCCTGCTCAAACTACAAGTCAACCATCCAACACGCCTCAGGTTTGTTCTGAAATTAACACTAACGATGGCTTAGATAATGCACCTGTGCATGAACCTTTACTACAGGAGGAGGAGCAACCGGTCAGCACAGTCTTGGATGATTTGGACCGGCCCATTGCTCATAGGAAGCAGCGCAGACAGTGTGCCACATATCCCCTTGCCTCTCAAGTTTCCTTTCATCGACTCACTGGGGATTTCCAGAAGTTTGCAGCTGCTGTCTCGTTAGTTGAGATTCCGCGGACATATCAGGATGCCTTGAAGATTGACTGCTGGCGCCTTGCAATGGAAGAGGAAATGCGTGCTTTGCAATCTATGGGAACTTGGTCTCTTGTTCCCATTCCTTCAGGTGCCTCAGTAGTAAGTTGCAAGTGGGTTTTTACAGTGAAATATCATGCGGATGGACGTCTAGACAGGTACAAGGCCAGGCTTGTTGCACGGGGATTTACTCAGACATATGGTGTAGATTATTTGGATACCTTCTCACCGGTGGCGAGACACTCTACCCTTCGCATCCTTCTTTCGGTTGCAGTGGTACGTGACTGGACCATCTTCCAGCTTGATGTTAAGAATGCCTTCTTGTATGGTGATCTACAGGAGGAAGTATACATGCAGCAACCACCCGGGTTTGCTGCTGAGGGGGAGACTCAGAAGGTGTGCAGACTTCATAAGGCTATCTATGGCCTTAAACAGAGTCCTCGAGCATGGTTCCAGAAGCTCTCCCAGCTTATTGAACGACAGGGGTTCAGAAGATCAAATGCGGACCACTCACTGTTCGTCCGGAAGACCCCTAGAGGTACCATTGTTGTTATGGTATATGTTGATGATATATTGGTTACTGGAGATGATGCACAGGGGGTTGAGATAACCAAGTCTATGTTGGGCAGCCAGTTCATTACAAAGGATCTAGGCACAATACGATATTTTCTGGGGATAGAATTTGCAAGAAATGCACAAGGAATGGTGATGACTCAAAGAAAATATGTCACAGATTTGCTAGTTGAAACAGGAATGACTGGATGCAGACCTTCAAGTACACCTATGGACCCGAGTATGAAGCTGTACGATGATGATACCGAGGAGGTGGACAAGAGAAGGTACAGAGAAATGGTGGGTAAGCTCTTATACATCACTATAACTCGACCGGATATTGCCCTTGCAGTAAACCGGGTGAGTCAATTCATGGAGCAGCCGAGGCAAGTACATATGGATGCCGTGTACATGATATTGAGATATCTGAAATCTTCCCCAGGCACAGGGTTGCTATTCAAGAAAGGTACAGATCTGTCTATTTCAGCCTGTGCAGATGCAGATTATGCAGGATGTCCAAGGGATCGTAAGTCTACTTCGGGATTTGCTATCTTCATAGGAAGCTCTTTAGTCTCTTGGAAAAGCAAGAAGCAGACGGTTGTGGCGAGATCCAGTGCCGAATCCGAGTACAGAGCCATGGCACAGGCAAGCACAGAAATGATGTGGGTTAAAGCAGTCTTAGAAGATCTGAATGTTGATGTTCCCTTGCCTATGAACCTTCAATGTGATAATCAGGCAGCATTATTTATTGCCAACAATCCATCCTTCCATGAGAGAACCAAACACATAGAGGTGGATTGTCATTACACTAGGGACATGATCCAGAAGGGCTTCATCTCCACGTCTCATGTCAGTTCAGAGGACCAGACAGCGGACATATTCACTAAGCCATTGCTCAGAGGACCTTTCCAGAGATGTTCTTCCAAGCTGAGCATGATAGATATCTATGCTCCATCTTGAGGGGGAGTGTAGAGAGAGTTGATCGTCTTTTATGTTATTTATTATTTCAGTTTCTTTATGTACCTCTCATGTAATTTACCCAAGGGCTCTCTCCCTATATAAGAGACCCGAGGGCTCTATGGAATTATTATCTCAGTACTCTTTTACCCTAACAAAAGGGTTTTAGGTTAGATAGTTCAGAGATGGAGGTAGCGCCAGCAAAGTTGGAAGTAGACGGGCTGTTGAGGTAATATAGGCCTTTCCTCTCATGTCCACCACCAAAAATCTGCCTCGTCCGGATGTCCTGAAAATAGCAACAGAATTCATAAAAAATAACACGACAATGTAGCTCACGACATAGCTTCTGAACCGATAAAAGACTGAGCGAGAAAGCAGGAGCACAATGCACATCTGTCAGTCGAAGTTTGTTGGAGTAGTCAATAGTTCCAACAGTAGTAACGGGAGAATGATCCCCATTGGCAACACGAACGCTCTTTACAGTGGTAGAGGATTGAGATGAGGTGAGTAGACTTGCATCTCCCGTTAGATGAGTGGAGGTACCAGAATCAATAATCCATGCTTGTTTGGTAACAAAGATTGAGTTGGCTTCTGTACCTGAGGTAGTGGCAAGGCTAGCAGTAGCAGCAGATGCAGTCGTGTCTTTGGTTGATGGAGTGGACTCATTTAGTTGTCGTAGACGAGTATATTCAGAAGCAGTGAATGGAGTATGTTGTCCACCTGTACTCTGAGTAGTTGTATCGTTGTTTGTATCATGTGGCTCATCGTCATAAGTGTTATGAGCACTTGGTTGCTTGCCAAATGTTGCCCAACAACGCTCAGAAGGATGATTTATGCGACCATAGTGTACGCATGCAGGATAACGACCAGTAGAGAAATCACGACCATGACCTCGTCCAGGGTCACGTCCACGACTAGAGTCACGTCAGCGGCCACGACCTCAGCCTCCGGGATAAGACTGACGTCCTCTGTGCCCAGATGAATAGTGGGCTGTTGTCTCTGTAGAAGAATGAACCAAAGAATTTTGAACTGGAGCTTCCAGTTCCTGTAGTCGACCGAATATGGTTTCGATCGTAGGCAATTTATCTGCCATAAGAAATTGATCTTTTGCAATTTTGTACTTCGGATGAAACCCTGGGAGGAACCTGTAAACCTACCACTCAGCACGTTCGCCTATTTATTTATCACAACATACAGGTTGAAAGATAAGAAGTTCTTCAAACAAGCTTGTAAGTGTTTGGTAGTATTCAGTTAGACTGGTCTCTTCTTGATTAGTAGACCAAATTCTTGTGTATATATCAGAAAGACGAGATTTGGTTGTTTTCTGGGAATATGTGTGCTTAAGATTTTCCCACATGGCTTTAGCGGTATCTTTATATAAGAGATTGGCAACAATATTTGGATCTACACTATTTGTCATCCAAGTAATTATCTGGCAATTGTCGACAAAACAGGCTTCATAATCTGCATCAGTGATAGAAGAAGGAGTCTTCGTGAGGATGACACTCTTTCTTTGGCCACCAATAAATATCTTGAAGGATCGAGACCATAGAACATAGTTTTCGGAGCCTTTCAACTTGATAGATGTGCCTTGTACTATCAAAGAAGGAGGATACATAGGCTTGGTCTCGATGGACGTCATGATAGCGTCTCCAGGTCAAGAAAAAGTGACCTAGATGCAATTGTAGTTGATATGTAGAACCTCCTTAGTTGCACATCTTGGAAGAGTAGTGGAGGCTCTACGCCCTGAACCAACGTCGAACAAGAGGTGTAGGGCGACAGCGGCAGGCGCCTCGGGCGACAGGAGCGCAGTAGCACGAGGACTACAGGAGCGCAGATGCGCAGGGGCCCTCGCGCAGGGCGCAAGGGTGCATGCTCAGGGGCCCTCACGCAGGGGCGCAGGGTTGCAGGTACGCTGGATGGAGGGGCGCGGAGCCCTAGCACGGTGTGCGGAGCCCTAGCAGGTGCGCAGTAGCGCAGGTGTGTGGAGCCCTGGTGCAGATGGGGGGAGGGAGCGGAGGCGGCAGAGGAGGAAGGGGGCGGGCGGTGGCGGAGGGATGCTAGGTCAGAACACCGGTCTAGGACTGCCGCTCTGATACCATGTGGAGAAAAGAAGAGAAGAATATTGTGTATTTATTCTGTGAGGTCTAGGGGTCCTTATATAGGACTAAACCCTAGGGTTCTCAGAGGAGAACTTACACAAATACCCCTGTGGGGTTACATAGGGAAACAGTACATAAGGAAACAGTGATACATAGGGAAACAATGCATAAGGAAATAGAGATAAATAAAGAAACAACAATATACGGTAATCTCTAACATGCATCTACATCAATAATGTTCCAATCTTACTCTCGCTCAGTATGTTCCCTTTATCAACTTTTCTATAATATTGAAACCGACTAATTGAACTCTGCAACGTTTGAAGTTTAAGCCAGTTGGTTCGTTGGATGGCTACAAAAGCTGAGGAGCTGGGGGTCGATATTTATCCAGGTTTTGCTGCTTCAGAGGTACTACATTTAGTAATAATGATAAAAATAGAAACGAACTGTTACCATTACTATTTTTTGCTTTATAGTTGCACAGATTTTGTATGATGCAGATGATAAGGTTGTTGGAGTTAGAACTAGCGATGTTGGCATTGCAAAAGATTATTCAAGAAAGGATACATTTCAACCCGGTGTTGAACTGAAAGGTAGCTGTTTTTTTATTTACTTTTAATGTATCCATTGTTTGTAGTTAAATATACTTTTTTTTGAGCCTCCAAAAAAAGGGGGAGACACTCAGCGGTGTTCACCCCAATCTATTATTAAGAAACGTAAGGAAAATGTACAAAAACAAGACGAAAGCAAGACCCAAGATCCAACGTGTTAGCGCACGGCTAACACCCCAGTTACAAAACAAGAAGAAGAACCAGAGAAGACCTAGCTAGTACACCAGTCTTCCAGAAGACGCATAGCAATGATAATAATATTTTCCCTGTAAAAGCGCTGGCCCTTGAAGACAGCCTCATTCCTTCCCAGCCAAATGCCCCACAACCTCGCAATCGAGGCCAACAATTCCTTTCTATCCCTGCCCCTGATGCTCGCCAAGCTACTGCAAAAAGCGACCATGCTGTCTGAGTTAACCCAATCTAGATCGTCCCAGAGTTCACGAACCAATCTGCATTCGAAGGATAAGTGGTCGATGGTTTCACGCTCCGCATCGCACAACCCGCAATTAGGACCCACGTTCGGAATAAAACGCGCACAACGGTCACGCGTTGGAAGCCTCCCCCTGCGCATAATCCAAAGGAAGAAGCCAATGCGCTCAGGAAGCTTTAATGCCCAGAAGAAGCTGCAATCACGCGTAAGACTAGCGTCCCCGACCGGAGTCCTGGCCGCAAGAGCATGATATGCCTTCCGCGTGGTAAAAGTACCATTCTTCCAAGACCAATGATCACGGCCAACATTAGGCTGGATCGCGTCTGCAAGCAAGCCCAGAAGCGAGAGAAAATCATCCACACGCTGACTCGAGAAATTTGCAGCAAAATGAGGACTCCAGCATCCGTCCACCCAGCACGATGCCACAGAAGCATCCTTGTCTTCCACCAAAGCAAACAAGCGAAGAAAGCAGTCCTTTATAACACCCTTCCCCGACCAATCATCGGTCCAAAAATGAAAGGAGTCACCCATGCCCAACACCGGCTTAAACAGGTAGAGATTGCGAGTAAAAACTCCCACCACACCACGCCAGAAAAGAGAAAGGTGCCCGTGGGCACTTCCCCGAGTAGCGCCCAACATCTCCTCGCCCAGGAGCTCCCGCAAAATGTTAAGCATGAAGTTATCCTCCTGCCCCCAAACCCTAGCAGCCCACTTCAACAGGAGGGCTTCGTTAACAACCTCCAACCGCCGCACTCCCAGCCCACCCTCCCGCTTTGGCCGCGAAACATCATCCCACGCCACCAAGTGAACCCCTCTTCCCCCCTCCCCCTTCTTGCCCCACAAGAACCCCCGCATACAAGTTTCCAAACGCAGCCGAATCCCCCTTGGTGAATATACTTAGTGCTTGTCTTTTCTTAGGTTAATTTTTATGTGCTTTATTGTACTTGTGATTCATCTTAGCATTATCATATACTTTGGTATTGTACCTATCTAGGTCTGTCACTTACATGGACACCGAGTGTTGAGTATTCCTCCCTTATAAGGCATCTCTTTTATTTTTTGGATATACACTAGTAAATGTGTCCCAAGAAGTCGGACTTTCTGCTATCCTTTTCGCCTTCACCGCTCCCTTTATCTTTATATTAACTACTACGATCCCTGCTGGTGTTTGCTAGTGACTATCCCAAGTGGGAGGAACTTCTTTGTGCTGTGATGGTGAAATGACATGCTAGTCATTATTGTTACTAGTGGTTGTACCCGCACTTCACTGCGGTGTGATGATTTAAGTACATTGAAATTCATCAACAACAATTTGAAAAGCAGAAGAAAGTAACATGAATATATATTCATTGAGTAAACATGGATAGTAAAGTTACAAACATTGAAATATTTAGTACAACCAAGAAATGTACAATATAACATGAAAAATCACCACAAAAAAATCAACTATTTATTAAATAAACTACAATTTAAATTAAGAGGTCCAGATTTTGATGAGTTCACAGTTTACATTTAGCTAAGGTTATCATCATGCATCTGCTTCATTCTAGGAGTGTGGTCGGTCTATTGAACCGAAAATATGCAATTTTCATCTAAAATATTGAATAAAATACTTTGTAACATGAATAATATGATGAATAGATGTTCAAAATTGATGGTGTTTGTTGGTGGAAATGAGCAATTTGTTTATTCCATAGAACCATAGGCTCTCTTATAGAGAGAGGACCCATGGGTAAATTACACAAGAGGCTATAGAGAAAATAAAAATAGAGAAAAAGGTACACCAACTACAAATATTCTCTACACTCCCCCTCAAGATGGAGCATAGATATCAATCATGCTCAGCTTGGAAGAACATCTCTGAAAAGGTCCTCTGAGCAATGGCTTGGTAAAAATATCGGCAGTCTGCTCCTGTGAACTAACATGTGAAGTAGAAATCAAGCCTTTCTGGATTAAATCTCTAGTGTAGTGACAGTCTATTTCGATATGTTTTGTTGTTTCGTTAAATGCTGGATTATTGGTAATAAACAAAGCTTCTTGATTGTCACACTGTAGTTGCATGGGTAGAGGTACATCTATATTCAAGTCTTCTAATACGACTCTAACCCACATCATCTCTGTGCTTGCTTGCGCCATGGCCCTATATTCAGATTCAACATTGGATCTCGCCACAACAGTTTGTTTCTTGCTTTTCCAAGAAACCAGAGAGCTCCCCACAAAAACTGCTAAGCCTGAAGTGGACTTACGATCCTTAGGACACCCTGCATAGTTTGCATCTACAAGCTGAAATAGATAAATCTGTGTTCTTTCTAAACAACAACCATGATCCTGGAGAAGACTTTAGATACCTTAGTAATATGTATATAGCATCCATATGTACCTGTCTTGGTTGCTTCATAAATTAACTCACTCGACTTACTGCAAAAGCAATATCGGGTCGAGTTATAGTGATATAAAGAAGCTTACCCTCCATCTCTCTATATCTTCTCCTGTCCACCTCTTCAGTATCATTGTCATACAGTTTCATACTTGGATCCATAAGAGTGCTCGATGGTCTACATCCAACCATGCCCGTTTCAACCAGCAAATCTGTAATATATTTCCTTTGGGTCATCACCAGACCCTGTGCATTCCTGGCAAATTCCATCCCCAGAAAATATCTTAGGGTACCAAGATCCTTTGTGACAAACTGACGACCTAAGAATGTTTTTGCCATCTCTACTCCCTGAACATCATCTCCTGTAACAAGAAGCATCAACATATACCATGATGACAACCGTACCTCTAGAAGTCTTCTGAACGAACAATGAGTGATCCGCATTTGATCTTTTGAGTCCCTGTCATTCAATTAGGTGGGAACGCTTCTGGAACCACACCCTTGGGCTTTGTTTAAGGCCATATATCGCCTTGTGAAGTCTATACACCATATGATTCTCCGCCTCAACAACGAACCTCGGTGGCTGCTGCATGTAGACTTCTTCCTGCAAATCTCCACACAAGAATGCGTTCTTGACATCAAGTTGAAATATGGACCAGTCACGTACCACAACAACTGATAGAAGAATGCGAAGAGGAGAGTACCGGGTCACTGGAGAGAATGCATCCAAATAGTCCACACCATAGGTTTGAGTAAAACCTCTCGCAACAAGTCGTGCTTTATACCGGTCAAGACTGTCATCTGCATGGTACTTTACTGTGAACACCCATTTACAGCTAACAATAGATGCGCCAGATGGAGCTGTAACCAAGCTCCATGTACCGCGGGATTGTAAAGCATGCATTTCTTCTTCCATAGCCAATTTTCAACAGTCAATTTTCATAGCCTCTTGATAAGTCCGTGGTATCTCCAGGAAGACAAAGCCGCAACAAATCTCTGTAAGTCACCTGTGAGGCGGTGAAAGGAAACCTGGGAAGCAAAGGGATAAGACGCGCAAGTCCGTTTCTGCTTCCGAATAGCAATAGGAACATCAAGATCATCGTCCACTGTACTTGATGGTGCACCCTCCTCCTGCAAAGAAGAATCCTGCACATGCACATTATCTAACCCATCATTAGGAATAACATTTGAACATACCTGAGGCGTGATGGATGCTTGACATGCCACCTGAGCAGGACCTAACCGACGTGTATAGAATTTAGGTAATGGTGGGATAAGTGGTTGTGGTGGTGGTGGAGATGACATCGGTGTGACAACCGGGACAGGAATGGACACATGTGGACTCAGACTAGGAGGAGGAGGAACATAGACGTCATCATTAGATGTGGAAGAAGCCAACCTGTCACCTGCAGGGAAAAAGTACATAACAGACTCAAAAAATGTAACATCAACACTGACAAAATATATCACGTTTATAGGGTCATAACAACAGTAACCCTTCTGAGTCCAAGAGTAACCTATAAAGACACACTTGACGGCTCTAGGAGAGAGTTTGTCAAGTCCAGGAGACAAGTGGTGAACAAAAGCAACAACACCAAAGACACGAGGGTAAGAGAAAACAATTCCTTATCTGGGAAAATAACAGAGAGAGGAATTTTCTCACGAAGAACAGAGGACGACATCCGATTGACAAGGTAGCAGGCCGTGAGGACAACATCCCCCCAAAAAGTGATAGGTGCACAACTCTGGATAAGCAGGGTTCGAGTGATATCAAGAAGATGACGATGTTTTCTCTTTGCCACTCAGTTCTGTTGAGATGTGTAAGCACAGATGGTTTGATGAATAATACCTTTGGACGAGAAGACATGGGAGAGAGAGCGAGTGCAGAATTCTAATGCATTATCCGTACAAACATATTTGACAGAAGAAGAAAAAACATTCTGCACTTCAATGATAAGATTTTTAATAACATCCCCTGCTTCAGATTTATTCTTTAAAAGAAATACCCACGATACACGAGAAAAGTCATCAACTACAACCAGATAGAATATGTGTCCCTGATGATCAGGAACACGACTTGGACCCCAAATATCAATATGGAACAATTCAAATGGGGAGCTACTGCTCCGACACTGACGACTAGCGAAGTTAGAACGATGATGCTTTCCCAACTGACATGCTTCACAACGAAACAACGAACTCGGAGAGATCTGAGGCAAGAGATGACGCATCTTTTGAAGCATGGAAGGCCGTATCGGCGATATATCGGCGATATATCGCCGATATATCGGTATCGAGAGGTTGGGGGTATCGAAATCGGAGTGTATATCTTTTCACAAGGATATCGACGATATATCGTTGATATATCGACGATATATCGCCGTATCGGCCCATATCAGTCAAAAATGAATGGATTCAGTACAAAAAATACAAGATATCGATCGATATCGCCGATATTTCGTCGATATCCCTATATATGAATGTTATTATTCATGCAACCTTGATTCCACTACTGGTAGTGTTGGAGTAATCGATACTCTGATGTGTTATTCTATAGAGCCCTCGGGTCTCTTATATAGGGAGAAAACCCTTGGGTAAATTACAGAGTCTTACAAAATATAAATAGAAATTACGGAACAATAAAACATGACATATATAAGTCTCTACACTCCCCCTCAAGATGGAGCATAGATATCTATCATGCTCAGCTTGGAAGAACATCTCTGGAAGGGTCCTCTGAGCAGTGGCTTGATGAATATGTCAGCAGTCTGATTCTCTGAACTGACATGAGAGGTGGAAATGAAGCCCTTCTGAATCATGTCTCTAATAAAATGACAATCCACCTCGATGTGCTTTGTTCTCTCGTGAAAAGCCGGATTATTGGCAATAAACAATGCTGCCTGATTGTCACATTGGAGATTAATGGGCACGGGGACATCTATAGTCAAATCTTCTAAGACTGCTCTAACCCACATCATTTCTGCAGTTGCTTGTGCCATGGCTCTGTACTCGGATTCCGCACTGGACCTCGCCACAACAGTCTGTTTCTTGCTTTTCCAAGAAACTAAAGAGCTTCCTATGAAGATAGCAAATCCAGAAGTGGATTTACGATCCCTTGGACATCCTGCATAATCTGCATCTGCACAAGCTGAAATGGACAGATCCGAATCTTTCCTAAATAGCAACCCTGTGCCTGGGGAAGACTTCAGATATCTCAATATCATATACAAGGCATCCATATGAACTTGCCTTGGCTGCTCCACAAATTGACTCACCCGATTTACTGCAAAGGCAATATCCGGTCGAGTTATAGTAATATATAAGAGCTTACCCACCATCTCTCTGTACCTTCTTTTGTCCACCTCCTCGGTATCATCATCGTACAGCTTCATGCTTGGGTCCATAGGTGTACTTGAAGGTCTGCATCCAGTCATTCCTGCTTCAACTAGCATGTCCGTGACATATTTTCTTTGAGTCATCACCATTCCTTGTGCATTTCTTGCAAACTCTATCCCCAGAAAATATCGTATCGTGCCCAGATCCTTCATAATGAACTGGTTTCCCAACAGGGACTTGGTTGTCTCAATCCCCTGAGCATCATCTCCTGTGACCAAGATGTCATCAACATATATCATAACAACTACTGTACCTCCAGGGGTCTTCTGAATGAACAACGAATGGTCCGCATTTGATCTCCTGAACCCCTGTTGTTCAATTAGCTGAGAAAGCTTCTGGAACCATGCTCGGGGACTTTGTTTGAGGCCATAGATAGCCTTATGAAGTCTGCACACCATCTGAGTCTCCCCCTCAGCAGCAAATCCTGGTGGCTGCTGCATGTAGACTTCCTCCTGCAGGTCTCAATAAAAGAAAGCATTCTTGACGTCAAGTTGAAAAATGGTCCAGTTACGTACCACTGCAACAGATAGGAGGATGCGAAGATTGGAGTGTCTAGCCACTGGTGAAAAAGTATCCAAATAATCTACCCCATATGTCTGGGTAAATCCCCGTGCTACAAGTCTTGCCTTGTATCTATCAAGACGTCCATCCGCATGATATTTCACCGTAAAGATCCACTTGCAACTCACCACGGAGGCACCTGGAGGAATGGGAACAAGAGACCAAGTCCCTCTAGACTGTAGAGCACGCATCTCCTCTTCCATGGCTAGACGCCAGCAATCAATCTTCATGGCATCTTGATAGGTCCGTGGAATCTCAACAGACGAGACAACAGCTACAAACTTCTAGAAGTCCCCATTGAGACGATGAAATGAGACTTGAGAGGCAAGAGGATATGAAGCACATTGTCTTCGCTGCTTCCTGTGAGCAATGGGCCGATCCAGATCATCTATCATTGTGTCGACCGGATGATCCTCGTCCTGCTGTGGAGGCTCCTGCACTGGTGCATTTTCTAACCCATCATTAGTGATAACATCAGAACATACCTGAGGCGTATTGGATGGTTGACATGTAGCTTGAGCTGGTCCTGTACGCCTTGTATAGAACTTAGGATAAGGTTCAATCGGAGGTGGTGGTGGTGGTGGTGATGGAGTAGAGGATTGACCCAGGCTTGGAGGTGGTGGTACATAGACACTAGAATCTGTGGATGTGGAGGAGACCAATCTGTCACCTGTAGGAGAAAAGTACATGACGAGTTCGAAAAATGTAACATCAGCGCTCACATAGTACTTGTCATGAACGGGGTCATCGCAACGATATCCTTTCTGTGTCCTGGAATAGCCCACAAAAACACACTTGATAGCCCTAGGAGAAAGCTTATCAAGTCCTGGAGACAGGCGGTGGACAAAAGCAACAGTGCCAAAGACCCGAGGTGTAAGAGTAAACAAATCTCTGTCAGGAAAGAGAACAGAGATAGGAGACTTTTCTTCAAGAACAGTTGTAGGCATGCGGTTGACCAGATAGCATGCTGTAAGAATAGCATCCCCCCAAAAAGATAATGGGACACAACTCTGAATAAGTAATGTGTGAGCAATATCAAGGAAATGGCGATGTTTCCGTTCTGCAACCCCATTTTGTTGAGATGTGTATGCACATGTTGTTTGTTGGATAATGCCTTTAAAAGAAAGAAAACTAGCAAGGGAACGAGTGCAGAACTCCAATGCATTGTCAGTACGCACATACTTAACAGTAGATGAAAAAACATTTTGAACTTCATTGATAAGATTTTGAATAACGCTTCCTGCTTCGGATTTATTTTTGAGAAGAAAAGTCCAGGACACTCTAGAAAAATCATCGACTACAACTAAATAGAACCTGTGCCCCTGATGGTCTGGGACACGACTGGGACCCCATATATCTATGTGAAATAATTCAAATGGGGAGCGACTGCTCCGACTCTGACGACTGGGGAAGCTGGACCGATGATGCTTCCCTAACTGACAAGCTTCACAATGAAAGGATGAACTCGGAGAAATCTGAGGCAGGAGGTGACGCATTTTCTGTAGTGGCAGGTGACCGAATCGAAGATGCCAGGTATACGGAGACACGAAGCCCTGGGAATGTAGTGAGACGCCAGCATAAGAGTTCCGTACAAGACGATAGAGGCCATTGTGCTCAGAACCACAACCAATCACCTTGCCCGTTAGTATGTCCTGAAAAATAACAGACGATGGGTCAAAAATAGCACGACAATGCAAATCTCGTGTAATCTGACTAATGGATAAAAGATTCATCGAGAATTCTGGTGCATGTAAAACATTCTGTAAGTGCATAGATGGTAGCAAAGCTGTCTCCCCCTGACCGATGATAGGGGAATGAGTGCCATCAGCAATGAGTACAGAACGTCCAGGCTGAACAGCTCTATAGGACTGTAGAATCTCTTTCTCACGACAGAGATGATGGGTGGCTCCAGAATCAACAATCCATCCTGTGAGATCATGGTTATGATATGAGCCGGAGGGACTACCTGAGGCACTGGCTGAGGCAGATGTACTTGCTGATGCTGAAGCCGCAATATCAGACGCATCAGCACCCTCTGATGATGACTGTGGCATGATATCACGAAGCCTTGCCACTAGCTCCTCGAACCTGTGATCTGGAGTAGATGCTGGTGGACCCTGGAGGGAAGCCATGCTTGGAATAGCATGTCTCCTCCGAATGACCAGTACGACGACAGAATGAGCACGTAGAACGTATGCGGCCTCCACGGCCACGTCCACTACTTCCTCTGCCACGAAATGAGGAGAAACTACCTCGTCCTCTGGAGACAGCCATTGCCGAGGGAGGTGTAGTCGTGGTGTTCGATGCAACAGGGACACGACTGAGCCGTCTGTAGACTTCTTCCATTGGTGGAATGGTGGCATCAGCAAGGATCTGAGAGCGTGCTGCCTCATATTCAGGATCAAGGGCAACAAGTAAGACGCCAACCATAGTAGCGTTGCGGAACGTCTTCTGCTGTTCCGGCGTGGCTTTGAGTGGAATTGTGCTATAAAGTTTCTCGAACATTCCACGAAGAGAAGTATACAGAGAATGAAGAGGCCTCCCATTTTGCTTCATGGTAAAAATATCATGCTGCAACTGCAGCATCTTGGTCTCGTTCCGTACCTGGGTGTACGTTGTGGCCAGAATATCCCACATCGCCTTGGCGGTGGGTTGATGAAGAACATCATTTGCTATCTCCGTTGTGAGCGTACCTGACAACCAGAATTTTGCGTACGCGTTGTCGGCCTCCCATGAGGCATATATTCCTGTCTTCTCCGGTGGTTCATCTTCGGTAAGAATATGCTTCTTACCACACGACTTCATGAAACTGAGGAACTGCATAGCCCACAGTTCGTAGTTCGTCCCGTCCATTTTGACGATAGGTGCCGAACCTTTGAAGGCACCGATGGCGGGCATATCGACCTTTTGATCTGACATACAACCGGAGAAGAATCAACTAGGGATGATAGACCAAGAAACTGGTGTCTACCACGACATGTGAGGATTCAAGTGCACATGTAGACGTTATGCACTTGAATCCATCATCTATCCGGAACCGACCGAAGGTGAGCCGCCCCGAGGACGAGTAGTGGCTATGGAAGCCTTAGCGGAAGAGATATGCGGCACCTAGGGGTACCCAGCAGTGGGACTGGGCACTGTTGGCGGCCTGGAGATGCTCGACGGAGGGCTGGAAGCACCGGGGGCGGTAGGGAGGGGCTCGACGGAGGGCTGGCGGCGCCTGGGCTGGATGGGAGGGGTCCCTGGCGGAGGGCTGGAAGCCCTGGCTGAGGGTTGGGAGCCCATTGGCGGAGAGATGGAGCCCTGGCGGAGGGCTGGGAGCCCTTCGGCAGAGGGCTGGAGGCCCTGTGGCGGCGGGAGAAGAGAATAGAGGGGGGGGGGGGGCGGCGGGTGGAGAAAACAAAACCCTAGGGTTAGGGTTTTGGCTATGATACCATGTTTGAGTAATCGATACTCTGATGTGTTATTCCATAGAGCCCTCGGGTCTCTTATATTGGGAGAAAACCCTTGGGTAAATTACAGAGTCTTACAAAATATAAATAGAAATTACGGAACAATAAAACGTGACATATATAAGTCTCTACAGGTAGGGTATGGTGCGACAGGAGTGTGCATACAATGATTCTTCAACTTGGTATATATTTACAAGTTATTTCATGTTGTAAAACTTGAATGAAATCCATTCTCAAATATCTATAAGTCAATTCTTCAAAAAAAGTCTATAAGTCACGAATCAACATTAATATCATTATGTTCGAAATGATCGATATATGCAATATAAACTTTATAGATGATCGATATGTGTGATCTAAGAGTATATTTGTAAGTTATTTAGTGATCTAAGAACTTAGATAAACTTTATTTTCAATATATATATAGGTCAACAACTAACAATACAACCGTATCGATATATGCGATATAAGGTTCATAGATGATCGATATGTGTTATCTAAAAGAGTAAGAGTACATTTGTAAATTATTTAGTGATCAAAGTACTTGTATGAACCCCTTTTTTAATATATATAGTATGTCAACAACTAACAATATCAACGATATGTTCGATGTGATCGATATGTGCACTATAAGGATCATAGTCCTCATAAATGATATATATGTATTTTCTAGGTGTATATTTGTAGTATTTCATGTTATAAGAACTTGAATGAAATCCATTTCCAATATTTATAAGTCAAGAATCAATATTAATATCGATATGTTCGATATGACTGATATGTGCGATACCGATATGTACGATATATGGTCTATAAATGGACCGATATGTGTGATATAAGTGTGTATTTGTACGTTATTTGTTGTTTTAATATCTTGGATGACCTTAATTTCTGAAAATATGCCAAAAAAGGCTTTTTGCGCCATTTTCGACATTTCCACCGATATCGTCGATATATCCCGATATATCCATTTCCGGGCGGACCGAAACGATATCGATATCGATACGGCCTTCCATGTTTTGAAGCGGGAGGTGACCAAAGCATAGATGCCATGTGTACGGTGTGATTGATCCGGGTGAGTGGGAAGAGACGCCGGCATATGAATTCCAGACCAGACGATAGAGACCATTCTGCTCAGAGCCACAACCAATCACCCTGCCCGTTAGTATGTCATGAAAAATGTGAGACGATGGGTCAAATATAACGCGACAATGCAAATCATTCGTAATCTGACTAATGGGTAATAGATTCATGGGAAACCTAGGAGCATGTAGAACATTCTGTAAATGCATAGACGGTGACAAGGTGATCTCCCCCCTGTCCAACGATGGGGGAATGAGTCCCATCAGCTATGAGCACTGAGTATCCAGGTGGAATGTCTCTGTATGACTCAAGTCTATCTCTGTGACGGCAAAGGTGATGGGTGGCGCCGGAATCCATAATCCAATATGAGAGATCACGACAGGAAGTAAAAGCAGTAGCACTACCTGAGGTACTGGCAGCGACAGAAGTACTGGCAGATGCTGAAGTGGCAATGTTCTAAGATCTACCTGGAGAATCAGTAGATATTTGATGCATAATATCACGTAGACGCGCCACAAGCTCTTCGAATCGGTGATCTGAAGTGGATGCCGACGGAGATGTAACATGCCCAGCTATACGCGCTGATGCTGGAAACCCATGCTTAGAATAGCATGTATCCTCGGAGTGACCTGTGTGATGACAGAGAGTGCACGGTTGGCGAAAACGACCTCCTCGACCACGAGGTCCACATCACGAAAGGAAGACTGACCACCTCTCCCTCGCGATACAGCAATCGCCAACGGGGGTGGAGTAGATGTGCTGGAAGAAACAGAGATGCGACTGAGCCTCCGGTAAACTTCCTCCATAGGAGGAATAGTGGCATCGGTAAGAATCTGAGAGCATGCTGCCTCATACTCTGGATCAAGTGCTGCTAGTAGTACTCCCACCATGATAGCATTCCGGAAGGTCTTCTGCTGCTCAGGAGTAGCCGTGAGGGGTATAGTGCTATATAGTTTCTCAAACATCCCCTGTAGGGACGTATACAAAGAGTGAAGTGGCTGCCCATTCTGCTTCATCGTGAAAATGTCATGCTGGAGCTGTAACATCTTGGTCTCGTTCCGCACCTGTGAATATGTGGCGGCCAGTATATCCCACATCGCCTTGGTGGTGGACTGATGGAGGACATCATTGGGAATCTCCATCGATAGTGTTCCTGATGGCCAAACCTTGGCATATGAATCATCGACCTCCCAGGAGGCATATATCCCAGTCTTCTCTGCCGACTCTTCCTCGGTAAGTATATGCTTCTTACCGTTCGACTTCATGAGACTCATGAACTGCATCGCCCAGAGCTCATAGTTCGTCCCTTCCATCTTGACTATTGACGCGGAACCTTTGAATGCGCCTGTGGAGGGCATATCGACTTTGTTTTCTGACATGTTGCCGGAGACGAAGAACCATGGATTGTAGACGAGAAACCAATGTCTACATAAACTTGATAGGATTTGAGTGCATATTTAGACTTTATGTACTCAAATCCATGGGGAGATAGCGGCTGACAGAGCGCTGGCGACGAAGAGAAGAGAACCCGGCGGTGGGGGTCCCCTACGTTGAGAGGCGCCTGCGTTGAAGGCCGGCGGCGTCAAAGGACGACAACAAGGAAAGTGTCGGCGGGAAGGGGGGGTTGCCGGTGGGGAGGAGCCGGCTACGTTGGGGGGTTGTCGATTACGAGGAGGGGGTGCCGGCGAGGAGGAGGTGGTGCCGACGAGGAGGAGGGGGTGCCGGCGGCGTTGGAGAGACTCGACAGCGACACTGAGGGTTGGAGTGAGAGAGATAGGGGTGGCGGCGGGATGAGGCTTTTAGGGTTAGGGTTTTGGCTCTGATACCATGTTTGTGGAAATGAGCAATCTGTTTATTCCATAGAACCCTAGGCTCTCTTATATAGAGAGGACCCATGGGTAAATTACATAAGAGGCTATAGAGAAAATAAAAGTAGAGAAAAAGGTACACCAACTACAAATATTCTCTACAGTATTAAAGAGACCAAATATACAAATGGAGAAAATAGAAAGGATAATTCTTAACATGAAGCAAGAGTGGAATATTCGTCGGTGCTTCTCTTAACTAATAAGAGCAAATTTATAAACAAAAATGTGTGTGTATGAGAAAAGGGATCTTACACCCGTGGGTGTAGGTAACCTACACCCGGATCATTTTTTCATGATTTATTTTTTTTGAAATGGAACTTTGGGGTAATTAGATCATTATATATCACCATGATGTTATTTCAATTTCAACTGAATATGAGACTTTTGTGAACCCCCGAGGATCTGGGTACCCGTTTACGCTACTTTCACGGCATTTCATTCACACATGATCACACAATTTACAGAAAAACAGGGAAATTTTTTGCGCGGATAATTTTCCACATGGCATTCATATCCACAATCATACCCACAAATTAATAGAGACAAATGGCACCAAATCTCATTTCATTAATTTCCATATAATTTTACAACATGTACAGTGACTGACAGTACATAGGGTATATCTCAAAAAATCTAACTGAACAGAAGAGAAGCATAAAACTACATTATCAACCGAACAAAAACTGAGACAAAATAAACCATACCGTCTAGTATATACCCTGTCTCCAGAGGTCATCAACCTGTTATTGTGCTAAAGGCTCCTTGCCTGCCATGCGTGCAAGGAAGAAAAGGCATTAGCGGGCGCTGGTACTTCCCAAAAGCTTATATATATATATATAAAATCAACAGGCATTTTAATGTTAAAAAGTAACAAGTAGAAAGGTGGAACAAGTACAATTTACATCTACTTGCGTAAGCAAAAAGGTGTTCAAGTTGTTTGTAAGCATCTATCATGATTGCCCATTTACCCAACATTTCCCATATATAACATATTTACTGTAGTTGAATATTCATGAATATACGAGTGTAAATATATATCATTATTTTCTTCAGAGATCATAATTGTGAGTGGTGATGGAAAAGTTTGAGATTTGAAAGATTTCTTGATTTATTTAGATTCTTAAGTCTAGTGGATAGTCTGTGGTCTAGGTTAGTGTGTAACCTCACACTATAACTCTAAGGCGTGAATAATGCCTTAGGGTTGGGGTGCCTCCGTAGGCATGCGGTGTAGTATAATGCATCCTAACTAATTTCCCAACACGTCCGCTAGCTTAATGAGATTTCGAATTTGATTACAGTTTTTTTCCATTTACTCAACTTTAATTGTAATACCTTAAAACCTCAAGTGCAACTGTCTCAGATGTAACTCTAGATGATGTAGATATAGCGATGGATGATCTGGATGTAAAATCAATACCTTCAAACCTCAGTGCAACAACCTCAATTGTAACTCTAGATGATGTAGATATAGATATGGAGGATCTGGATGAGAATCGCCAAGTCTGTTGGCGAAAAAAAACTCAAGCGGTGAAGAAGCCAACACAAGGGCTCTTCCGTCTCGCCCTCAAATTGGAAGCGCGGTCCAATAGAGGGATAGGTCTACTCCAAAACTACGCCACTGAGACGGGTGAGAGAGACTTCCCGGAAAAGTCGCTCTAGAAAACAGTCCGACCGGTAACGGGCAACCGAGCTCGTACGTAAAATTGAAAACTAAGGATCCCCCGCCTGGGTATCCTAAAACAGAGGGTCAGCGGAATGGTCTAAAGTCGGGATCCCAACGAGGCGTAAAAACACTGCGAGCTCACGTAAAAACCGAAGAAGGACTGGGATCCTAGACCCGCGCATTAAGCGGGTGCTGCCCTAATTGGGCTTCCTATCTCCCGCCCAGTTGAGGGTCACCCCGCCCTCGTACGGTCAAGTATAAGAGTCAACATGACCGACATAATTAATTGATATCACTGATTTATCATCATCGATTTTGACTTTCAATTGATAAGATATTGCCATCTACATCACTGCATCCCATAGCATGTACTAAATTTCCATTCCTTAAGAACTTCAACCTTCGAGATTTACCTTTTCGAGTCCTACATACATGGTCCATAATAGTCAAAATTCGAATTGCCACAAATGAGAGGAAACTAGTTTATGTACATTTGTTGACAACATTTATCTAGTACCATATATTCCCTATAGTTGCATTAATGCAGGCTTTTATTTTCTATAAGTAACACAATCATGGCATGCAACAATAACCAATATGGCACCTGGAGGGCTTAAAAAATTTAACCAGACAATGATGTAGAATATAGTATATAAGAAGTATACAACAAATGATCTTTGAACTGCAGGAGCTACTTTAGAAGAGTCAAAATATTAGAATACTAATGTACATAAAAATCCCCCATTTTATTTACTTTTTTATTTAGAACAGAGAAAAGGATGAAATTATAAAAATATCAAAATGATTTATTTATCACTACTTTTGCAGAAAACAATATAGCAATAACCATAACCAGAGAAACGAATTTTACATTCTCTGTTCACAGCTTAAATTTTAAAGACATGATCGTGAAATAACAAGTGAGGATCATAAGGTACAACCAAAGCATTATAAATTTATAATGCTATATTCAATTGTGTGGTCAGAACATAACATGCAGAAAAAGATCCACAATAGACGAATCTCTTTTTAGTTATAATGAAAAATTTATTAATATTCATTTTAATACCATATATACTTTTAAATATAGCCAAAGATTACAGCTTTTGTAAATCATTAGGTCCCAACATTTCCATGGTTTAATGTGCAACATCTGTATATTGGCATAGTTAAGTTATGCAACAATTAGTAACGTAACTAAACCAGTGAGATATATTACATGGATCTCATAGCCCTTATATTACTTATAAAAAATATTATAAAGCTTATAATAATGCCAATCGTTATTATGCATGATCCAATATTCTTCGTGAGCATCTTATGTGCATGCATAAAAATGGTATTGAAATATAACACAATAAGATAGTCGATTGTCCCACATCCAGACATGGATATTAACATTTTGTAAGAAGCTTGATATATGGTTTACAGTTTAAAAAAAAATTAATCATACTTTCCCCGTAAAGCAAACAGGAACCATAAATCAAAATTCCTAAGCTCTACTCTAATCCCAACTCTAGCAAATATGTAATTAATTGTGCATTACAACATGCTTGGCAGCAAAGGGGATTGGGGATTGGACTGTACTTAATTCGATATATATTTAGAGCTTTAATCATCTTAACCCTAAACTGAACCCAAATTCCAGGGTTTAATTTCTAAATCAAATTTCCAGAATTTAATTTTGAATCAGAATAATATCAAAACTGAATCCCAATCAATTTTCTAGCAACAAAAACTTGTGTGGATCTCATGCATGGCAGCAAGGGGTGGGGAAGGAGGTACATATAATCTAAGTGAAATAAGCATGCATGGCAGCAAGGACGAGGGGAGGGATGTACCTATTTGG
The DNA here is from genome assembly GCA_037367405.1 of Ottelia alismoides. NCBI lineage: Eukaryota > Viridiplantae > Streptophyta > Magnoliopsida > Alismatales > Hydrocharitaceae > Ottelia > Ottelia alismoides. Next base: position 942,575 of record JAZKJV010007890.1, on the reverse strand, counting down.
ATCTCCTACATGGAGATCAGATTTGTTTTTTTTGCATGCAACAACTCCAAGGGGAAGATGGGAGCTTTTCCAGCAATAGCAATTGCAAGGAAAAGGGTTGGAGCTTGTCCAAGAGCAGCAACTGCCAAAGGAGGGATTGGATCCTCTCCAGGAATTACTCCAGGGCTTGCTGGACTGCTGCAGCGGAAGGAGGCAGTGGCTTCCTCGGTGGACTTTAAAGAGAGAAAACGGGAGAAAACTTTGAGGAAGAAGGGGGGCTCTTGATCTATATATAAAAGAGAAGGGGGAGTTAAAGGTGACATGTGGAATAACATATATGTCAAGTGGACAGAAATGAGGGAGACAAGTGGAGGGTCATAAGACCAAGTGGAAAGAAGGAGAAAAAGAGACAACCATACGGTTGTTCTGGAATCTGCCACTGTAGCAGAGTGATAAAAAATTTTATTTTTATTTTGGCCAATTTCTCCTAATTATATAAGATGCAAAAATTGTCCGCATTCGCGCCTCGCTTTTCGGATTCCGATGCGAAATGTCTTGTTTTGATCGTCACTGAACGACGATCAATATGAGTATAATATTGATATACTTCCGATCGGGTTTTAAATACCCGAAATTTTCGGATACGTTTTTTGTTTAAGATTAATTTTGTGATTTAAAAATATCAAACGACCTCCGATTGACGAACGGTCAATTCCGTTGGTCTTGCTTCGTCGAATCGGATCTAATGACGATCTCGATTCATTTTGCGGTTTCTGATTTTGCGTCGCGGCTTTTTCGTGGCGCGCATTACGATGCGACCGATTCTTGGTCAGTTTCACCCGAACAACTTTTGATTTACGATCAATTGATCGATTTAGGTTATCTAATGTTGTCAGATAATTTTATTGGGTTAATCGGACCTTATTCGGGTCGAGTTCGGGTTTGTTAGAATCCGGATGTTAAAACTTCTATCATCTCCATCAAGATCATCAAATTTTAACAGTCTAGAATTGCTGAAAATGACCCATTCTAGATGAACATGTTAGGAATGTTTGTTTTGCATGAAACTTGAAACACATATTCCCCTTAATAATTTATGTAAATCCCCCAAAGATATTTTTGAAAAAAAGCAAAAAATGATGAGAAAAAAGGTCGGGTGCAGGGAGTTACCTACACCCTCGGGTGCAGTCTCCCAGCTCCATATATATATATATCTTTGTATGTATGTATGTTGTCGGTGATTTCACAAATAATAGATTCAAATGAAATAAAAATTCCATTTATCCGAAATAACATCTTAAGTTCAACGTATCCAAAATAACAACTTTAGCTGTAAAATATCGAAAATATAATTATTAAACATAATTATTAAATAAGAACAACAAACATCATATGTTATGGATATGATCATGTGTTATGAATATGAAGTGAACGTCAGTAACATTGGAAGTAAATTATCCAACAAAGAAGTTATCCGGAATATTGTTAATTTATAATTTTTTAGCATTGATAATGTGTATCCATTTATGTGCAATTGTTTATCAATTATCTTTAAAGATTTAACATTATTAAAAATTTGACATTATGGATGGGCAGCTTATAATATAAATAATGTATTTGACAAAATTCATTAAATGGTGTCCAGATATTATGTAACTTTAGGATGTTATTTTTAATGTTTAAATCTTTAAAAAATGGTATCCAAATTTTTAATGCTCGAGAAGGAAGAGAAACGATGGACTCCTCGGTTGGAATTTGGTGCAAAATAGAGAAGAAAGAAGGGGGGTTGGGTTGGTGTTATAAATAAGGAGGGGCTGACATGAGGGGGTTGCGAAGTGGAAAAGAAAGGAGCCAAGTGTTGAGGCTTACTCAGTGCTGGAATTAAACTTAAATTAAATTTATTATTATTATTTTTAACCACTCTCTCTTATTTGACATACCAAAGTTACCCATATTTGCACCTCGAATCTCCGATCAGTATCTCCTTTCAACTGTCTTTGCATGATGATCAAACGATATAAATTTCATAAAATTCAAGATGGATACATAAATTGACGAAATATGGTCTTGATTTTTGATCAAAATTTTGCGATTTAAAAGATCGAACGACCTCCTATTTACGGAAGGTCGATTTTGTTGGTCTTTTGAATCGAATTTTATGATAGTCTCAGTTTGTTTTGCGGTTTCCGTTTGCGTCACGGCTTTTCTGATGACACGCATTGCGATGCAATCAATTTTCGATCGATTGATCTCAAACGAATTTTGATTTGCAATCTATAGATCGATTCAGATCATTTAATATTGATCGATAGTTTTATGGGATCAAATGAACCTTAATCGGGTCAAGTTCGAGTTATTCGGATTTGGGTGTCACACTCCTTAACTCTGCTAGTAATTATAAAACAGTTTACTGATGCAAATTTTTAGCCGTCTGATTGTACCTTTTTTGTATCCGTTGATATCCTAACGATGCATATGACATTGTAAGGTGCCTCCTCGTCTTTTAACACCCTTTTGCAAATGTAAACCATCTCCTCCTTTGTTCTTGTAAAATGAGCCCCCCTCCCGTCTTTTCAATATATCAACTCTTGTTCTAAATTCAAGATACCTACTCTTTCAATCTTTCTTGTTCATTAGCACTCGTAAACTTATTCATTTCCATCACGTTATCTAGTGCTAATGTCTTTTACGAGCTCACTCTGATGGTCTCTATGTGTTCCCTCCTTCTGAGTAATGTAAAAGTCTTTCTTGATGATTGTTCAAGAAAGTTTACATGCTGTGTATAGGTTTCTACCACACCCGTTGAAAGTTTTAAGGTAAAGGGAATATGTAATTCTGATTGTAGTGTAGAGAGGGAATATTATAACGCAATTCTAAATCGCGATTTTTATTCACTTGGATTTCCATTAAAATTCTTGTTTTATTGTGAAGTAGTTTTTAAATCTGCACTTTATTTGGTGGCATAGTTCAAACCCCTTTTTTTCTTCTGCCATGTAAACCATTTCACTTGGAACTTTTGCACCTAGGTTTGTTGTACTCACTAAAATAGAGGGTTTGAATGGATGTAAACTTTATTTTGTTATTGTTGATGATTTTTCTCATGTCACTTGGATGTTCTTCTTAAAGAGTGGGGAAGTTATGGGATAAGAGTAAATTGCCCACTAAGATTTCCAGGAGTAGGGGAGTTACAGGATTCTTCCTACCACGGGTAAGTAGTATAGCAACAATCAAGAGCTTCTCGTCATGTATTAAACCTAAGGGGGATATGAAAAATGTGATTAAGGTGATCACACAATTAAAACCCTTTATTTTGTTGTGCATATAATCTCAAATTTGCCTTGATGCACTAGGGGAACGTCTTAGATCATGAAGAAATGGATGGTGACGAATAATTTCTTATATCAAAAGGGACATTTTCAAACTTCCAAGCACAGGGTAGGATGGATAATCCACTTGACAGGACATGAGATGCTATTTTCTTTTATATGGTACTATATGTGCAAGTGAAAAGCTTGAATTTTGCCTTTTTGCAGTCTCTCCATTTGAAATCTGACTGTTCAGGTCTACTATTTCTTCCTTGGACCAAGTTTTGTGTAAGTTTCACCCCATGTGCTTACTGCCAGTGCTGCAAATGCTAGATATGATATACCCTTGAGAGGATCTAGAGAGAATTGCACAACAATAAGTGCATGTGTGATGTATGTTTAGTTGTTTACACACGCTACTAATTTCATAATATGGACATACACAGGAAATGATACAAATCTATAGAGCTAAGTGGCATGCCTTCCTACAAAAAATAGTGAACTAAATTGTTCATGTTTAGAGAGAGAGAGAGAGAGTTTTGACTCTAATTTTTTTTCGAAAATTTCCCGTTCTCTCTGGATGGTGTTTAAAATGTGCAATATGTTTGGTCCATTTTTCTGTAAAGCTAACATGAAAATGACGGTCCAGGGAAAATCACACTTCTTGCAGAAGGATGTAGAGGTTCATTATCCGAGGTATGTTTGGCTTCTTGAATTTCATGGGAGAGAATCGGCTTTTATTTTTGTCCAATGATGTACTCATTAATTATCTACTATTCTGATAGAAAATAATAAAGCAGTTCAAGCTACGTGAGAAAGGCCAGGGGCAGCACCAAACATATGCTATAGGTATAAAAGAGGTAATTGTTTTAATTCGACACAGCTATTTAATTTTTTTAGCCAAAGGATGACCACTATAAGTTAATAATTATCTGTTGGAGTATGCATCACTTATGTAGTAGAAGGGTAACCATATTCAGTGTTTAATCCTACATCTACCAATGTTGGGACTTGGAGGGTCTGTGGAGGCTTTATAAAAAGCCCCAATCCCCTGTATCAGATGAGAAAGTTGAACGCAATATATAACTCTTTGAGGCCTTCTCCTGTGGTTTCATCTCGCTCCTTAGGGAGTAGGGTTCCACATTAAATCACGTTTTCTTCATGTTCATATTTATTTTTTCTGATTCCGCTTCAGCATTGTATTTTCTAACAAAGGGAAAAGATGGCAAAGTAACATGTGGTGTCGTAGAGGAAGACCACCGACAAGTAAAGTTCATGGCATGCAAAATCCCAGCATTGGCAGGAAAATATCCATATCCACTTTCTCAATGGATACATGAGGTCTGGGGCTTCTTATATAACGTCCTCTAACCCTCCAATTCCCACCACTGGTAGATGTGGGACTAAACAGAATGATGTAGTAAATGGATCTTGGAAGGATCCATTTCCCGGTCTTGCATATGGCACATGTACTCCAACACCCTTAGAGTTGGAGTTCCTCCGGACTCTCTCTTTAGCAAGCAGATCTGTAGACATCTAACATGTTTGGAATTGCTTAGCTCGAAGCGCTCCATCATAGCTCCTTCCACTACCATTTGCGTTGGCCCGAAGCGCCCTAATATGAGATGTTTCTCAATCCACCCAAAATCGACACTTGTGATGGTTGAAGGGGCTGATCTGAAGTAAAAGTCCACAAGCTACTCAGACTCATGTCTCCAAAGGCCTCTATTGTTGTGCAACCCTCTTTGGATATGTCGATTTGTGCTCCTCCTAATAGTGTTCTATTTTGTGAGGATATTGTCAGAGACGCGTGTGTGATATGCACCACAAGATGCTTACTGGTTTCCCAATGATGGTCATATCATGGAATGCTCGCGGTGTGGGTGACGTAGAGAGGATGGGAGCGATCAAGAGACTCCTATCTGAATGGCGCGGTAATGTTGTCTCCCTTTGAGAGACAAAGATTTAGTTGTTGTATGGGTTGGTTTGGACATCGATAGGGGTAACCACCTAACTGAATAGAGGACAGTGACAACTACTGGTAGTGCAAATGGCTTCCATGTAGCTTGGAACTGACGGATATGGAGAGAACCTTAAGCGCATCACGGAAGCGTGAAGATCACATCATATGCTATCGAAAGCGACTAGTCGCAGTAGTCGCTCGGTATAACAAAATTTAAATATTTTCAAAGCAATGAAACTGCATGATCCTAGAATACTTCTCGGATCGTTTCATCTAAACCACAAAGTAGATATAGGAATAAATCTTGAAGCGTGGTTGCGATCGTATCTCTAAAGTAAGAGACCTCATGTCTCAAATCCGATCTGATGGAGGAGATGCTTGCGAGCGCGTTAATGAAACTCGCGCTCCTCGCAATCTTAGTTGATAATCCAAGCGATAAATCTTCTGATTTGTCTTCTTCATGAGCGGGGTGCACCGAGGCAAACGGAGATCCACAAGCGGTCGAAGCGGCAGCACAACGACGTGGTGACGACAGTAGTCCTCTCTAAGGTATAGAGTGGACGACCACTCTAATGGGAGAGAGAGGGCATGTGTGTATTGATGGGAAAGAGAGAGAGATACTATTCAAATGTTTTAAAATGAAGAGCTAGGGTTGCCTCTTCTTATAATATTTTGGGAGTCCATGGATCACAATCCATGGACAAAACAAAATCAATGGTTGAGATTGATTTGTGTTTCTTTCAATGGACATGATTTTCTTGTAAAAATACAACAATTAATCTAATTAAATATATATTGAATAATAATCAGTATAAAATAATTTCAGTTAAATCAATCAACCTTGGAGAAATAGGAAGGAGGCAAGTCTCCTTCCATAAAGGGGGTGGACGAGTACTAATCCAACTAGGACTGGTGGCCGTCCACCCTCCCTTATTAGGAAGGTAGCTTCCTTCTCTTAATACATGAGATCACACATCCCATGAAATTCTCCATAATTTACGACTACATTTGTTGTAAATTTATTCATACAGTAATTCTAAATTATTTTGTGAATATTGCATTCGTGCCATTGGAAAATTGTGAATCATATTCATATCCAAAATAAAATGTAAATTACATTTTCATTAAATGTCCAATGTGAATCCAATTCACATCAACATTTAAATTGTAAATGTTATTTACAAATCTCTTATATATTATACGTCACATTTATTATATATGAAATTAATATGGATTGTGATATCTACATTATTCATATCCATAATAATTAAATCGCATTTAATTACATTGGATCATCATTTTCATGCATCTAAATAATATGAATCATATTTATATTATTCATGATAATTAAATCACATTTAATCATCCATTTCTCAATGCTTGGATACACATTTATCAATGGAACTATTCTTGAACTCTTTCAAGGATAATGTGCTTTCTCCGCAGATACTTAGAGATAAGGACATGGCGATTGTACATTTCACGTATAGTGACTTGGATATTGAGATCACATCTCAAATCTATATGTTGGGGACCTCTCATAAATGCTGGATTAAATCAATGTCGTAGATCTAATCTTTTTTTTTATATGAAGGAGGGTGAATCCCCGCATTGGGGATCACCGCAAAAAATTCTATTAACGAAAATTTAAGTTACATTAACGCGAAAGCCAGAATTCATAGAGGGCATTACAATGATTTGCTACATTTATGGCGGAAAAGATCTTGTTGTTGAAGACAAGTTCGTTTCTACCCAACTAGATAGCCCATAAGGCCGCAAAATGTTTGGCACAATCATCCGTGGAGTTGTTGCCAATCGTCCAGATTGCACCCCAGAACGTCGCAGCACCGCCCATTGGCAGCCAGGGGATTCCCACCGCTCTCAAACCTGTTCAGATGTCGGACACCTGAAGAAAAGGTGCTCGACATCTTCATCCGAACCCTCGCACCTGTCATATTGAGCATCGACCACCCCCAACATTCGCCTCCTCCTAAGTTCCTAACCTTGTTGAACACCCGTCCTCTCCTCAAGCACCACAAGAACACGTTGACCCTACAGGGTACCTTCGATGCCCAAACCACGTGCATGTCGCGGCAGAGCTCCTCATCCGTGTCAACAGTAGCCTGCCTCAATGCCAGATAAACTTTCTTGATAGAGAATTTCGCTCCCCCCAAAGGAAGTGGTCCCTTCCTCTCGAAAGGTTTCCCGGAGGGGGGATGGCAGCCTGCAACCCAAGGTAATCCTCCAAACGTTGAGCGGAAAGATCCGCCAGGAAGGTCGAAGTCCATGACCCCGAGGAAGCCACCTGAGCCCGAGAACTGTCCTTCGTAGTCGAATGAGCAAATTGCCTGGGGTATCTGTCCTACAAAGCACCCTCTCGGTCCAGTCATCTCGCCAGAACCTGAACAACATGCCATTGCCAACTTGTGGACAGAGGTTAGGCGCTATGTTTGGTAAGACCGGTCGTATATCGGCCCACAACGGAGATTCAAAGCGAATTCTGGCCGCATTCAAACTAGCTACAACGGCCCCATAAATCCTCCTTATTAGTCTGATGACAAGAGAGTTTGACGGCCCCCATATTCGCGTAATCTATTTTGCAATTAAAGCCTTATTTATGCATTCAACGTCATGTATGCCAAGACCATCGTCCTTACACATCTTGGTCACTTCCTCCCAACCAACCAAGTGCACACCACATCCTTGTTGCTTCCCGTCCGACCAGAAGAAAGTTCTCATCAGGGTCTCGATCCTCTTCCTATCCCCTACCAACATTAATCTTGTGGAATGGAAAAATATGGGAAACAACCGACAGAACGTGCTTTAACATGATTAGCTTCCCTCCCCTCGACGTAATGACAACCTTCCATCCTGCCAGGCGCTGCTCAAGTCTCCGAACCATATCATCCCATTCCGCCTTCTTCAGCTTCCTTGCAACCAACGGAAGGCCCAAGTAGCGTATAGGGAGAGCATCCGGTGGGCACTCCGTCGACCCTGCCAGTTTGGCACTCTCTTATCGCTCATCCCGAATGTGATCATTGCCGACTTCTGTTTATTAATGTCGAGGTCCGAAATATAGCGAAAATTTCCTACCACTCGTACCGCAGTATCATTCTGCTACTCCGTTCTGTCGAGTAAGATAATTGTGTCGTACGCGGTTTGTAGGAGGGGGACCGAGATGTTATCCTTGCGGAAGCCCTCACACCACCCGCCTTCGACGACCCACCTGAAGAGCACGCTCAAGGCATCCGCCACAATGACGAAGAGCATAGGGGCCAACGGGTACCCCTGTCGCACCCTGCATTGCGGCTTGAAAAATCCCCCCTCCGGTCTACCATTCTTTAATGCTGAAAAAGAAGGGGTAGTGACACACCTCTTCATCCAGTCAATCCACAAGGTCGGTAAACCGTGCCGACACTGGGACGCCCACAAGAATCTCCAATCGATGTTGTCGTAAGTCTTGGAATAGGCAATCTTCTACAGTGCCCCTCTCGAGTTCGTCCTCCTCCGCTTGAGACACATCTCCGAAGCCATGACTAGGCCATCTGCCATCTATCTCCCTGGTATGAATGCCGTCTGACCCTCGAGCACCACGGAGTCCATGTCCCCTTTTAGGAGATTCGCCAAAACCTTAGCGATAATAAGATATATTGCATTCGAAAGTGCTACAGGTCTGTAATCTTCCACTCGAACAGGGGTGTCCTTTGGCAGCAGGACCAACAACGCCCGATTCACCTTCTCGAACCCTCTATTCCTTTCTCTGAACTTGTCAAGGTGCTCCATTATCTCCTCCTTCACAACATCCCAAAACTCCCGATAGAACAGAACAGGGAAGCCGTCCGGTCTCGGGGAGCCATCCGCATTTAAACCCCCAATAGCCCTCCTTGTTTCCTCCTCAGAGAAAGGTGCCAAGAGACCCTTAGTCTGTGCATCCGAGAGAGTTTCAACCCTTCTCCCCACCCAACCCCAGCCGTGCTCGTCCTTCCTTCTCGACGTCTCGATGAAGTAGCCTCGTAAGGCGCTCCTAATTGCCGCCTCCCCCGAGATACGAGCCCCCACGTCAATCTCGTGTAACCGGTTCCTTCTTTACCGCCCTGAGGCAACTGCATGGAAGAATCTACTGTTGGCGTCCCCTTCTTTTAACCTTTTCTGTCTTGATTATTGCCTCCATTCCACCTCCTCTTTGCAGTCCTCTAGACGTAGTTCCTCCAGTAGCGCCTCCCTTTCAGCGAACTCCACCTCATCTAAGACTCTCGCGTCGTCCACGGAGTCAATCCTGGAAACCCCAAGCATCGCCTCCGTCCTTCTAGCCTTCCGCCTTGTCCTCGCCTCGCTTCCGTACGAGATCAAAAGGGTTCTCAGGTTTTGAAGCTTGGTAGCCACCCGTGAAACAACTGACCTCTGGAGTCCAACCTCTCCACTTCTCCGCCACCGTCTCCTTGAAACCTTCCTCCAACAGCCAGCTGTGCTCAAACCGGAAAAAGAATATACTCTTCTCGACCTCTCCCGAACACCAGAGGATCATAGTGTGGTATGAGTGGACGCGCAGGAGCACGTGTGCAAAAGAGGGAATCTCTCCGACGCCTCCGTAGATAATAGGAATCTGTTTAGCCTTGATCGTACCCGTACATTCTGCCACGTGAACACGCATCTGCTAGCATCAATGATCGAACCCCAGGTTTTGAATCACCCTCCGAAGACCCTCAGAGCCAGGGTCCACCCCGCCACACCTCCGCGGGTGATCGTCAGGTAAGATGGTGTCATTCATGACCCCCACGATGAGCCATAGCCCCTCCAGGCGCACCATGTCGACCTGCACCAGAGAACCGTTGACGTTGCCCGTTGGTCCATACACCTTTGTAATGACCACAATAATTCCGTCCGACTTCCTCAGAGCTACAGTGAGACAGAACCGTTTCCTGGAGACCTCAAGTAAAACAAACATGTCTTTCTTCCATCCACTCATGACGCCGCCCGACGCCCCCTGATCCTCTAACTCTGCAAGCTCAAAATGACCCCCTCCATTCAATCCTCCTCTTGCCGATGCCGCTGCCCGGACAACTTAGTTTCCTGCAAGAGGAACAAATCTGCCTTAGCTTCGTCAATGATATTCTTCACTCCCAAGCACTTTTCCAGGTGCCCTAGGCCCCTGACGTTCATGGATAGGATCTTCATATGGAAACACGAGAGGTCTTCGAGGGTGGGATCAGCCCTAGGAATCCATCCACTTCCCTGTCCTGCACGTCGAATCTGTTTCGAAGAACCGTGCTAGTCGCCGTCGATGTCATTGTGCCAAGGGAATTAAACTCGGCTGTAAGTTGCTTCGCTGCGACCGTGGGCTTGTCCAGTCCCCTCCGATGGTCAATCTGTCCCTCCTCCCTTTCCATAGAAGTGGGCCTAAGGCTCCCGGACGCCCCTTCTCCAAGGGGTGCGACAACCATCCCGACGACGTCGCTAGGCTCCGGGCCTTCAAAGTTTGACTTTCCATGTGTGGCATGCAAGTAGTCCGATCTCGGATCCGTAGATGCATGCTGAGCCTGCACGAGCTCCGGATCAGGGTCCATATCAGTATTCAGATCCACTGCTCGCATCCGCTTAAGGGAGACCAAAGCCTGCCCGAGGGAACCCGAGCCCCCCACGAGAAATGAACCCGATCCGACATCCTTCATGACGGCCAGGTTCGGAAAACAAAAAGATACGGAGCGAAGATGCCCCCTTGGAAGTTCCACATGCATCGAACCAAAGTAAATTTCCCACAGTAGATGAGGCATCTCCCCAGAAAGATGCGACTGCTCCTCTCCCCTGCAATGTCTCACCCTCGAAACTTTCGACCGTTCGCCTACCCACCCCCCAAAGCATGTGCCCTTTTCCCCCGTACGAAAGCTTCTCGGACGGTAACACGTGATCCCCCAGCACCGGAATAGCCTGAGCCAGCGTCCTTTGAAAATTGTCGGTCCGAGGCCTGCTTTGTGGGCTAGCTTCACGGTCGTTCGCCACCGATACCAGCTCAATCACGAGCTCTTTACCCGTAAACTTAACCTTCTGCCAACCTAATCTTTCCATGCTGAAATTCCGCACTCTGAGCACGGGGTCCGGATGCTCCCCCGGGCTCCATCATGACGCTTCCACTTCAACAACCTGAGCCAGTGGACCCATCAACAAGGAAAGGTCGCTCCGCCCCGGAGCCACCAGCGGGACTCCCCTCTCGCGGATGCAGTCTAGAGTCCTAGGATAAATGATGCCATCGGTTATCGCCGGTCATCTTCAGCGCAGGCTTGTCCATCCCTCCTTTGTCTACCTCAATAACTCGCTGGCCTCGTCCTTGGAGAGCCCTCTCGCCATCATACATCAACAGGTCAAAAGGACGATGTCTCCCTTGAATAGGGTCGTCGAAATTAAGCCCACGTCCGAGGTAAGCCTGAAGAGAACCGTATGGCCGATTCCCTCACCTAAGCACCCGCTGAAACTCCCCTCCTGTGTCCGTTTAAGCTCCAGCGGGCACGAACTCCGTCGATGAGAAAACCCCCTGCACTGAAAACACAGAATTGGTTCCCTGCATTGACGAGCCCAGTGACGTAGGGAACCACAGCGATAACATCCCCTACTGAAGGGGTTGCCGAAGGCCCGCCTCGTCGGACCACGATCCCCGCTCCGACCGTGTTTGTTGTGGGACACCACCACCCAGTTGTCGTCGTCAGGACTCATCCCCTCTCCTCGGTCCCTAAACCCTAGAAATCTTGAGCCAAAACTTGAACCAGAGAATGTACTGCCCTCTGTATTAGTTGAGAAAGTGCAATGCAACATCGCGTAGATCTAATCTTCTCATTACATATAAATCATATTCTGATCAATGTCCAACATTTGGACTAAGATCAGATCACTTCTCTAATAAGAGGATTCACTAAAATCCAGACCTGTTTCATCACTCCCTCAGAATGGAAGCGTCATAGTTATATAGTCGTTTAGATCACATCACCCTTAGGTGTTCCTAATACATTTATATCCTGCATACTGGAAGACTTAGAATAAACCCGATGATATAGAAGAATTTTACACTGTCATCTTCAGGGTTTTATAACTAAGTTTCTCATTAGGTCATTGGGAATCGTTATCGATCACATGCTTTCCAAAAGCATACATCATACCTATAAATTCTTATCATGCTTCCAAAGCAAGACAACCATGTATGGAATTTGTTCGGTCCCAATACCTCATGAGCGAGCTCATGTCTTCCGGTTCACAAGTGAACTTGTATGATCCCTTTGAAAGATCGTATTACTCATATGCCTTTGTATGCACACCAGCTCGTCGGTGTATAGACCTTGATTAGGCCATCAACCTATCGGTCTGCCAAATGTACATACTCAGACATATAGCAATATATTTGTCTCTGGTCAGAGGATGCATCCATATATCGTGATAGTATACGACATAGGTCTTCATTATCTCGGTTTCATTAGGTCAACACTTTGACCTAACTTATCTGACACCTCTTAATCCCTATTCATATATAGAGGACCTGCATCAAGAGGTCGGTCAGATATCAACTTTCAAAGAAAGGATTGCCATCTCCTTCTCAGACTGTAGATCATCTCTTGACAATCATTTGACGATGCTTGATGAGTCCTCAATATGACTCCTTAGATATTCATTCAAGCACCAACTTCTATGATTCAATAATTGAACCAACAATTGTATGATTATTAAGATGGGCGTGGTTCATAACCCTAATTGTACTAAGGAGATCTTATAGTGCTTTCATTCATTTAATCTAAGACATGGAGTGAAATAATTCAATAATTTTATTGATGTATTAAACATTACAATAACATTTATGGTAGAAATAGTTCGCCTCGGGCTCACATGGATAACAAGAACGAATGACCTCTTTGAGTGGAAGGCTAAGCTTTTGGGCAGACACATGGCTTCCGTGCTATTGAAAAGTAAGAGATCTTGTGCGCACACAATCTTCTCTTGCGTCTATGGTCCCATTGGCCACTCGCTTTGCCAACACCTTTGATCTGAACTGAGAGCTGCCTGGAATTTGTATCCATCTGAGAGTTAGCTAATTGGAGGTAATTTCAATGTCACGCTGCTCTCTTCAGATTGTTTGCACTTGTGTGGGGGGAGGGGCAAAAAAACCAAGTGTCACCTAACTTTAGGGAAACTAATAATGGTATTCAGTTTGAGGTTTTGGATGCCTTTGGCCATCGCTTCACATGGCGCGCAGATCGCAATCCAGGTCTCATAAATCACCGAGGAGGAAAGATGATCAATTTGATATAAAGCTACAAATACTACATCAGTAGAACAAAACTCTCGAGCATACCGAACAATCTTAAAAGTGGCATCGATTTGCGTCTTTATTACATTAATGAAATGAGTAATCCTTGAATATACATTTGACTTACACTTCATAAGAAATACACATGACATGTAAATTCATCAATGATCACAATCACAAAATAATGGCAACAATCAAGACTATGAATTCCGACCTGGTTACTAGATGTCCATATAAATTAGATCAAATACCAAGGAAGGATGTTGATGGTCTGAAGTTGAAAATGAACTCTTCGTGAAGCTTCCCAAGCCAACATGACTGAACAATAGCAAATGCATTAAGTGGAGACTGAAGAGGATGGTTTACCATCCTTTTTCACGGCCACGACTAAGTGTTTTCCCTAGCTGAGTATCTCATCTAGCTCAGTACAAGAGAAGGTCACAACTTCCCCCTTTTTCTAATCAATCACTAACTATAGGACCTACTGTGTTGGGTCATTATATGTCCTCGTTGTGGTCTCTCCTACCATAGAAAGTACACTAAGTTTTACCTCTACCAGTAGAGCCAGTGGAATTGGTTAGAGTAATAAAACATGATTAAGTGAATTTGTCACATCCTCTGCTAAGATACTTCATCTTGAGTAATGGGAGAAGGCGACTTTCTCTGTTCTCCGACTAACTTTTGGGAGATCGGTGACCATCATATGTCGTTGATTTCGTCTATGATGATGATTTGATCGAACAATGGGTTTCCAATGATCGTGTATCCACTAGGGATGATTTCACCCTAGGATTCAACTTCCCCCTAAGACAGATTCACAATATATAGAGGAATAAATACAATGGTTTGAACAAACCTAACAATATAACAATTGTTTTAGTTACATGTTATGTTGGTAGTGAAGGTAGAGCACAATCGATGGCATACTATAGAAGGGTGAATCTACACTCGGTCTGGAAGCACTAGTGGCTAAGATGGCTGGAATTGCTAAAAGCATTCGATTGACCCATTGTTTGGAACTTGCAGATAATAGCGACGAGTTCCTAAGGAGCACTTCTTAGATAACACTAAAGAGAGATGGCATGGGCTTCATATGCTCATGCCATCAACAGTCTATGACATTGAGGAAAATTTTCAAATGGATTGACGATGCTAAATGATCCACATGCTTAGGCTACATGGGAGGCACATGTAATTGTAAGCTTCACATGAACATGAAGATACTTTAGGGATTCATATGCATAGGTGATGGTGATCATCACTTCATGGTTCGTCACTTCACAATGATGGTGATGAGGAAGACAACCCTCATATACACTAGATTAATCTTGTGCTAAAGACAACCCTCATACACCAAGGGGACTTGCAGGAGATCAATATTTCATTGGTGGAGACTTCCTCTAACTATTATCGATGATAGAGGACACTTGATCACCAATATAAAGGGTGATGCGTCTTCCTCTATGATAGATGTATAGTAATAGAGAAAATCTATATGCATGCGATGAAGATACCTAAGGTGATGTAAGATATGCATGGCTTTCTGTATACATATATAGTAGGGATATGGCATTAAGTGTTGACTGCAGTTATAAGAGTAGAGTCGCAATATAGTAGGGATATGACATTAAGTGTTGACTGCATTTATAAAAGTAGAGTCGCAACGTCATCCAAGGTTCCAATCCAAGATACTCTCATAAGAGCCCGACCCTCAACACTAGGACATAAACCATTTCTTGCATCAAATCCACTGTCTCTTTAGTTGTCAGACTTAAAAGTGTAGATGAAAGGCCAGTTGATGGAGGGCATATGATTGTGTCATTTCTTCTCTCCCTCTCATTGGAACAAGGATCCTCTTGAGTGCCTTATTAACTCAACACATGTATTTTTTTGTTTGTTGATCACCGTGTCCGTCAAAAGAAGTTAGAGTCGTTTGTACTTGTTTTCCTGGAAGTACACCGGGGTATGCCTTTTTTTAGTATACATTATACCTTCTACACCCAGACTTGTACCATTTACGATGCCGAGCCCTTTTTTGGTGCTAGCCCGACTCCTGGTCCTAATAGTGGTGGTCCAAGTGGACACTTTGAAATGGTTGGGAGCTCTCGCCTTTGGTGGAAACTCTTTGATATTTGATGTTGTATGGTGAGAGCTTTTCTTTCAACATTGATATTTCTTTTCTTTGCTTTGCTTTTTGGCTAGCTCCACTGCTTTTACCAAGAGTTGGCGCACACTGATCGACAATTTTTTTAAGATTTCATCACATCCTGGCACATAGGTAAATGTCAAGAGATAGTACAAGAACCATGTTCTCATACCGGCTAAAGGTGCTGACACTCAGGTTTCATGAAGCCTTCATTGATTTTATCTCATCCTCGAGCATCATCAAATCAAGTCCAAACTCGAATCCCTCGTCCCAATTCTTCAAGTGAAATTTCAACTCATCTCATCATAACTGCAGTCGTGTACGTGAGGTGTTGATCATATTTTTAAGGTAGAAACTAAGCATGCAATATAGCACACAAATCTTTCAAACTAGAGAAATGTGAATAATTAAGTGAAGGACCCTAATGACTAAGGCTGATTAACTCAAAATCTCAAGACCTCATAAACCAAGTGTTCTTGAACATCACAAGTCTTGTGTGGATGTGAATGTGTTAGGATTAAACCAACTTATTAGTTATTTTTTTGTGATTTTGATTTTTGTGATTTTTTTGTTTTTTTTCGTTTTTTTGAAAAACAAAGGAAAAGAAGAAAGATGTTTTCTTTTTTTTGAAAAAGGTTTTTGCTTTTTTTTTCATTTTTTTGGAAAAGTTTTTTTTACTAAATTTACCCACCCCGTAATTATTGTATAATATATATAAAAAATGTGAAAGTACGAGTTATGGGTAAAGTATATATGTAATATATACACACTCCCTATAATTGCATGTGCTATGTCCTCATGGCATCAGGTGATAAAAAACCATAGCTCGTACTAAGTATAAGTGGGTGAAAAGAATATAAGAATGTGGGAGAATACACAGTGGGCATCGGCCCCCCTATACTTAGTCTATGGTCAGCCTAAGTATTGGATAGAACACAAGATTGGAGAACCGATGAGAGTGGAAAAGAATATACAAGAAGAAAGGGAGCAACTCGGTTCACTCACCCCCTATACTTAGGATCTAGTCATCCTAAGTATAGCCACAAAATGAAAATGATACAAAACTGGGACGAGTGATGCGAATCACGGGGGAGGGAGGGAAATAAAGGAAGGAAAATCTATACAAGGAGGAGTGAGAATATACAAGGATCAAGAAGGTTTGTGACAGACCTTGCGGGAGAGAGGGGGTGGGTAGTATACACATGTGTCACTGTCAGAATCGTACTCCGAAGAATAATAATGAGATGTAGGGAACGTCCAACGAGGGTCGACACACGACTGCTTGCTCAAATATGGCTTCAGAACAGCTGAACTGAGCTCACTCATATAGATCACCTCATCCGGACCTGATGAGGACTCCTCAGAAAGTTCCTTCTTTGGTACGTCGAAGGTAACTTTCTTAGCCGATTTTCTAGAACCTAAAGTGTCAAGAGGAAGAGGAGAGTGATACATCTGGAGAAGATCGGGGGAACACCTCGAGGAATCAATACTCTTCTTCTTCTTACCAAATCATCGACTAGAGGATGGAGCAACCGATTTATCAAGATTGGTCAATTAGGTCCCAGTTGTCTCTTTTGGTCTTGGATGTAGTGAGGTGTTGACCAAAGGTTCATCATCAGATGAGTCACCATATGCATTGTAATACTCCTGCAGGTCAACACACGTCTCTGGTAAGGCATAGTGTTCTCAGTTGGCTTGGCATTGATTGGCTTATGAGTCAGATCATCTAAAAAGTCAAGGAAATCAGAAATGATCGTGTCTGACTGAAGGACAACTTCTGGTTGTGAGTCCTCTCTAGAAGCTGTCACAATGGTGGGGATGCAAGCAGTGGGTGATGTGGAGGTGTAGGGAGTCTTTGAACCAATGGTCGTCTGAACAGTCGGTATCTCAGGTGTAGTACAGAGACGGGACTCAACTGTCTCTCGAAGGTCACGACTGTCTACGACTTTATGGGTTACCTTAGAATATCGTGTGTCCTCAAAGATCGGGTGTAGTCGACGTGCTCCTAATGCAGTGAAATCGATCTCCCGAGTCTCGCAATCTATAGCCTTAGACAAAGGCTAAGAACGGCTTCCCGAGAATAATCGGAGACTGGGTGAATTCTTCTCGGTGTTCAATGTCAATGATCATGAAGTCTATCTGCAATAGAGAACCTTGGAAAGTAACGATGACTGAAATGGTTCCTCTCGACCGTTTAATGGACCGATCCGCCAACTGAATGATCTCTTTTGACTTCTTGGCAAATTCGAGTTTGAGCTTAGCAAACACAGAGGTCAGGAGGATATTAATCAGTGAGTCATCGTCAATTCTTGCATGGGTGAAGGTGGTGTCTTTGATTCCACAATCAAATCTAGGCAACCGCTTCACTCTGCGGCTCTTGATTTTTCTCCCTATCATCATAGAAATGGCCATAGACACTATATATTTCTCAGTCCTTCTCTTCTTTTCCAATCTTTTAGGCATCAATTTACTTCTCACAAATCTTTTAAGATCGGGAAAGTGTCAATGGCCATTATTAAGGGAAGCTCAAAAATCAACTTTCTATCCAATGCTTCCCTAAGTGCAGGATCCAATTTTTGTAGATCTTTTCCATTTTCAATTTTTATGGTATTTTTCGATTTTTCCATTTTTTGGTCTTTTTGATAGGTGAAGGAAGAATAGGAGAATGTACAGACTCAAGTTTTGAGGAAAAGTGGTTAGTAGAAGAGGGAGGTAGACGGGACTCCAGCTGTACTTGACGTGTGGTCAATTCGGTGTCTTCCAGGTTTTTAAGATTCAATCCGCAAAATTCATGATCCACTTTCATACCTGGACGCTTGATCGGTCTAAAAATGTCATCCTCCAGTAAGTTCTTATGACACATCATGAGAAAAGTCTGCTCAGTTGGAGGATACTGCTGAGAACTCGGGCTCTTATACTCAACACACCTTGACTCAGGTGTGTAATGCTGGGTTGAGTATGACCCTTCTGTATGGCAGGTGTTTGTCAGAGCCTCATAAGGTGTAGTCAGTAGACAGGGGGTTTGTAGATCGGTAGATGAATCCAATCCCCTGTATATGTCGACTCTCCAAATGAGTGATATGAAGGTTGGTCAATGTGGGTTCTATCACTCAGGTCAATCAAGTCAGGAAGATCGTATGGTGCAGGCCTCTCCATTCGGTTTGTTTGGTAGGTCGTATTGTACCCAAAGGTCAAGTCGGGATGTGTATAGGTCAACTGTTGTCCGATCCCAACTCGAGGTGAGAATGAGGTATGTGGGGTCAACTGATTCTGCCAATCATTCATCTCAACAGTGGCTTGCTTTTTGGTTTGTTCCTTAATTCCAGCAAGCGGACGAGAATATGGTGAGTCAATACAGAGTGGTTGTGGGTCAGGGGTGTAAGAATGTGGGGTAGGTGAGAAGGACGAAGAAGTGGAGAAATCAGTCGGAGTTCTGAATTCGCGGTCGAGGTATATGTGTGAAGGGGAATAAGAAGGTGGAGATGGTCGAAATATGATCGAAGAAGAGTGACGTGGATATGATGACCAATATTCTGACATCTTGGAAGGGAGATGGGACAATGAAGCGAATCGAGGAAGAAAGCGTGCAGGTGCACCGAATAACACACAAACAAACAAACACAAGAGCAAACCCTGAGTTCACCTACTCAAAACAGTGATGGTCGCAAAAGTCCGACCGCTTATTTTTTCAATTTTAATTAGGTGATAAATAAAAATATAAGTCCAATTACGCAAGGCTTAATAAGTAGGTTTTGGGCACTATTATAGGGATGCATCCTCACCTCTCAACAATTACAATAGCCAAGCATACAATGAGGGTTTTGCTCTCCCAAGACAAGTGTTAGTTTTAGTCAGTTTTTTTTGTCAACTCTGATTAGCAGTCCCGATTTTAAGTTAGGTTATCACTTGATTAGTCCACCAAATAAAGCACGCCTAATGATCAGTCCTGATTTCCTTTTAATCTAAGTTTCAAAAACCAAGGGGGTGGGGGTCGAGAAAAACCAATGCAAATAGTGAAAATCAATGATGCATGCTCAGTTCAGAAGACTTACAGTGATCCTTGCGCTCTACAAGCGGGATGCAAGGCAGAATTGAAATTTTATACTATATGATGCAAACGAGAAAACCTTTCCTATACAGGCAGTTCTATTAGCGACTGATGAACAAGTTAAATTTGACTAATAGCCTTGTGGTCTAAGTGCGTCTCGTTAAATTTGATGTGTGGTCGTAAAAATTACGAGCACAAGCAATAAAGATATTCTAATAAAAATGCTCTAAGAGCCGCGAGTGCAAGTCCTATTCTACGTCAATCAACTACACGACCACGAGCGGGTCAAATGTCCAGTCCTGATACAAGAGCGAGTTCTCAAACAAGAGCCGTTGTAAAAAGCGAATTACCTAAATTATTACAACAATTACAAAAAAAAATCTCTCTAATAAAATAAGATTTTCTTCCTCTTCAGCCGTCGACACATGTTAAGTCCGTCGACCTCCGATGCACTCCAAGTCCACCGGACCTAGCAAGGAAAATGAAATTTATGTTAGAGAGATAAAAACAAAATATATACAAGAATAAGTAGAGAAATAATTGAAAAAGAATGGACTAAATACAAGTTGGCTGGGGGGTCAGACTACCCGAGTGAGAAAACCTAAATCAAAATTTTCAAATTAATCCTTAAGCCGTTTACCTCTCCGGCAACAACGCCATATGATGGCTCGCTGAATACGATATATAATTTGCACACGTTGTAGTATGCGTACTTAGCGAATCAGTCAGAACCGGGAGAAGATCTCCGTGAAGAATGTTTCGGCTTTAATTTATATCCCAAGCAAGTCCGGGGTCGAATACAGGGAGGCAAAGGAACAACGTCGGGTTAATTCAAAAATTTAGATCTAGATTTCCAATGCGGATTTTTTTTATATTTTTTATGCAAAATAAATGCAAAAATGCACAATGCAGGTGAATTAAGACACTAAGAAAGCACACAACTAGGCCAAATTATTTTTAATAGGAAATTAATCAGATTTAGCATAATTGTATTTTTCCTTGAATATTAGTCCGATGATAAATACAAAACACATTTCTTGGGAATTTTAGGAATTAAAATGCAACAATTAAAAATGCACACTTTTATAGATTTTTCCACAATTTTTCATACAAACAGAATGCAAAAATTATGAAAATTTTACTGGAATTAGAACAGGATGCAAGGAAGGTAAGTAATTTTTTTTCGATTTTTCTGACAAATATGAATTTTTTATGGATTTTTTGATGAAAACAGAGTGACGGTGAGTAATTAATTCCTAATAAATCCACTTATCAAATTAGCCAGAGTACGAATTATCTCAAAAAGCTATTTAGATGAACACTCCGGGAGAGTTGAAATTTCACAAAAATATGATGTGCGGATTTAATTAAAAATCATTTACTAAAATCACTCCACAACTTTTTTAAGGCAAAGGACAATTCTATTTGATGAGAAATTTTGACAGTAGGCATCATTTATGATTTTTATGAAATTTTTCGAATAACTGTGAGTGAGATATGAATTTAATTCCTTATAACGAGTAAAATATGCAAAATTTCAGTTAAACAATTTTAATTAATTACCCATTGCTCACAAAAATCTACATAAACATCCAAGTGGTAGAGAATTAGTTGTTCAACATACTGACATTTTTCATTGAATAAAACGATGCAATATTGATGTCCAAATTAATAAGCAAACACAGGGTTGTCTATGCAATGCCGAAATTAAACTTAAACAACACAAAATGTGTATATGAGCACTTTTGGTATTAAGGAAACATACAGGGAAAATTGCAATTTTTACATGAATTAAAAGATTATAGGAAGAGGAAGGACCTTCTAACTTCCTTCTTCGATCAAAGCTAGGGCGTAGGGGAAGCGGTGCATGCGGCCGCGACGACGCAACGGCGGAGAACAGCATGCGTGTGGGAGGCGGTGGGCTGGCCTGGAGAATGGTGGCCGACGGCGGGGCGACCACGCGCTGGGGCCGTTGAGCGGAGGAGCTGGGGGCCACGACTACTGCACGGACCTGCAGGCAGCCGCAGGTGAGCGGCAGGGGCCGCCGATGGCGAGGGCGACGGGCCGCGCGCGACGGTGTAGGTGTGCGGCCGGCGGCCGGTTGGGCTCGAGAAGAAGGCAACGGTGGTGTGTGGGGGCCAATATTTTAATTTTTTTGATTGAATTTTTTTATTTTTTATTTTTTTAACAGGGAATAACAAATGAAAAGATGGTGGTGTGGGGATGATATGATGGAGGTGATGATATGGTAGTGAAAAAAATGACGTAATGAAACAACAATGAAACAAAATATTAGATAAAATAAAATAACAAGAGAAGTGAGGAGGAATACTTACCTGAATCTTCGTCAGATTTGCGGAGCAGCTACGCTGGGCTCCTGTCGTCGCCTCAATCCTATTGGAGAAATAAAAATCGGAGAAGCTACGCGAGCTCGATGGAGAACTCTTGACGCGGAGCGGAGCTCGGCGGATCTCGCCTGAAGGAGGTCGTCGCTTGAGGAAGATGCTTAGTCGTTGTCACCAACAAAACACTCTAAACTCTCTCCTTTTTCTATTAGAATGGCGGATGCGAAAAAATGTAGATGTGGAGATGAATCTAAAGAGAAGAGAAAGGGAGGTTAGATAGGTGGTGGAGTTGAATGGGAGGTTGGATGAAGAATATGGAGGGGAATGGAGGTTATTAAAAAATGGTGGAGTTGAATGGAAGTTGGTGGTAGAAGAGAAGCTATTGTAGAGAATAGGAAATAAATAAATAAATAAACTAGGCTACTAAAATACAATAAAAATAAAGAAAAGAAAAAGAGTGGAGAATTTACAAAAGAAGACAAACAACATGTACATTTTTTGTTGCTTTTCTAATTTATATTTTTTTATCTTTTTAATAAGGGATATTTACAACGGAAAAATACAATAAAATACTAGAGTCAAAATACAACACCATCATGATTTTTTGGTTTTTTAGTAATTAAGAAAGATAAAAAAATGAAGAAAGAATAAATATTTACATAATATACAATGTACATCTAGGTCCCAAAACCCAAATTTTGCAAACGAGCTCCTATTTTAATGAAACCACTTTCATTGCATAGATAATTTTCTAATTTGAACTTTAAAAGTAAGTTTGGTGAATTTGGAGTTCATACGGAGGAGGAATTTGGCCGGGAAGTTGGATTTTACGGCCTTTTCTTTTTGGGATCTAGGAGTATTTATTTGAAGTGAAATTTGTTTTGTATTTTTGTATTTTTATATACACGTTTATGAACAAGTTAGAGAAAGAATTAGCCAAAAAGGAGTTGAAATGAAATTATTAAAAATACATGAAGTTTTGAGCTATTTACAGGTGAAAAACTCCTTTATTTTGCGGCTTTTATTGTTAATTTATTTTGTACAATCTAATATATGCTAGTTAGTGTGTTTTATTTATAAGAGACATTTTGTTAATTTATTGATTTTATATACATTTATTTGGGATTTTACTCAGGGATTTTGCTAAGATCACAATATTGAGATAATGAATCGTGGATTCATCAATGATTGATGCTGGTGAGTTTTTTATACGAGGGTTAGAAATCAAATCGCACAATGCGCTAATTTAGGAATAATGGTTAATTATATTGATTATGAACCCTAGTCCTCTATAAATAGAAGGAATTTATGGTTTGGGAGAATAAGAAAAACTCGAAAATACCTTTAAAGTTTCAACAAGCTTGCAAAAGTCAGTCGATTAGTCAGCCCGACCAATCGAGTGGGAATCCGATCAAATAAGGCTAGTCGGCCGATGGTGTTGACTGCTGCTGGCTAACCCAAGTAATCGATTTAGTAGCATGACTGGTTGGTTGACTTTTTTTTTCTGAAGGTCATTTATGTTTTTCTTTGTTGTTATTTAAAGGAGTTTTTGCACCATAAACCCTAAAAACCTTGCAAATTACCTTCTTGACTCTGTATTCTTTGTAATTATCAACTAAACCCCTCAACCATGCTCCATCTTACAACACAATCCATGCCGTCTATTTTACTTTTATTTGAGTCGATACCTCAGGTTAATCTAACTAGAGATATAAGGAAAGGGGGGAGGCCGGGGCGGTGCGGGGGCATCACTAGGGAGGGGGTGGAGGTCGGGGGAGTGCGAGGACGTCGCTAAGGAGGTGAGGGCAGATGTTGGGGCAGTGTGGGTCAACGCCTGGGAGGGGGCGAAGGTTGGGGTGGCGTGGGGATGGTGTTGAGAAGAGGGATGGAGGAGGTCGGGGCGACGTAGGGGCGACACTAGGGAGGGGAACAGAGGCCGGTGTGTCGCAGAACAACCATCACCTTCTCGATCCCTCTCCTGGTTGTTGTCCAACCATCATAACCTTCCCCCTCCATCCATGATCAGTGGCATGATATTTGATCTCTATTCCATCAACCGATCAAGAGCTTGACTTCCATTCACCCTTTTTTCTTCGATTCGATGACACTGATCCACCATAGCAGAGCTCTCGCTCGATCCATAGAGATTTCTTGCAGGTACCTCAATGATCTAGACCGAGGCCAAGGAGGAAGCCATTAAGTCTTAACTTCGAGCAACAATATTGAGCACTATCACATCATTGGAGTGCACATACATCCTTTTCCTTTGGGTTCAGTCCCATCGACAAAGCTGCAGCTTGTAGCTCCATGTTCCACCCACATCGTGCAACATTGTGCTCTCCTTTGTGCTTCAACTCGTTCAAGGAGCTACATGCCGGTTCGACACCACGAGGTCATTTCATTTCTACAGGGAAGGCCACCAATCCCTCCATAAGAGATTCCTGTTTGCTCCTCTTCAGGCAAAGTTCATCACGCATGCTAACAATTCTGTGGGTTCATTGCCATCTCGATTGGAGACCCTCTTCCACTACTTATCTATTATACCCCAACGCTAGCAGAACCACCTCACGGGAGCCCTTCACCTGAGATCGGACTTGTGCTACACGAAGAAGTCCAAGCACCTTCTACAATTTTTGCCTTATATGATCTCCTCTTTAAATTTGGTCCATTGAAGGCAAATATACTAGATGCCGTGGCGAAGGGGGATGGAAGTCGAAGTGGGTTAGGGCATCATTAGGAATGGGGGCAATGGCTGAGGCGACATACAAAGGCATCGTTGGGGAGTTGGTCATAGGACGTGGTGGCATGGGGGAGGTGCTTGGGAGGGGCAGAGGTGTTGGGAGAGATTGGGGCAATGCTGGGGCGACTGAAGGAGGGTGGAGGAGGGGGAGGGGAGGACGAGGCTGATGGAGAAGGAAGTGAAAGAGGATGGACATTTGTAAATTTAATAAACAAAATGAGTAATATAGATATTTTGTTGTGAATCTGATTATTTTAACGGCCAAATAAATATGTTTTAACCATAGGGTCCATGGTATAAGAGTTAACAAGTTTACGGGGTTTAGGTGATAATTACAAGTATACATGCCAAGAATGTAATTTGCAAAGTTTTTAGGGTTCATGGTGTAAGAATCCATTTTTTTTAAAGTAAACTAAATCTAAGATGTTCACTGTTTGATTCGATTGTTTTTTAGTTTCATTATGATATAATTAAAAATAACCAAATTATGTAAACCGTCGATTAATTCTTAGTAATCCCATCGATTAAATACGGCTATTGACTTTTGCAACCTTGGGGGGTTACAACCTTATATTCTCTAACGTGTTGTTCTTTTTAACTCGTTCTTTTCTAGCTAGATCTAGGTGTCGATGAATATGGTTTAAAATTCTTCGATATACATTCACTGCAAACTTTTATTTTGTTAATGAAAATTAATTAAATGTTCTCCTTAAGCATACTAATCTGCAATTTCTTTCTAAATGTCACCTATTATTATTGTGGAAGAAAATGAGAGAATGAATGACTTGTCGCATTCCATGGGTCTAGGGTTTCTTATATAGTGTGAAACCCTAGAAAGCTAAAATGAGGAATTACATAAAGGATCCGGAAGGGTTACATAACTCAATGAATAAATAAATGATACAATCTAATAACATGATAACTCCAACACTCCCCCTCTAGTTGGAGCATATCTATCGATCATGCCCAACATGAAAATCATCCACGAGAGATGCTTCGTCAGCAGAGCCTTGATGAATATGTCTGCAAGATGAAGATCTGTGGAGTAGTGATTTTCCCTCTTCATACTGTATCATAAATAAAGTGACAATCAACCTTAATGTGTGTAGTCTGCTCATGAAATACTAGACTGGTGGCAACATATGTAACATACTTGTTGTCACAATACATGTAATCTCACATGTGTCTTGGACCATTGCCTGCACTCTGCCTCTACACTCGATCTAAAGACATTGTCTACTTCTTGCTCTGCCAAGTAACAAGGTTGGCACTAACAAACATAGCATAGCCTGTAGCGGATTCCTCAGGTGAACTGACATAACATGCATCTGCTTAAGCGGAGACATCAGTTTGACCGATGATCCCATATAAGAGCCCTCATCCTGGAGATCTCTTCAAATTTTGAAGGATCAGAAGAACATCCTACCAATGACTGTAAAAAGGTCTCTCCTCAAACTTCCTCTCGACTTTGTTACCTTGCGGTTGCATCGTATAAACCCCATCCTCGAGGTCACCATAGAGAAAGACATTCTTCACACAAAGATAAAAGATATGCCAATCCTTGTTCGTTGCAACTGAAAGAATGGTACGTATGGATCTCATTCTCGTAACTAAAGAGAATCTCAAAGTAATCCACCCCATAAGTCTGTATGAAACCTTTAGTGACAAATATGGCTTTCAATTTGTCAATGAAGACCGATATGCATGCTACAAGTCTAACTTCAGGGTGGGGGGGGGGGGGGAGCGGATACTACACAAGATCCTACGTGCCCCGGGATGTAAATGTGTCCATTTCCTTGTCCATGGCTTGTCTCCAACCATGGTCCTACAATGTGTTATGATGATCTCGGGTAATAGAAATGGACATTATACCATATGCAAATCTCTTATCACAACTAGATAAACCATGGATAAAAGTAAAATATGACATATGATGAAAAGTACATTGCCTCTTTGATTTCCAGAGAGCCATAGGATGCTCCTGAGGTACATCTGGGGACAATAATGGTGGGAGAACTTGACGAAGGCATATTATCCTGCAAAAAAAGGATCATGCAAAGGCACAGAAGCATGCATAGTAATGTGCTTGCGTTTATAAACGATTGGTAGTGGTAAATCCAAGTGGATGCCACTGATAGACTGTGTAAAGAAGCTAGTCTGCTCAAAGAAAGTGTCATCAATAGAAATATAGTAAGGATGCCCAACAAGATGATATCATCTATAGCTCTTCTGAGTGTGAGAGTACCCAAGGAAAACACACTTGATAGCCCTAAGTGACAACTTATCAACAACATGAAAATTATGGACATAAACAATACACCTAAATACTCACTGATAACGAGAAATTTGACTCATTGGGATACAATAAGGAGAGAGGAGTGTCCCCCTTAGGTGAGAAGATGGAACCTTGTTTATGAGGTGGACATTGGTAAGAATGGCATTCCTCAGTATGACTTTGGAATCTTCATCTGAGTGAATAAAGAACATGCAATATCAAGTAGATGTCTAATTGGGTTGGGTTGGGATACCCCTATGAATAGTAAACTGCGAGGAGGATTGGGAGGGTTGGAAGGAGGGGTACCCCGGGGTACCCAAACCCAACCCTGCCCAACCCTGCTACCAAACGAACCCTAAGTTTCTTTTCCGCTGCCCCATTTTGCTTGGAGGTATACAGACAAGAAGTCGGATGTACTCCCCTGAGAAACAAAGAATAATATCAAGTCCTGTTGGATGAGCTCAAGAACATTGTTAGTTCGAGTAATCTGAATACATGCTGAAAAATATGTTTTGATGTAATGAAAGAAACTCTTGACAATTTTATTATTCTTCGAATATTCCTTTATTAGACGTACCCAATAAGATACACTATAATCATCCACAAAACTACAAAATATTTGTGATGGCTTAAGGTACGGATCGGACACGACCCTTAAACATCACAATGGACTAAGAGCAATGTTCAGGAAATCGACCAAGTATACCGCATTCTCGGCCGTATACTCGTACTCGGAAGCCTTGGCGCTCCGAGTATGGTCAAATCGGCATCTAGGCGGGTCGGGCCGCATACTCGGCTGAGTATACCGTATATGCGACCATTTATGCGGCCGATTTTCGAATATACATTTTTTAAAACCTTAACCTAAACTCGGACATCCGACTTAACGCTCTTTCAATTGATGTTTTTGCTCATTTAACTCTATATTTTGTTTTTTCCCAATAGTTTTGTTCATTGTACCTTCAATTCTTTATTGTTATAAAAAATATAATATTTAGAGGATATTAACATGATATTAAAAATTTATTTATATTTTTAATAATAAAAAATACCAAACCTCATACCCCCCTGCATACTCTCCCGCATACCGTATACTCTCTATGTAGTGACCCCTCCGACTGAATACCACATACCGCCTTCCTGAACATTGACTAAGAGTAAAGGTCGCTCAATGATTTTTCCCGAACACACACACACCTCGTACGTAGAGTGTCTGTTAGGCTCTTGGCTCCTATAAGTTGTAAAATCTTATAATCAATAAATGGATGGGGCTGACACCATTGCATGTTTCCCCCTTGGTTTCAAGAAATGTGCTTTAGAGTAGAGCATTCATGGAATATCGTAGAGAGGGCCTTGGCAGAAGGATGCTCAAGAAGAAAATGCCAAAGAAATGGATTATCAGAGATTAGATGCATCACCGACAAAAATGGAATTAGAGGGCACATCCAGATAATATAAACCATTCTTCTCATGTCCCTCGCCAAAAATCTGCCTCATCCGGATGTCCCAAAAATAATAACAGAATTCATAAAAAATCATACGATGGTTAAGCTCAATACAAAGCTTATGAACGGACAACAAATTGAGATGAAAATCAGGGGCATAATGAACTTCAATGAGTCAAAGCTTGGAGAACTCCATAGTTCTGATAGTAGTAAGGGGGAATGAGCTCTGTTGGCGACCCGAACTGAGTTCACTGATGAGGAGAGTTTGGAGAAGGTAGTAGACTACCTTCTCCTTTCATATGCGTAGATGCTTCATAGTCAATAATCCAAGCAAGATCAGAAGTAGTAATAAAGTTGGGTACTGTATCTGAAGTGGTAACCAAACTAGCAGTATAATACTCTCACTGGTGGAAGCACTAGGTCCGGGGTTCCGTAGAAGCTACATCAGGCGTGAATAATCAATAGCACTAAGTTGGACTGTTTGTCCACTAGAGTCTGTATGAGGAGATGCCTCTGTAGTGTCATAGGTGTTTTCATAGGCACTATTGGCATGCATAGGATAGTCAAACTTTACTCGATATCGCTTCGACGAAGCATTGGAAGTGGATGCATTGTGGGTACTCAGGAGTAGTAATGTCACACATGCGCCCACGACCCAAGTCACGATTGCGACCTGAGTCACATTCATGACCACGACTAGAGTCGCGGCCTCAACCTCCTCGAAAGCTCTATCGTCCTCCTCTCCCATATGCTGTAAAGTGGGCAGAATTCTCTGCTTGAGGCAGGATGGAAGCTCGTCCAACAGATGTCTCCAGTTCCTGAAGATGACTAAATATAGTCTTGATCAATGTTATGGTATCAGACATCAGAAACTGCTCCTTCACTGCTTGGTATTGAGGATGTCTAGCAAGAAAATGATAAATCTGTCAATCAGATCGCTCCTGTACCTTCTTAGTACAACATGCATGCTGAAATATCGCAAGGTTCTTGTATAGTCCAGTGAGATGCCAATAGTACTCTACGAGAGTGGAATCTCCCTGAGATGCGGACCAGATCCACATATATGTTGATGTGATGAGACTTGGTCATCTTCTGGGAATATGTCTGTTCCATGTCTTCCCACGTCTCCGTGGATGTGTCTTTGTACAACACATTTGTAGCAATGTACGGTTCGACACTGTTGGTCATCCAAGGGAAACTATGACTTTATAGTTGTCTCCTGACCATGTGTCATTGTCTTTATCTGATCTTTTGGAGGATCTTTCGTCTGAATGTAGATCTTTCTTTGACCACCGATGAACACCTTAAAGGCATGCGACCATAGCATAAAGTTTTCTGCGTCCTTGAGTTTGATAGAAGTGCCCTGTACGATCATAGAAGACATAGTGTAAAGGCGCTTGGTCTCCGTAGGAAGAGATGCATAGTATCAAGAAGATAATTTGTCTGTCTTATCACTCATGTGAATGACAGGGATCCAAGATGCCCAGTATCAGGACAAGCAGGTGCTGGGATGCATAGACGGTTGCCGGATACGCTTCAGGTGGTGCTGGAGGCACCAAATAGGTATTGGCCTATTGCTCAAGATGCTTTAGGTGGTGCTGACGGCAACAAACAGGTGCTGGTGACACCAAAGGAGAATACCAGAAGGTGTTTGTGACACCCCAGAGAAGACTTGGGCACAGGCAGAGGAGAATACCAGAAGGTGTTTGTGACCATAAATTTCTCATTCTTTTGGGCTTTCTTGTCATTATTCTAACCCTTCTGAATATGAGGGGTCCGGGTTTCTTTGTTGAATAAGAAAAGTTTCATTCTTACCCGCAGGAAACTATGACTTGTTTCCGCAAGGGAATAGCATTGTTAACTCGTTGCAGAGCTCGGAATTGCAGTTGATTTGTAATGGAGTTCAGATAGCTGTTCACTACAAAATGGTTGGTCGTTTAAGAATGGGATGCTGTTTAATAGCACAGTTGGACCATGTATTAACGCTGTTCTAATTATCCAGTGCAAGTCTGCATTAATGACAATGTAATTAATATAAAAGTCTCTGATGATGCCTATAGGACTAAGTTTACTTTCACCTTTAAGATTTCTATCAAGGTCTGATGATGCCTACCTTGGGATGTGCTTGATTTTGCATTTTATGTTGCTTTTTCATGCTTTATTGATTATTGTTCCTTTTTTGTTCAACTTTTCTTTGTGTTGATTAAAGATGTCCCACTAGTTCTGTTATTTGTTGCAGGTTTGGGAAATTGAAAGCAACAAGCATAAACCTGGTTCGGTGTTGCATACAATTGGATGGCCATTAGATCACAAGACTTATGGTGGTAGTTTTTTGTACCACATGAAGGAGAGGCAGGAAAGAAATTTTTATTGTTGTTATTCAAGTTCTTCTATTTACCTTCAAACTTCATTAGAGATGCTCTGGATATTGCTCTGAATGTCCCCTTTTCTAGCTTTTAAGATGGAAGTTTTGCTCGATTTGGATTTCCTGGATGCGGCGATGTGTGACCACGGCTACCCTTTCTGTTCTTCTCAATGGCAGCAAGGCTGGGGGCTCCTTCCAACCTCGCAGGGGGGGTGCGACAGGGGTGTCCCCTTGCTCCCCTTTTATTTGTTTTGGCGGTAGATGTCTTGCCACGCATGATTGATGGTGTGGTCGCGACCGGGCTTACTCGCGGGTGCTCCCTTGGTCCTTACCATGTCCCAGTTATTCAGTTTGCTGATGACACAATATGCTTCATCGAGGGTGGTACCTCCAACGTCTCGGGTATGGCTACTACTCTACATTTATTCAGCGAGTTATCGGGCCTCCAAATTAACGGGAACAAGTCCAAGGTCGTTCCTTTCTTCATGTCTCCGGTGGAGGTTGGGGACTGCGCGCGGATGTTGGGGTCTCCTCCTGGCGATCTCCCTTTTAATTATCTGGGTCTGCCTTTGACGGGGGGCCGCGCTCGCATTCGTGATTGGCGGGTGGTTGTGGAGAAGATGGAGGCTCGGTTGGCTGGGTGGCGTGCAACTCTTCTGTCCCGAGGCGGTCGGTTAGTTTTACTCAAATCCGTATTATCTTCCATCCCTATATACTTCTTTTCTGTGCGTGGAATGCCAAAGGGGATCCGCTCAAGGTTGGAGAAATGTATGCGGGGATTCTTGTGGGGGAAGAGGGGGGGGGGCGTGCATCTGGTGGGGTGGGATGAGGTCACACGGCCTAAGCGGGAGGGGGGGCTGGGGGTGAGGCGGTTGGAGGTGGTGAGCGATGCCCTCTTGCTCAAATGGGCGGCGAGGGTTTGGGGTCGAGAGGAGAATTTCATGTTAAATTGTTTGAGGGAGGCGGCGGGGTTTGACATCGGCTCTGCTTCTCGGGGGGGTGTCCAGGGCCGGCTTTCACCTTTTTGGCGTGGGGTGGTTGATGCCCTTAATCGCAACAGATTTTTATTTACTCTTAAACTCGGCGATGGAAATTCGTTTCGCTTCTGGGCGGATGATTGGACAGGGAGGGGTGCGTTACGGCACTTATACCCTCGGTTGTTCGCGCTGGTGCTTGACAAAGACGCCACCGTCGCTTCTTCTTGGGGTGGTGGCTATTGGTGCCCTTCAATTACAGATAATTTATCGGACTAGCGCTTGGAAGATTTCATCTCCCTCTTGGCTGATCTCGCCGACGCTCCCAGGCCTTCTATTGGTCGTGATCATCTGGTTTGGAAGGATGACCCGTTCTCTACTCGAAAGGCATACCAGGCTCTTATCCCCCAACCTGCCGGGGATGACGCTACCTTCTTGAGGGATTGCAGATTTTTTGGGGCCTCAAGCTCCCTGAGCGCATTGGCATTTTCCTCTGGCTTTTGCGGCGTGGTAGACTGCTAACTCGTGATCGCTGTGCAATTTTGTTTCCCAATGCCTCGCTTAACTGTGGCCTTTATGACTTGGAGGCGGAAACTATTGAGCATCTTTTCTTTCATTGTGGCTGTGTTCGTGCCCTTTGGGACGACTTGGACTGGCTTAACCTCTCCAACTTTGCTTTGTTCTGCGATAGCTTGGTCATCGCTAGGGGTCGCCCTCGGGTGGATCTACTGGCACCCATTGCGCAGCTTTGGAGCATTTGGCTGGGAAGGAACGAAGCTCTTTTTGCTAGGCAGAGGTTCTACATGGAGAATACACGTCTTTCGGCCTCGGGTTTCCTTCTTGATTGGTCCTCTGGGTAGGATGATATTTTTGTAATGGGGGGTATCTCATCTTGGATACCATCCGAACTTTGCTTTTTTTGTTTTTTTTGGACTGCTGTTCGTCCCTTCTCTCTTGTAAGTATTTCTCTATCATCTTTTTTAATGCATTGGGGCGAGCACCATTGAGTGCCTCCCCCTTTTTTGAGCGTCAAAAAAAAGATGGAAGTTTTGCATCTGGTTTCACAAAGGAGGTTCAAAATCTTTAAATTATTTATAGGAAGGTCTATCTTTATGTGGATCAAAATTTAAATATAACGGTGTTCTACCATAGAAGTTATACACTGTAAATCATCTTGAATAGTAGTTATCCAAGTGCAAATTAGTACGCGTCCAAAATAATGAGCATACTACTTCTATTTGTCAAAATAATAGTAGCATGTTATTGGGCCAAGTTTTTCTGTGCCCATTAGATCTGATACAGTGCTTTGACAACTCATTATTGGCCAACCTTTTCCATGTGATTGGATATGATACATTGCTTTGACGACTCATGATTGTACTCAAGGTATCTTAGTCACCATCGAATCATGCAAAATACTCCTACTTGGGCAAAATATTCCTTGTTGGTTGTGTACATCAACTCCTCTACTCGGCATCCCAAGCGACATGCAGATCACCTCCTTTACGTAGACATCCCTACAATATTTTGATCATGCCTCTGATTGTAGGATGATTTGAAGACTCAACATTCAACTAAGGCGAATATACTAGTATGGCTTTTAGGCGCCACAAGTTGGCGACTAGAATTTGCAGGAGTAACACACCCCTATGCGGATGTGAGTTGTGCATTTGTATAGATGGGAGGAGACATTGGGAAATTTTTCGGTTACTCTTGAAAATAAACAAGCGGGAGAAAAATCAATAATCATAGTAAGAAATCAAACATAAACATCATGCATTTTACGTGGAACCCGACTCCGTGAGGGAGTGGAATGAAACAACAAGAGAAAGCCCTTAAGGGTTGGATATTCTATTGTGTCTCTCAATGAGTACAGGGGGTGTTGGGCTCCTTATATGGCCTTATAGACAGATTGGAGTCCTACATATATTGTTAGACATGTGAGCTCTTCAAGCTACTCTGATAGTCCATGCTGGGGCCTCTAAATCATGCTCGATCGCCGTCGCAACTGGCATAGTTCCTGCGTTAAGCTAACTATTTGAAAGAAGGTGGGAGAGAAGGAAAGGCATTATTAGGCCAGGGGTCCTGCATCGATCAGGTGGGAGAGAAGGTACGCGTGAGTGTCTCTACACCTGGTGAAACTCGAGATCAAGGTCCCACATCGATAGATTTCTGATCTCTAATGAGGTGTCAAGATTCTTTTCTCTGGTTGATGTATGGGTGATGCACCAGGCTCATTCGCACCATACCGTGATACTTTGATCCTCCGGAGAGGACGTGAACCGATATTCTTCTTTAGATTCGAACAATCATGGCTGCATGTGGTGGGATTCTGCAAGATGGTTACGGAGCTTTGGCACGAGTCTGTACATGTTGGGTCGGCCACTCATAGACTGGATTAGAAGCTCACCCTGCTGCGGAAGAGATTGATCGATTTTAATAAAAGAACTCAGGCGCATTGACATAACACAAGGATTCTGGTGTAGGAGGCGATCTCATGGATGGATGTCATTGAAGATGAGCAAGAGCTGTCGGCAGGTGAGGTTGAGGAGAGGTCGAACTGCTTGAAGCATGCACACTTTGAATACAAGAAGAAAGAGGCTGAATGACGACAAAGGTCAAGGCAGAAGTGGTTAAAGCAGGGGGACAACAATTCTTTTACTCCATGGCAAGTAGTAAAATGTGTATGAACCTCATTCGAGCATCGAGGTTAGTGAGGTACAAGCATGAGGGGATGCTGATGTTGGTCGGGCGCTCAGATCATACTTCCACAACTTCTCTAGTTGGGTTTCTCGTGCAGGTTGTGGTTGGTGTGACAGAGGAGTACGAGGGATTTCCCAGCTGCAGGCTGGTGGGCTGGTGGCACCTTTCTCGTAAGGGGAGGTTAAACATGTTGTATGGTAGCTTAATGCAGATGTGGCACCATGCTCAGATGATTTTTCAGTATGTTTCTTCAAGGAGTTCTGGGATTGTGTGAAGGAAGATGTGATTGAGGTTCTTCGGGAGTTTAGGGAGGGAAATCGTGGTTTCAAGCGCCTTAGCAGAGCTTGCTTTATCTCCTGTTAAAATACGAGAGTGCCACGCGAGTGGAAGACTTTAGGCCCATTGCACTTTCTAATGTGATTTATGTCGTCATTGCCAAGATCTTGGTGAACCGTATGCGCAGAGTTTTAGGCGACATCATTTCTCCTGAGCTATTTGTTTTTGTCCCCAGGAGACACATGGTGGACATTTGGGTCTTGGCATCAAAGTTGGTGCTTGATTGGAAGAGAGGTAAGAAGAAGGGAATTTTGTGGAAGGTGGACTTTTCCAAGGCAAATGATTGCGTGGACTGGCAATTTCTTCGATGCTCTCTTCGGAAGAGAGGCTTCCCTGGATTGTGTGGTTTAAGAAATATATCACGATTGCATCGTACTCGGTACTTGTGAATGACCGACCATGAGGAGGATTCTTTCAACTACAACGGGGGGTGCGCCAGGGATAACATTTGGCACCATTCCTTTTTGTGATAGTTGCGAACGCACTAGTTGTAATGATGAGATTGGCCACGACTGATGGTCTATGCGCGGGCTACGCGAGAGAGGGAATCTCCTTCGCTATTCTACAATATGCTGATAATACAATCATTTTCCTTGACGACAATCTCGACCATGCGAGGCATGCCTCAACTACTATGGACATTTTTGGGGATATTTCATGAATTCAGATAAACATGGAGAAATCCACAACTATTCCTTTTGGCCTATCACAGGAAGCTCAGGAGATTGACCACATTCTTCGTTGCCTAGGGGGATCCCTTCCTTCCACCTACCTGGAGCTCCCACTGGTTGCTGGTCGACTACACTCATTGGACTGAAGGGTGGTGCTTGACAGTTTGGAAAGTAAGATGACTGGATGGAAGGCAAAAACACTATCAAAAGCGAGAAAATTTGTGCTACTAAAGCATGCGTTGTCGGCTATCCTGGTATTCTTCCGCTCCGCCAGATTACTTCCTTCATGAGTGAGGTCGAGATTGAAAATCATGATGAGATGGTTCTTCTGGTCGTACGATCGATATGAGGGTGGGGGAATACACTTGGTAGATTGAGACACTGTTACGAATGCGAAAAAAGATGGTGGTCTTGGAGTTTGTAAGCTGGAGCATATGAATAAGGCGCTCTTGGCGAAATGAGCGCTTAGGTTGTGGGATGAGTCTGAAGATATGGTTTGTAGGGTGATAGGGATTATATATGGGATTTGTGGCTCATTGAGGACATAGCCTATACGCCTTCCTTATTCTCTTTGGCGGAGTATTTCAAAAATCTTGTCGGAGTTAGGGGACCATTTGCGGCCGATGGTGGGTAGTGGTCATGTTTTTTCTTTTGGAAGGATAATTGGGTTGGTACATGGCTGCTGATGGAGAGATATCCATGCCCTTTCGCCCTTGCAGGTGACCCCAATGCCTTATTGCATAAGGCGTGGTTGGCTAACACGTGGTGTCCATCCTTTACCTCAGCCTTTTTCTGAACAAAAGACGTGATGACTTCACGATGTTGTTGGGGGACCTATTGGAGATGGATGGCACCATTGGGGGCATGGATCATTTTGATTAGAAAGATGGTAGATTCTCAGTTAAAAAGGTTTATTGTCTCTTTGCTAGTGCATGGATTGACATGCACGAGGATCTCAATTGGGATTGCAGACTTATCTGGGCTGGCAAAATTCTGATGAAGATCGAAGTTTTCCTTTGGTTAGCGAGGCATGGTCGGTTGTTTTTCAAAGTTCGTAGAGACAAGCTGTTGCATATTGGAGAGATGTTGTGTGATAGGTGCAAACTGGAATGGGAAGATCTAAACCACATCTTCTTCAACTGCATGACATCGTCGGTGGTATGGGAAGAGGCTAACAAGCAGTGGCTTTAGTATGTGGACGACTCATCATTTCAAGCCTCCATCAGATTGAGTTGTTGTAGTTCCCAAAAGGACGCTTCTGTGGTTTGCTCTCCTTTGGTCAATTTGGTGTGCTAGGAATGAAACAACATTTCAGGGACAATTATTCCATCTGGAGAATATTCTGCGTCACTTCGTGGTACTTAGAAATCTTTGGGACTGTAATAATCTAAATCCAAGTTGTTGTAAAATCTTTGGGACGGTTAATAATATCTAAGTCCTACTCGTTTTCTTCTATAATTTTTTTTGTAGTTTTGTTGCTATCCTAATATAATATTATGGTGGGCCCCAACTTGGTACTGCACCCACTTTCCTCTTTAAAAAATTATTAAGACATGAGTCAACTGACAACAGAAAAGAAGCATGAATATGGGAAAGGGTCAGAACTGGAAAGTGAGACTAGTAGACTGTCTGTCCATTCTTTTCTAAATCAATTTTCTTTTTCCTCCTTCTTATTGAATTGTTCGATTTTCCGCAATAACTGATTAGCCACAAAAGATTTTTTTAGTGAATGTGCCGCAATTGATAACTCCTTTTTTTGTAAAAATATAAATATGATAAATAATTTCAAATTCCAAAAATTTTATTTTCAATATTCTTAATTCTTATTTACAACGATGAAGAATAAAATGGTCACTATATTTTCTCTTTTCCTACTTCTTCCAAAGTGCAGGATTAACCCCAAGGGGCCATAGGTTTTTTTCCACTAATTGGGGCTCTCTTTTCACTGCCCCCATAACTACCCCTCTTACTATAGGACGTATACCTAGCTAACACTTAGATCCGGTTATACCTAAACTTTTTTGGTTCACCCCAACATTAGCCACTTGCGCGATAGTTTTTGATATTAAGCGGTCCACTCTAGACGGTAATCTTAATATGCCAATTTACCCTCTTTTGCAATTAGTTTCGCTACAACACCCACTGCTCTAGCTAATTGTTCACCCTTTCCAAGTGTGATTTCTATGTTATGGATGGCCGTATCTAAGGGCATATTGGTTGAAGTGGATTCTTCTTTTTTATCAATAACATCCCCTTCTCCAACTGTACAAGCTTCTTCCGAAGCACACGACTTTCTAGATGTATTTGATGATATCTAAACAAATATCTTATATGAATCGTATGATGAAGTACCATATGAGTGGATATATATAAATCTAAATCAACCGAATCGCTCATGTTGTGATCTTTTACATCCTAGGTCTCCTCGTTCCGTCATATAGGTGAACCATTTCTACGATAAATTTTATTGTAATCTCTTTATATATCAATAAAAGTTATTGATTTTCATTCCCTATCTGAGATTAATGAATGAATGCACTTATAAGGTCCTTTAGTACAATTAAGGTTATATATCATGACAATCTTGAT
Source organism: Ottelia alismoides (assembly GCA_037367405.1). Taxonomy (NCBI): domain Eukaryota; kingdom Viridiplantae; phylum Streptophyta; class Magnoliopsida; order Alismatales; family Hydrocharitaceae; genus Ottelia; species Ottelia alismoides. Next base: position 904,407 of record JAZKJV010007890.1, on the reverse strand, counting down.
AACCATACAACTGTTGATTCTGTAGTTGGATCATAGAGGCTGATGCTTAGATGATATCTAAAGAGTTAGATTGAGGACTCATCTAGCATCGGTAAATGATTGTCGAGAAGGGATCTCAAGCTTGAGAAGGAGATGTCAATCATTACTCTAAAGGTTGATATCCGACCGAGCTCTTGATGCAGGTCCTCTGTAAGGAATATCAATTCAGAGGTGTTAGATAAGTTAGGTTAAAGAGTTGACTTAACGAGATCGAGATAACCAAGACCTATGTCGTATGCTGTCATGATATAGGCACACATCCTCTGACCAGAGACATATGTATTATTATATGTCTGAGGATGTAAATTATGCAGATCATTAGGTTGATGATCTAATCAAGGTCTATATACCTACGAACTGGTGTGCATGCAAGACCATATGAGTAATACGATCTTTCAAAGGGATCATACATGTTTGCTACTGAAACAGAAGACATGAGCTCACTCATGAGATATTGGGACCAACCAAATTCCATCGATGGTCGTCTTGCTTTGGAAACATGATTGGAATAGTAGGTATGCTATATGCTTTTGGAAAGCATATGATCGATACCAACTCCTAATGATTAAATGAGAAACTTGCTGATAAAACCCAGAAGAAGGTAGTCCAAATGTGACCAGAACTTCGAATTTATTCTTGTTGTTCCCGTACGTAGCATGTACATGTATTATGAATACTCGAGGGTGATGTGATCTTAATCGATTGTATAATCATGACGCTTTTGTTGGGAAACGTGAAAAAAATGAGATAATCTATTCCATAGCCCTAGGCTCTCTTATATAGGAGAGTAGCCTATGGGTAAATTACATAAAGAGAATAACAGGAAAATGAAATAACAAAAAGATACAAAATAGCCTATGCGTCAACACTCCCCCTCAAGATGGAGCATAGATATCAATCATGCTCAGCTTGGACGCACACTTCTGGAATGGGCCTTTAAATAATGCCTTGGTGAAAATATCAGCAGTCTGATTCTCTGATGTGACGTGAGATGTAGCAATGAACCCCTTCTGAATCATGTCACGTATGTAGTGACAGTCGACCTCAATATGCTTGGTCCTCTCATGAAAGGCTGGGTTATTTGCAATGAACAAGGCAGCCTGATTGTCACATTCCAACCTCATAGGAAGAGGTATATCAATACATAGGTCTGCAAGTAAGGATTTTACCCACATCATTTCTGTGCTCGCCTGGGCCATAGCCCTATATTCTGATTCAGCACTGGATCTAGCTACTACTGTCTGCTTCTTGCTCTTCCACGAAACTAGAGCATCTCCAACATAGACTGCAAACCCTGATGTTGACTTCCTGTCCTTGGGGCATCCTGCATAGTCTGCATCCGCACATCCTGTAACAGAAATCTCCTTTCCTTTCTTAAATATCAAGCCTGCACCTGGAGATGATTTTAGATATCTCAGAATCATGTGTATGGCATCCATATGGACCTGGCGTGGTTGCTCCATGAACTGGCTCACACGACTCACTGCAAACTGTATATCAGGTCTAGTGATAGTGACATACAGTAATTTGCCTACCAGTTCTCTGTACCTTCTCTGATCCACCTCTTCTGTGTCATCATCATACAGCTTCATGCTAGGGTCCATTGGTGTCGTAGCAGGTCGACACCCTAGCATACCTGTCTCACTCAGTAAATCTGTGACATACTTCCTCTGTGTCATGACTAATCCATATGGATTTCTAGCAAATTCCAGCCCCAGAAAATATCTAAGAACTCCCAAGTCCTTGGTGACAAACTCGGTCCCCAGCCTTTCCTTTGCTTGCTTAATGCCTTGGTCATCATCACCTGTAATCAAGATATCATCAACATAAACCATGATTACAATGATACCTCTCGCCGTCTTCTGCACGAACAAGGAATGATCAGCATTGGAGCGTTTATATCCTTGTTTCTCAAAGAGGTCTGAAAGCTTCTGAAACCATGCTCTGGGGCTCTGCTTAAGACCATAGATGGCCTTATGCATTCTGCAAACCTTGGAACACTCCCCCTCAACAGCAAAACCAGGTGGCTGTTGCATATAGACTTCCTCCTGCAAGTCTCCATACAAAAATGCATTCTTTACGTCCAGTTGATAGAGTGGCCAGTCTCTAGCAACCGCAACAGATAGCAGGATCCGTAAAGTGGAATGACGCGCCACAGGGGAGAAGGTGTCTAGGTAATCTACCCCATATGTCTGCGTGAAGCCCCGAGCAACAAGGCGTGCCTTGTACCTGTCAATGGAACCATCTGCATTGTGCTTAACTGTAAACACCCATTTGCAACTCACCGGGCTAACATCTGGAGGTATAGGAACCAAACTCCAGGTCCCTCTAGACTGAAGTGCCTCCATCTCCTCTTCCATTGCTAGTCGCCATCTAGCATCCTGCATAGCATCATGATGGTTCCGTGGAATGGCTGTAGCTGAAAGTGCCAGTGCAAACGTCCTGAATGGTCCAGATAGCCTCTCAAACGACACCACTGCTGATACAGGATACTGGACACAGCTTCTCTTCGGTTTGCGTAGAGCTATTGGAACATCGAGGTCCTCTGTGGTATCACCATGCTCCTGTAATGCACCCTGCTGAGAAATGTCGTCAGATCCATCAACATTAATATTCTCATTACATACCGTAGGCGAGCTAGTTGACTGGTCAGGACCATGAGTTTGATTCGGCCTCCGGGTGTAATGGAATGGTAACGGAGGTACTGTTGATGGTGGTGGCGGTGGTGGTGTTGGTTCAGATGTTGGTGGCGGTTGTGATGTTGGTGGTGCCATGAATACAATGTCAGGGGATATAGGCGGCGGCTGCATTTTTCCAGAATCTGAGAAATACATGATGGATTCAAAGAATGTAACATCTGCACTGATCATATACCGCCGACGCACAGGGTCAAAACACTTGTACCCCTTTTGAGTTCTGGAGTACCCCACAAATACACACTTGACAGCTCTAGGAGAGAGCTTGTCAGAACCGGGCGACAACTGATGGACAAACGCGACTGACCCAAACACACGAGGGGTAAGAGTGAACAGATCCTTGTCAGGATAAATCAGTGAGAAAGGAACCTGTTCATTCAGGACAGACGAGGGCATACGATTTATAAGGTAACATGCAGTAAGGACTGCATCACCCCAGTATGAATACGGAACATGACTCTGAATGAGAAGTGACCTTGTGACATCAAGAAGGTGACGGTGTTTTCTTTCTGCAACCCCATTTTGTTGAGACGTATGGGCACAGGAAGTTTGGTGAACAATTCCTTTTGAGGAGTAGTAGTTGGTTAGACTATTGGTGCATAACTCTAAGGCATTGTCACTTCTCATAATTTTGACAGTTGTGGAAAAAACATTCTGAATCTCATTTAGAAATTGAATAATAATATTTCCAGCTTCAGACTTATTTTTCATTAGAAAGACCCATGATGCTCTTGAGAAATCATCTACAAAAACAATATAAAACCTGTGCCCCTGATGATCGGGAACACGACTTGGACCCCAGACATCAACATGAAACAACTCAAATTTGGAGTTACTACTCCGACCTTGACTACTGGGAAACGATGACCTGTGATGTTTTCCCAACTGACACGCCTCACACTGGATAGGTGTGTGAGAAAAACTATAAGGTAAGACAAGACGCAATTTCTGAAGCGGTAGATGACCAAAACGCAGATGCCACAGGAGAGAAGATACTTGTCCAGCAGGAGAAGATGTGATTCCGGCAAATGGGGTCTGGTTCAGACGATAGAGGCCTCCTTGCTCATAGCCATGACCAATCACGTTGCCCGTACGGATGTCCTGAAAAATCAAAGAAGATGGATCAAAAATAGCTCGACATTGGAGATCCTTCGTAATCTGACTGATAGACAAAAGATTCATAGAAAAATGTGGTGCATGTAAAACATTCTTGAGCTGCATGGAGGATGTCAATCTAATCTCCCCCTGGCCCGTGATGGGTGAATGTGTGCCATTGGCAATCACTACTGTCCGTCCTGGAGGGATCTGAGTATATCCTGAAAGTAGACTCTGGTCGCCACATAGATGATGTGTAGCGCCTGAGTCCATGATCCATGGCAATGTATCCGATCTACTACTATGAAGTGCAAGTGTACTACCTGAAGTACTCGTAGAGGCAGACACAGAAGCAGAAGCAGCAACATCAGTATGACTCTCTGTCTTCGGTGCTGGGCCAGATGGTGGGATAATGCCCCTGAGGCGGGCAACCAGATCATCAAAACGCTGATCCAGTGTAGATGCAGACGGGGGCTCTATCTGCTCAGCAGCTCGTGCAGATGCAGGAAATCCATGCTTTGAGTAGCATGTGTCTTCAGTATGGCCGACTCTGTGACAATACGAGCTTGTTGGCCTAGTGCGGCCACCCCTTCCACGGGGAATACGTCCACGGCCCTGGTATTGAGAACCACGGCCTCTGTTGACTGCCATGGCTGAGGGATTCTGACTAGTGGCTGCTGAAGGTACAGTAATCCTGCTCAATCTGTGATAAGCTTCCTCCATGGGAGGAATAGTCGAGTCCGCCAAAATCTGTGAACGTGCTGCCTCATACTCTGGATCGAGTGCAGCGAGAAACACACCCACCATTGTCGCATTCCTGTATGTCTTCTGCTGTTCTGGTGTGGCGGTAAGAGGCATGAAGCTATGGAGCTTCTCAAACATTCCTCTCAAAGATGTATAGAGAGAATGTAATGGGCGGCCATTCTGCTTAATTGTGAATATATCATGTTGAAGTTGCAGGATCTTCGTCTCATTCCTCGCCTGAGAATATGTCGCTGCTAGGATATCCCACATGTCTTTGGCTGTGGGCTGATGAAGAATGTCATTGGCGATTTCAATAGCCAATGTGCCAGATAGCCACACCTTTGCATATGCATCGTCAACCTCCCATGAGGCATGGACTCCAGTCTTCTCTGCAGGCTCGGGCTCTGTGAGAATATGCTTCTTGCCCGTGGACTTCATCATACTCATGAACTGCATTGCCCACAGTTCATAATTCGTGCCATCCATCTTGACAATGGGCGCTGGACCACGAAATGCGCCCATGGATGGAATATCTGCCTTGCTTTCTGACATACTGGATACAGAAGACTGGAGCGACCTGCAACAGATAATATTTGTCTACAATGACATAGACGGGATGAGCTGCATGTGTAGACCTCAAGCAACTATCCCCATGGACCTACGCGCGCTACGATCCGCACCCGTACAGGTTTCTATTGTAGAAACCCTAGAGCACGCTTGTAGAAAACCACGAAACGCTATGCGCACAGGAGACTGACGCTATGCGCACAGCACAGCACAGCACGCTTGTACTGGAAGGTGCACGCTTGCCGCACAGCACATCACGCAAAGATGGTGCCGCACAGGAGATGGTGCCGCACTAGGAGGCGCACAGAAGGCGCACCGCAGGAGGCGCAAGATGCACTGTAGAGTGCACGTGATGCGCGCTATGCAGCGTAGCGATCGGCGAGTAGCGCAAGGAGCACTGGGCGATCGGTTCTAGGGCCCGATTTGGTGAGAAGCGCCAGGCGATCGGCGATCAGCGAGAAGCCAACCCTGTGGGGCTGCGCCACGGCGATCAGCGAGAAGCCAACCCCACGGCGATCAGCGAGAAGCACTGGAGGGTCGGGGCTGGGAGGTGATCGCTATCGAGGCTGCGCCTATGAGCGATCGGGGAGAGGCGATCGCCGAGAGAAGAGAGAGAGAAGAGAGGCCGGCGGGTGGGGCGGGTTAGGGTTAGGGTTTCGAGAACTCCGGTCTAGGACCGTCGCTCTGATACCATGTTGGGAAACGTGAAAAAAATGAGATAATCTATTCCATAGCCCTAGGCTCTCTTATATAGGAGAGTAGCCTATGGGTAAATTACATAAAGAGAATAACAGGAAAATGAAATAACAAAAAGATACAAAATAGCCTATGCGTCAACAGCTTTCATTCTGATGGAGTGAGAAACATGTTCGGATTTTAGTGACTCCACTCAGTAGACTAGTTATCTAATTTTAGTCCAAATGTTGGACATTGATCTGAATTTGATTCGAATGCAATGTGAAGATTAGATATTCTGTCTGACTTGATCAGACATCTCTGAGAGGTCCGTTAGAACTAGATATGAGATTATATCTCATTATCCAAGTCACTATGCATGGATTATACAATTGTGCTGTCTTTATCTCGAAGTATCCGCGGAGAAGACACGTTGTTATTGACAGAGCTCAAGAATATTTCTATTGTTGACAATATACGAGTATTGGAAAATTGATGATTATATAGAATTTAATTATCGTTAATAATGTGGATAGGATTCACATTATTTAGACATATGTGGAAAGGTATCTATGCCAATTAAATAGGATTTAATTATCATAGTTAAGATTAATGTGGATAACGCTATCCACAATAATTATAAATGTTGTGAATGTGATTCATAATATCATAGGTAGATTTAATTGTAAATAATATCAATTGGCCGTTAATAAAATTAACCATAAGCCTTATTTAATTTAACGACTCTAGTTGTACGAACGGAACCATAATTTTGCCTAATTCTGGATTCCATGTTGCATCACTATTCCAACCATTCGAATCCTGGTTGAATCTGATAGTGGATCTGATGCTGGGGATTCTTGATGTTGGATGGATCCTTGGGTCCACTCCTCATAACTGGTTTTTTAGTATTCCAACAAAAAAACAAGCTTATTATCATAACATGTTTCATTATATTATGTCAGTTATCTTCAATTTATTGTATTCTACACTAGGCTCAAGCATATATATTTATCTCGGGATATTAGCTTAACTTTTATTTCCTATTTAAACTGTATTTGGGAATAAAGTTCTAAGAAGGATTTGGTAAACCAATAGTCGTCTTTTGGTTTGAACACATGCTGACACCATATATTCATTGCAGCAGGTATCTGTTGGTTTGGTGATTGCCTTGGATTACCGCAATCCATATTTGAGTCCTTTTGATGAGTTTCAGGTGACGTTGTCATTTCTCTTATCATCTTTGTGTTTCTGTACAATATGGCTACTATTAAAAAGGGTTGTTGCATGAATAATGATTTCATTTTTTTCAAAAAGTAATATAATGGTACTATTGATTTTGAAGAAAACCCAACGTGAGGAAGCAGCACAATGAGTGAAAAGACACAAGAAAACAACCAATTTTCATTCTAATCCTCCAACACAAGATGGATCATATGTCAAACATACCCAGCCTGGATGAACAGACTCTAGAGAATGACGATGAAATGGTATCGTAAATATCAATCAATTTGGTTCTCTACTAAAATATAATGCATGACTATTTTTGGGTGGTCTGGTGGTAGAGCAGTGTGGAAGCAAATTCCTTAGTAGTGTCCGGGAATACATAATTCCCTAGGTACTGCATAATGTTTTTTACTTTAGTACTGTACTGGTGTCACGCTCTCTATATGCGCCACATAATATCGCAATCAGTAAATGCTACAAGCGCATGGCGCATGTACGAGATGAGATATGCTTTGAAACCCCTGGAATATTTAAGTCCCTATGATGCTCCCTCCATGCCACTTTTTTGCTCACTCGACGCAGTTGTTGTCATCTACCCAATGCTTCCCCAGCAGCTCCCTCTCCACTAGTGCACCGCCTCCTCGCTTCCCTGTTGCCGATGTTGCATCTCCCAGTCTCCGAAGACCTTTGGCGCCTCCTTTTCCTGCCGTGCTTCCACCGTTGTTGCTCCTCTACTGAGGTCTCCAAGCCCTAGGTATAGATGAATCTCTTTGAATCATCTATTTTTCCACCAAATTGAAGTTCTTGTAATGATTGGTTATTGTTTTTTACTTATAAGTCCATTGCTCACACATGTATTAGGTTGGAATTGAGTCGATTATTGCATGTTCCATTTGAAGGGTACAATTGGGAATTCATCGAACGCCAACGTGTGTGGTTTTGGGTTAACGTCGACTGTAACGTACGATTAGTTATTGAATCTAGTTCATCGGAAGTTCAACTTTGGATAAGAATAACCTCCAAATTAAATTATCACATCGCATCCTATGCAGGATAGGTGAAGAGCCTATGTTAGCATCCATCATAGACAATGATGACATACAAGGTGCTTTTCTATATGTCAGGACAATTGGAATATAGGAATCCACTGAGATTATTATTGAGTCATTCGGGTTCGGCTTTGACACCAAATGTGGACGACCTTCATGATCACTTTATGTTGGGTTCTTCTGTAGCTCGGAGTACTAGTGACCCTATAACACCGCGTACACCCGTTCTCAAATTCATGAGGGATGTTTTCTTGAGAGAAGTTAATCATGTCCTAAATGCCGACATCCCTAGGGTAACAGACGACGAGTTGGTTGAGAAAAGTGACCAAGAGCTTGACGGTGTTGTTTTTTCGAATGACCAAATGGAAGCTGATGAATCTATTTGTCAAATAATTGTTCCCCGTGTAGAATTTTTTTGGAGTCAAAAGACTATGACACTCCTACAACATTTGAGGATAATTTTCGAAAGAAGTCTGGGCTCGACAGTTTCGGTGATGAAATTCGAATGGGTAGAGCATTTAGGACTAATGATGATTTGATTTATGCTATGAAGAAACATTACATCCTTGCCCACTACAACTTCATGATTAAAGAATCCACGACCTTGGTTTGGTCTATTCTCTGCACTATGAATCAAATGGTTGTCTTTGGTTTCTATGTGGTCATTTTAGGAGATTCGGCGACATATGGGTGATCTCTAATATCGGCAACCCACACACTTTCATAAACCCATCTATTAATCTTGATAATCATCAACTAGACTGCACATTTATGGTTATATCAATGCTAACCATGATAAAGAATGATCGGCTATTCAGGTGTCAATATTAGGGATCACATTCACGATATCTACAAATACTTGGTTATGAAAAAAGAGCATGGGATACTAGGAGAAAAGCATTAGTAACAATATTTGATGAATGGAAGAAATCTTACGCGGAGATGCCTTATCTTCTGCATACATTGAAGGCCACCATTCCAGGGACTGAAATAGACATCCAATACATCAAACACTCCGACCTGTGGAAACCCCATTGTGTAGATTTCAACGTTGCTTTTGGGCATTTGACCCTTGCATTGAGGTTTTCAAATGTTGTAGCCCTTGCATTGAGGCTTTCAAATGTTGTAGGCTGATGATAATCATTGGCGTCAATTATTTGTACGACAAATAGAAGCAGAAACTGTGGATTGTATGTTGAATGGATGGAGATAACCATAACATACCTCTTGCATTTGGTATAATCGACGAGGAATCCAACCCTACTTGAAAATGGTTCTGTTTGCTTATTCGCATCAAAGTAGTAGGCATGCATGAGGGGCCTATATGTATCATTTTTGATCGCCATCTTGGTATGAAATCCTCAATGAATGATGTGGATGTTGATTTTCTTCCACCATTTACGTACTGCCGTTTTGTTTTAGGCTTGTTACCAGCAATTTCAATACTGTATTCACGAACAGCTCTATGAAGGAGTTGGTACAAGATGCAACTCTACAGACGTCTACCAAGAAGTTTGCTTACTTCATGAGAAATTGCAGGAATGAAACCTGGATATATGTAGATGGTTTTCCACTCATGACGACCGGAGGGAGGAGTGGACTTTATCTTACGATGGTGAGTATAGATTTGGGCAGATGCCCACAAATATTAGTGAAAGTTACAATACTATACTTAAGGATGCATTGTGTTTGCCCATTGCTGCACTAATCAATAAGACTTTCTATAATTATGTCTTATGCTTCAACGAGCACGCAGATGAGGTTATCACTGCACTCACGATGAGCAAACAATTCACAAAAAATGCAGTAGCTAACCTCCAAAGCTAGAGTGCAGTTGTAAATGGACGCATAGTGATGCACATACAACGACAAGCAAACTTTATCTTTGAGGTGAGTGGTGTTCGACAAACACAGTTTGGAGTTCGAGGCCGTAAAAGGTACATGACCAACATGCGACAGTAAACATACTTGTAATAAATGGCAAATATATCGCATTCCCCGTTCTTACACTATCACGGTCATTTCTCAAAGGCGGTCTGAGATAAATACGCATGTTGGTGAGTGGTACACGTAGGAGAATCATCTCAAGGTGTATGTAGGGAGGTTTTTTCCAATTAGTGATTGTTTACATAGCCACCATTGGATTAGTTAGAATTGTATCTCGATAAGAAGCGTAGGCGTAGTAAGGGTCGTCCATGGTCAGCTAGAACTCATAATGAAATGGTATTAGGGAAGTTTGAATTATATTTTCTAGCTTTTGGGCTGCATTTTATTCATATTCACAGACAAGTCTGGGTCATTGATATCCCTTAGAGGGCCCTAGGGTTAATTACATGAGATGTGCATAAAGAAAATAGAAATAAAAAATAAATAATAAGAGATACAAATATCTCAACATTCCTCCTCAAGATGGAGCATATATGTCTATCATGATTAGTTTGAAACAACATCTCTGAAAAGGACCTCTAGCAAGGGCCTTGGTGTAAATATCAGCTGTCTGATCTTCAGTAGATTCACGGGAGGTGGATATGAGACCCTTCTGGATCATGTCTATGGTATAGTGGCAATCCACCTCTATATGCTTGGTTCGTTCATGAAATGCATGATTATTGGCTATAAATAGAGCTGCTTGATTGTCACATAAAAGCTGCATGGGAAGAGGAACCTCAATATTAAGATCAGTCAAGACCGATCTAACCCACATCATCTCTGTGCTCCCCTGTGGCATGGCCCTGTACTCAGATTCTGCACTGGATCTAGCAACCACTGTCTGCTTCTTGCTTTTCCGCGACACGAGAGAGCTCCCAACAAAAATAACGAAGCTAGAAGTAGACTTCCTGTCTCTTGGGCATCCTACATAATCTGCATCTGCACAAGCTGTCACCTTAGGAGACGTACCCCTGCTGAATATAAGACCAGTACCCGGTGAAGTTTTCAAATATCTAAAAATCATATAGACATCATCCATATAAACCTTCTTGGTTGCTCCATGAATTGGCTCACCTTGCTCACAGCAAAGGATATGTCTGGCCTGGTGATGGTAGCATATAGGAGCTTCCAACAAGCTCCCTGTATCTCTTCTTATCTACCTCCTCAGTGTCGTCATCATATAATCTTATACTCGGATCCGTAGGGGTAGTAGTAGGCTTACATCCTGTCATACCTGTCTCTAGTAGAAGATCTATCACAAACTTCCTCTGGGTTATTACAAGACCACGCTAATTCCTGACGAACTCTAATCCAAGGAAGTATCGAAGATTGCCGAGGTCCTTAGTCACAAACTGTTGACCTAGGAACTCCTTGGCAGCCTGAATGCCATGCTCATCATCACCTGTGACAATGATATCATCAACATAGACAAGAATAGCAACAATACCTCTCTGTGTTCTCTGAACAAAAAGCGAGTGATCTGCAGTATACCGCACAAATGACAAACCCATGGTACTCTATCAGCTCTGAAATCGTTTGGTACCAAGCTCTCTGCTTCAGGCCGTAAATCACCTTGTGGAGCCTACACACCTTTTGAGACTCCCCCTCAGCTGCAAACCTTGGTGGCTGTTGTATATATCCCTCCTCCCGTAGATCACCATATAGAAATGCATTCGTCACGTCAAGTTGGTTAAGAGGTCAGTCCCGTGAAACAACAACAATAGAAGAATATGCAATGTCGAATGTCTTGCCACTGGAGAGAAGGTATCCTGCTAATCTACCCCATAAGTTGGGTGAACCCACGTGCTACAAGCCTTGCCTTGTAGCGATCCATGCTGCCATCTGTCCGTAGCTTTACCGTAAAGATCCATTTGCACCCTACAACAGAGGCACCTGGAGGAGTAGAAACAACATCGGATACAAGAGACTGCAAAGAAGCCATCTCCTCCTCCATTGCAGGTCGCCAACTATTATCCTATATGACCTCATGATATGTTCGTGGGATAGTAACAACAACGAGTCCCACAACAAACCTCCTGTACTCCTCTGAAAGATAGTCTGAGGAAACATTCACAACTAAAGGATAAGTGGCACAGTTACGACACGACTTCCTCAAGGCTATAGGTACATCCAAGTCATCAGCCTCTCTGTTCTCTGGTATCAGCTCCTCCTATACAGTATCCTGTGGAACACACAAATCACCAGTGCCATCAGTACAAACAATGTGTTCATTACATACCTGAGGCGTGCTGGATGACATGGAAGGTGTATGAGCAGAGGGGTGAGTAGAGGACCTGCGAATGCATAAGTAGGGTCGACTACATGGATTCTTGCTCAAATCCATGTTGAAAGATTTGATTATTTTTTACGTTGGCTGTTGAATACCTAATTGAAAGATTTGATTATTTTTTACGTTGGCTGTTGAATACCTAACACAACTCCTACAAGGGAGGATTTGTGCGCTGATCATTTAGGTTGTAGGCAAACTACACTACCGCTAGACCATTTAAGTGGATACAATCACATAAGAATAAAATCCAAAAAAATAGAAAAATAAAGAAAAAGACCAATTCTATCTTAAGCTCATTGACTAATTCATCTGTATATGCCTTACGATTTCTAATTAATTTTAACTTACAAAAATACAAAAAATTATAATTGAGTCCATTGTATTAATTTACATCATATTTGTGTTTTTGCATGCATTATTCATTCCCACAAAATTAAATAAAATTTACAAAGCTATAAAAAATAATATTTTATATACATAAATATCACCAAAAAATATTTTATTCCATAGTCCATTCACATTTGGATCTTTTATGGACATTATAGATTGCATTTAAAGAACATTTTTCGTGTTGAGCATTTTCGCATTCGGGGTTATTCACTATTTTTTACATAATTTTCTTTTAATATACATACATGGTAAAAATTTGGTCAGCATCCAGTCCACATGTCATGCGGCCATTGGGCCACCTCATGCCTTGGTCAACCTGCCGCTTCCTCCGATCAACCACCTTCGTCTTCTAGCACGCACCTTCTGGGCTGTTGAATCAACTTTGATCCAACCGCCACAACCATCTTCGCTGTCCCCCTTTCTATCTCCACGTGCTTAGCACGCGATGGCCTTCCCGTCGGTGGATCGCGTGGGATCCAATGACACATGTAGCCTCGTCTCTTTCCTCTGGTCTCGGCCACGCTCCGTCGCTGCGCCTCCTTTGGTCGACCGATCCCCAGCATCCGCTAACCTCCTTATCCAATCTTCCCCATCCTCTTACCCTCTCATCGACACCCTATCCTTTCCCTCCTTCTCCTAGGAACCCAAACCAACCAACCTTATCCACTTGCGAAACCCATCACCGACATCTCTGACGATAATTAAACGACCTAACCCGACTCCTCTCTCAGCTCTATTACCTTATCGCCGTTACAACCTAACCACCTCCATTATCCCCACCGCCTTTTGATCTGTCCCTTTCTATTTAACATGTTGAGAGAATTCTATATCTTTGTCTTTATTTTTATCTTTCTAGTTTTTCCTGTCTTCTTTATGTGATTCCTCCCTAGATCCTTTCTCCCATATAAGAGGGCCCTATGGTTACGTGGAATACAACTTTTCTTTTCACACCTTCACATGGTATCAGAACGATGGTCCTAGACCGAGCATGTACCATAACCCTAGCCCCTCCCCACCAAGAACCCGTGCTGCCAGAGGCTGCCGCCCCTAGCCTTGCATTGCCAGCGCTGCCCGAGGCTGCAACCCTTAGCCTCGTAGTCGCACGGGCTTCTGCTCTCTTTACAGACCGTCGCTTCCTTTGCGGGACACCACCCCCTTCGCTGGTCGCTGTCCCCTTTCGCGGGCCGCCACCCCCCCTTTACGGGTTGCCGCCCAGTCGTAGGATGCCATAGAGGCTACCACCCGCAGGTACACGAGCCCGCTGTTGCTCTTTCCTATTCCTGCTGTCGCCACCCATCTCTGTTTAGGTCCGTTCTTGGGTCTATAGGGTGTGTGGTGATCATCTAAAACACACTAGTCACCCAAAGGAGCCTCCCAAGAATGGAAGCAGCTGTGGTACGAGTCTACACCGCAACCATCTTCCCATATGTCAGTGTAGACGCGTGCCTTATTTGTTGTAGTCCCAATCTTGGTGATAGTCGTCAACTTGTCATCATGGTTGACAACAAAGCTGATGTTCCATTTCTGGGTGCCTTTAGAGGTCCAGCACCCATCGTCAAGATGGATGGAACAAACTATGAACTGTGGGCCATGCAGTTCATGAGTCTGATGCAGTGTAATGGCAAGAAGCACATCCTCACGATGGATTAGCCAAGTGACAAGACTGGGGTAAATGCCTCATGTGAGGCAGGCGATGCTATTACACGTGTATGACTATCTGGGATCGTGTCTACAGTGTTAGCTAATGATATACTGAGCCATCCTACTGCTAAGGCTATGTGGGACATTCTCGTTGCTACATACTCTCCAGCAAAGAATGAGTCAAAGATATTGCAGCTCCAACATGATATCTTTACCTCGAAGTAGAATAGTCGACCCCTCCATACCCTCTACACTTCTTTGAGGGGCATATTTGAGAAGCTACACTGCTACATTCCCTTGAGTGCTGCGCCAGAGCAGCTCATGGCATACGTAGACTTTGTGATGAATGGGGTCTTTCTAGGGGTCCTCGATCCTGAATATGACTCCTCTCGTACCCAGATTCTTACTGATGCTACCATACCTCCAATGGAGGAGGCATATCGCAGGCTGAGTAGGCTATCTATATCCTCTAGTGGTAATGTGCAATCTCAGACATCTTCAGCCATGGCCACATCTCGTGGTAGGGGGAACCCTACTCCGTATCAGGGTAGGGGAGGACCTAACCATGTCAGAGGAGAGGGTAGCCGACCCCGTCAGTCTTGCACCTACTGCTACAGGACAGACCACTCTTAGGAAACCTGCTATTCTAAGCATGGGTTTCATGCTTCTGCTTGAGTTGCATAACATACTCAACATGTTGGGAGTCCGTCTCCGGTTGCTGATCAGAGATTTGATGAACTTGTGGCCTGACTCAAGGAGATCATGCCTACTCCTAGGCCAACTAGCTCTCCCTCAGGATCCTCAGAGATAGCTGCCTCTGCTGCTGTATCTTCATTTTGTATAGCATATGCCTTTACTAGTTATTACATGGCAGATTTGTCAGAATGGATTATGGACTCAGGTGCATCCCATCATCTCTGTGGTGATAGAAGTGAGTTTAGTGCTTTCTGTCCAACCATGCCCGGACGATCTGTTGTGATAGCAGATGGAACACATTCTTCCATTACTAGTCAGGGGGTGGTGCAACTAACTCCTGCAATGAGACTTCAGAATGTTCTTTAGGCTCCTTAGTTTTCAATGAATTTACTATCTATTAGTCAAATCATCAAAGACTTACATTGTCATGCTATTTTTGATCCATTTGCTCTTGTGTTTCTGGACATTCTAATGGGTGGGGTGATTGGTTCTGGCAGTGAGCAAGGAGGTCACTACAGACTAGTGCAATCCCCTTATGCAGGTGCTTCTTCCATTTGCACTGGGTCTGTGTCACCTTATATGTGGCATCTTCGTTCTGGTCATCTTCCTCTGCAAAAGCTGTGTCACATTCTTCCACATATTTCCCCTCGCTCTACCTTTCAGTTTGAGGTATTCCAGCTTGGGAAGCATCATCGGTCCACATTTCAGAGTCGTCATAATCAAAGTGGTCTTAGTTCATTTTGATATTTGGGGTTCCTGTCGTGTCCCTGATCATCAGGGGCACAAATTTTATCTCGTTGCTGTTGATGAGTTTTTGAGATTGTTGTGGGTTTTTCTTCTTAAAAACAAGTCTGATGCTGGTCCTGTTATTCAGTCCTTCATTAATGAAATAAAGAATATTTTTTCAGCAAAAGTCAAGTCTATACGTTTTGACAATGCACTGGAATTTTATAGTAACCAGCTTGCCAAATTTCTTGCGTCCCATGGTATTGTGCATGAAACATCTTGTGCGTATACTTCCCCACAAAATGGGGTGGCTGAAAGAAAATGCTGCCACCTTCTGGATGTTAGAAGGATCCTTTTGATTCAGGGCCATGCTCCTCATTCGTACTGGGGGGATGCAGTTCTAACTGCTTGTTACCTGGTTAATCGTATGCCTTCTTCAGTTCTGGGAGAAAAGATCCCGTTTTTGATTGCGTTTCTCGAGACGTATCTTTTCTTTCTCACTTCTCGAGTATATAGTTCAGTGACTTTCGTTCATTAGATTTCTCCTGGTCTTGACAAGCTCTCTCCTAGAGCTATCAAATGTATGTTTGTTGGGACCTCCAAGACTCAAAAGGCATATCGTTGCTTTGACCCTGTTCGACGAAGGTACTACGTTAGTGCAAATGTCACCTTTTTTGAGCCTATTATGTACTTCTCTCCTACAGGTGACAAGCTCATTTCTTCAGAAGATTGGGCAAAGGTCTATATGCCTCTATCTCCGATCTCTACTCTACCATCATCAGCACCACCACCTCCTCCACCACCCTCCACTATCGCCACCACCTCCTCCACCTACATTCTTTAATTAGGTTTACCAGCATCGACCTTGTGCTCATGTGTCTCGTCCATCATCCAACACGCCCAAGATATGTTCTGAACGTTTGAGTTCTTCTAATGGAAATGGTGATTTGCATGTATAGCTTGAGGTGCATGATGTCCATGATGCTATATCTTCTGTGCACACTGAAGATCATGATGTGCCTATTGCTCTACGGAAGCAGAAACATGTTTGCACTATGCTTCCTCTTGCTTCCCATGTGTCATTAGACCACCTTTCCAAGGACTTTTGGAAGTTCATTATGGGACTGTCAGCAGTGGAGATACCACGTTCTTATCAGAAGGCGCTGACGGCTAATCAGTGGCGTATAGCTATGGAAGAGGAGATGGCCGATTTACTGTCTCGAGGTACGTGGATTGTTGTGCAGGCTCCTCCAGGTGCACTTGTTGTTGGCTGCAAGTGGGTATTCACTGTGAAACATCGTGCTGATGGTACTGTTGACAGATATAAGGCCAGATTAATTGCTCGTGGGTTCACCCAAACATATGGTGTGGACTATCAGGATACTTTTTCACCAATTGCGCGTCACTCCACATTGCGGATTCTTATTGTAGTTGCTATTGTATGTGACTGGCTGCTTTTCTAGTTAGATGTCAAAAATGCTTTCTTGTATGGGGATCTGTAGGAGGAAGTTTACATGCAACAACCACTAGGGTTTGCTGCTGAGGGGGAGTCTAGTATGGTGTGCTGACTTCACAAGGCCATATATGGCCATAAGCAGAGTCCAAGTGCTTGGTTTCAGAATCTCTCAGAGTTGATTGAATAGAATGGATTTGTCAGATCTATTGCAGATCATTCTCTTTTTGTTAAGAGAACTCAGAGAGGTGCGATTGTTGTTCTGGTTTGTGTTGATGATATAGTTGTTACTGGTAGCGATGGACAGAGTATTCAGGCAGTTAAGGATTTCCTTGGACGACAGTTTGTGACCAAGGACCTTGGGAAGTTACGTTACTTTCTTGGTTTGAGTTTGCACGCAGTCAACATGGTATGCTTATGATGCAAAGTATGTTTTTTTTAATCCAAGGATGCAAAGTATGTTACTCATCTTCTGGCCGAGATAGGTGTGATAGGATGCAGACTTGGCTCTACACTGATGGATCCTAATGCTAGACTCTATGATGATGACTATGAGGAGATAAATAAGAGACGGTATAGGGAGCTGGTAGGAAAATTGCTATATGTTACTATTACCGGGCCTGATATATCATTTGATGTAAGCAAAGTTAGCCAGTTCATGGAGCAACCTAGATAGGTTCATATGGATGCAGTTTGTATGATCTTAAGATATCTGAAATCTTCTCTAGGTCCTGGTCTACTTTTCAGAAGATATACACCACTCTTAAATACTGGATGTGCAGACACAGATTAGGCTGGGTGCCCCAAGGACAAGAAGTCCACTTTAAGCTTCACTGTATTCGTTGGTAGCTCGCTGGTTTCGTGCAAGAGTAAGAAATGGACAATAGTTGCTCGATCCAACGCTGAATCAGAATATAGGGCTATAGCCCAAGGGAGCACGAAAATGATGTGGGTCAAGTCCGTTCTGACTGACCTTGCAATTTAGGTGCCTCTCCTAATGCACCTCAAATGTGATAATCAAGTAGCTCTATTCATAGCTAATAATCTAGCCTTCCATGAGAGAACAAAGCACATCAAAGTTGATTGTCATTATACCCTTGACTTCATCCAAAAGGGGCTTATTTCCACCTCTCATGTTGCTTCGGACGATCAGATTGCAAACATGTTTACCAAGGCTCTCGCAAGGGGATCCTTTTCGCTGTTGTTGTTGCAAGCTGAACATGATAGACATATATGCTCCATCTTGAGGGGGAGTGTTGAGAGAATTCTATATTTTTGTCTTTATTTTTATCTTTCTAGTTTTTTCCGTCTTCTTTATGTAATTTCTCCCTAGTGCCTTTCTCCTATATAAGAGGGTCCTAGGGTTATGTGGAATACAACTTTTATTTTCACACCTTTCCACAAACCTATTATCCAGAGAAGATCAAACGTATCCATCGTTCTTCATCCTCCAACAAGAGAGCAAGAGGGAGAGAGAGAGTAAGGGAAGTGGGTTGGTGACAACAGTCCAAAATTGGATCAGGGCAACTTTGTTATGAGCGTGATCCCTGTTCGCTCGAACAAGTAACAGGACCTTTAGGATTGCTGCGTAGCTTCATCATCCTCTCCGCGATTGAGGCAAGAACCAGGAGTTAAGGCCATCCTCCTCCGATCTCAGGCGAGAAGATATACTCCTCCCCTGTATCATTTTAACCTTTTTTCTTTTCTTCTTCTATTTCTTCTTTCATTTCATTCTTTCATCTACCTCGTTCTTCCCGTCAATCCTCTTCCCCCCATGGACTTCTCCAACTCCGATCATGACCTCTGTTTCTCCCCTTTCGCGTTCTAAGCCACCTCCCAACCGCAACCTTCCAACTCCGACCGAGAGCATGTTCGGAGATTTGCTTCATCCTCCACCTGCCCCAGGAGCCTGTCACCCACCCCTTCCCGTGCTTTAAATCAGTCCGATTCCATTGGAATCAGATCACATTCACCTTGCAGGTACTCAGAGCGTAGCAAGGAGTCACTGCTCCACCGACCCTTGGCCGTGTGTCGATCGATGAGGATCAGGAGTCTCTTCTCCAGCAGAATTCTCATTAGAAGGGATGCACCCTCTCAGGTCCAAGGAGCAATAGACGTCAGAGCATGAACTCGGGCGATTCGGGCTGTCGAAATTTGACCTAACATCAGCTGTTGATATCATCATCGGACGATCGAGACCATCCCTAGAGCATCTATCCTAGCCTCAAGCCTTGGACAAATCCAAAGTAGCAAGTGACCGACACATGGAGGCTAGGATCGAGCCACTCCCGTGCTAGCTGCGCCTCATGTGCGAAAAACGTACGGGTGGGGAAAATTGCACCAATGCCCTTGCAACTTCCAGGAATTTCACTAATGGCCCTGCACGGGGGTAAATTGCACAACACTGGACTGTTAACAGAGATTACAGTTTAATCTCTCCAAAAGGTCAAAAAAGAAAATTTTATTTCTTTTATTTACAATTTAGTCCCTGAACTTTAACTTATCATACCTTGAGCATATGTGATCCGATTTTTGTATTCTTGGTGTCATTTTGAACCTTGATTTATTCTCTACCATCTGGAACACTCAATTATTCATTCTGGACATTAATTGAAATTAAATAAATCGAGGTATTCGTTGTTGATTTTGAGCACATTTACTCCAAGTCATTATCTCTTTTTTGCTCAATAAATGTTAGATTTTTAAGGGCATTATTTCTGGATATAATTTGAGATTCACTGATCAATTATTTCTTAAATAAGGGGGAGTCTTCATTGGATTCTCTAATTGATCTATTTGGCTAGGCTTTGCTTCACCTACATTATAATTGTGTATTCATATTTCATCATATTATTGCATCATTTAAATTCATAAATATTGCATTTATTTATTTCTTGTCCCACATAGCATAGCATTATTTCTTGCATTAAAATTATTCGTTAAAATACATGCATCATGTTTCTTTTAGCAAATAATTACATCTTGTATTAAAAAATCAGTAAAAACTAAAAAAGGCAAAACACCGAAAAGGTACTTCGGAAAATCCAATTTTCTAGATTATTTAAAAATTAATTTTAAACCATCATATTACCTCCTTGAGTTTGACCTTTGTTGACCAAGAAGGAACCCTAAGGGGCTAACGGTGGTTGATAAAAAAAATGATGATGTGTTATTTATGTCGGCTCCATGGCCGAGTGTTGTTAACAAAAAAATTTTTTGCCCAAGGGGGCTACGACAGAGCTAAAGAAAAATGGAGGGTGAAAAAAAGGGGAAGAGGGGTCACAGTTTGAGCCCAAATGTGGACTGGCGTATATTCAGTGGCCCAATTAGGCCACTTGTTTAAAAAAAAATTGAAGCCAAAGGAGGCTGAAAAAAAAACGAAAGGAGGCACGTACACGAAAAAGCGTACGCATGAAAAAAAAGATTTTCTTTGAAAGAAAAGCCGTATGCATTTTTTTAAAAAACATATTGTTTCGAAAAAAAAATGATTAATGTTTTGAAAAGCCGAAGAAGATTTTGTGATCGGCTAAATAGTTTTATTTTCCTCCAATTTCATTGCCTTCTCCCAACTTTGTCGATGTTGAGTTTCCGATAAGTATGGTAGAAAGGGGGAGTATATATAGAGTCACAGGTCTGTTCCATTATCCAGATTCAGATGTCAGATTCCAGGCCTGACAGTTGTTGATCAGACTCTACAAGTTTTTCAGATGAAGTTTTCCATGCACAGTTGTTCAGATTCGACAGATTGGTCAGAGTCTAAGATCGAGGCACTCCATGATTGAGAGACCCATTTTCGAGATCTCCAGAGAGAGACTCATTTTCAAACATGCACGAGTTTGCGGTCTTTTTCAGATGAGCACATGTTTGCCATCTTCTTTCGAGGTCCTCATCTTTTCTTATGTTTTCGGCCAGAGTTTTCATGTGAGCCAAAGGGACTTCCTAGTAGAGGACCATTCCCTATGCCATCTTGGCAAGGGTTTTCATGTGGTATCATAGGGACAACAGAGTAGTGCACCATTCTCTGAGCCAGATGGGAGAGACTCAGTTCTCCGAAGAGGAGACTATTTTCAGACTCCATTCTCCAGCGACCGTGGATTCCGACGAGGATTGCACAACCACGGCCTTTTCAGTTCGGCCCTTTTTCAGAGATGGAGCAGTTGTCCACATTATTGTGGCGGGCCAGAGTACTCCGACGAGGAGACTCAATTTTCAGTTGCAGTGACTCTAACAGGCGCAGTTCAGAGCACATGCTCTCCGACGAGGAGATTCAATAGACTCACACTCCAACCCGTTCATCCTCCTCACCTGCACAACATGAGAAGCAACGTCCTCGACTACAGCAATGTGCGCGTTGGATTGATATTGTTCGTAGTGTCTTGTAATGTTGAGTTGAGTTTCTTTCTGTTTGTCCAAGCTGATTGCATGCCCCAGCTTGAGGGGGAGTGTTGGAGTGTTCGTGGTATGCGTCATGAGTTGTAGCAAGGTAAATGGATCCCGGAGAAGATCCATTTAACCCATACAGTGTTTAGTCCCACATCGCCTAGTGGTGGGACTTGGAGGCTCTGGAGAGGCTATATAAGGAGCCCCAGACCTCCTGTATCCATTGAGAAAGTCAATAGACAAACACGCCCCATTTGAGGGCTTCTCTGGTGGTTTCATCCCGCTCCTCACAGGAGTAGGGTTCCACGTTAAATCCCGCTGTTCTTCTTTGATGTTTATTCTTTTTCCTTGTTTTCGCTTCCGCTTCCTATTTCTTAACAATCTTGGATCTTACCCAAGTAAAATAAATAATTTGACAGCATCGAGATTTGATTTTCCATATCTTTCTCTTTGTGTGGTCATTTTTGACAGTTTTAGAGTTCTGTCACATATATTTAGTCTTAGCCCTACTTATGCATGCCTTCAAGCCTTTAGTTTCACACTTAATTTATCTCTAGTCTCATCAATCAACACAATATTATTAACTAACAACATATACTAAGGTATCTCATCCTAAATGTGACCAGTCAACTCGTCCATAATCAAAGTAAAAAGGGGATTCAAAACCGAACCTTGGTGCAGATCGATATTGATGTCAAAATAGTCAAACCTCCTAGACTGAATCCTTACACAAGATAAATCCCCATCATATATATCCTTTGCAATGTTAATATATATTTAATATGTACTTGTCTCTTCTCCAAAACTCTTCAGAAAATCTCTCATGGGATTAAATCATAAGACTTCGCCAAATCAATATAAATCATATGGTCGTTCTTCCTTTTAGCTCTATAAGTCTCCATTTTTCTCCTCAACAAGTGGATAGCTTCAATAGTCAAGCATCTTGAAATGAATCCGAATTAGTTTTCTGTTACTTTGGAGACTTGCCTCAACCTTCGTTTCATCACACATTCCCAATCTTTCATAGTGTGACTCATCAGTTTGATACCTTTATAATTTGAATACTTTTGAACGCCCCTTTTATTCTTGTAACGAGGTGTCATAATGCTTCTCCTCTATTCTTCTGGCATTTTCTTGCTTCTCCAAATAACATTGATAGTTTTGTGAGCCAAGTCAAACAACATTCACATACAACTCTCCATACATCTATAGGAATGCCATCAGGTTCTACACCTTCCCCATGTTTATAGCCTCAAAAGACTCGTCTACTTCCTTTGTATCCATCTATAGCTCGCATGATTCATGTACATTTTGTAGAGATAGTTAGTTTCTATTATTATTATATGTTGATGTACCCAGTTTCTATTTCTCTATTCTACTTAGACATCCGTGTAATTTACCCCTACGGCCTCTCTCTATATAAGAGAGCCTAGGGTTTTCTCAATAGAATACGAAGACTCTTTTCTTCTAACATGGTATCAGAGCCGCCCTAGGGCTCTCCACCCCTTCCCTTCCCTTCCCCACCCGCCGCCCCTCCCCTCTCCTTCTCTCGCCTGCCGCTGCCACTCCAGCGGCTCCCAGCCCTCACCCCGTGCTACACCAGCGGCGCCCCTCCGCCTCTCCGCTGCTCCAGCGGTTCCTCCGCAGCCCCAGCAGCCTGCGGCCCTAGCCGCACCAGCGGCTATCTCCAGCCGCCCCCGGCAGCCGCCTCTGCGGCCCTAAACGCTCCAGCAACACCGTTCTCAGTTGCTGTAGGGCGTCCATAATCTCCAGCAGTCCAGAAGCGCTTCGGGTTATGGATTTGAGTACGTAAAAGTCTACACACGTACTCAAATCCAATGCAGTTGGTGTAGACATTCATCGCAGTGTCCATTATCCCTTTGTCTTCTTCGAGCAGCAGTATGTCAGAATCGAAAGTCGATTCACCCTCCCTCGGCGCCTTCAAGGGTCCGGCGCCAATAGTGAAGATGGACGGGTCCAACTATGAGCTATGGGCCATGCAGTTCATGAGCCTCATGAAATCAAACGGTAAGAAACACATTCTTACCGAAGATGAGCCTGCGGAGAAGACGGGGATCTATGCCTCATGGGAGGCCGATGATGCCTATGCAAAAGTATGGTTGTCCGGCACGCTGACGATGGAGATAGCTAATGATGTTCTCCATCAGCCCACTGCTAAGGCAATGTGGGACATTCTTGCCACTACGTATTCGCAGGTGCGAAACGAGACAAAGATGTTACAGCTTCAGCATGACATCTTTACGATGAAGCAAGCCGGCAGACCTCTTCATTCTCTATACACATCCCTAAGAGGGATGTTCGAGAAGCTCTACAGTACCATTCCTCTGACTGCTACTCCAGAGCAGCAGAAGACGTTCCGGAACGCCACCATGGTGGGTG
The DNA here is from genome assembly GCA_037367405.1 of Ottelia alismoides. Lineage (NCBI taxonomy): Eukaryota > Viridiplantae > Streptophyta > Magnoliopsida > Alismatales > Hydrocharitaceae > Ottelia > Ottelia alismoides. The sequence continues at coordinate 880,410 of JAZKJV010007890.1, read as the reverse complement.
TTCTACTTGCTGCCCTCGATCCTGAGTATGATGCTGCACGGTCACAGATCTTAGCAGATGCAGTTATTCCTCCGGTGGAGGATGTCTACAGGAGACTCAGTCGTATCCCAGTTTCCTCCAGCTCATCTACTCCACCCCCATCTGCGATGGCAGCCTCGCGTGGGAGAGGTGGACCACCTTCTTGGCGTGGTCGTGGACGTGGCCGTGGCTCTCATGGAAGAGGCGGTCGAGTTAGTCAGACATGCTCGTATTGTCACAGACCTGGATACTCGGAGGAGACATGCTACTCAAAGCATGGGTTCCCAGCATCAGCACGGGTTGCGGAGCACTCACAGTCTCCATTACCGTCTACTGCAGATCATAGATTTGATGAACTCGTGGCTCGTCTTCGTGATATTATGCCACAGTCTTCTGGTGATTCATCTGGTGGCTCGTCAGACATTGCTGCCACAGCCTCAGCCAGTTCATCCGCTGCAGCCAGTTCCTCAGGTAGCTCTTCAGCCTTCATATCTTCACATGATATATCTGACTGGGTTATAGATTCCGGAGCTACACATCATCTGTGTCGAGATAGAGGAAGACTACAAGACTACAGGGCTATTCCTCCAGGTCGCTCAGTACAGATAGCAGATGGTTCCTACTCACCCCTTGTTGGTCAGGGGGAGGTTTTCTTATCCTCCACCATGCAGCTACAGAATGTTTTATATGCCCCTGAGTTCTCCCTGAATTTATTATCTATTAGTCAGATTACAAAGGACTTGAATTGTCGTGCTATATTTGACCCGTCTTCTCTTATTTTTCAGGACATACTCACGGGCAAGGTGATTGGCTGTGGCTCTGAGCAGAACGGTCTATATCGGCTGGTCCGGGATTCCTATGCTGGCATCTCCACTCACTCTGCTGGACCAGTGTCACCATACATTTGGCATCTTCGTTTTGGTCACCTTCCGCTCCAGAAGATGCGCCACCTTCTACCCCAGATCTCTCCAAGTTCGTCGTTTCGTTGTGAAACATGTCAGTTGGGAAAGCATCACAGGTCGAGCTTCCCAGGTCGTCAGAGTCGGAGCAGTAGCTCCCCTTTTGAGTTGTTGCATATAGATATATGGGGTCCGAGTCGTGTGCCCGATCATCAGGGGCACAGGTTCTATCTTGTGGTAGTTGATGATTTTTCCCGTGTCTCTTGGGTTTTTCTTCTGAAGAATAAGTCTGAAGCCGGCGATGTTATTCAAAACTTGATTAATGAAATACAGAATGTTTTTTCGTCTTCTGTAAAATATGTTCGAACTGATAATGCTCTGGAATTTTGTACACGTGTTCTTTCTCAGTTTCTGTCATCGAAGGGTATTATTCATCAAACCACCTGCCCATATACATCCCAACAGAATGGGGTGGCAGAAAGAAAACATCGTCATCTCTTGGATATCACTCGTACCTTATTGATTCAGAGTTGTGCTCCTATTTCCTTCTGGGGGGATGCTGTCCTCACTGCATGCTATCTGGTCAATAGAATGCCATCCTCTGTCCTTGGAGAGAAGATCCCCATTTCGCTTATTTTTCCTGACAAGGAGATATTCTCACTACCACCTCGTGTTTTTGGTGCTGTGGCTTTTGTCCATCGTCTTTCTCCTGGACTTGACAAGCTCTCTCCAAGAGCAGTCAAGTGTGTCTTCGTTGGGTATTCCAGAACACAGAAGGGATACCGGTGTTATGATCCTACTACCAAAAGGTACTTTGTTAGTGCGGATGTCACTTTCTTCGAGTCGGTCATGTACTTCTCGCCAGCTGGAGACAGAATGGTACCATCCACCACCGCTGATGATATTTTGGTTCCACCACCACCTACTTGTCCTTTACCTAACACATCTCCTGTGTCCGTTCCTATGCCAGCACCACCACCACCTCCACCACCACCTCCACCTCCACCCAGTCCACGGCAAATCGTCTCACCATTTCCTCATCACTATACGCGTCGCTCAGGTCCTGCTCAGCCGACAGCTCCGCCAATCACTAAGCCTCAGGTATGTTCGGATAATATCACTAATGACGGGTCAGATTCGGTTCATATGCAGGATGACTCCTTACAGGTGGACACAGACGGTGATCTGAATGTTCCGATTGCTCTTCGGAAACCGAGACGACAGTGTGTATCATATCCACTTGCTTCCCAGGTTTCCTTTCACCGACTCACATGTGATTTCCAGCAGTTTGCCACAGCTTTGTCTTCTGTGGACATACCACGGACATACCAGGAAGCCCTGAAAACTGCATGCTGGAGACGAGCTATGGAGGAAGAAATGGAGGCCCTGCAGTCCCGTGGCACATGGTCTTTGGTTCCTGCACCACCTGATGCATCAGCTGTCAGCTGCAAATGGGTCTTCACAGCCAAGTATCATGCGGATGGCACATTGGATAGGTACAAAGCACGCTTGGTTGCCCGAGGATTTACACAGACATATGGCGTTGATTACATGGATACATTCTCTCCAGTTGCGAGACACACGACTCTCCGTATCCTTCTGTCTGTTGCAGTGGTTCGTGACTGGAGTATTTATCAGCTAGACGTCAAGAATGCCTTTCTGTACGGGGACTTACAGGAGGAAGTCTACATGCAGCAGCCACCTGGGTTTACTGCTGAGGGGGAGAAGCATATGGTATGTAGACTTCACAAGGCAATATATGGACTTAAACAGAGTCCACGGGCGTGGTTCCAGAAACTATCCAATATAATTGAGCACTAGGGATTTAAGAGGTCCAATGCTGACCATTCGTTATTTGTCCAGAAGTCCTCGGCAGGTACGGTTGTCATAATGGTCTATGTGGATGATATCCTTGTTACAGGAGATGATACTCAGGGCATAGCAAGGGCGAAGGCATTCCTAGGTAGTCAGTTTGTTACAAAGGATCTTGGAACCCTAAGATATTTTCTGGGGTTGGAATTTGCAAGGAATGCACATGGTTTGGTGATGACACAACGGAAGTACATTACTGACTTCCTGGTTGAGACTGGTATGGATGGGTGCAAACCATCTAGCATCCCCATGGATCCCAGCATGAAGATATATGATGATGATACTGATGAAGTGGATAAGAGGAGATATAGAGAGATGGTGGGAAAACTCCTCTACATCACCATAACTCGCCCAGACATCCAGTTTGCAGTTAGCAGGGTGAGTCAGTTTATGGAGCAGCCAAGACAGGTTCACATTGATGCTATACACATGATACTGAGGTATCTAAAGACTTCTCCAGGCTCAGGGCTGCTATTTAGAAAGGGCACGGACTTATCTGTATCAGCATGTGCAGATGCAGATTACGCAGGTTGTCCTAAGGACCGAAAATCAACCTCAGGTTTTGCAGTGTTTGTTGGTGGCTCCTTGGTTTCTTGGAAAAGCAAGAAACAAACTGTTGTGGCCAGGTCCAGTTACTAGAAGATCTACATGTGGCCGTATCTCTACCGATGATGCTCCAGTGTGACAATCAGGCAGCGTTGTTCATTGCCAACAATCCAGCCTTCCATGAGAGGACCAAGCATATTGAAGTTGACTGCCATTACACCAGGGACCTAATCCAGAGAGGATTGATATCCACGGCCCATGTTAGCTCAGGGGATCAGACTGCCGATATATTCACCAAGCCATTGCTCAGAGGACCTTTCCAGAGATGTTCATCCAAGCTGAGCATGATCGACATCTATGCTCCACCTTGAGGGGGAGTGTAGAGATAGTTAGTTTCTATTATTATTATATGTTGATGTACCCAGTTTCTATTTCTCTATTCTACTTAGACATCCGTGTAATTTACCCCTACGGCCTCTCTCTATATAAGAGAGCCTAGGGTTTTCTCAATAGAATACGAAGACTCTTTTCTTCTAACACATTTCATTACTGGCTAGATCTTCGAAGGGATCTCTTTATTCCCGTCCCCAACAAAAGCTTATGGAAATGCCGCTTCCATCTAGTCTCTATATCCTTATCCTTGCCCATCTTCATTGCATTTCACTGGAGGAGGATCTTTGGTCGTCCTTTCTCTTACTTTGGCCAATTTGAATATATCTTTTTGAGCCTCCATTGAGTCAAGCTTTATTTACAAAACTTTCTAAGCTTTTAACTTAGCTTCACTCACAACATTCTTTGCTTCCTTCTTTGCTATCCTTTAGTTTGTGATAGTTTTGTTTGTTTTATCCTTATACATAGCTTAAAATCAAGTTCTTTTCATCTTATGCTTCTGTTGCACTCCTTCGCTCCACCATCAAGCCTTCGTTTAACCTGGGACTCCTTCCTTAGACCCAGCTGGCATCTCTTTGGCTACCCTTCGGATACAAGATGCTACCGCCTCCCACATCTCATTCGCACTTCTGTTATAATCCTAAGATAAGTATTCTAAAATATTTTCCTTGAAGCTTGATTGCTTCAATTGAAGATTCTACCATCTAGGTCTAATGATCATGGGAGCCACCATTTTTACCAACGCTTTTAATTGCACATCCATGACTAGCAAGCGATGTTGAGATGTCAAGCTCTCTCACATGATTACTTTGCAGTCTTTGCAACACAATAGATCTTTTCTCCTCATCATAAAATAAACTATCAGTGTTTTAGTCGGACCACTCTTATAAGTAATTAAATGCTCTTTCATCTTCTTGAAGAAAGTGTTTGCTATGAAAAGATCATAAGCCGTTACAAAATGTAAAATGACTTGTCCTCTGCTTTTTTATCTCCGAAGCCATGGCATCCATGAACACTAGCATACCGTGAAGTATCCTTTCCCACATGTCTATTACGATCACGTAGGCAAATCATCTCTCTTTGTGGGATTCCTTGCGTAATCTTATCCAAATCCTCCCAAAAAGCTTGTTTAATCATTTCCTCTAAACCTATTTACGATGCATAAGTTGAGATGATATTTTGAATTTTTCTTCTTCAATAACCAATTTTAGCAAAATAATCGGATCCCTAAATCTTTGCACCTCAACCACACTATCCTTCAAATCCTTATGAACAACCACTCCAATGCCATTTCTACCCTTCTCTTTACCTTGATACCATAATTTAAAACATGTTTTCTCATTCTCCGTTACTTTTTCTCCAATTTATTTTGTCTTATGGAAACATAATATCCGAATCTTCCTTCATTCCATCGTATCTACTATCTCCATTGATTTTTCAGTCAAAGTGCCAATATTCCAATTACATCTGCTCAACTTCTTTTGCGATCTCTTTTAAATGGATTTCTTTATTCGCACGCGTCCATCACGTGAGAAGCCTTGCAAATTTTAGATTTCATCTGGGCAGCGATGTAAGAGCTAGCTTATTTACTCACATGCATTCCTCATTCGAGAACCCTTGCAAGTTTTGAACTATATCTGGGTAACAATGCTACGTCCCTTGCCAACTTCTCATTGCATTCGGGTGATATAATACGTCACTAGTAGGGAGTGCCCCAATGAAATCCAAAAAAAATGCTTAAATCCATATTGAAAATATCCGATTGTCTTGAGGCAAATTCATAAATAATGTTTTCAATTGAAAACATTATTTAGAAATTTGTTTCCGATTGTTTTACGCTGGCTGTCGGCTACCTAACACAACCCTCATTATTTGAGCTTGGGATCGGCCTTGGTTGAATTGTAATAAGTTATTTAGCTTAAGTTATTAAAATATAAAGTAAATTACAAAAACGTTTCTGACTATTGATTTTAGTTGATCGTTTCGTCTTTCTAACCTTAAATCACAACTCAAAATCACACTGAGACAACTATTAAAGATCATGTATCACATCGTTAGTTTTTAAGGTTCACGTATGTCATTGAAATTAGGTATATAGTTTAGAGACTTTTGTGTAATTTTCTCTAAAATTTATTTTCCCAGTTAATTGTTATCGTGATTTGGTTTCCTATTTATTATGATTGCATATTTTGGTTATATGTGAGTATTTCTTAGTTTTAGATATTGTTCCGAGGAATGGATGAAGCTTGGAAATTAAAGTTTGTGTTACTGAGAGTTTTGCAAGCATGATAAAATGCATTATCTTAGTCAGATTAAATAGTGACTCAACCAGTGTTGGTGAAACCTTGAAAGTAGTGTGAAGTGCCGATTTTCAGTATCCAACGAAGAGAATCACAAGATTTGCTGTCACTTCATTTGTGAAGTTTAGTAAATGCTTCAACTGCATTGCTGGGATAGTCTGCTACATAGCTTGATTAACTAATATTGCGATTTGGGGCTTATAAATTTCTATTTCTTAGTGGAATAACGAACATATGTTTAAATGTCGTTTAAACTGGGGCTGCACGATAAGGTTGGACTTTTGTTTTGTAAGTCAAGTAATCACTGAGTGGATATGGCAACAACTTGTTGGAGTTTATTTGTTTGGTTTGAAGAAATTGACGAAAATTATTCATTTTGTGTTTTCTATGGTTATGGAAAATCATCATTTTTTTCAGAAACTCAAACATCATCCATCAATTAGAAAGATACTAGACGGTGGAACGGTGCTACAGTACGGGGCTCGTACATTAAATGAAGGTGGCTTTCAGGTATTCATCTTCCTTCAGGACTAACTTTTTATTTCTTATTTAGTTGTTATTTTCCTATATTAAATGCTCTAGTTGGGAAATTTTTTTCATGCATTTTACATTTGTCAAATTATATTTTTTTTATAGTTTCATACATTGTACTTTATTGCTTTTGAGACTGCAGAGTAGAGAGGGGGCTTGATATTTTTATTCTATGTATTCTTAGTTATTTTCTTCTCTTTTGGGTTCTTGCATAATTTTCGGACCCCTCTCCTATATATCCCATATAGAGAGGTGTAGGGCTCCCATAGTGCATATGGCTTCATTTCTCGTAACATGGTATTTGTTGGGGAATTTGTTGGGGAAATATGAGACTTGTTTATTCCAATGAACCCTAGGCTCTCTTATATAGAGGGGAGATCTATAGATAAATTACATAAGACTGACAAAAGAAATTAGAATAGAGAAAAGAGTACAGTAACATAAATATATATATCTACACTCCTCAAAATGCAGCATAGATATTAATCATGCTCAGCTTGGATGAACACTTCTAGAATGATTCTCTGAACAAGGCTTTGGTGAAGATATCTGAGTCTGATATCCTGAGCTAACATGTGAAGTAGAAATGAAGCCCTTCTGAACAATGTATCTGTGTATAGTGGCAATCAACCTCGATACATTTCATTCTTTCGTAAAATGCAAGGTTATTTGCAATGAATAGGGCAGCCTGATTGTCGCACTTCAACGACATGGGAAGAGGAACATCTATGTGTAGATCTGCTAGTACTGCGTGAACCCACATCATTTCTGTGCTTGCATGTGCCATAGCCCTATATTCATATTTAGCACTAGACCTGATCACTACAGTTTGTTTCTTGTTTTTCCATGAGACAAGGGAATCTTCAACAAATATAGCAAATCCTATCATGGACTTCCTGATCTTGGGACACTCTGCATAATCTGCATCTGCATACGCTGAAATAGTGATCACGTTTCCTTTTCTAAATAGCATCCCTATCCCTGGAGGTGATTTAAGATACCTTAGTATCATGTGTATAGTATCCATATGTACCTGTAGAGGTAGCTCCATGAAATGGCTAACCGACTGATTGCAAATGAGATGTCAGGTCTAGTAATAGTGACATAGAGAAGCTTTCCCACCAGTTCTATATATCTTCTCATATCTACCTCATGTATCATCATCATATAGTCTCATGCTCGGATCCTTAGGCGTGGTAGCGAGTCGACATCCAAGCATGTCTGTTTCACTTAGCAGATCAGTGACATATTTTCTTTGGGTTATCATAAACCCTTGTTGATTTTTTTGGCAAATTTCAGTCCCAGAAAATATATAAGAATACCAAGATCTTTGGTAATAAATTCACGACCCAGAAATTCTTTCGCCCTATTTATCCCCTGTATATCATCTCTTGTAATGAGTATATCATTAATATACAACAATAGCAATTGCACCTCTAGAAGTTCTCTGTGTGAAAAAAGAATGATCTACAATCGACCTTTTGAATCACTGCTTTTCAATCAAATATGGGAGCTTACGTAACCAAGCTCTTGGGCTTTGCTTAAGGCCATATATTGCGTTATGAAATCTACACACCTGCGAACACTCCCCGTCAACAACAAACCCCGACGGCTGCTGCATGTAGACTTCCTCTTGAAGATCACCATGCAAGAACGTATTTTTAACATCAAGCTGAAACAAAGGCCGATCTCTAACCATTGAAACTGATAAAAGAATCCGTAGGAGAGTAATGAGCAACCAGAGAGAAAGTTTCTAAATAATCAATCCTGTATGTTTGAGTAAAACCTCGTGCAACTAGTCGGGCCTTGTACCGATCAATGCTTCCATCTGCATTCTATTTCACTGTAAACACTCATTTGCAACTGACTATATATGCTTAGAGGGGGCGGGAACCAGACTCTAGGTACCTTGCTACTGTAGGACCACCATCTCCTGCTCCATCGTGAAACGCCACCGATTGTCCTTCAATGCTTCGTGGTAGTTCCGTGGTATGTCTACGGATAGCAACACGACAAGAAATCTCCTGAAGTCATCCGTCAGACGATCCAAGGTGACATGAGAAGCAACCGGATATGAAGAACATATACACGGCTGCTTCCTAATAGCATTTGGCACATCAAGATCATCATTAGTCTTGCTAGTGACCTGAGCATCAACCTCCTACAGGGATGCCTACTGAGAAACATCTTCTGTCCCATTGTTAGAAATAGTGTATTGAGTACAATTTTGAGGCGTGCTAGATGACGGACCATGAACATGAGTAGGTGTAGGCTGTCGACTGTAGTGTTTTGGTAGGGGTGGAAGCGGAATAATCGGTGGCGACAACGGAGGGGACGTATGAAGTTTTGGAGGAGGGGATGGAGGTGGTGGGCTCATAGGATGGCGCATGTAAACCTCATCATCCGAATATGAAGATGTCAACCTAATCACATGTAGGAGAAATACATGACCGACTTAAAAGATGTGATATCTACGTTAACATAATACTTCCTATGTAACATATCATAACTTCTATACCCTTTTTGAGTCTTGGAGTACCCGACAAAGATACATTTGACAACCTTAAGAGAGAGCTTGTCAATCCCTAGAGTCAACCGATGGATAAACACGACAAACCCAAAGACACGTGGTGTAAGAGAATCACTCCTTGTCTGAAAATACAAAAGAAAAAGGTAATACGAAAGAAAAAGTTATCTTCTCCGCTGACACTGATGAGGGCATATAGTTCACAAGATAGCAAGCCGTAAGAACCACATCTCCCCAGAATGAATGTGGGGCACAACTCTGAATAAAGAGAATATGAGTGACTTCGAGTAAGTGACCATTCTGTTTAGAGATGTATGCACATGATGTTTGATGAGTAATACCATGAGATGTCAAGAATTGTGAGAGCACACGAGTACAGAATTCTAGAGCATTATCAGTTCCCACAATTTTGACAGATGTAAGAAAGGCATTCTACACTTCTTTAATAACAGTTAAAATAGTATTTCCAGCTTCAGATTTATTTTTCAACAAGAAAACCCAAGATAGACAACTAAAATCATCCACTGTAACTAGATAAAACATGTGTCCCTGATGATCGAGAACATGACTTGGACCCCTAATGTCAACATAAAAAAACTCAAACAGGGAGCTACTGCTTTGGCTCTGACTACTAGGGAAAACATACCGATGATGCTTTCCCAACTGACAAGCTTCACAATCGAATGATGAATGAGATGGAATTTGGGGAAGTACTTGGTGCATTTTCTGAAGTGGAAGATGACCAAAGCACAAATGCCATAGGAAGTGAGAGATCGGTCCAGTGGAATGAGAGGGTAGTCTAGCATATGGGGTTCGAACCAGTCGATAGAGGCCGCCCTGCTCACGGTCACAACCAATCACCTTGCCTGTAAGAATGTTCTGAAATACAAGAGACGATGTGTTAAATATAGCTCTACAATGTAAGTCCTTAGTAATTTGACTAATAGACAATAAGTTCACGAAGAAGTCAGGAGCACGAAACACATTCTGCAATCACATAGAGGGTGTCAAACTAATCTCCCCCTGTCCTGTGATCGGGGAATGAGTCCCATCTGCTATAACCACAATCCTCCCTAAAGGAACCTATCTGTAGGTGGTGAGCAGATCTCTATCTCTACACAAATGGTGTGTTGCACCGGAATCCATGACCCATTCTGTAATATCTGAACCATGATAAGGTTTAAAGGCATTAATGCTACTTGAGGTACTTGCTCCAGCATTGGTAGAAATGTTCGAGCTGTTCTCTAAAGCAGGTGAAGAGGTGCTAGCTGGGGACATGACGTCTCTTGCTATAGTATGTCACTTATCATGTAAGATGGGTAAATGGATCCTTCCAAGATCCATTTACCACATTCAAGGTTTAATCCCATATCTACCAATGGTGGGACTTGGAGGGTCTGTGGAGGCTATACAAGGAGCCTAGATCTCCTATAACAGATGAGAAAGTTTGATGAACAATCAACCCTTTGAGGCCTCCCGTGGTTTCATCCCGCTCCTTAGGGAGTAGGGTTCTACGTTATATCCGGTGTTTCTTCATTGCTTTATTCTTTTCTCTGATATTCGCTTCTGCATTATATTTTCTAACATGGTATCAGAGCGGTTCGATTCTTGAGGAGTTATTTTCATCATTTATTCGGTATTTGATTGTTTCTTAAAGATGATTATTGATGTTTGTTCTCGTCCAAAGTTTTAGGGTTTCTTTTGAAACCCTAATTTCTGCTCAACGATCATTGTTCAAAGTTCTAGGGTTTCGTTCTGAAACCCTATCAACAAGCAAGCTCTAGATTTGTTTATGTTGTCATCAAGTTCAGGCCACACGAGGCGAGTTTCAGATCTCCAAATTTCTAGCGATCTCTCTTGGCGGCGCCTCCTCTTCGCGTACGAGACTTCAGAAAGCATCATATCCAAGTGACGAGGCTTCTCCAACCACACCGCAAATGGAGATTCTCTCGCAGCTCCTCCAGATCCGATTATACAAGAGGCGACACAAATCCAAATCGAAGCCCATTTGATGCCGCTCCTCTTCTTTTCTCTCGTGTAGGCAGTGCGAGATTCAACAGCTCCAAGCTGCTGATAAGGGTACCCACCACCACCCTCGACCATCGAATCTTCAAGCAAGAGCATGGTGGAACCCTATCCCCAGCAACTCTGCACGATGGAACCCTATCCCTAGCATAGGCGGAGGATAAGCGGTGGAATCTTCAAGTGCTTGCGGCGGATAAGCGGCAACTCCATGAGGTATAGATGAAGCACGGTAGATCCCCGACGCCATCTGCAGCGACGCGATAGAAGCAACACCGATCCAAACCACCTTCGGCTCCGACGGCATCTCCATGTGGCGACGAGGCCTCCACCTTCTCATCTCTTCCTTGGCGACGAGCTCCTCCATCACCTCTCTTGCGCTCGAGGCGGCATGCAGCACCCAACAACCCTAGATGCACTGGCGGTGACAACCTCAATCAGGGGAGGGGCTCCTTGAGAATGGGGTTCCCGAGTGGGTTCCCTAAATAAGAGCAAGTGGGGGACACCGCCATTTTAAAAAAAGAGAGAGAAGAGGTGGCTACTTTGTTGTTGGGTCATATTTGAAAAAAAAGAGAAGAAGAGTGGTTAAAAAGAGAAAAGGAGGAAGGACGGGTCCAAAGAAAAAAAAGAAAAAGGGCCCAACGTTCAAAAAATATATTGTGTGTTTGTTTTGAAAAAAAGACACGTACAAAAGAAAAGCCGTACACAAGAAAAATATTTTGCAAAAAAGAAAGAAAAAGAAGGAAAAGTCATAAAAAATAAATGGCTTATTTGTAAAAAATGATATAAAAAACTGAAAAAATGAATAAAATGAGAGCGGCTTATTGGTGTCTTGTTTCCCCTATTTTCTTGTCTTCTCGACGTCATTGTTTTCCGATTAGTATGGGAGAAAGATGGTGTATTGTGTTGAGTTCTACAGACCGCATTTTCAGATTCTCCAAACTCCAGGCCAGATAGATTCTCAAACTCTATAGTTTTTCAGTTCCAGACTCGATGTTTAGATTCCAAGTCCTCAGTCAGATGTGCACATGTTTGCCATTTTTTTGTGGTCCCCATCTTTTATTTTGGTCAGTGTTTTCATGTGATCCATAAGGACTCCAGAGTAGGCATCCCATTCCCTATGCTATATGGGCTAGGATTTTCATGTGGTTTGATAATGACTCAAGAGTAGAGATCCCATTCTCGGAGACAGTATGGGAGAGACCCAATTCTCTGACAAGGAGATTTTTCAGACTCCATTCTCCAGCGACCATGGACTCTGACGAGGATGTCTCCACGTCTTTTTCAGTTCAGCCCTTTCAGCGATGGAGCAGTTGTCCACATGATGTGGCGGGCCAGAGTTCAAGTGGAGACTCATTTTCAGTTGCAGTAACTCTGATAGGCGTAGTACAAAGCACATTATCTTCGACGAGGAGATTCAGTTTGACTTACACTCCAGTCCGTTTGTTCCTCCTCACCTGCACAACATGAGGAGCAGCGTACTCGACAACAACCAACAATTGTGCATGTTGAGTTGATATTGTCTGTAGTGTCTTGTATTGTGAGTTTGAGTGATTTATTTCTGTTTGTCCAAGCTAAGCATTGCATGCTACAGGTTGAAGGGGATTGTTAAAGTATGTGTCACTTATCATGTAAGATAGGTAAATGGATCCTTCCAAGATCCATTTACCACATCCAAGGTTTAGTCCCACGTCTGCCAGTGGTAGGACTTGGAGAGTCTGTGGAGGCTATATAAGGAGCTCAAGATCTCCTGTATCAGATGAGAAAGTTCAATGAACAATCAACCCTTTGAGATCCTCTCCCGTGGTTTTTCCCACTCCTTAGGGAGTTGGGTTCCACGTTAAATCCTGTGTTTCTTCATTGCTTTATTCTTTTCTCTGATATTCACTTGTGTTGGGAGAAAAATAATAGCATATTATTTATGAGAACCCTAGGCTCTCTTATATAGAGTAGAGTCGTATAAGTAAATTACATAAAACAAGTACAGAGAAATAAAAAGATAAAACAACACATAAAGATATGTAAATATTTCTACACTCCCTCTTAAGCTGGAGCATAGATGTCAATCATGCTTAGCTTGGATGAACACTTCAGGAATGGCCCTCTGAGTAATGCTTTTGTAAATATATCTGCAGTTTGCTCTCCTGAACTGACATGTGATGTAGATATCAACCCTTTCTTAATCATATCTCTTGTATAATGGCAGTCTACCTCAATATGTTGTCCTCTCATGGAATGCATGGTTGTTTGCAATAAACAGAGCAGCTTGATTATCACATTGTAGTTGCATAGGTAGAGGAACTTCTATGGGCATATCTACTAACACCGCTCGAACCCACATCATTTCGGTCCTCGCTTGTGCCATGGCCCTAAATTCAGATTCGGCATTTGATCTAGCCAACGGTTTGTTTCTTGCTTTTCCATGAAACAAGGGAACTGCGAACAAATACTGCAAAGCCTGACGTGGACTTCCTATCCTTAGGACACCCTGCATAGTCAGCGTCAGCACACACGTATACGGTGAGAGTTGTTCCTTTCTTGAAGAGCAATCCTGTACCTGGAGACGATTTTAGATATCTCAATATCATGTGTATAACATCCATATGTATCTGTCAGGGCTGCTCCATAAATTGGCTCACTCGACTCACAACAAAGGCAATATTTGGTCTAGTAATCGTAACATAAATGAGTTTTCCCACCATCTCTCTGTATCTCCTCTTATCGACTTCATTTGTATCCTCATCGTACAACTTCATGCTAGGGTCCATAGGAGTAGTAGATGGTCTGCACCCAATCATGCCCCTCTCAACAAGCATATCTGTAACATATTTCCTTTGGGTCATCACATGTCTCTGTGCATTCCTAGCAAATTCCAACCCTAGGAAATACCTTAAGGTGCTTAAATCCTTAGTAACAAACTGACTGGCCAAAAATCTTTTGCCATTGTTGAGGGGAAATAAGTTCATAACTAAAATGAGACCCAAGGGCTCTCTTATATAGGAGAAATCCCTGGGTTAATTACACAAGAGATAGATAAAGAAAACGTAAAACATAAGAACACTGGAGAGATACAACTATCTCAACACTCTCCCTCAAGCTGGAGCATATATGTCTATCATGCTCAGTTTGGAACAACACCTCTGAAAGGGACCTCTAGCAAGTGCTTTGGTGAAGATGTCGGCCATCTGATCTCCAGTAGACACATGAGATGTAGATATGAGACCTTTCTGGATCATGTCTCTAGTGTAATGGCAATCCACCTCTATATGCTTTGTCTGTTCATGAAAGGCCTGATTATTAGCAATAAATAGAGCAACTTGATTATCACATAAAAGCTGCATAAGTAGAGGAACCTCAATAGTAAGATCAGTCAACACGGATCTAACCCACATCATTTCTGCACTTCCATGTGCCTTCGCCCTGTATTCAGACTCTGCACATGATTTGGCCACTACTGTTTGCTTCTTGCTTCTCCATGAAACAAGTGAGCTGCCAACAAAAATAGCAAATCCAGAAGTAGACTTTCTGTCTCTTGGACAACCTGCGTAGTCTGCATCTGCGCATGCTGTCACCTCAAGTGATGTATCCCTACTGAATATAAGACCCGAACCAGGTGAATTTTTCAAGTATCTCAAGATCATATGAACGGCATGCATGTGCACTTTCCTGGGTTGCTCCATGAACTGATTGATTTTGCTTACTGCAAATGCAATATATGGCCTGGTGATGGTGGCGTATAAGAGCTTCCGAACAAGCTCTCTATATCTCCTCCTATCAACTTCCTCAGTGTCCTCATCATACAATCTAATACTTGCATCCATAGGAGTAGTAGCAGGTTTGCATCCTGTCACACCTGTCTTAGAGAGAAGGTCCATAACAAACTTCCTCTGAGTCATCATAAGACCACACTCGTTCCTGGCGAACTCCAACCCTAGGAAGTAACAAAGATTGCCAAGGTCCTTAGTCACAAACTGTTGGCCTAGGAATTCCTTGGCAGCATGAGGGCGCTGCTCATCGTCTCCGTACCTCTCTGTGTCCTCTGAACAAACAAAGAATAGACTCTGCTTCAGGCCATATATCGCCTTATGGAGTATGCACACCTTCTGGGACTCCCCCTCTGTAGCAAAACCTGGTTGTTGTTGCATATATACTTCCTCCTGTAGATCTACATAGAGAAATGCATTCTTCACATCAAGCTGGTAAAGAGGCCAATCCTTGGAAACTGCAACCGATAGAAGAATGCGGAGTGTCGAGTGTCTTGCTACTGGAGAGAAGGTGTCCTGATAGTCCACCCCATAGGTTTGGGTAAATCCCCAGGTCATAACTCACAAGCCTTGCCTTATAGCGGTGCACACTGCCATCTTTCCTTTGCTTTACTGTAAATATCCATTTGCAGCTCACTACTGAGGCACCAGGCGGAGCGGAGACAATACTCCATGTACCAGATGACCGTAGAGCTACCATCTCCTCCATTGTAAATCGCCACCTACGTGGGATAGTAATAGCAGATAGTCGCACTACAAACTTCCTGTAGTCCTCTGAAAGATGATCCAAGGAAACATGCACAACAAGAGGATACACAACACATCGGCGACAAGGCTTCCTTAGGGAAATAGGTATCTCCAGGTCATTTGCTTCTCTGTCCTCTGGAATCAATTCTTCTTGTGTATCATTCAAAGCTTCAGTACCATCAGTAGAAATAGTATGTTCATAACATACCTGAGGTGTGGTGGATGATATATGATGCATGAGCAGAGGTGCGAGTAGAATACCTGCAAGTTTAAACATGTGGTAAAAACATGGACTTGATTGCAGGAGGTAGAGGTGGTGATGGTGGTGGAGGTGGTAAAGACCGAGGAGCATCACAGGGGGCATGAGACGATGAAAATGGAGGTGGAGGAACCACAACATCCTCCCCAGAATTAGTATCAGACAACCTGTCACCTGTAGGAGAAAAATGCATAATAGAGTTAAAAAATGTGACGTCAACAGCCACATAGTATTTTCTCCCAACAGGATCAAAACACCGATATCCTTTTTGGGTACGGGAATAACCAACAAAGACACGTTTGACAGCTCTAGGTGAGAGCTTGTCACGGTCAGGGGTGAAGTTGTGGACAAAGACCACCGATCTGAAGACTCTGGGAGTGAGAGAGAATAATTCCTTCTTGAGAAACACAATCAACAAGGGAATCTTCTCTCCAAGAATAGTGGATGGCATGCGGTTTACTAAGTAGCAGGCTGCGAGAATCGCATCCCCCCAGAAAGAATGAGGAGTATGACTTTGAATCAACAAAGTCCTCGTGACATCAAGAAGGTGATGGTGTTTATGTTTTGCCACACCATTTTGCTGTGATGTATAGGTACAAGAAGTCTGATGAACTATACTAAGAGACCTGAGAAATTTTGCTAAATGTAATGTGAAAAATTCCAAAGCGTTATCTGTACGAATGAATTTGACATTAGCAGAGAAGATATTGTTGACTTCAATAAGAATAATTTTAATGATATCACCTGCTTTAGACTTATGTTTTAACAAGAATAGTTTAAAATAATCATCCACGACAACCATATAAAAATGATGCCCCTGATGATCAGGAACACGACTCGCACCCTAAATATCGAAATGAAACAAGTCGAACGACCGACTACTATGACGACTCGAACGACTCGAAAACGATCAGCGATGATGTTTCCCAAGTTGACAGGCTTCACAATCCAAAGCTGTACGAGTAGATATCTGGGGGAGCACATGAATCATCTTTTGAAAAGGAAGGTGACCAAAGCGAAGATGCCACATGAAAGGAGAAACAGATCTGGAAGGAATAGAAGCCACCCCAACGTATGATGAAATGGCAAGTTTGTACAACCCTCTCTGCTCACGCCCATGACCAACCATTCTGCCTATCAGTATGTCCTGAAACACAAGAGAAGAGGGGTCAAAGATGGCACGACAATGTAATAATTTTGTATTTTAACTAATAGACAAAAGATTCATCTGAAAATCAGGAGCATATAAGACATTCTGAAGATGCATAGAAGGAGCCAACACAATCCCCCCGACCAACAATAGGTAGTCGAACCCCATTGGCAATAACCACAAATCGTCCAGGGGGGATAGACCTGTAAAAGGTAAACTGCGTCCGATCTCCACACATATGATGAGACGCTCCAGAGTCCATAATCTAATCTGTTGCATCAGAACTGCTACAACTGGTAAACGCATAGGGAATACCTGATGAACTGGACGATGCTTTGGCGGTAGCCGCTGCATCTGAAGGACCTACAATCGAAGTCATAGGGGTGGTCATCATCTCTCGAAGTCTCGAGACAAAACCATCAAAGCGTGCATCTATAGTAGGTGTAGAAGAAGAATCAATCTACTCAGCAACACACACATACATCGGATATCCATGCTTCTGAAAGCATGTCTCCTCTGAATGACCAGGACGATGGCAATAGGAACATGGACCACGCTGGTGTCCTCCACCTCGACCACGAGGTCGACGGCCACGAAAATGGGAAGAACCTCCCCGTCCACGAGAAGCTGCCATAGCTGAGGAAGTCGTTTGTGGCTTAGTAATAGGCATGGTAGTGATCCTGCTTAGTCGTTGTAGACCTTCTCCATGGGCGGTATCGTCTCACCAGTCAGTAGTTGAGTACGTGCTGCATCGTACTCAGAGTCAAGGGACAATAGGAAGACTCCCGTCATTGTAGCATTCCGACACTGTTGTTGCTTCTCAATGTTGGTGGTAATGGACATGAAGCTGTGTAATCGCTCAAACATGCCTCGCTGATGGGAGAAGTGCGTGTGGAGTGGGCGACCATTTTGTTTGGTCGAGAAGATGTCAAACTGTAGTTGGAGGATTTTGCTTTCATTCTTTGCCTGCCCATAAGTGTCTGCTAATATGTCCCACATAGCCTTGGCCATGGGCTGATTAACAATATCGTTAGCAATTTCCATGGTATATGTCCTTGAGAGCCAGATGCGGGCATATGCATCATCTTGCTTCCACGATGCATTCATTCCAGTCTTGTCCGTTGGTTCTGATTTCGTCAGAATGTGTTCCTTATTATGACATTGCATAAGAGTACGAAACTACATGGACCATAACTCGTACCATCCATCTTTACCATGGGAGATGGGCCTTTGAAGACCCCCGAAGAGGAAAACACGTCACTCTTGACGTCAGACATGATATAAATGAGTAGAACCACGGGCAAGCTGAGGAGTAGACTGATTATATAATGTCTACACAATCATAAGGAGGAATGGTTGTATTTGTAGACTCATACAACCATCCTCGTAGCCTCTTGTGAAGTTTAGAGCCTTAGATCGTGATTTAAATGATCAAAATCACGTGTTTAGGCTCAAATCGGACCTCAAAACATCGCAAAATATGTCGGACAGAAGCAGCCCGACTATACGAAACGCACAGCGGCAAGGAGATGCGGGGCTGGATACGCCTACCAGTAGAGAGACTAGGTGCCCTGGCGGAGGGTACGCGGAGGGCTGGGAGCCGCGACGCGTCGCATAAAGAGGGGATGGGTGCCCTGGCGGAGGGCGTGCGGAGGGCTGGAAGCCCAGCGGCGCGTCGCGTCACGCGAGGGCTGGAAGCCCCGCGAGGGGGCGACACGGGCGGGCTGGGAGGCCGCCGGATGGCTGGTTGGCACGGGAAGGGGCGACGCGGGAGGACTGGGGGACCTGGAGGGATTCAACGGCGGCAGGGGGGGTAGAGGGTAAGGTTAGGGTTAGGGTGGGATACGGGAACCCCGGTCTAGGATCGTTGCTCCGATACCATGTTGAGGGAAAATAAGTTCATAACTAAAATGAGACCCACGGGCTCTCTTATATAGGAGAAAAGCCCTGGGTTAATTACGCAAGAGATACATGAAGAAAACGTAAAACCTAAAAACACCGGAGAGATACAACTATCTCAACAACCATCTTTATTCCTTGCGCATCATCTCCTGTAACAATTATATCATCCACATAAACCATGATGACAACTATCCCTCTAGATGTTCTCTGCATAAATAGAGAATGATCTGCATTTGACCTTTTGAACCCCTATCGTTCAATCAGATCTGAGAGCTTCTGAAACCAGGCTCTTGGACTTTGTTTAAGGTCATATATCGCATTATGGAGTCTACAAACCTGTTGACACTCCCCTTAGCAGCAAACCCTGGAGGCTACTGCATGCATAGCTCCTCTTGTAGATCTCAATACAAAAATGCATTTTAACATCTAACTGAAATAAGGGCCAGTCACGTACCACAGCAACCGAGAGCAGAACACATAAAGTGGAGTGACGAGCAACAGGAGAAAATGTATCCAAATAAATACCATAGGTTTGAGTAAACCCCCGTGCCACTAATCTTGCCTTGTATTGATCAAGAGTCCCATCGATATGATATTTAATGGTAAATACTCATTTGCAACTGAGAATATAGAGGCACTTGGAGGAACAGACACCAAGCTCCAGATATTACGTGATTGTAGGGCCACCATCTATTCTTCCATCGCTAAACGCTAGCGGCTATCTCTCAATGCCTCCTGGTAAGTCCGTGGCACTTCTTCAGTGGATATAGAAACTGCGAAGTTGTGAAACTCCCCTGTCAGGCGATGAAAGGACACATGTGAAGCAATTGGATACGAGGCACATGTACGCCTTTGTTTCCTAATAGCAATGGGTTTGTCCATGTCCTCAAGAACCTCCTCCTGCACTGATCCCTGTACAGAATTATCGCCACTCCCATCGTTAGAAACCATGTTATCAAGACATACTTGGGGCATGCTGGATGATTGGCCATGACCATAAGCAGTAGCTGGCCGGCGAGTATAGTACTTGGTAATGGTGGAACAGATTGCATAGGCGGCTGTGCAGAGGGGACTGGTGGTGGTGATGGTGGTGGAGGTGTCGTTGGTAACGGTGGTGGTGGTGGAACAATAGGAGAAGATAACGGAGTATGAGGTGGAGGTGGCATGTAGATCTGGTATCAGATTCTGAAGAAGCCAACATATCATATGTAGGAGAGAAATACATTACGGACTCAAAAAATGTGACATTAACACTAATATAGTATTTCCTCCGTAATGGATCATAGCATCGATACCCCTTATATGTCCTGGAATACCCAACAAAAACACATTGGACAGCTCTAGGAGAGAGCTTATCAAGATCATGAGTCAATTGGTGAACAAATGCAACCGAACCAAAGACATGAGGAGTAAGAGAGAACAACTTCTTCTCAACGAAAGCCATAGAGAAAGGAATTTTCTCACCCTAGACAGACGAATGCATACGATTCACAAGATAACATGCGGTAAGAACTACATCTCCCCAAAACGAGTATGGTACATGACTTTGAATAAGAAGGGTCCGAGTGACATCTAGTGAATGCCGATGCTTCCTCTCAGCAACACCATTTTGCTGAGATGTATAAGGACAAGAAGTTTGATGAATTATTCCACAGGAAGACAAAAAATGTGAGATAGACCGAGTGCAGAATTCCAACGCATTATCAGTCTTAACAAACTTCACAGATGCCGAGAAAACATTTCGCACTTCATTAATAAAGTTTTTGATTACATGCCTTGCTTCAGATTTATTCTTTAATAGAAAGACCCACGACAAACGAGAAAAATCATCTATTGCGACCAGATAAAAACGATGTCTCTGATGATCAGGAACACGACTTGGACCCTAGATATCGACATGAAACAACTCAAATAGGAAGCTACTGCTCTGACTTTGACGACTGGGAAAAGCTGGCCGGTGATGCTTTCCCAACTTACATGCTTCACATTGAAATGAGGAAGTAGGAGAAATCTGCGACAAGATGTGACACATCTTCTGAAGAGGGAGATGACCAAAATGTAGATGCCACATGCAGGGAGAGACTGATCTGGTTGATTGATAGGAAGCTCCTGCAAAAGCTGTACGAACCAGCCTACAAAGTCCGCCCTGCTCACGACCACACCCAATCACGCGACCCGTAAGGATGTCTTGAAAAACAAGATATGGGTCAAATATCGCTCGGCAATGTAAATCCTTTGTAAGCTGGCTAATAGACAACATGTTCATAGAGAAATTCGGAGCATATAACACATTCTGTAGATGCATGGAAGGCGTCAAGGTAATCTCCCTTTGTCCAGTGATTGGGGAGTGAATCCCGTCAACTATCAATACGATCCGTCCTAGAGGTACCTGTCTGTATGCTGTTAGCTGCTCTCTGTCGCCACATAAATGGTGTGTCGCTTCGGAGTCGACAATCCATTCTTTAATCTCAGATCCATGACAGTAGGTAAAGGCATAGGGCCTACCTGATGTACTGACAGAGGCGGATGTACTAGCACAAGCTGACGTCACTACGTCTGATTGGCCTCGTGGAGATGAGGCAGGAGGCATGATATCTCGAAGTCTGGCAACGAGATCATCAAATCTTTGATCATAAGTCGTCAGTGGAGGTGACTCGACTTGCTCCGCTACTCGCGCTGATGTTGGGAATCTATGCTTAGAATAACATGTATCCTCTGAGAGCAGGCAACATCATACTCTGGATCAAGTGCAGCAAGGAATACACCAACCATGGTAGCATTCCTGTAAGTCTTTTGCTGTTCAGGAGTCGCCGTCAGAGGCATGAAGCTGTGAAGCTTCTCAAACATTCCGCGCATGGATGTGTACAATGAGTGTTACGCTATTCATGTTGTTTTTACCATTCTTCTTCTATTGTTTATTTCTTTTGTTCTGTTTATGTAATTTATCCTGAGAGCTTTTCTCCTATATAAGAGAGCTCTGGGGTTAGACGGAATACAACTTTTCTTTTCCTATTCTACATGGTATCAGAGCGGCGGTCCTAGACCGGAGCCTGTGCCTTAGAATCCTGCCCCCACTAGGACCCTAACCCTCTTGGGTCACCGCCGCCGCTGCTAGCTCTTGTGGGCATCACCGTCGCCGCCGAGTCCAGCCCACGCGCGTCTGCCGGTCGCACCTGTGGGCGCCGCCTGCTCCCAGCCCGCGCGCGTCCTTAGGCATCGCCTGCTCCGAGCCCGAGCTCCTGCGGGCACCGCTTGCTCCCAACGCGCGTGCGCATCTGAGGGCATCGCCTTCGGCTAGCGCACGTGCGCGTGTTCACGCGTATGGATTCCGTCTACATCCATGATCACCGCTATCGTGTAGCGGTCTTGCTGAGTTGCTGGGTACCTAGGTGTAACGTGAAGCCCTAGAAACATCCTAGCTAGCCAAAGGACTTTTCGAGGAATGGAAGAGGTTGTGGTATAAGTCTACACCCATAACCATCTTCCTGTATGTCAGTGTAGACGTCGATATCTCTTGTCTCTAGCCCATTCTTGAAGATAGTTGTCATTACAACCGACAACAAAGTGGAAGTTCCATCTTTGGGTACCTTCAAAGGTCCGACACCCATTTTCAAAATGGATGGAACCAACTATGAATTGTGGGCCATGCAATTCATGAGTTTGATGCAGTGTAATGGCAAGAAGCACATCCTCACGGTTGAGGAGCCACACGTCAAGACTGGGACGAATGCCTCATGGGAAGCTGATGATGCGTATGCTCGCGTATGGCTATCTGGGACTGTATCCACAGAGATAGCTAATGATATTTTGAGTCATCCTACTGCAAAGGCTATGTGGGACATTCTTACCGCAACATACTCTCCGACAAAGAATGAGTCAAAGATACTACAGCTTCAACATGATATCTTGACATCAAAGCAAAATGGTCGTCCTCTTCACACCCTCTATACTTCCTTGAGGGGTATGTTTGAAAAGTTACATGGATACATACCCTTGACTGCTACACCAGAGCAGCTCAAGGCATACAGAGATTCTGTGATGACTGGAGTGTTTCTAGCGGCACTGGATCCAGAGTATGTTGTAGCTCGTGCCCAGATCCTCACTGATGTTACCATACCTCCAATGGAGGAGGCGTATCGTAGGCTTAGTAGACTATCTACATCCTCTGGTAGTTCTTTACAGTTCCAGACTTCTTCAGCTATGGCGGCTTCACCTGGTAGAATCAATCGCGGCAGGTGGAGTTCCAATCGCGGTAGAGGAGGAGGAGGTCGACCTCGTCAGCCGTTCACATACAGCCACAAGACATGCCACTCTGAGGAAACCTGCTATTCCAATATGGGTTTCCTGCGTCAGTCAGAGTTGCAGAGCAGACACAACAGGCCGGGAGTCCATCACCTGCATCTGATCAGAGATTTGACGAGCTTGTAGCACGACTGAGAGAGATCATGCTTGGCACATCCGGCTCTACTACTTCTCCTTCAGGATCCTCAGAGGTTGTTGCCTCAACATCTGCGTTTACATCAGGTATAGACTATGCTTTTACTAGTTGTTACTGGGAGACTTATCAGAATGGATCATGGATTCTGGTGCATCCCATCATCTCTGTGGTGACAGAGTGTCAGTTTAGTGTTTTTCGTCCTGTTCATCTTGGACGATCAATTGTTATAGCAGATGGTACACATTCCCTCATCGCTGGTTAGGAGAGGCGCAGTTGACTTCTGCGTTGAGGCTTCCTAATGTTCTCTATGCTCCTGAATTTTCTATGAACTTATTATCAATTAGTCAAATCACCAGAGATTTACATTGTCGTGCCATATTTGATCCATCTTCTCTTGTGTTTCATGACATACTTACGAGCAGAGTGATTGGAATTGGCCATGAGCATGGGGGCCTTTACAAACTTATGCAGTCTCCCTATGCTGGCACCTCTTCTTCTCCGAGCATTGGTTTTGTTTCTCTGTATATATGGCATCTGCAATTTGGTCATCTTCCTCTACAGAAGCTAGTCCATGTTTTTCCTCAGATTTCTCCTTGCTCCGCTTTTCAGTGCGAGGCCTGCTAACTTGGGAAGCATCATCGGTCCCTTTTCCCGAGTCATCAGGGTCCGAGTAGTCATAGTCTATTTGAGTTGCCCCACTTCGATATTTAGGGTCCTAGTCGTGTCCCAGATCTTCAAGGACACATATTTTATCTTGTTGCTATTGATGAGTTTTCTAGGTTGTCGTTGGTTTTCCTTCTTAAAAACATGTCCGATGCTGGTCCTGTTATTCGGTCTTTTATTAATGAAATAAAGAGCATTTTTTCTGCTAGAGTCAAGTATATACGTTTTGATAATGCTCTAGAATTTGGCAGTACTTAGCTCTCTCACTTTCTGAAGTCTTAGCGTATTGTGCATTAGACATCTTGTGCGTATACCTCCCAACAGAATGGGGTAGCTGAAAGGAAACACCGCCATCTTTTGGATGTTACCAGAACCCTATTGATTCAGAGTCGTACTCCTCATTCCTATTGGGGAGTTGCAGTTCTAACTGCTTTTTATCTGGTAAATCGTATGCCTTTTTTGGTGTTAGGGGAGAAGATCCCATTCTTGATTGCGTTTCCTGAGACGGATCTTTTCTCGCTTACGCCTCGTGTCTTTGGTTCGGTTGCGTTTGTTCATGAAATCTCTCCTGTTCTTGACAAGCTCTCTCCCAGAATGCCGATAGCGCCCCGACCCGGACGGTTTCCAGGTGTTTTTTTACAAGGAATTTTGTGGTATGTTCAAGGATGAAGTCATCCAAACAGTAAATGAATTTAGTGAAGGCAATAGAGGCTTCGAGAGGATAAACAGGGCTTTGCTTTTCCTGCTCCCTAAGGAGTCTCCTTTGGTTGTCGATGACTTCAGGCCGATCACGCTCTCCAATGCCATTTACCTGGTTGTGGTCAAGATCCTGGCTAACAGACTAAAGTTGGTGATGGATTCTGTGGTGTTACCTGGGTAGTCTGCGTTCATCTCGGGAAGACAGCTTGCTGATGGTTTAGTGACGACGTTCGAGATCTGCTTGGAATGGAAACGATCGAAGAAGGGCTCATTGTGGAAGATTGACTGTGCAAAAGCCTATGACTGCGTTGATTGGAGATTTCTTTGGACGTCCCTTCAGAGGAGGGATTTCCTTGAACTGTGGGTGGACCGGATGAAACGCGGCGTGACCACATATTCCTTCCCGGTCCTGATCAACGGGAAGCCGGAGGGTGGCTACTTCCAACCCCAGCGTGGGGTGCGTCAGGGCTGCCCGCAGACGTCTATATTATTTGTAATTGTTGTGGACGCTTTGGCTTTGCTACTGAAACGGGCGGTTGAGGTTGGATGGTGCGAAGGCTTTCGGGTGGAGAACATCTCTATCCCGATCCTACAAATATGCAGACGACACGCTTCTATTCCTTGGAGGATCTCCGGAGCAGAACACTAATATGGCGCATATCGTGCATATTTTCAGCGGTATCTCTGGACTTGAGAATAATAGGAGCAAGTCGACAATGGTGCCTTTCTATTTAGGGGAGGCCGAACTTTCTGAGTTAGAAGATGCGAACGATTGTCGGTCTGGTGATCTGCCCATCACATACCTGGGGCTTTCCATGGCTGCGGAAAAACTAAAGAAGTCGGACTGGGATGGGGTGATCCATAAAATTGAATAAAGGCTTGCCGGATGGAAGGCGTCCACACTCTTGAAGGGGAGAAGCTCGTTCTGCTTTGTCATGTCCTTGCGGCGATCCCGATCTTCTTCTTCTCGACCCATCTCATGCCGGTTGGGGTTCGGAAGAAGGTGGAGGCTCTGATGAAGAGATTCCTTTGGTCGAGTGGGAATCAACAGAGGTCTGGGCTGCACCTTGTGAGTTGGGATGAGATCACCAGGGAGCGGGAGGAAGGGGGCCTTGTGGTACGGGACATTGAACACATGAACAAGGTCTTGCTCGCTAAATGGGCGGTCCGTGTTTGGGGGCAGTCGACTGGCCTTGCGGTCTCTCTGCTCAGAAAAGTGTACGCGGTCAAGGGTGAACTTGTGGCGGGCACGACGTTCTATCAGTCCATGCTTTGGGCGGGCATCCACGAGGTTTTGCCGTCGTTAGTGCAGAAGATGCACCCATGTGTTGTGGATGGAAATAATTTTAAATTCTGGCTTGACAATTGGTTGGTAGATGGCCCCTTGAAGGCTGGATACCCACGTCTTTTTGCTCTAGTGTCAGAGAAGGACCGCTCGTTAGTGCAGGTGGCGGATGCGGGTAATTGGTGGTCGCATTTCAGCAACGATTTGTCTGATCAGTGCTCGGAGGATTTCATCAGGATGGTTGGGGAGATCCCGTACCCGGTAGCCTTTTCGCGGGAGCGCGATCATTTCTTGTGGGGTGGGTCCGGTCTGTCTGTGAAGAAGTTGTATAAGGAGATGCGAAGTGACCTGGAGAACCGGGACCTAACGTTGCTACAAGATCTGAATATCGTGTGGGCGGCTAACATTTCTAGCCGCGTCAAGTTCTTCTTGTGGTGCTTCAGAAGAGGACGGTTGACCGATAAGGCGAGGAGGAACCGCCTTCTTCACCTGGACGACGTATCCTGTGACAGACTCCTTGGCGAGGTGGAGGATTCCGATCACCTGTTCTTCACGTGCCCGTCTTCGACTCAGGTGTGGAGTAGGTCTGGGTGCGATTGGGTTGCGGCAGGTGGTTCAATGGAGTTTTGGACCTCCATCAGAGATGTGGGAGGCAACTCCTAAGCTGATTGCGCGAGGCCTTTTGCTGTTTTAGGGTGCATTTGGATTGCAAGAAATGAGATTATCTTCAGAAATCAAACGCCTCGCTATGAAAATGTAATTTTCCATGTAAACTCCTTATATCGCCTCTGGCTATCACGGTTTTGTACTTTAATCTTCACTAATAGAATATCATCGAGTGGTGAATCCCGACTTTGGGATCTCACCCAATTTTTCATAAAAAGCTCTCTTCCAGAGCTGTCAAATGTGTGTTTGTTGGGTATTCCAAAACCCAAAAGGGATATTGTTGTTTTGACCATGTTTGACGAAGGTACTATGTTAGTGCTGATGTCACCTTCTTTGAGTCCATTATATATTTTTCTCCCACAGGTGACAGGCTTACTCCTTCAGAGGATGGAGAAGAGATCTATATGCCCCCTCCTCCACCACTACCATGTTCTACTCCACCACCCCCGCCACCACCATCTCCTCCACCCCCACCACCACCTCCTCCACCTCCGCCTCCTGGTTTCTTTCTACATGTCTACCAGCGAAGGCTCGTGCTCATGCACCTCCATCATCCAACACGCCCAAGGTATGTACTGAGCATTTGAGTTCTTCTAATGGCACAGGTGATTTGCATGTACAAACTGAGGTACAAGGTGCAGATACTGTCTCTATAACTCTTACTGAGGATCTGGATATGCTTATTGCACTTAAGTGGCAGAAACGAGCATGCACTATGCACCCTTTGAGTTCTCATGTTTCCTTGAAACGTCTTTCCAAGGTTTTTCAATACTTTGTTGTGGGGTTGTCTGCTATAGAGATACCACGTTCATATCAGGAGGCACTGCAGAGCAGTCAGTGATGTTTAGCTATGGAGGAGGAGATGGCGGCTTTGCAGTCACGAGGTACGTAGAGTGTCGTTTATGCTCCACCAGGTGCGTCTGTTGTTGGAAGCGAGTGGGTATTTACTGTGAAGCATCGGGTTGTTTGTACTGTTGATAGATACAAGGCCAGGCTGGTTGCTCGTGGGTTCACCCAGACATATGGGGTGGACTATCAGGACACATTTTCGCCTGTAGCACATCACTCTACCTTGCGGATTCTTAGTGTTGTGATACGTGATTGGCTACTTTTCCAATTGGATGTGAAGAATGCTTTCTTGTATGGTGATTTGCAGGAAGAGGTTTACATGCAGCAACCACCTGGGTTTGCTACTGAGGAGGAGTCCAGTATGGTGTGCCGTCTTCATAAGGCTATATATGACCTTCAGCAGAGTTCGAGGGCTTGGTTTCAGAAGCTCTCAGAGTTGATTGAACAGAAGGGATTTGTCAGATCTACTGCAGATCATACTCTCTTTGTAAAGAGACACCAGGGATGTATTGTAGTCATCTTGGTTTATGTTGATGACATTGTGATCACTGCCATTGATGAACATGACATTCAAGCAGCTAAGGATTTTCTTGGACAACAGTTTGTTACCGAGGACCTTGGTATGCTTCGTTACTTCCTTGGACTGGAATTTGCACGAAATCAGCAGGGAATGGTTATAACACAAAGGAAGTACGTCACTGACCTTCTATCTGAGACAAACATGACATGATGTAGACCAACTACTACCCCGATGGATCCTAATGCAGAGCTTTATGATGATGGATCTGCGGAAGTGGAGAAGAGACGATACAGAGAGCCGGTAGGGAATTTACTGTATGTTACTATTACCAGGTCTAACATATCTTTTGCTGTGAGTAGAGTAAGTCAGTTCATGGAGCAACCCAGGCAAGTGCACATGGATGCAGTTTTCGTGATCTGGAGATATCTGAAGTCATCTTCAGGTGCAGGTCTTCTGTTTAGAAGAGATACGCCTCTCTCAGTTACAGGGTGTGGAGATGTAGATTATGCTGGGTGTCCTAATGATAGGAAGTCTATTTCAGGCTTCATTGTGTTTGTTGGCAGCTCACTAGTCTCCTGGAAGAGTAAGAAACAAACAGTTGTGGCTCGATCCAATGTAGAATCATAATATAGGGCAATGACCCAAGGTAGTACTGAGATGATGTGGGTTAAATATGTCCTGATCGATTTGACAATTGAAGTACCTCTTCCTATGCATCTTAAATGCGATAATCAGGCGGCTTTGTTTATAGCTAATAATCCAACATTTCATGAAAGGACAAAGCACATTGAGGTGGATTGTCATTGTACTCGTGATTTGATCCAAAAGGGGCTTATTTCAATATCTTACGTAGCATCGAGAGATCAGATTGCAGGCATGTTTACCAAGGCCCTTGCTAGAGGTCCTTTTCATCATTGTTGTTCCAAGCTGAGTATGATAGATATATATGCCCCAGCTTGAGGGGGAGTGTTACGATATTCATGTTGTTTTTATCATTCTTCTTCTATTGTTTATTTCTATTGTCCTGTTTATGTAATTTACCCTTAGAGCTTTTCTCCTATATAAGAGAGCTCTAGAGTTAGACTGAATACAACTTTTGTTTTCCTATTCTACAATGAGTGTAAGGGTCTTCCATTATGCTTGATCGTGAAAATATCATGCTGCAACTGGAGTATCTTAGTCTCATTCCGTGCTTGAGAGTAGGTGGCAGCCAGAATATCCCACATGGCCTTGGCCGTGGGCTGATGTAACACATCGTTGGCGATCTCCATCGTCAATGTTCGTGACAACCAGACTTTAGTATGTGTCATCTGCCTCCCAAGAGGCGTGAATCCCTGTTTTCTCCACCGTTTTATCATTGATAAGAATATGCTTCTTGTCGTTTGACTTCATGAGACTCATGAAGTGCATGGCCCGGAATTCATAGTTCGTCCCGTCCATCTTGACAATTGGTACCGGACCTCTGAAGGCACCTGTAGTGGGTACATCTACTTTGTTGTCTGGCATATTTCCAGACAGAGATCACAGGGATATCGTAGATCAAAGATAGATGTCTACACAAACATGTGAGGATTCGATTGCATATGTAGACTTATGCAATCAAATCCATCACCCGATGAAGACCCGAGATGCAAGCACGCCTAGAGTTGGCAGCGCACGCACGCCTAGAGATTGCGGCGCATGCAACCAGAAACCGGGAGGGGGCGACACCGGGAGGAGTCGGTGCCAGGAGAGAGGCGACGCGCAACCGAGAGGGGGGAGGGGCGACCCTGGGAGGGAGCGACGTTGGAGGGGGCAACGCTGGAAGGGGGAGACGCCGGTTGCGGGCGGGCAACGCTATTGGCGGCGCCAGAGGAGGAGGACGACTGGTGGGGTTAGGGTTAGGATATACGAGCTTCGGTCTAGGACCGCCCCTCTGATACCATGTTGGGAGAAAAATAATAGCATATTATTTCCGAGAACCCTAGGCCCTCTTATATAGAGGAGAGTCCTATAGGTAAATTACATAAAATAAAATAGGTACAGAGAAATAAAATGATAGAATGGGTACATAAAGGTATGTAAATATTTCTACAGCTTGCGCATTATATTTTCTAACATCTCTCAATTGAGAAACATGCTCATCATATCTCTGATCTAATAAGGATGGAGCTGCATGAGGGATGGCCTGCTCTACTACACTGACTGAGGCAGGAAAGCCATGCTTGGAGTAGCATGCATCCTCTGAGTAGCCAGAACGATGGCAATTGGTGTAGGGCTGGCGAGTTCCACAACCTCCTCTACCACGAGGTCCACGACCACGAAACTGAGAAGAGCCTCCTCAATCACGGGATGCAACAATTGTAGACGAGTTCAACATGGAAGTCGGTAAAGGAATGTTGATCTAACTAAGTCTGCGGAAAGCTTCCTCCATGGGGGGAATAGTAGCATCTACCAGTATATGAGAGCATGCTACGTCGTATTGTTAGTCAAGAGATGTTAGAAAGACACCAACCATCGTGGCATTCTGATACGTCTTCAACTGCTCTGAGTAGCCGTGAGAGGCATGAAGCTATGAAGCTTGTCAAACATCCCGCGTAAGGCAGTATAATGAATATGAAGGGGTCGTCCATTCTGCTTTATAGTAAAGATATCATGCTGAAGCTGCAAAATCTTCGTCTCATTCATTTCCTGTGAATACGTGACAACAAATATATCCCACATTGCTTTGGCAGTAGGCTCGTGCAAGACATCATTAACAATCTCTGCTGTCAAGGTACCAATCAAGCGTACTTAAGCATATGCATCGTCAGCCTCCCATGATGCATTCAACCATATCTTTTCAGATGTCTCTTCCTCGCTGAGAATATGTTTCTTACTCATTGACTTCATTAGATTCATGAACTACATGGCTCACACCTCATAATTTGACCCATCCATCTTGACTATGGGTGCTGGACCTCAGAAGGCACATGTGGTGGGGATGTCTACCTTGATCTCTGACATGTTGCCGGTTGGAGAAGACTAGGTTAGTAGACTTGAAGAATACACTAACATAGGGGGACTTGGTTGCATGTGTAGACTCAAACTGCAACCAAATCCATTACCACGAACCGGACTGAAGTGCAGGCAAGATAGTCTACATGTGAGAGCACACATGCACGCGCGTGGGAGAGAGCCTCGCAACAGAGAGGAGCCAACAACGTCAAGGAGGGGTGATAAACCGCAAATTCGGCCCTTTAATATTTGCGGAATTAACATGCACTGGTCATTGCAGTCGGACTGAACTAGGTTCATCAAAGACCATCTCATTTGGATATGGAAACGAAATCAGATGGTCGTATTTTTATTTTACTTGGCAAGAAACCAAGGTCGAACTCAGGGACACGAGCCTCTCTCATGATTATCCAGATTTTTTGTCTATTTAACTAGGTGTTGAGTTAAAGACCAATAGGTCAACCAATACTAAAGGACAAGATAATGCATTAAAACAAAACATGCATTTTTTTATATTTTATTTTAATCATGCAAATGAATGCAATGAAATGCAACACAAATAGTATGCCCTAGATCAGAATCAATACGGTGAGAAAATTTTAACATGGGTCGATTTCAGGTTTAATCAAAGTGACACACTTGGTTGATAAGTTGAACAAGGCATAAGTTGAGTAATAAGAGACGCATGGCTAACAAAATAAGACGTCAAAATTCATTCGTCCAAAATAAGAAATTAAATATGCCAATAAAAAGTACATCAAGCAAGCTTTGAAATGAGACTGAAATCAACTAAAACTGACATACGATGCTCAAGATATGCAATAAAGAAGACAAGGGCATAAACGCAAGAAAACATGAAAAGATAAATACAAACAGGTTCCTGGGAGGGACTAAAATGCAATAAAAATAAAAGTACGAGGCCTTCCCTGTAAATAACCCACACGCGCGGGGGCATATTTGAAATTATTAAAACCTGTAAGGGCCAAGGTGCAAATAATCCGAGGCGCGCGTGGGCGATACGTGTAGTCAGGACCTGTCTGCAAATTAAAAACATCTGAGGGACCTCCGTGAAAATTTCCTAGAAAGCACGTGCTGTGCACGTGCTCTCCAGGCTCGGGACTGCTCTGAGGATCGGAGGAGGCTCGGGGTGCTTCGGCTAGGCTCGGATGGTAGGCTCAGGCTCGATGCAGGTTCGTCTTTGGCTCGGGAGATCCAAGCCTAGAGCTCTGGTGTGGAGGCTCGGTGAAGCTCTGGAGTTGCCATGTGGTCGAACATGCTCCATCCGATCATGGCAATCGGGTGGCTCCCGGATTCGTTGGCGTGTCCTCATCTGGACCGTTGGATGAATGCTGAGATGCACTCATCCAACGGTCATTGTACTTTCTTCTCCGTCGAAGGGCTGGTGGCGAAATCCGTGCTCCGGCGACGCTGTGCCAGCTCCGCCTCCCTTGCGAAGCCACGATGCTTCTAACTGGAGTCTCCTGAAAGGTCGACGATGAAGCTGGAGGTCCGGGCTTTCAGCTTAACGGCTTTAGAGGCGACTTTCGATGCTGGGTCACCTTGGACGGAGTTGGCGAAATTGACTCCGGTGAAAGTCCGACCATTCAAGAAATGGTACCTGCAGCGTTAGTGACCGTAGACGAAGCATATGGGAGAAGTGTGCGTGAGTGGAATGGGAGCTCTGGTGGGTGAAGAAGGCGGGAGCTCTGAGCTCCTCCGCCGTGGAAGGCGGAGGAGATGATCGGAGGTAATCTGGGGTTGTGTAGGGAAGTAGAGAGATCGGAAGCGTGCGCGTGGAAGGGGGTTGTGAGTCGAAGCTCGGGGAGTGATCAACGGAGGTCGGAGATGGGTGTAGTGACCTGGAAAATTAAGTAAACTTAGAGAGGAAATACAGAGGAAAGTCTAAGAGCATTACCTGATCAGAGATGGAGGAGGCAGCTTGTGCGCGGACTCTGATGAAGAGCCCTGATCTTCGCTGGACCCCGTTAGCCACTCGGGGTAGCTCGAGCGGGCGCTAGGCACCGCGACACCGCCATGATCGGCGACGGGTCTCACCGGGGGAATAGGGTCGTCTTCGCTTGATCCATTCACCTCCCCCTGTCACAGGGAGGTGGAGGAGGCCAGGGCTGGGCCCTTCCCCGTGTAAAGATGGACGACCGGTAAAGGGAGGAGGAGGAGTATTTGAAGGGGGTAGGTGTCGGTTCAGGTGGTGTGTGACGTGGTTTGAGTGGGCGAAATGGAATGAGTGGAGAGGGTACGTGGGATGTGTAGATGGTGGCGAGGTCGAGGGTGGATAGGGATAAGTCTTGGAGCAGTTGGCGTTTGGAGGTGATGGAGAATGTGGGCAGGAAAAATGGAAGGGGAGAGTGCTACGCGATTTTGGCGGGGAAAGAGGGGGGCTGGAGGTAGGAGACGAGGTCTCGGCCGTTAGATCTTGCTATCCAACGGCTGAGAAGATGGCGCTAGAGAACGATTGTGATTTGATCTCGGGTGATGCGATCGTAGGGTCATAAGGTCGCCACGTGTCGAGCGGTGGAGTGAGCGCTTGCGGACGGGCGCGATGCGAAGGAGGCACTGATCGAAGGGCTGATAGTCGATGCGGAGATAGCGGCAGAGATGGAGGGACGAGGGCACGATCGAGTGGCGATCAACACGCCACATGGCGGGCGGATATCAAAGCGCCGACGAGCGGTGGAGATTGCTTCTGGAGTTTGATCGGAGGGTCGCGACAGTTGCGGGAGTAAGTGGCAGAGATTTGAGCTCCAGACGATGATCAGACAACGCACAAAGTGACACGTGGCGTGTTCTGGGTGAGGCGCTCGCGGACGGTGGTGATCAAGGTTGAGGATGATCAGATGGTGGGAATAAGAGGTGTGCGTGGAGATCGCAGAGCCGTTGGATCAAAGATGAAATCCAACGGCCCTGGGCAAGGGCGGATAATATAAAGAGGCCGGGCCACGTGGCTCAACTAGAGAGAGCCACGTGGCCCAATCAGATTATTGCACAAGAAATTTTGATTTTTGTTGGGTTAAATGGCCGAATTTGAGAAAACTCAAAACATGAAAGTTGTAGATCTCGATGAGATCTACAAGTTTCATGTTGATCAAAAATAGAGATGAGGTCATCTGAACACAGAAAATATTTTTTTAGGGTATTTTTAAGGCTAAAAATACCACGAATTTTAATTTTGCCATTTTTTGTGATTTTTAATTTATTCAAGACGCTGATAATTACAGGACATTATCTGGTTTTTATTGACACAAATTTAAGTAAGGGGGTTAATAGATGCAAATTATGATGATGAAATCGAGTTTCATCACCCCCCGATACTTAAATTATGCTCGTCCTCGAGCATCAAAGAGAATGAGTAAGCCGGATTAACCCCCTTGTGCATGTGAGTACAGGATCCAATTCGTTCAAGTCTACTCAACTTTGGAGGTCCAAAATTCCAGAGCTCAACCCAGCCTTAATCAAGAGGTACCCAATTCCTCTAATTCTCCATACTCTCTCTGATGTACATATACACTAAGGATATGAAATTTAGTGTTGACTGCGATTCCGAGAGTAGAGTCAAAACTTCACCCAAGGTCTTGGTCCAAGAAATTCTCCTAAGGACCCAATCCTCAACACTAGGGAATAAATCAAATCTTGCATCCAGTCCACCGTCTCTTTAGTTGTCAGACTTAGAAAATGTAGATGGAAGGCCAGTAATGGAGGGTATGGGATTGTGTCATTTCTTCTCTCCCTCTCATTGGAACAAGGATTCTCTTTAGTACCTTTTTACGCAACACATTTTTTTGGTGTTGATCAGTGCGTCCGTCAAGAGAATTTGGAGCCGTCTGCACTTGTTTTCCTGGGAATACACAAGGGTGTGTCTCTTTTGAGTACCTATCGTACCTTCGACACCCAGACTTGTAGCATTTACGATGCAGAGCCCTTTTTTTGGTGCAAGCCCAACTCCTGATCCTAATAGCGGTGGTCCAAGTGGACACTTTGAAATGGTTGGGAGCGCTCGCCTTTGGTGGAAGCTCTTTTGAAATTTGACTTTGTATGGAATGAAAGCTTTTCTTTGACATTTCATTGATTTGTATAATTTTGGCTAGCTCCACTGTTTTTACCAAGAGTTGGCGTACACTGATCAATATTTTTTTTATTTATTTCACACCCTGGCACTTAGGTCAATGTCAAGAGATTAGTATAAGAACCAAGTTCTCGTACTGGCTAAAATCGCTGACACTCAGGTTTTATGAAGCCTTCAAAGATTTTATCCCATCCTCGAGCATCATTAGATCAAGTCTAGACTCAAATCCCTCATCCCAATCCCTCAGGTGAAAAGTAAACTCATCTCATCAAAAACCGCAGTCGTGCATGTGATGTGCTGATCATATTCTTATTGGTCTGAGACTAAGCATGAAATATAGCATGCAAATCTAGAAAACTAGGGGAATATGGGTGATTAAGTTGAAGACCCTGATGGTTAAGGCCGGTTAACCTAAAATCCTTAGACCTCATAAAACTAAGTTTCCTTGAACAATTCAGATCCTGGGTGGAAGTGTGAAAGTAGAGGATTAATTCAAAAACTTTTTTTTGAGCTTCAAGAGATATTAGGACTGCCTAAACTCAATTAAGTAGATGCATCTGCATTCAACCAATATGGGTGTAAGTACATGCCGGAGCCCGTTGCTTGAGGACGGGGCCTTATTCGATGTCCTCTAAACAACCCAATCTGCTAAGGGCGAACCCTCACTGAACGCGGCTACTTAATTGGGCTTAGTAGTCACTAATGACTCCTAAAGGATTTTTGGATTTTTCTCAATTTTAAGGATTTTAATTTAGAGGTTAAAACAATTGTTAGACTCAACTTTCCTTGAAAAGAGAAATAAGGTTTTTCAAAACCATGTCACACAAGTAAAAATTTTCAAAACATTTTCAAAAGATTTTTCACAACAAGAAAAACTCATTCTTCAAATCGTTTCTGAAAATATTTTTTTTATAAAAATAGTGTAACATAATATAGAAAAGCCGTGAAAACATTGGAGTCTTCTCAGTTCAAAGGATTTTACTTTAGCCAAAAAGTTTTAAATTTTTCAAAATTTCCAGATTATAGCTAAAGTAAATATATTGTATATGCGGTATACCCCCTATACTTAAACTTTGCTATGTCCTCGTTGCACTAGATGATACAAGTTCATAGGTCCATTTAAATATAGAGAAATATACGGGAACTAAGAGGGGCTCCCCCTATACTTAGGTTAGAAATAACCTAAGTATAAAGGCAAGGAAAGGAGAGTAGAGAAAATCACATGGACTTGGGTCCCCCCTATACTTAGGATGAGAGTAGCCTAAGTATAAAGATAGAGATTTGATGTCGGGAGAGACCCAAGGTGAACGAAGAAGAAGGATGGATTACAAGTGAGTGGATGAATCTGCGTAGATGAATGGAGTGTTTACGGCTCTGGGGAGTGTATCGAAGCAAACATGGCCCAATCAAGCATGCAAAACCCTCAATTTCACCAACTCACACATGAAACCAACCGAGGTTGGTTTATTATCTTGTCGGTTTTATTGGTGATCTAAAACATTGTCTTTACGCAGGAAAAATGTCAAGTAAAAATCAATGCGTAAACGAGGGTGTTGCTCTCCCAAAACAAAATTTTACTCCATTTTTGGTTGACTTGCAATTAACAGTCCCAGTTATTATTTAAGGTTGTCACTGAATTAAGGTGAGCACATAAATCAAGAAATCATCGTCTACCGCCATTTTCCATTAATCTACGTGATCAAGCTAGGAAGGAAACCGAGAAAAACCTCGTAACCAATAAAAACCATAATCTAAGCTAAGCGATAAAACATGCAGTGACTTGACAAAAATACATGAAAACTGGGGCTGTTTTGAAAACCATAACTCGTGTATGCAAGTCGATCAAAAACCGCACCTAATCATGCTCCTATTAACGGGGAGAATGTCTATTAAATTTGTCTAAGTGAAGCGAGATTACGTGCGTTTAATTTTTTTAGTGTGTCATACCTACGAGCAAGCACATAAAAATTTGGATGACAAAATAAGCTCGAAGAGCCACGTGCCTGGTCCTAGGTCGACACTCAAGTGGGGGCGATCCCCACACAACCACATATATTCGTTCTTTTACAACCGCGAGTCTTCGATCAAAGACCGCTGCAAAGACGGTTATTACATGCGACAATGATGTGCAAAAATGAGATTTTTTTCTTTCTTCTCGACGTGCTCCAACCGTGCTTCTGCAGCTCACTTGTAGCGGGTAGCTCCTGCTCCTCGCCTCCTTGAATCATCGAGGACCCTGCCACAAAAGCAACGGTTAGAGATCAATCGAGAAGAAAATTTTATAATGCAAGACAAATGGATAACTTGACCTATAAAAAAGAAACACTTAATTAAATAAATGAAAAATCCAAATAATAAAAGAAATGAGCCGTGTCCCCGGCAACGACGCCATTTGATAAACCGCAAATTCGGCCCTTTAATATTGCGGAATTAACATCCACTGGTCATTGCAGTTGGGCTGAACTAGGTTCATCAAAGACCATCTCATTTGGATATGGAAAGGAAATCAGATGGTCGTATTTTTATTTTACTTGGCAAGAAACCAAGGTCGAACTCATGGACACAAGCCTCTCTTGTGATTATCCAGATTTTTTGTCTATTTAACTAAGTGTTGAGTTAAAGATCAATAGGTCAATCAATACTAAAGGACAAGATAATGCATTAAAACAAAACATGCATTTTTTTATATTTTATTTTAATCATGCAAATGAATGAAATGCAACACAAATAGTATGCCCTAGATCAGAATCAATACGGTGAGCAAATTTTAACATGGGTCGATTTCAGGTTTAATCAAGGTGACACACTTGGTTGACAAGTTGAACAAGGCATAAGTTGAGTAATAAGAGACGCATGGCTAACAAAATAAGACGTCAAAATTCATGCATCCAAAATAAGAAATTAAATATGCCAATAAAAAGTACATCAAGCAAGCTTTGAAATGAAACTGAAATCAACTAAAACTGACATACGATGCTCAAGATATGCAATAAAGAAGACAAGGGCATAAACGCAGGAAAACGTGAAAAGATAAATACAAATAGGTCCCTAGGAGGGACTAAAATGCAATAAAAATAAAGTACGAGGCCTTCCCTGTAAATAACCCACACGCGCGGGGGCATATTTTCCATTATTAAAACCCGCAAGGGCCAAGGTGCAAATAATCCCAGGCGCGCGCGTGGGTGGCACATGTAGTCAGGACCTGTCTGCAAATTGAAAACATCTGAGGGGCCTCTGTGAAAATTTCCTAGAAAGCACGTGCTATGCATGTGCTCTCCAAGCTCAGGACATAACTCCACGTCTCGCTCCTGCTCCAATGTCGACCCCCTCATTGCCTTATACACCTTCACTGAGAACCTCCCCTCTTCCCATACATAGTGATCATCCCGAGACTGCACCCATGACGGAGGCATCTCAGCCAACAACCTCAAGAAGTCCTCCATGCATTGCTTCGACAAATCCGAGACGAACAGAGGTGCCCACGACCTCACCACCGCCACCTGAGCAAGACTGGCCTCCTTCGATGCTGCTAGAGCCAGCAATCTAGAAAACCTCCTCCCAAGGGTGCCCTCCCCCAGCCAGTCATCTCTCCAAAATATGAACGTATGACCATTCCCAACCTTTGGCCGCAACCTAGGAGAAATAGATGGCAGAACAATGCGGATTCCGGCCCAGAGCGGTGACTTGAATCTTTTTCTGTTGGCAATTAATTCCTCGTTGACTCCATATATGTTTCTCAGCAATCTGGCAGCTAAGGAGTCAGGAGAGCTCCAAATCTGAATCATCCACTTGGCAAGCAACGCTTTGTTCATGACCTCAACATCGCGAACTCCAAGGCTAACATCACCACACCCCTTTGTAACATCATCCCATCACACAAGGTGCAGTCCGGATCTCTGTTGCCTACCATCCGACCAAAAAAAGGTCTTCATCAGAGCCTCAACTTTTTTCCTGACCCCCACCGGCACTAGGTGAGAACATGTTTAAGGAGGGTCAATTTCCCACCCCTAGATAAGGTCACTACCTTCCAGCCAACTAATCTCTCCTCCATTCTGCATATCAGGCTATCCCAATCTGATTTTTTAACTTACCGTCCACCAACGACAGCGCAAGGTAGGAGATAGGGAGATCCCCCAAAGGGCACCCTACCAAATTCGCGAGCCTACTGCGTTCGCCACCCTCCATCCCAAAGCCCACGTCCACTGACTTGTGCCTGTTAATCTTAAGACCAGAGAGACTGCCAAAGATATCAATAAGGTGCGCGACATTGCGGTTCTGCTCATCCGTTTTCTTTGTAGTTTTTTCTTTGTAGATATCAACAAGGTACGCGACATTGTGGCATTGCGGTTCTACTCATTAGCTGTTGAGACAATTGTATCTCTTTGTAGTTATTTCTTATTTCCATAGACTACTACTGCAATCTTCCATCTTCAC
This sequence comes from Ottelia alismoides, assembly GCA_037367405.1. Lineage (NCBI taxonomy): Eukaryota > Viridiplantae > Streptophyta > Magnoliopsida > Alismatales > Hydrocharitaceae > Ottelia > Ottelia alismoides. The sequence goes on along the minus strand of JAZKJV010007890.1, from coordinate 840,872 downwards.
CGAGCATCGATTTCTTCGTCGAGGTTTACTTCTTTCACTATCCAACTACTACTCTGCGTTGGACTTCTTCCACTACGACTCTTCTCTAGGCACGACAGAGATACATTACGGTGACCTAGTATCGCAACGACTTTACAAGCATGGCAGGGATACGTTCCAGTGACCTGAAAGTCGCAGACCCATCTTTGAGCGATGTCTTCTACCAGCAACGGATATATATTCTTCTTGTGATATATCGTGTGAAGATGTGTTGTATACTTTGTGTTGCAAGCTGCAGCTTTCTCAGCTCCAGCTTCAGGGAGAGTGTTGGAGAATGTAATAGAGTGGTAATTGGATCTCTCCAGGTTCCAAATACCACCCACCCATGCTTAGTCCCACATCTACTATCTGTGGGGCTCTGGTCTGTCTATTAGCCGGTATAAGGAGCCCCACACCCCCTGTACTCAATGAGAAAGTTCAATAAAAACATATGGCCCTTTGAGGCCTTCTCTCGTGGTTTCATCGCGCTCTCCATGGAGCAGGATTCTACGAAAATCCCTACTTTCAATGTTTATTCTTTCTTTATTTCTTGCTCTATTTATCTATTCTACTTTCACATTCTTGAGATTTCAACAGAAAGTTTAATATGAAGATCCTCTTATAGGATTCCATCTCACATGGGGTAGGGCAGACATCTAGGGATATATCTATCCACATAAATCATGTTTATTCTTCTTTTCCTTTGATGCTGCTGTTCTATTTATATTTCCACATAAACATATTGTGGCATACCTTAAATGACTATGTTTGAGACATGAATTCTGGCGATTTCTGCACTGCCTTGTTAACTGCTTTCATTATGTTCACGGTATTTGCAATTTTTTATTAGTCAAATGGCAATTTGCCCAAGTGATTGTACACAATTTAATTTTCTTGTTCAATATGCTCAGTGTTTATTGATTTACTGAATTTCAGTCTATCCCAAAGACTGTCTTTCCCGGGGGTGCAATTATCGGTTGTTCTGCTGGCTTTCTAAATGTGCCTAAAATTAAAGGCACACACACTGCCATGAAATCAGGTGATGCCTTTTCTTTTAACTCAGTCAATGTAAGCTTTTAGTTACATTTATATTTTAGTGTCAATGCCACATTTTAGTTATTACATTAGTCCTTCATGAATGGATTAAGGCAAAATTCATTTATATACGGTTTTATTCCTGATATTATGTTTTTATTCCTATTTATATAATCCATAACTTTGCTTGAGAGTATTCTTTTCTAGATGTTGTAAATTCCAAATAAACAAAGACAAAATAGTGTAAGTTTAACATGATTTTTGACCATGGCAAATTGTCCTACTCATCACCTAGGAATATCCTGACTTTGCCATGATAGAAACCTTGAGGATCTAGTTAAAATGTGTTGAGAACAGTGAAAAGTTGAGTCAATTGGATGCTTGCAAAACCGTTTTATCACGTGGTATATGGTCTTGTGTCTAGTGACTCCCACATCGATTATTGTGAGATAGTTGAGTGGGAGTGTGGTCGCCCATTATTTCAATATTATCATTTTCTATGGTACATGAGCATCTTGATGCTAGGGCATCAACTCAAGGTTTATGTTTTATTCATATCATTTTATTCAAAGTTCCTCAGAGTGTGCTTTTTTATGACTATGTGAAGTGATATGAAAGTGACCACACGAGTCGGTGATGCAGCCACTTAAATCATTGTTGTGGTTGTAATTTGACTCAGAAAGAGACACCAATTACCACTGTGTGTGTGGGGGGCTGAGGGGAGGGGGACTATTACTGCCTAGTGCAAGTGGGATGGAGGTCATGTGTGGAGGTGGAGAAGTCATTGTTAGCACATAGTAGGATGTCCTGTAAACATATATTATCTACTTATGTAGTCTTTTATTATTTTCCATTCCTGTCGTACTATTTATGTAATTTACCCATAGGCTACTCTCCTATATAAAGAGAGCCTAGGGCTGATGGAATAAACAAGTTCTTCTATTTTCCCAACATGGTATCAGAGCGACGGTCCTAGACCGGAGTTCTCGGAACCCTAACCCTTGCCCTAGCCCCACCGTCGAGCCTCTCTCTCTCTGCCGGTTTCGCATCGCCGGTCTCACGCCGCCGGTCTCGCACCGGTCTTGCGCCGCCTCCTGCACCCCTCGCGTGCAGCCCGGGCGCCGCCTCCTGCACCCCTCGCGTGCAGCCCGGGCGCCGCCAGCCTCCCGTGCAGCGCGCCTTCAGCGCCGCCAGCCTCCTGTTCAGCGCGTGAAACTCGCATTTTCCCAACACGCAGTGCGCGTGCTCGCCGTGCGCCTCTAGCGCACTTGCTTGCTGTGCGCCTCCAGCGCGCAACCAGCCTTCAAGCGCGCAGTGCACCTGCCCTCGCGTGCGCCTCCCCTTTCGCGCAGTGCACTGTGCACCGGGACCTTGCGTGCTCCTGCAGGTGTGTTCCTAGTTCTGGATCTGCCCTAGATTTGTGCATAACCGCCTAAAGATCTCGTGCACACCGAACCCTAAGTCAAGGGCGCGCGTCTCCAAAGTAATGGATTTGGTTGCCTGAAGTCTACACATGCAACTAAACTCGTTTATGTTAGTGTAGATGATCATATATCCAGTCTACTACTTCAGTCTTCTGCTATCAGTATGTCAGAAAGCAAGGCAGAGATTCCATCCATAGGCGCCTTCAGAGGTCCAACACCGATTGTGAAGATGGATGGTTCGAACTATGAACTGTGGGCCATGCAGTTCATGAGTATGATGAAGTCAACTGGTAAGAAGCACATTCTTACTGAAGAAGAGCCTGCTGAGACGACCGGAGTCAATGCCTCGTGGGAGGCAGATGATGCATACGCCAAAGTATGGCTATCTGGAACTCTGGAAATCAAGATTGCCAATGATATCCTTTATCAGCCCACAACCAAAGCAATGTGGGATATTCTGGCTGCCACATATTCTCAAGCGAAAAACGAGACAAAAATTCTGCAACTCCAGCATGACATATTCACTATCTAGCAGAATGGACGTCCTCTACACTCACTGTACACATCTCTACGAGGAATGTTCGAGAAGCTGTATAGCTTCATGCCCTGACAGCCACACCAGAGCAACAGAAGACCTACCGGAATGCTACTATGGTGGGAGTTTTTCTTGCTTCCCTTGACCCCGTGTATGAGGCAGCGCGGTCTCAGATTTTGGTAGATTCTACTATTCCTCCCATGGAGGAAGCTTTTCACAGATTGAGTCGGATCACTGTTCCCTCTACAGCTACGAATCAGAATGCTTCATCCATGGCTGCCAACAGAGGCCATGGAGTTCACCATCAGACCCGTGGCCGTGACCCTCGTGGTAGAGGAATCCGTATTCGGCCAACATGTACCTACTGCCATCGCACCGGACATACTGAAGACACATGCTACTCTAAGCATGGATTTCCTGCATGTGCACGAGTTGCTGAGCAAATAGAGCCTCCATCTGCTGCCTCGTTGGATCAGCGTTTTGATGATCTCGTTGCCCGTCTAAGGGGCATTATTCCTCCATCTGGCCCAACACCCACTACTGAGAACCAGTCTGATGCTGCTGCATCCGCTTCTGCCTCTACCGGTGCATCAGGTAGCACACTTGCATTTACTAGTAGTGGATCAGATACTTTAGCATGGATTATGGACTCTGGAGCCATACATCATCTGTGTGGCGATCAAAGACTACTTACAGGATACACACATATCCCTCCAGGTTGAACAATGGTCATTGCTAATGGCACACATTCCCCAATTACTGGTCAGGGGGAGATTAGACTGACACCATCCATGCAGCTCAAGAATGTGTTACATGCACCTGATTTTTCACTGAATTTATTATCTATCAGCCACATTACAAAGGATTTACAATGTCAGGCGATTTTTCATCCATCTTCTCTTGTTTTTCAGGACATCCTTACGGGCAACGTGATTGGTCGTGGCTATGAGCAAGGAGGCCTCTATCGCCTCAGTCAGACTCCTTTTGCTAGAACCTCATCCCTACCCACTGGACCCGTATCTCCTCTGCTATGGCATCTGCGCTTTGGACATCTACTGCTTCAGAAGTTGCGTCGCGTGTTACCCAGGGTCTGCCTCACACATCTATCCAATGTGAGACTTGTCAGTTGGGAAAGCATCATCGGTCTACCTTTCCCAGTCGTTAGTGTCGGAGTAGTACCTCCAAGTTTGAGTTATTTCACATTGATATATGGGGTCCGAGTCATGTTCCTGATCATCAGGGACACAGATTTTATATAGTTATTGTGGATGACTTCTCTCGTGTGTCATGAGTGTTTTTGTTAAAGAATAAATCTGAAGCAGGGAATATAATTATCAATTTTCTTAATGAGATTCGTAATGTTTTCTCCACATCTGTTAAAATTGTGAGAAGTGATAATGCCCTGGAATTGTGTACTCATGTCCTAGCTAGTTATTTCTAATCCCAAAGGATTATCCACCAGACATCCTGTGCCTATACCTCCCAACAGAATGGGATCGCTGAAAGGAAACATCGCCACTTACTAGATGTCACCAGGTCACTTCTTATATATCCTTATTCTTACTGGGATGACGCGGTTCTTACATCATGTTACCTAATCAATCGTATGCCATCATCTGTTCTAGGTGAAGAGATTCCTTTCTCCCTTATCTTCCCTGGTAAAGATCTATTTTCCCTTACACCTCGTGTGTTTGGTTCAGTTGCCTTTGTCCACCAGTTGTCTCCCGGTACTGACAAGCTCTCTCCTAGGGCTGTCAAGTGTGTGTTCGTTGGGTACTCCAGAACTCAGAAGGGGTACAAGTGCTATGATCCATTGCGCAGGCGGTGTCTAGTTAGTGCAAATGTTACATTTTTTGAATCCGTAATGTATTTTCATCCTCAGCTGATCAGTTGATACCTCCAGCTAATACCGATGCCATTTATGTGACACCACCACCATCACCACCACCACCACCAGCTCCATTACCCTCATCTGCACCTCCTACTACTATACCTATTTCACCACTACCATTTCATTATACTCGCAGGCCTGCTCCAGCTCATGGTCATGACTCATCACCGAGCTCGCCTAAGGTATGTTCTGAAAATATTACTATTGATGGATCTGATGATGTTTCTGAGCAGGATGTGCTACAGAGGACAGACGAAGCCACGACTGATTTAGATGTTCCCATTGCTATACGCAAGTCGAAGCGGAGTTGCGCTTCATATCCTTTAGCAGCTTCTGTGACATTTGAACGACTAACTGGAGATTTCAGGAACTTTGTGGTCGCTTTGTCAGCTGTAGTATTCCACGGAGTTACCACGACGCTATGAAGGATAGTAGATGGCGTCTAGCAATTGAGGAAGAAATGGCAACACTTCAGTCTAGAGGAACTTGGAGTCTGGTTCCTATAGTGTCACCAGTGAGCTGCAAGTGGGTATTTACAGTCAAGCAGAATGCAGATGGCAGTATTGACAGATACAAGGCTCGTCTTGTTGCTCGTGGCTTTACACATACATACGAGGTGGACTATCTTGATACATTCTCGCCAGTAGCCTGCCATTCCACTCTACGGATCTTGCTGTCAGTTGTGGTTACTCGTGAGTGGCCGCTATATCAGTTGGATGTGAAGAATGCCTTCTTATATGGTGACTTACAAGAGGAAGTCTACATGCAACAACCACCCAGTTTTGCTGTTGAGGGGGAGTATTCCAAGGTGTGCAGACTTCATAAGGCTATCTATGGCCTTAAGCAGAGCCCCAGAGCATGGTTTCTGAAGCTCTCAGATCTTTTTGAAAAACAGGGATACCAGGGATACAAACGATCAAATGCTGATCATTCCTTGTTTGTACAAAAGACTGACATCTTTAATTACAGGTGATGATGTACAAGAGATAAAGAAGGCGAAAGAAATGCTGGGTAGCGAATTTGTCACCAAGGACCTTCGAGTTCTTAGATATTTTCTGGGACTGGAGTTTGCCAGAAATCCGTATGGGTTGGTAATGTCTCAGAGAAAATATGTCACTAACCTGTTGAGTGAAACAAGAATGCTTGGTTGCCGACCTGCTACCACACCAATGGATCCCAGTATGAAGCTTTATGATGATGATACAGAGGAGGTGGATAGGAGAAGATACAGAGAACTGGTGGGCAAACTTCTATATGTCACTATCACTAGGCCCGACATAGCCTTTGCTGTGAATCGAGTGAGCCAGTTCATGGAGCAACCACGTCAGGTCCATATGGATGCAATACATATGATACTCAGGTACCTCAAGTCATCCCCGGGTGTGGGTCTGCTGTTCAAGAAAGACAAGGTGATCTCTATCTCAGCTTGTGCAGATGCAGATTATGTAGGGTGTCCCAAGGACAGGAAGTCCACCTCTGGGTTTGCTGTGTGTGTTGGAGACTCCATAATCTTGTGGAGGAGCAAGAAACAAACTGTGGTAGCAAGGTCTAGTGTTGAATCTGAATATAGGGCTATGACCCAAGTCAGTACAGAAATGATGTGGGTAAAAGCTGTGCTTACAGATTTACATATAGAAGTCCCACTTCCTATGGCTTTAGAATGTGACAATCAGGCGGCCTTGTTCATTGCAAACAATCCAGCATTCCATGAACGAACCAAGCACATTGAAGTTGATTGCCACTTTATCCGTGCATGATCCAGAAGGGTTTCATTGCTACATCCCATGTTAGTTCAGAAAATCAAACTGCTGATATTTTTACCAAGGCATTACTGCGAGGCCCGTTTCAGAAGTGTGCGTCCAAGCTGAGCATGATTAATATCTATGCTCCATCTTGAGGGGGAGTATAAACATATATTATCTACTTATGTAGTCTTTTATTATTTTCCATTCCTTTCGTACTATTTATGTAATTTACCCATAGGCTACTCTCCTATATAAGAGAGCCTAGGGCTGATGGAATAAACAAGTTCTATTTTCCCAACATGTCCGATGCTGAGGAACCCCTAATGCCATAACACCATTGTTCACGCTCATTCCAGTTTTGTTTGTCTTATACTACCATTCACATGTTCTCACATGCTACCAACGTGTTGTTGCCTTTTGTAAGCTATATCAAAGTCTTTGGAACAATTTCTTGAGTTAAATCCCTTCGGATGATTTCTCTATGTCAAACACTGATTAATGTGACAGATAAACATGGGCATTCCATGTAACATCTAGATGTGATAATGGAGATGCTAAAAATGAAAATATTTAAGGACAATCGTCATGTAGTGTTAGAATTTTAAAATGAAGTTGGTGAGTATGTCATATGGAAGAAAGGCAATAGTTTTATAAGTTCTTTGGTAACTAACTAAGTTGAGTATGAGTCCATAGATAGGTAATTGGATCCCTTCAGAGCTTGATTACCACACCCATACAAGTTGGTCCCACATCGTCTATTAGTGGGACTTGGTTGTATTGGTGGGGCTATATAGGAAGCCCCAAACCACCTATATTCATTGAAAGAGAGATTAATAGAATATCAACCCTTTGATGCGGTTCTCCAATTCATCCCACTTCTTATGGAGTTAGGTTCTACGTAAAAATTCGGGTGTTCTTCATGTTCTTTATCATTATTATCTCTCATTACGCTTCCACAATGTCTTTCTCTACATGGCATCATAGTGGGTTCAGTTCGTGGAGTTATTCTTGCAGATTTTATTTATGTTCATTTTCAAAATTTGTTCAAGTTTTGAAGATCATGTCACGCTCGAGAAAAACTAAGGTTTCTGATGAAACCCAAATTTCAGCGGGATTCAAGCGAATTCATAAGAAAAACCAAGGGTCCGTTTGTTTGGGGGGTAACACGTGGGTTTTCTGGTTTTCCCCAAAAACCCTCACCATTCTCTCTCTTATTTAATACATCAAGCAAAGTATTTCTCTTTCATCCATTTTAATAAAAAATTGATACAATATACCACCTTATCATCTAAAAATATAAAATACTCAACTTCTAATCACTTTTTCTAACTTCAATACAATCATATCACAACAAACCCCTTCAACAAGAAACCCTCCAACAAACACCAAAACACAAAAAAGGATTATCCAGTTTTCGAAAAGGGTTGCCCCTACAGAAAATCCTCCCATCAAATGCACCATAGGATTTCTTCTAGAACCCTAATTCCTCAAGATTTAGCGATCGGTTCAAACTTTTGAAGATTGTAGAGATAGTTAGTTTCTATTATTATTATATGTTGATGTACCCAGTTTCTATTTCTCTATTCTACTTAGACATCCGTGTAATTTACCCCTACGGCCTCTCTCTATATAAGAGAGCCTAGGGTTTTCTCAATAGAATACGAAGACTCTTTTCTTCTAACATGGTATCAGAGCCGCCCTAGGGCTCTCCACCCCTTCCCTTCCCCACCCGCCGCCCCTCCCCTCTCCTTCTCTCGCCTGCCGCTGCCACTCCAGCGGCTCCCAGCCCTCGCCCCGTGCTACACCAGCGGCGCCCCTCCGCCCCTCCGCTGCTCCACCAGCGGCGCCACACCAGCGGCGCCCCTCCGCCTCTCCGCTGCTCCAGCGGTTCCTCCGCAGCCCCAGCAGCCTGCGGCCCTAGCCGCACCAGCGGCTATCTCCAGCCGCCCCCTGCAGCCGCCTCTGCGGCCCTAAACGCTCCAGCAACACCGTTCTCAGTTGCTGTAGGGCGTCCATAATCTTCAGCAGTCCAGAAGCGCTTCGGGTTATGGATTTGAGTACGTAAAAGTCTACACACGTACTCAAATCCAATGCAGTTGGTGTAGACATTCATCGCAGTGTCCATTATCCCTTTGTCTTCTTCGAGCAGCAGTATGTCAGAATCGAAAGTCGATTCGCCCTCCCTCGGCGCCTTCAAGGGTTCGGCGCCAATAGTGAAGATGGACGGGTCCAACTATGAGTTATGGGCCATGCAGTTCATGAGCCTCATGAAATCAAACGGTAAGAAACACATTCTTACCGAAGATGAGCCTGCGGAGAAGACGGGGATCTATGCCTCATGGGAGGCCGATGATGCCTATGCAAAAGTATGGTTGTCCGGCACGCTGACGATGGAGATAGCTAATGATGTTCTCCATCAACCCACTGCTAAGGCAATGTGGGACATTCTTGCCACTACGTATTCGCAGGTGCGAAACGAGACAAAGATGTTACAGCTTCAGCATGACATCTTTACGATGAAGCAAGCCGGCAGACCTCTTCATTCTCTATACACATCCCTAAGAGGGATGTTCGAGAAGCTCTACAGTACCATTCCTCTGACTGCTACTCCAGAGCAGCAGAAGACGTTCCGGAACGCCACCATGGTGGGTGTTCTACTTGCTGCCCTCGATCCTGAGTATGATGCTGCACGGTCACAGATCTTAGCAGATGCAGTTATTCCTCCGGTGGAGGATGTCTACAGGAGACTCAGTCGTATCCCAGTTTCCTCCAGCTCATCTACTCCACACCCATCGGCGATGGCAGCCTCGCGTGGGAGAGGTGGACCACCTTCTTGGCGTGGTCGTGGACGTGGCCGTGGCTCTCATGGAAGAGGCGGTCGAGTTAGTCAGACATGCTCGTATTGTCACAGACCTGGACACTCGGAGGAGACATGCTACTCAAAGCATGGGTTCCCAGCATCAGCACGGGTTGCGGAGCACTCACAGTCTCCATTACCGTCTACTGCAGATCATAGATTTGATGAACTCGTGGCTCGTCTTCGTGATATTATGCCACAGTCTTCTGGTGATTCATCTGGTGGCTCGTCAGACATTGCTGCCACAGCCTCAGCCAGTTCATCCGCTGCAGCCAGTTCCTCAGGTAGCTCTTCAGCCTTCATATCTTCACATGATATATCTGACTGGGTTATAGATTCCGGAGCTACACATCATCTGTGTCGAGATAGAGGAAGACTACAAGACTACAGGGCTATTCCTCCAGGTCGCTCAGTACAGATAGCAGATGGTTCCTACTCACCCCTTGTTGGTCAGGGGGAGGGTTTTCTTATCCTCCACCATGCAGCTACAGAATGTTTTATATGCCCCTGAGTTCTCCCTGAATTTATTATCTATTAGTCAGATTACAAAGGACTTGAATTGTCGCGCTATATTTGACCCGTCTTCTCTTATTTTTCAGGACATACTCACGGGCAAGGTGATTGGCTGTGGCTCTGAGCAGAACGGTCTATATCGGCTGGTCCGGGATTCCTATGCTGGCATCTCCACTCACTCTGCTGGACCAGTGTCACCATACATTTGGCATCTTCGTTTTGTTCACCTTCCGCTCCAGAAGATGCGCCACCTTCTACCCCAGATCTCTCCAAGTTCGTCGTTTCGTTGTGAAACATGTCAGTTGGGAAAGCATCACAGGTCGAGCTTCCCAGGTCGTCAGAGTCGGAGCAGTAGCTCCCCTTTTGAATTGTTGCATATAGATATATGGGGTCCGAGTCGTGTGCCCGATCATCAGGGGCACAGGTTCTATCTTGTGGTAGTTGATGATTTTTCCCGTGTCTCTTGGGTTTTTCTTCTGAAGAATAAGTCTGAAGCCGGCGATGTTATTCAAAACTTGATTAATGAAATACAGAATGTTTTTTCGTCTTCTGTAAAATATGTTCGAACTGATAATGCCCTGGAATTTTGTACACGTGTTCTTTCTCAGTTTCTGTCATCGAAGGGTATTATTCATCAAACCACCTGCCCATATACATCCCAACAGAATGGGGTGGCAGAAAGAAAACATCGTCATCTCTTGGATATCACTCGTACCTTATTGATTCAGAGTTGTGCTCCTATTTCCTTCTGGGGGGATGCTGTCCTCACTGCATGCTATCTGGTCAATAGAATGCCATCCTCTGTCCTTGGAGAGAAGATCCCCATTTCGCTTATTTTTCCTGACAAGGAGATATTCTCACTACCACCCCGTGTTTTTGGTGCTGTGGCTTTTGTCCATCGTCTTTCTCCTGGACTTGACAAGCTCTCTCCAAGAGCAGTCAAGTGTGTCTTCGTTGGGTATTCCAGAACACAGAAGGGATACCGGTGTTATGATCCTACTACCAAAAGGTACTTTGTTAGTGCGGATGTCACTTTCTTCGAGTCGGTCATGTACTTCTCGCCAGCTGGAGACAGAATGGTACCATCCACCACCGCTGATGATATTTTGGTTCCACCACCACCTACTTGTCCTTTACCTAACACATCTCCTGTGTCCGTTCCTATGCCAGCACCACCACCACCTCCACCACCACCTCCACCTCCACCCAGTCCACGGCAAATCGTCTCACCATTTCCTCATCACTATACGCGTCGCTCAGGTCCTGCTCAGCCGACAGCTCCGCCAATCACTAAGCCTCAGGTATGTTCGGATAATATCACTAATGACGGGTCAGATTCGGTTCATATGCAGGATGACTCCTTACAGGTGGACACAGACGGTGATCTGAATGTTCCGATTGCTCTTCGGAAACCGAGACGACAGTGTGTATCATATCCACTTGCTTCCCAGGTTTCCTTTCACCGACTCACAGGTGATTTCCAGCAGTTTGCCACAGCTTTGTCTTCTGTGGACATACCACGGACATACCAGGAAGCCCTGAAAACTGCATGCTGGAGACGAGCTATGGAGGAAGAAATGGAGGCCCTGCAGTCCCGTGGCACATGGTCTTTGGTTCCTGCACCACCTGATGCATCAGTTGTCAGCTGCAAATGGGTCTTCACAGCCAAGTATCATGCGGATGGCACATTGGATAGGTACAAAGCACGCTTGGTTGCCCGAGGATTTACACAGACATATGGCGTTGATTACATGGATACATTCTCTCCAGTTGCGAGACACACGACTCTCCGTATCCTTCTGTCTGTTGCAGTGGTTCGAGACTGGAGTATTTATCAGCTAGACGTCAAGAATGCCTTTCTGTACGGGGACTTACAGGAGGAAGTCTACATGCAGCAGCCACCTGGGTTTACTGCTGAGGGGGAGAAGCATATGGTATGTAGACTTCACAAGGCAATATATGGACTTAAACAGAGTCCACGGGCGTGGTTCCAGAAACTATCCAATATAATTGAGCACCAGGGATTTAAGAGGTCCAATGCTGACCATTCGTTATTTGTCCAGAAGTCCTCGGCAGGTACGGTTGTCATAATGGTCTATGTGGATGATATTCTTGTTACAGGAGATGATACTCAGGGCATAGCAAGGGCGAAGGCATTCCTAGGTAGTCAGTTTGTTACAAAGGATCTTGGAACCCTAAGATATTTTCTGGGGTTGGAATTTGCAAGGAATGCACATGGTTTGTTGATGACACAACGGAAGTACATTACTGACTTCCTGGTTGAGACTGGTATGGATGGGTGCAAACCATCTAGCATCCCCATGGATCCCAGCATGAAGATATATGATGATGATACTGATGAAGTGGATAAGAGGAGATATAGAGAGATGGTGGGAAAACTCCTCTACATCACCATAACTCGCCCAGACATCCAGTTTGCAGTTAGCAGGGTGAGTCAGTTTATGGAGCAGCCAAGACAGGTTCACATGGATGCTATACACATGATACTGAGGTATCTAAAGACTTCTCCAGGCTCAGGGCTTCTATTTAGAAAGGGCACGGACTTATCTGTATCAGCATGTGCAGATGCAGATTACGCAGGTTGTCCTTAGGACCGAAAATCAACCTCAGGGTTTGCAGTGTTTGTTGGTGGCTCCTTGGTTTCTTGGAAAAGCAAGAAACAAACTGTTGTGGCCAGGTCCAGTGCTGAATCTGAGTATAGGGCCATGGCTCAGGTCAGTACGGAAATGATGTGGGTTCGCTCAGTACTAGAAGATCTACATGTGGCCGTATCTCTACCGATGATGCTCCAGTGTGACAATCAGGCAGCGTTGTTCATTGCCAACAATCCAGCCTTCCATGAGAGGACCAAGCATATTGAAGTTGACTGCCATTACACCAGGGACCTAATCCAGAGAGGATTGATATCCACGGCCCATGTTAGCTCAGGGGATCAGACTGCCGATATATTCACCAAGCCATTGCTCAGAGGACCTTTCCAGAGATGTTCATCCAAGCTGAGCATGATCGACATCTATGCTCCACCTTGAGGGGGAGTGTAGAGATAGTTAGTTTCTATTATTATTATATGTTGATGTACCCAGTTTCTATTTCTCTATTCTACTTAGACATCCGTGTAATTTACCCCTACGGCCTCTCTCTATATAAGAGAGCCTAGGGTTTTCTCAATAGAATACGAAGACTCTTTTCTTCTAACAAAGATCATTGCATTCAACAATACATGATTTGTAATGAAACCTTAATTACATGCTAGATGTGTTGTGACTGGAGATAATCAAGGTTGTACCAATTTGTCCCCGCAAAGAACAACCAACAAGAGATCACCAATTTTTAGAGCATCTCCCTCGCACATGCGATCAGTACGCAAACACCTATGAATGACAACTTCCAGCCATCTTCATGACTTTTCAAGTTCTGGAGAGAGGCAAGAACCACATCCCTCGGTAGACAACACGAACCTCCAGTAGGCCCTCTGCCAATGAGATCCTCCTCTCTCTCGTGCATGTCAGTATTGCCTACTCCATCTTCTATGCGAAGCTCCAGGTGTGAGGCTTTGGCGGGTCAACTACATGATGGATTCCTCCAGTGGAGCTTCTCCAGCAGTCATTCCACAAAAAAGGGGTAGGACACTACTACTTACGCAATAACATGATGGTGCCTTAAGATCCCTCCTTGTTGCTACATGTTGTGCCCATGCCCCTCTCCCCTTATATGAAGCGCTACCAGCAACCTCTCCTCTCACTGCGACAGAGAAGGAGTGGAGGGGAGCAATTCTCTCCTGTGGAGAAAATGAATTACATTATAGAGATGCACTAGGGTTCTCTTATATAGTAGAGCAATTGACTGGGAAAATTACACGAAGAAGACAAGAAGAAAAGAAATTACATAAATAATATAAAAGATAAATAATATCTCAACACCCCCCTCAAGCTGGAGCGTAGATATCAATCAGGCTCAGTTTGACATCTCTAGTAAGGTCCTCTAGCTAAGGCCTTAGTAAGTACATCCGTTGTCTGGTCTCCAGAGCTGATGTGAGTAGTGGTGATGAGACCCTTCTGTATCATGTCACGAGTGTAGTGACAATCCACCTCTATGTGCTTGGTCCTCTCATGGAAGGCATGGTTGTTTGCAATGAAAAGAGCAGCCTGGTTGTCGCATTGGATGTGCATGGGAAGATGCATTTCGATAGTGAGGTCATTAAGAACAGATCTGACCCACATCATCTCTGTGCTAGCTTATGCAATGGCCCTGTATTCTGAATCGACACTAGATCTGGCATCTACAGTCTGCTTCTTGCTCTTCCATGACACTAGGGAGTTCCTTTTGAACACTGCCAAGCCTGAAGTAGACTTCCTATTCCTTGGAACACACTGCATAATCTGCATCTACACATGTTTTAACTGAAAGTGATGTACATTTGCTGAATAGAAGTCCCATGCTAGGTAATGCCTTCAGATACCTCAGAATCATATTGACTGCATCAATATGTGCATGTCTAGGCTGCCCCATAAACTGGCTCGCTTTGCTTACGACAAAGGATATGTCTGGCCTGGTAATGGTCACATACATGAGCTTGCCAACAAGCTCCCTGTACCTCTTGTCGACCTCCTCAATGGCATCGTCGTAGAGCTTAATGCTCGGGTCCATAGGAGTAGTGGCAGGTCTGCAATCTGTCATGCCTGTCTCAAAAAGAAGATCTATAAAGTACCTCCTTTGGGTCTTCACAACACCTTGCTGGTTCCTGGAAAACTCCAATCCAAGGAAGTAACGTAAACTACCAAGGTCCTTGGTCACAAACTACTGACCTAAGAAGTCCTTGGCAACCTGAATGTCCTTCTCGTCATCCCTTGTAACAATAATATCATTAACGTAGACATGAATGACGATTGTACTTCTCTAAGTTCCGTCCACAAACAAAGAGTGATCAGTAGTCGATCGCACATGCTCCTGTTGCTCTATTAAGTCTGACAGCTTATGGAACCATGCTCTTGGACTCTGCTTAAGGCCATAGATACCCTTGTGTAGCATGCAAACATTCTGACACTCTCCTTCAACAACAAACCCAGGTGGCTGCTGCATGTAAACCTTCTCCTGTAGATCACCATATAGGAAGACATTCTTCACATCAAGCTAGTAAATGGGCCAATCTCATGTCACATCAACATATAGAAGGATACACATAGTAGAATGTCTGGAAACTAAATAAAAGATATCCTGATAGTCCACCCCATATGTCTGGGTGAACCTGCGTGCCACAAGTCTCACCTTACAACGATCTATACTACCATCTACAGGGTGCTTCACAGTGAACACCCACTTGTACCCAACAACGGATGCACCAACTGGAGCTTAAATAAGACTCCAAGTGCCACATGAACTGTATCGCGACCATCTCTTCCTCCATGGCCAAACGCCATTGGATGTCCTAAATAGCCTACTGATATGTCCGTGGTATCTTCACGGTTGATAGTGCCAAGGTAAACCTCCAGAAATCCTCACAGACTGTTCAAGGAAACCTGGGCTGCAAGAGGATATGTAGCGCACATATGTCTCTGCTTTCGTAGAGAAATTGACACTTCATGATCATCTGCTAAGTCCTGAACCTATAAGTTCCCCTCTTAAGAGGGCACCTGCTCATCATGTATAAAATCCTGCTGCATAGGCAACTCAGTAGTAACATAAATAGAAATATTGTGCTCATTACATACCTAAGGCGTGCTGGATAATGAGAAGACCTGTAGGGGGAACAGAGAGAGACCTGCGAGTAAATACACGTGGCAAAAACTCAGTCAAGGTAGGTTTTGGTCCAGGAGCAGCCACATGAGCATGTAGAGTAGGAGTAGGTGTAGGTGGTGGTGGTGGCGGCGGCGACGGCGGCGACAGTAGAGCATGAATAGGTTTCGGTGGTGGTATAACAGTAGGAGATGGATGCATGTCGATCTCTACGTCAGTGTCTGATGGGGCTAGTCTGTCACCTGTAGTAGAAAAATACATGATTAGACTCAAAGAAAGTAACATCAACATCAATAAAGTATTTCTGCCAAAGCGAATTAAAGCAACAATACCCCTTCTGGGTGCGAGAGTATTCAACAAATGTACACTTGACAGCTCTGGGAGTGCTTGTCATGAGCTGGAGAGAAATCATGAACAAAAGCAATCGAGCCAAACACACGGGTGTAAGGGAAAACATATCCCTCTTGGGAAACACAATCGAGAAAGGGATCTTCTCTCCTAACACAGAAGAGAACATCTGGTTTACTAGGTAGCAAGCAGTGAGGACCACATCACCCCAGTAAGTGTGAGGAGCATGACTGCGAATCAACAATGTTCTGATCACATCAAGTAAGTGACGGTATTTGCGCTCGGCAATACCATCTGCTGGGATGTATAAGCACATGAGGTCTGGTGAACAATGCTAAGGGATTTAAGAAACTCAGAAGTTGTAAGGTGCTGAACTTCAAGGCATTATCAGAAACATAGGTATTTAACATTAACCGAAAAATATTCTCTATCTCATTAATGAAAAATTTGATAACATACACAACATCAGACTTATTATTCAATAAGAATACCCAATAAAGTCTAGAAAAAGCATCAACAACGACCAGATAAAAACGGTGTCCCTGGTGATCAGGGACACGACTCGGACACCCAATATCAAAATGGAGGAGCTCAAACAACTGAGAACTGCTCCAACTCTAACGAGATGGAGAGGAGGAAGGGTGTTGCTCCCTAAGCTGGCATGCTTCGCACTGGAAGGAAGATCACATGGAAATCTGTGGGTGGATATGAAAACTTCTGCAAAGGAAGGTGGCCAAAATGAAGGTGCCACAAATACAGTGAAATTGATCCAGTAGGAATAGTGGAGACACCAACATGAGGAGGCTAGACTAGTTTATAGAGCACCCGCTGCTTACGGCTATATCCAACCACCCTGACCGTGAGTATATCTTGAAATACAAGAGATGAAGGGTTATAAATGACATGACAATGTAGATCCGTAGTAATCTAACTAACAGAACATAAGATCATCTAAAAATTAAGGGTATATAAAACATTCTGAAGGTGCATGGGTGGCGTCAGATGCACCTTTCCCTGTCTTGTAACGGGGTAAGTGGATCCAATTAGCTATAATAACCCATCTACCAAAACATATAATCCTTTAGAATCTCAGTTGAGCTCTATCTCCACACAGATGGTGGGATGTAACATAGTCCATGATACACTCTGTCATATATGCATGCTACTACTAGTAAAAGTGTAAGCGATACCTGAGGAGCTCGAAGAGGCTCTGGCTGCAGCTGCAGTATCTTTGGTGGTGGTGCATGCAATAGGAATCATGATCTCTAGCATGAGAGAGAATATAACATGGGCATGGATCGACCTGGGAAGCTTGAGTCTCTGAAGGCTCAATCTGTTCTGCCGCACAGGCAAATGCATGGTATCCATGCTTCTAGTAGCATGTATCGTCTGAGTGTCTTGGTTGACGACAATAGGTGCGAGGTCCACATTGACGTTCGTCGCCTCTTCCAAGAGGGGTACACCTTCTGAACTGGGTGGACCCTCCTTTGCTGTGAGAAGCGATCATCGTTGAAGAGGGTTGTGGTGTGACAATAGGAGGAATAATAATCATGTTGAGATGGCTACAAGCCTCCTCCATGGGAGATATTATTGCTCCAGTAAGGAGCTGTGCACGTGCTGCATCATACTCTGGATCGAGCACTGCTAAAAAAACTCTAATCATCGTGGAGTTCCTGTATGCCATTTACTGCTCTGTATATGTAGTTTTAGGCTTGAAGTTGTAAAGCTTCTCGAACATGCCACTGAGTGAGGAGTAAAACATGTGCAGAGGACAACCATTTTGCTTGGCCTTGTATATGTTATACTGAAGCTGAAGAAACTTTTTCTCATTTTTCGCTTGGGCATAGGTGGATGCCAAAATGTCCCACATCACCTTCGAGTGTATTGATTCACAATATCATTGGCTATCTCCGTGGTGAGGGTCCCAAAGAGCCAGATACGCACATACGCGTCATTTTACATCCAAGAAGCATTGGTCCCAGTTTATCAGTTGGCTCTGGCTCTGTTAGGATGTGCTCCTTGTTATTGCACTGCATGAGGGTGAGAAATTGCATGGACCACAACTCATAGTTGGTCCCATCCATCTTTACGATGGACGCCGGGCCCTTGAACTAAATGAAAAAAGAAAAAATATCACCCTTGGTCTCTAACATGATGGAAGACCAACTGAAAATGAAACTCGACTTGTAAGTAGACAAATTTGAGCGAGACGATTGATTGTACGTGTAGACTCATACAACCATTCTCGGTACGAGATAGGGCAAGAAAATGCGATTTATAGATATGAAATCACGTTTCCGGCCAAAACCAGACTTAAGATCAAATCATATTGTTGGGTGTCGTAAGAAGTCAGAGGTGGGACTAGCGATGCCTACGAGTCCCCATAGAAACCCGAAGGAGATTCAAGGCCAGGCGTTGTAGCGGCGCAAACCTCTAGCGGTAGCATTGACTGCCACTCGAACTGTAGCAGCACACCTGTGACGACTAGAGGTGGCGCTGGAGTGGCGTTAAGCGTTGTTGCATTGACTGCAACCTTGGAACGACGCTAGACGTTGGAGCACCGTTGTTGTGCAGTAACGATGCATAGAGAGCAGCGGAGGGCAGCGATGCCGCTTGGAGGATGGAGGATGACATCGATATCACGTAGAGGGTGGCGGTGATGCCGCTCGGAGGCAAGGGCTAGCGGTGGGATAGGGGATTGGGTTAGGACTCCAGTCTAGGACCGTCGCTCTGATGCCATGTGGAGATGAAAGAATGAATTACATTATAGAGAGGCCCTAAGGTTCTCTTATGTAAGAGAGAAACCGGTTGGGCAAATTAGGGAAGAAGACAAAAAGAAAATAAGTTACATAAATAGTATAAAAGATAAATATTATCTCAACACAAGACACCATGGAATTCCCTATGAACACTACAAAGCCTGAAGTAGACTTCCTCTCATCGAGACACCCAACATAATCTGCATATGTATATGCTGTAATTGAAAAGGATGTACCTCTGTTGGATAGAAGTCTAGTGCCAAGTGATGCCTTCAGATACCTCAGAATCATATGGATTGCATCCATATGTGCCTGTCTGGGCTGCTCCATAAGCTGACTTACTTTGCTCACGACAAATGATATATCTGGCATGATAATGGTCACATACAAGAGCTTGCCAACAAGCTCCCTATACCTCGTCTTGTTGACCTCCATATCGAAAAGCATTCTTTGCATCAAACTGATAGAGGGGCCATTCTCGTGTCACGACAACAGACAAAAGGATACGTAGAGTAGAATGTCTAGCAACTAGAGAAAAAGTACAGTGATAGTCCACCCATATGTCTAGGTGAACCCACGTGTCCCAAATCTCATTTTGTAGCGATCCACATTATCATATGCAAGGTACTTCACAATAAACACCCACTTACACCCAACAATGGATTTGCCAGCTGGAGCTGAAACAAGACTCCATGTGCCACACAACTGTAGAGCAACCATCTCCTCCTCCATGGCTATACACCACTAACTGTCTGAATAGTCTCCTAATGTCTTTGGTATCTCCATGGCCGATAGTGCCAAGGTAAATATTCTGAATTCCTATGAAAGCCTGCTCAAGGAATCTGTAAGAGGATATGTTGCACACGTACGTCTCTGCTTTCGCAGAACGATCGACACATCAAGATCATCTTCCATGTCCTGAACTGTAAGTTTCCCTCTTGAGAGGGTATCTGCTCATTCTGTAGTAACTACTACCATACAGAAAACTCAGTAGTGCCATCATTAGAAACACTGTGCTCATTACATACATGAGGCATGCTGCTGGATGATGGGGAAGACCTGTGAGCAGGGGAGCAGAGCGAGACCTACGAGTAAAAACATGTGACAAAAGCTGAGTCAATATAGGTGATGGTCCTGGGGCAGCCACATGAGTAGGTGGAGCATGAGTAGGTATAGGAGATGGTGGCGGTAGTGAATTGGGCGGTGACTGAGCAGGAGTAGGTGGAGGTGGTGGTAGGACTGTAGGAGGTGGAGGCATATAGACCTCATCATTAAAGTCTGATAGGCCCAGTTTGTCACCTGTAGGAGAGAAATACATGACCGAGTCAAAAATGTATCATCATTGACAAAGTATTGCCGTTTAAGCGTATCAAAGCAATGATACCCCTTTTGGGTACGAGAGTAGTCAACAAAAACACACTTGACTGCTTTAGGGGAGAGCGTCATGACCAAGAGAAAAATCATTGTTGGAAAACGCAAATGAGTTATTCTATTCCACAGCCCTAGGCTCTCTTATATAGGAGAGTAGCCTATGGGTAAATTACATAATGAGACTAACAGGAAAATAAAATAACAAAAAGAGATACAAAATATCCTATGCGTCAACACTCCCCTCAAGATGGAGCATAGATATCAATCATGCTCAGCTTGGACGCACACTTCTGGAATGGGCCTTTATAGATAATGCCTTGGTGAAAATATCCGCAGTCTGATTCTCTGATGAGACGTGAGATGTAGCAATGAACCCCTTCTGAATCATGTCACGTATGTAGTGACAGTCGACCTCAATATGCTTGGTCCTCTCATGAAAAGCTGGGTTATTTGCTATGAACAAAGCAGCCTGATTGTCACATTCCAACCTCATAGGAGTAGGTATATCAATGAATAGGTCTGCAAGTAAGGATTTTACCCACATCATTTCTGTGCTCGCCTGGGCCATAGCCCTATATTCTGATTCAGCACTGGATCTAGCTACTACTGTCTGCTTCTTGCTCTTCCACGAAACTAGAGCTTCTCCAACGTAGACTGCAAACCCTGATGTTGACTTCCTGTCCTTGGGCATTCT
The DNA here is from genome assembly GCA_037367405.1 of Ottelia alismoides. Lineage (NCBI taxonomy): Eukaryota > Viridiplantae > Streptophyta > Magnoliopsida > Alismatales > Hydrocharitaceae > Ottelia > Ottelia alismoides. The sequence goes on along the minus strand of JAZKJV010007890.1, from coordinate 819,928 downwards.
GCATAGTCTGCATCCGCACATCCTGTAACAAAAATCTCCTTTCCTTTCTTGAATAGCAAGCCTGCACCTGGGGAAGATTTTAGATATCTCAGAATCATGTGTATAGCATCCATATGGACCTGGCGTGGTTGCTCCATAAACTGGCTCACACGACTCACTGCAAACTGTATGTCAGGTCTAGTGATGGTAACGTACAGCAATTTGCCCACCAGTTCTTTGTACCTTCTCTGATCCACCTCTTCTGTGTCATCATCATACAGCTTCATGCTAGGGTCCATTGGTGTCGTAGCAGGTCGACACCCTAGCATACCTGTCTCACTCAGCAGATCTGTGACATACTTCCTCTGTGTCATGACTAATCCGTATGGATTTCTCGCAAATTCCAGCCCCAGGAAGTATCTAAGGACTCCCAAGTCCTTGGTGACAAACTCAGTCCCCAGCCTTTCCTTTGCTTGCTTAATGCCTCGGTCATCATCACCTGTAATCAAGATATCATCAACATAAACCATGATTACAATGGTACCTCTCGCAGTCTTCTGCACAAACAAGGAATGATCAGCATTGGAACGTTTATATCCTTGTTTCTCAAAGAGATCTGAAAGCTTCTGAAACCATGCTCTGGGACTCTGCTTAAGACCATAGATGGCCTTATGCAATCTGCAAACCTTGGAACACTCCCCCTCAACAGCAAAACCAGGTGGCTGTTGCATGTAGACTTCCTCCTGCAGGATCTCCATACAAAAATGCATTCCTTTACGTCCAATTGATATAGTGGCCAGTCTTTAGCAACCGCAACAGACAGCAGAATCCGTAAAGTGGAATGACGCCGCCACGGGGGAGAAGGTGTCTAGATAATCTACCCCATATGTCTGCGTGAAGCCCCGAGCAACAAGGTGTGCCTTGTACCTGTCAATGGAACCATCTGCATTATGCTTGACTGTAAACACCCATTTACAACTTACCGGGCTGACATCTTGAGGTATAGGAACCAAACTCCAGGTTCCTCTAGACTGAAGTGCCTCCATCTCTTCTTCCATTGCATGCCGCCATCTAGCATCCTGCATAGCATCATGATGGTTCCGTGGAATGGCTGTAGCTGACAGTGCCAATGCAAACGTCCTGAATGGTCCAGATAGCCTCTCAAACGACACCACTGCTGATACTGGATACTGGACACAGCTTCTCTTTGGCTTGCGCAGAGCAATTGGTACATTCAGATCCTCTGTGGCATCACTATGCTCCTGTAATGTATCCTGTGGAGAAATGTCGTCAGATCCATCAACATTAATATTCTCATTACATACCATAGGCGAGCTAGTTGACTGGTCAGGACCATGAGCTTGATTCGGCCTTCGGGTGTAATGAAATGGTAATGGAGGTACTATTGATGGTGGCGGTGGTGGTGGTGGTGATGGTTGAGATGTTTGTGGCGGTTGTGATGTTGGTGGTGTCATAAACACAGTATCAGGGGATATAGATGGTGGCTGCATATTACCAGAATCTGAGAAATACATGATGGATTCAAAGAATGTAACATCTGCACTGATCATATACCGCCGACGCAGAGGATCAAAACACTTGTACCCCTTTTGAGTTCTGGAGTACCCCACAAAGACACATTTGACAGCCCTAGGAGAGAGCTTGTCAGAACCGGGCGACAACTGATGAACAAAGGCGACTGACCCAAACACACGAGGAGTAAGCGTGAACAAATCCTTGTCTGGATAAATAAGAGAGAAGGGAACCTGTTCATTCAAGACGGACGAGGGCATACGATTTATAAGATAACATGCAGTAAGAACAGCGTCACCCCAGTAGGAATACGGAACATGACTCTGAATGAGAAGGGACCTTGTGACATCAAGGAGGTGACGGTGTTTTCTTTCTGCAACCCCATTTTGTTGAGACGTATGGGCACAGGATGTTTGGTGAACAATCCCTTTGGAGGAGTAGTAGTTGGCTAGATTATTGGTACACAATTCTAGGGCATTGTCACTTCTCAAAATTTTTATGGTTGTGGAAAAAACATTCTGAATCTCATTTAGAAATTGAATGATAATATTTCCAGCTTCAGATTTATTTTTCATTAAAAATACCCATGATGCTCTAGAGAAATCATCCACAAAAACAATATAATACCTGTGTCCCTGATGATCGGGAACACGACTTGGACCCCAGACATCAACATGAAACAACTCGAATTTGGAGTTACTACTCCGACCTTGACTATTGGGAAACGATGACCTGTGATGTTTTCCCAACTGACACGCCTCACACTGGATAGGTGTGTGAGAGAAACTATAAGGTAAGACAAGACGCAACTTCTGAAGCGGTAGATGACCGAGACGCAGATGCCACAGTAGGGAAGATACTTGTCCAGTAGGAGGAGATGTGATTCCGGCAAATGGGGTCTGGTTCAGACGATAGAGGCCTCCTTGCTCATAGCCATGACCAATCACGTTGCCCGTACGGATGTCCTGAAAAATCAAAGAAGATGGATCAAAGATAGCACGACATTGAAGATCCTTCGTAATCTGACTAATTGACAACAGATTCATAGAAAAGTGCGGTGCATGTAAAACATTCTTGAGCTGCATAGAGGATGTCAATCTAATCTCCCCCTGACCCGTGATGGGGGAATGTGTGCCGTTGGCAATCACTACTGTCCGTCCTGGAGGAATCTGAGTGTATCCTGAAAGTAGACTTCGGTCGCCACATAGATGATGTGTAGCGCCCGAGTCCATGATCCATGGCAATGTATCTGATCTACTACTATGAAGTGCAAGTGTACTACCTGAAGTACTCGTAGAGGCAGACGCAGAAGCAGAAGCAGCCATATCAGTATGACTCTCTGTCGACGGTGCTGGGCCGGATGGTGGGATAATGCCCCTGAGACGAGCAACCAGGTCATCAAATCGTTGATCCAGTGTAGATGCAGACGAGGGCTCTATCTGCTCAGCGGCTCGTGCAGATGCAGGAAATCCATGCTTTGAGTAGCATGTGTCTTCAGTATGGCCGACTCTGTGACAGTATGAGCATGTTGGCCTAGTGCGGCCACCCCTTCCACGGGGAATACGTCCACGGCCCTGGTAATGAGTGCCACAGCCCCTGTTGGCTGCCATGGCTGAGGGATTCTGACTGGTGGCTGCAGAAGGTACAGTGATCCTACTCAACCTATGAAAAGCCTCCTCCATGGGAGGAATAGTTGAGTCCGCTAGGATCTGTGAACGTGCAGCCTCATACTCTGGGTCGAGTGCAGCAAGAAACACACCCACCATCGTTGCGTTCATGTATGTCTTTTGCTGCTCTGGCGTGGCGGTAAGAGGCATGAAGCTATGAAGCTTCTCAAACATTCCTCTCAAAGATGTGTAGAGAGAATGTAACGGGCGACCATTCTGCTTTATCGTGAATATATCATGTTGTAGTTGCAGAATTTTTGTCTCATTCTTCGCCTGAGAATATGTTGATGCCAGGATATCCCACATGTCTTTTGCTGTGGGTTGATGTAGAATGTCATTGGCGATTTCAATAGCCAATGTGCCAGACAGCCACACCTTGGCATATGCGTCATCTGCCTCCCATGAGGCATGAACTCCAGTCTTCTCTGCAGGCTCGGGCTCTGTGAGAATATGCTTCTTGCCCGTGGACTTCATCATACTCATGAACTGCATTGCCCACAGTTCATAGTTTGTACCATCCATCTTGACAATGGGCGCTGGACCACGAAATGCGCCCATAGATGGGGTATCAGCCTTGCTTTCCGACATACTGGAGATGGAAGACTGGAGTGACCGAGAGACAATAATCTTTGTCTACAGTGACATAGACGGGATCAGTTGCATGTGTAGACGTCAAGCAACTAACCCCATATGTATCAAGGTCTGTGCCCTAGAGTTTTGGAACTTAGGACACGTACGCACGTGTGGGAAGGACGCACGCGCCTGGAGGATTGTCGCGCACTGGAGTGCTCAACTGGAGCGCACGATCAGACTGTGCGCGCAACTGTGCGTACGCAGTCTGGAGATTATGCGTGCGATCAATGCACGGGCGCACGATGATGTGCGGATACGTGCGCTGATGCACGCAGAGGCTGGGCGATGCGCTGATGCACTGGCGAGAGGCGCGAGAAGCGCTCGAGAGGTGCTCGCACAGACGCCTAGGCGAGGGGCGATGCGCCCAGTTGATCGCCGGCGCCCAGGCGAGAGGCTAGGTAGCTTCTCCGATGCTAGGCGGCGCCGATCCGAGGAGGAGGAGAGAAGATGGGCCGGCGGGTGGGGTTAGGGTTAGGGTTCGGTGTCGAGAACCCCGGTCTAGGACCGTCGCTCTGATACCATGTTGGAAAACGCAAATGAGTTATTCTATTCCACAGCCCTAGGCTCTCTTATATAGGAGAGTAGCCTATGGGTAAATTACATAATGAGACTAACAAGAAAATAAAATAACAAAAAGAGATACAAAATATCCTATGCGTCAACAATCATGAACAAAGGCTACTTATCCAAACACACAATGTGTGAGGGAGAATTGATTCTTCTCGGGAAACACAATCGAGAAAGAGATCTTTTCTCCCAAAACAGAGGAAGACATACAATTCACTAAGTAGCAAGTAGTGAGAACCGCACCACCCTAGTAAATATGAGGAGCATGGCTCTGAATCAACAGGGTTCTGGTTATATCGAGTAAGTGATGGTGTTTGCGCTCGGCAACACCGTTCTGCTGAGATATATGGGCACGTGAGGCGTAGTGTACAATGCCAAGAGAACCGAAAAACTTAGAAAGTTGCAGGGCACAAAACTCTATGGTATTATCAGAACGTAGATATTTGACATTGGCAAAAAAAATCTTTATCTCATTAATGAGTGACTTGATAACAGACCCGACCTCAGACTTATTCTTCAAAAGGAATACCCAAGAAAGTCTAGAAAAATCATCGATAGCAACTTAATAAAAATGATGTCCCTGGTAATCAGGAACACGACTCGGAACCTAGATATCTAAATGAAGGAGCTCAATCAATTGAGAATTGCTCTGACTCTGACGAGATGGAAAGGAGTAATGGTAGTGCTTCCTAAATTGGCAAGCCTTGCACTGAATGGAATACCGTTTGAAGATTTGTGGGAGGACATGACATAACTTGTGCAGAGGATGGTAGACAAAACGAAGGTGCCACAGGTATGGTGAGACTGGTCTAGTAGAAATAGTAAAGGCACCAGTCTGAGGAGTCTGGACCAGTCTATAGAGCCCCTGTTTCTCACAGTCACATCCAATCACCCTGCCCGTGAGTATGTCCTGAAACACAATAGAGGAAGGATAAAAAATGGTACGACAATGCATATCCTTAGTAATCTGATTAATAAAAAGTATGTTCTTCTGAAAATCAGGGGCATAAAAACATTCTGAAGGTGCATGTATGGCATCAGATACACCTCTCCCTATCCTTTGATGGGAAAGTGGAGCCCATTAGCTATAACAACCCCTCCCTTTCTCCACACAAATGGTGGGATGTGTTAGAATCCATGACCCACTCTGTTATATCTATACCGATACTACCAATAAAAGCGTAAGCAATACTTGACTCAAAGAGGCTATGGTTGCGGTTGCAGTATCTATGTATCCTGTAGTGGTGGTGCCGGTCACTGGATTCATGATCCCTCGTATGCGAGAGACAATGTCATTCAGGCATAGATCTGCCTGGGAAGCTGGAATCTCTGAAGGCTCGATCTGTTTTGCCACACGAGCAGATGCGAGGTATCCATGCTTTAAATAGCATGTGTCCTCTGAGTGTCCTAAATGATGACAGTATATGCAAGGACCATGCTGCATCCTCCGCCTCTACCATGGAGACTACATCCTCTGAACTGGGTAGATCCTTCTCTGCCATGAGAAGCGGCCATCGTGAAGAGGCATGTGGAATGGCAGTAGGAGGAATAAGAAGCATGCACGAGCAGATGCGAGGTATCCATGCTTTAGATAGCATGTATCCTATGAGTGTCCTAAACGATGACAATATATGCAAGGACCATGCTGGCATCCACCGCCTCTATCATGGAGACTACATCCTCTGAACTGGGTAGATCCTTCTCTGCCATGAGAAGCGGCCATCGTGAAGAGGCATGAGGAATGGCAATAGGAGGAATAAGAAGCATGTTGATACGACTATAAGCCTCCTCCATGGGAGGTATGGTCGCCCCAGTAAGGAGTTGTGCTTGTGTTGTGTCATATTCCGAGTCGAGTACAACCAAGAAGACTCCAACCATTACGGAGTTCTTTTATGCCATCTGTTGCTTAGTGGATGTCGTAATAGGCATGCAGCTGTGAAGCTTCTCGAACATGCCACAAAGTGAGGAGTAAAATGTGTGCAGGTGGACGACCATTCTGCTTAGCCCTGTAATGTCAAACTGAAGCTGAAGAATCATGGCCTCATTCTTCGCTTGGGCATAACTAGATGTCAAAATATCCCACACCGTCGTGGCAGTAGGTTGATTCACAATATCATTGGCTATCTCCGTGGTGAGGGTCCCGGAGACCTAAATACACATATGACTTCAATATGACTCTGTTTTCGTAGGATGGACTTGGTGGCCGTGGTGGGAGAGATGTCAGCTCGACGAATTTGGTAGTGATGGTGTATGCGCTCAGGCTTCTGATTGTGGACACCACGAGATGTTGGTAGATGTAGAGAATACTATTATATGTTATGTACCTTTTTGTAATTTCTTATTGTTCTCTGGACTACTATGTATTTTACCCGTGAGGTCTCTCCCTATATAAGAGAGCCTAGGGTTCCCTTGAATAATATATTACTGGTTTTCCCCAACATGGTATCAGAGCCAAAACCCTAGGGCTCTCTCACCCGCTGCCGCCCCCCTCCCTCCTCTCCTCCGCCTCTCCGGCTCCCGGCCCCCGCCTTCGGCCCCCGGTCCCAATCCCAACCCCGGTCCCAGCCCCGGCCCCGGTCCCCGCCTCCTCGACTCCAGTGCCGGTCCCGACCCCTGCCTCTTGTGCCAGTCCCGGCCCCCGCCTGCCAGCGTCGGCTCCTTGTCCCGGCGCCGCCTCCATGTTGCCGGCTTCACCCTAGCCGATGCCCGCTCTCTGTTGCCTCCGTCGTAGCCACCTCTTTTGTCAGATCCATGGATTTGGGTGTGTAACGTCTACATACGCACTCAAATCCTATGCAGTCTGTATAGACACCTGGTTTTTGTCTACAAACCCTAGTTCTTCTTCTCCGGCGCTATGTCAAAATCCAAGGTTTATATGCCTTCCATAGGCGCGTTTCAAGATCCCGTGCAAATAGTAAAGATGGATGGGACGAACTATGAGCTCTGGGCGATGCAGTTCATGAGCCTCATGAAGTCAAATGGTAAGAAGCATATTCTTACCGAGGAAGAGCTGGTAGAGAAGACAGGGATATATGCCTCGTGTGAGGATGATGATTCGTATACCAAGGTTTGGTTGTCAGGCACACTGTCGATGGAGATTGCCAATGATGTCCTCCATCAACCCACTGCCAAGGCAATGTGGGACATTCTGGCTGCAACGTATTCCCAAGTGCGGAATGAGACCAAGATGTTACAGCTTCAGCATGATATATTCACGATGAAGCAGAATGACAGACCTCTTCACTCCTTGTACACGTCCCTGAGAGGGATGTTTGAGAACTTATACATTACCATTCCACTCACAGCGACTCCTGAGCAGCAGAAGACATTTCAGAATGCCACCATGGTGGGCGTTCTACTTGCAGCCCTAGATCCTGAGTACGAGGCCGTCCGCTCTCAGATTTTGGCCGATGCAGTTATTCCTCCAATGGAGGATGTTTACCGGAGGCTTAGCTGCATATTAGTTTCTTCCAGCTCATCTACTCCACCCCCATCGGCGATGGCAGTATCGCGTGGGTGAGGTGGTCAGTTTTCTAGTCGTGGATGTGGAACCCGTGGTAGGGGTGGTCGCTTTCGTCAGCCATGTTCATACTATCACCGCACAGGCCACTCGGAGGATACATGCTACTCTAAGCATGGGTTCCCGGCATCGGCGCGTGTAGCTGAGCATGCTATGCCCCAGTCAGCATCCAATGCAGACAATCGTTTCGAGGAGCTTGTGGCACGTCTACGTGATATTATGCCACAATCATCTGCTGATTCTTCTGGTGGACCTTCAGATGTTGCTGCTACAGCTTCTGCCAGTTCCTCTGCTGCTACTACTTCCTCAGGTAGTGCTATTGCATTTACGTCTTGTCATGATATATCTGATTGGATTATAGATTCTGGTGCCACACATCATCTCTGCCGAGATCGAGAGAGACTTGAGCCCTACAGGGACATTCCACATGGCCGTTCAGTATAGATCACAGACAGTACTCATTCCCCCCTTGTTGGACATGGGGAGGTCTTCCTATCTCCTTCTATGAGTCTGCAGAATGTTCTCCATGCTCCTCAGTTCTCCATGAATCTGTTGTCTATTTGTCATATTACGAAGGATTTGCACTGTCGTGCTATATTTGACCCATCTTCTCTTATTTTTCAGGGCATGCTAACGGGCAGGGTGATTTGCTGTGGCTCTGAGCAGAATGGTCTGTATCGGTTGGTCCGGAATTCTTATGCTGGTGTCTCCTCTCATTCCGCCGGACCAGTATCTCCGTACATCTGGCATCTTCGCTTTGGTCATCTCCCGCTCCAGAAAATGCGACATATTCTGCCTCAGATCTCTCCCAGTTCTTCCTTTCGCTGTGAAGCGTGTCAGTTGGGAAAGCATCATCGGTCTAGCTTTCCTAGTCGTCAGAGTCGGAGCAGTAGCTCCCTGTTCGAGTTGTTTCACATTGATATTTGGGGTCCGAGTCGTGTACCCGATCATCAGGGACACATATTCTATCTAGTTGTAGTGGATGATTTCTCTCTTGTATCTTGGGTATTTCTTCTAAAGAATAAATCTAAAGCAGGAGATGCGATTAAAAAATTGATTAATGAAGTGCAGAATGTCTTTTCTTCTACTGTCAAATATGTTCGTACAGATAATGCTCTAGAATTCTGCACACGGTCTCTCTCTCAGTTTCTCTCGTCGAAGGGCATTATTCACCAAACTACTTGTGCTTACACATCTCAGCAGAATGGCGTGGTAGAAAGAAAGCACCGTCACCTTCTTGACATTACTCGAACTCTCCTTATTCAGAGTTGTGCTCCTATCTCTTTCTGTGGGGATGATGTTCTTACAACTTGCTACCTGGTCAATCGTATGCCGTCATCTGTCCTTGGTGAGAAAATTCCTCTTTCTCTCATTTTTCCTGATAAGGAATTATTCTCAATTACTCCTCGTGTCTTTGGTACTGTTGCATTTGTTCATCTCCTAACTCCTGGACTTGACAAACTCTCTCCTAGAGCTGTCAAGTGTGTCTTTGTCGGTTACTCTCAAACTCAAAAGGGCTATCGCTGTTATGACCCAATCAACAAGAAATACTTTGTCAGTGCTGATGTCACGTTCTTCGAGTCTGTTATGTATTTTTCCCCTGCAAGTGACAGGCTGGTACCATCCACTACAAATGATGATGTCTATGTCCCTCCGCCTCCTAGTTGGAGTTCACCTGAGTCCACTCCTGCTCCAGTTACCACATCATCTTCACCACCACCACCTCCAGCACCACCACCTCCACAACCTCATATTCCACCTTTACCAAAATTCTATACGCGTCGGTCAGGTCCTGCTCAGGCTACACGTCAGACATCCATCACGTCTCAGGTATGTTCAGATGGCATTACTACTGACGGGTCAGATATGGTACATGTGCAGGATTCTTCATTGCAGGAGGAGACTACACCATCCAATATAGTGGACGATGACCTTGATATTCCTATTGCTATCAGGAAGCAAAAACAGACGTGTGCATCTTATCCCTTTGCTTCCCTGGTGTCTTTTCATCGCCTCACAGGCGACTTTCAGAGGTTTGCTGCAGCTTTGTCTTCTGTGGATATACCACGGACCTATCAGGAAGCTATGAAGATTGATTGCTGGCGAATGGCTATGGAAGACGAGATGCGTGCCTTACAGTCTCTTGGCACATGGAGCTTGGTTATTGCTCCTCCTGATGCATCCATTGTTAGCTGTAAATGGGTATTCACAGTTAAATACCACGCTGATGGCAGTCTGGATCGATACAAGGCACGGCTGGTCGTGCGAGGTTTCACACAAACCTATGGCGTGGACTATATGGATACATTTTCTCCGATGGCCCGTCACTCTACTCTTCGCATTCTCTTATCAGTTGTTGTGGTACGTGACTGGACTATATCTCAACTTGATGTCAAGAATGCATTCTTGTATGGAGATCTGCAGGAGGAAGTCTACATGCAGCAGCCACCGGGGTTCACTGCTTACGGGGAGAAGCATATGGTGTGTAGACTTCACATGGCAATTTATGGCCTCAAACAAAGTCCAAGGGTGTGGTTCCAGAAGCTTTCCCATCCGATTGAACGACAGGGGTTCAAAAGATCGAATGCAGACCACTCGTTGTTTATTCAGAAGTCTTCTGCAGGTACGGTTGTCATCATGGTCTATGTGGTTGATATTCTGGTTACAGGAGATGATGTTCAGGGAATAGAAAGGGAAAAAGCATTTCTAGGCCGTCAGTTTGTCACGAAGGATCTTGGAACCCTAAGATACTTTCTGGGGTTGGAATTTGCCAGGAATGCACAGGGTCTGGTGATGACCCAAAGGAAGTACATTACAGATTTTTTGACTGAAACATGCATGGTTGGATGCAGACCATTGAATATTCCCATGGATCCAAGCATGAAGCTGTATGATGATGACACTGCTAAAGTAGACAAGAGGAGATATAGAGAAATGGTGGGCAAGCTCCTTTATATTACCATAACTCGACCCGATATTGCCTTTGCAGTAAGCCGGGTGAGTCAATTTATGGAGCAGCCAAGACAAGTTCATATGGATGCCATATACATGATACTGAGGTATCTAAAGTCTTCTCCAGGTTCAGGGTTGCTATTTCGAAAGGACACATATTTATCTATTTCAGCATGTTCAGATATCGATTATGCAGGATGCCCTATGGATCGAAAGTCGGCCTCAGGATTTGCCGTTTTTGTTGGGAGCTCACTAGTTTCTTGGAAAAGCAAGAAACAAACTGTTGTGGCAAGGTCTAGTGCTGAATCTGAATATAGGACCATGGCGCAAGCAAGCACGGAGATGATGTGGGTTCGATCTGTGCTAGAGGATTTACATGTAGCCGTACCTTTACCTATGCAGCTTCAGTGTGACAATCAGGCAGCATTGTTTATTGCCAACAATCCATCATTCCATGAAAGAACAAAGCATATTGAAGTTGACTACCACTACACTAGAGACTTGATCCAGAGAGGCTTGATATCTACCTCTCACATGAGCTCAGGGGATCAGACTGCTGACGTACTCACCAAGCCGTTGCTCAGAGGACCCTTCCAGAGATGTTCTTCCAAGCTGAGCATGATAGACATCTATGCTCCAATACTATTATATGTTATGTACCTTTTCGTAATTTCTTATTGTTCTCTGGACTACTATGTATTTTACCCGTGAGGTCTCTCCCTATATAAGAGAGCCTAGGGTTCCCTTTAATAATATATTACTAGTTTTTCCCAACAGTAGACTTGGTAGAACTCGAGATCCCGATCATGTATTGACAGATTTATGGTGTCGCATGAGGCATTGGGGTTGTTCCCCTAGGCTGAGGGTGCATTTCGAGCATACACCTCTTTTGGGATGTTTGGGGGAGAACATCTGCCCTCGGACATTCTTCCACTTCGAGAGGCCATGGTTGTTGGAGAAAGGCTTCCGTAAGGCTGTTGTGGCTTTCTGGGAGGGACGCATACCTAATGGGTCAGCAACGAGCAGATTGACAAGCAAGCTGGTTTTGCTCATAAAGCATCTAATGGAGTTTAACGGGGCCAACCGACTGCAACGTAAATCTAGAAGATTGGCGGTTCAAGAGGAGGTGTGCAGGCTGGACATATTGGAGGATGAAAGGCTGCTGACGTCGGAGGAGTGGGCTGAGAGAGTCGGTTACTTGGATGTGCTTCTTCTAAAGGACAAGAAGGTGGAGGAGGTTTGGAGGCAGAGATCCCGACATCAGTGATTAAGGAAAGGGGATGCAAATACGAGGGTTTTTCACGCTGTGGCGAGTAGGCAAAACACATAAATTATATACATTCGTTTCTCGTTGACGGTGTGGCCATCGGGGGGGGGGGGGGACATGGGTTTGGCAGTGAGCTCACACTTTCAAGATTTTGGCAGACAACATGCTCGGTCAGGTTGGGGATGGCAGGGGAGAGGAGTTTCGCAGATATACGAGGTAGAGATGGAGTCATTGGAGGGGGAGTTTACAGAGGTGGGAGCAAGGAGGGTGCTACTTCAGCTGAATGCAGATGGGGCACCGGGTCCGGACGTTTTTCCGGTGTGTCTCTATAGTAAATTTGGGGAGGTGGTCAAGCGGGACATGATGGAGGTGCTGCAAGAGTTTTGCCATGGGAATAGGGGATTCGAGAGATTGAACAAGGTGCATAATTTTCTGCTACCTAAAAAGGGCACCTCAATTAGGGCGGAGGATTATAGGCCGATAGCACTATCGAACACTATCTTTCTTTTGATTTGGAAGAGTCTTGCTCACCATTTGAGGGGGGGTACTACACCGGATTATTTCACTTGAGCAGACTGCTTTTATTTCTGGGAGAGATATGACAGATGGGTTAGTGATGACTTCGAAGGTGGTAACGGACTGGAAGTAAAGCAAGACCAAAGACATGCTTTGGGAGGTTGACTTTTCCAAGGCATATGATTGTGTTGATTGACGATTCCTATGGATATCATTAGAGAAGTGTGGTTTTCCGAAGCAGTGGATTGCTTGGATCAAGCAGCACATTACAACTGCATCCCATGCCGTGCTTGACAATGGAAAACAAAGGGGGGTTCTTCTAGCCACAGAGGGGTATCGAACAAGGGTACCCGCTGGCGTCGCTCTTATTTGTGATTGTGGCCGATGCACTTGCAGTGATAATGAGGTTGGCGATAGGGGATGACTGGCGTTCGGGATACAGGAAGGAGGAGATTTTCATCCTGCTCTTGTAGAACGCGGATGACACTGTTCTACTCTTGGGAGTTGAGGTGGACAAGATGCGTCGGACTTCACTTGTTATGGAGATTTTTAGGGATGTTTCCATCCTTCGGATGAATAAGAAAAATTCGGTGGTTGTTCCTTTTGGTCTCACGGAGGAAGAGCTGCGGACCGTGACGTTGATGTTGGGATGCCCTATTGCTGTGTTGCCGATTACGTACTTGGGGCTCCCCTTGGTAGCGGGGAGGCCGAGATTAGAGGATTGGAGGGCATTGTTGGAGAGATTAAAGGTAAGACTGGCATGTTGGAAGGCGACAATGCTCTCTAAGTTGGTGCTTCTGAAGTATGTTCTCTCGGCCATCCCGATCTTCTTTTGTTCCTCAAGGTTGATACCTGCTGGGGTGCACATGAAGATTGAGGTTGTGATGAGAATATTTTTTATCGGACGAGCGACAGATCGAGAAGGGCTTCCACCTGGTAGACTGGGCCAAGGTGACATCTTCAAAGAAAAAGGGTGGATTGGGGGTGTTGTAGATATGAGAGATGAAGTTTTTTATGGCGAAATGGATGGTTTGCTTTTGGGGGGAAATATGAGGACCTAGTGTGACGTCTGCTAAGGATGATTTATGGTATATCTTTGTCGTTGGATTCCATCCCTGGGCGGCTTATGTCTTCCTTGTGGAAGAGGATTATTGGCATTTTACCGGAGTTACATACTAAGTTGCGATCGGTGCTTGGGGATGGAGCAGGGTTTCACTTTTTGGTTGGATGATTGGACATGAGATGGGGCAGTAGGGGAGCGCTACCTACGTCTCTTAAGCTTGGCAATGGACATCAAAGTGCGTGTGCAACAAGTGTTGGAACGTGGGATGTGGTCTCTGGTGTTATCTTCTGCCTTGTCGGACCAAAGGATGGACAGGTTCCTTGCTATGTAGATGGAGCTGATGGAGAGTGAGGGCCGTCTTCGGGCAGGGATCACTATGTTTGGGGAGATGGGAGGTTCACAGTGAAAAAGGCATACCGTTTCTTGGTGGAGGGCGGAGAGGAGGTAGAGGAAGAGGTTGATGTTGACGCATGCATGATTTGGAAATGCATTGTGCCAAATGGAGTTAAGGTTTTCCTCTGGTTGTTTAGTCTTGGGAGGATTCTAACCAAAGGTCATCGGGGGCAGCTGCTGGGCACGGAGGATGTGTCGTGTGGTATATGCGGGTCGGAGCTGGAGGATGCAAGTCATTGTTTTTCTCTTGTCTGTTCTCAGTTTAGGTGTGGAACAGAGCCAATATCATGTGGCTTACACGGCAAGATTGTCCCACCTTCTAGAGAGATTAGATCGGTTTGCGGCATAAGACATGAGGACAGCTCACACCTCTTTGCTTTGATGTGGTCTCACTCTGCTTATCTTGACAATGTAATTCGATGTAATACCTAACTTTTTGATAAATACATGCATACAATGAGGTGGATCCCAACTTGAGAGGTCACCCTTCATTTTTCTCAAAAAAATTTGTCTTATTTCATGGGTTTAGGATTTCATTTCGCATCAGATTATCTTTGCTATAGTCTTAATTTTTGTTATTTGCTTCTAAACATGATGATGTTATAATCTTTTTTTTCTTCTCTGATTGGATAGTTTTTATTGCTTCATATATTTCCCCTGGTAACCAACGTTATTCCATTGTCTTACGGATTTTTATGAGATGAACTTTCATAATCTCTGTCATGAAGTTCATACTAATTGATGATGTGTGTTTAGGAATGCTTGCAGCTGAAGCTTCTTTTATTGCTCTAAAGGAAGGAGATGGAATGGATATCTATTGGGACAATCTGAAAAAGTCATGGGTTTGGCATGAACTTCATAAAGCGCGAAATTATAGACCAGTTAATATCTACAAATTTAATTGTTATGTCATTTAATATCCAGTAATTGTGTTATCTTGATGTGCATTTATTTGAGAATGTTTATGTTGGTGGTTGAATTCGACTGACATCTATTATTAAAACTAGGCATTTCATTATGGGCTTGTACCTGGATTAGCTTTTTCAGCTTTGGAGCAGTAAGATTCCTCTTCTATATGCATATTTATGTATTTTCTTGTACGCCTCTTTTGATAGTGTATACATATCTATTTCTAAAAAAATAGTGTATACATATGTATTCTTCTTGTAGTTAGGTAACTTCGGTCTTTCTGTTTTTTAGCTATGTTTTTAAAGGGAAGCTTCCTATCACAATAAAGCATGGGAAACCAGACCATGAAGCTACTGCTGTAAGTTCCCTGTTTGCAGAGAACTGGTAAATCTATCTTAAGCATGTACTTATTTGCGTGTATTCTTGTTATCAGATTTCTAGCGCTCATAATAGAATTGACTACCCAAAGGCAGATGGGAGAATTTCTTTTGATGTTCCTACTTCTCTTTACAGGTATGATTTGACTTTAATGATTATTTTTTTGCCATTGTATTTCTCTTTTATCTGCAGCGAGTAAATAAGTTAGTTCCATTGCATCGACGTCCGTATATAGTCCAAAATTTGCAACATTTCTCGAATAATGGACGCAAACGAGTAAAGAAGTTAATCCAAAAGAGGTTGCAAAAGAAGTTGAGTATATGTAGTTGCAATATTGACCCTTTGAGTGGCAAATCGATGGTGATTGTAGATACGATGGAAAGAAGGAAGATTCAGATACTATGTCTTCAAGAGACAAAATGGGTTGGAGAGAAAGAAAGGGAGATCGAGAAGACATGCTTTAAATTATGGTATTCAGGTAAGAGGGGGAGGGGGGTAGAAATGGTGTTGGAGTGGTTGTCCATAGGGATTTGAAGGATAGTGTGATCAAAGATTTGGGGATCGGATTATTTTGTTAAAACTGATACCGGAAGAAGTTACGAATATAGTCTCAGATTATGCGCTGCAAGTTGGTTTAGAATAAATGATTAAACAAGCTTTTCGGGAGGATTTGGATAAGATTATGCGAGGGATCCCTCAAAGAGAGATGATTTGCTTAGATGGAGATCTTAATGGACATATGGGAAGGGACGCTTCAGGGTATGCTATTGTTCATGGAGGCCATGGCTTAGGGGATAGAAATGACGAGGGAAAAGTCATTTGGATTTTGTAACATCTTATGGCATTTTCATAACAAACAATATCTTCAAGAAGAGGGAGGAGTATTTAATTACTTATAAGAGTAGCCTGACTAAAACACATATATATTACTTTGTGATGGGGGAGAAGAGATCGGTTGTGTTGCAAAGACTACAAAGTAATCCCATGAGAGAGCTTGATATCTCAACGACACTTGCTAGTCATGGATGTGTAAATAAAAGGGTTGACAAAGAAGAAGATGGTTCTTAAGATCATTAAAACTAAATGGTGGAATCTTTAATTGAAGCAATTAAGCTTCAAAGAGAAGTTTTAAGAAGACTTATCTTGGGATTGTAACGGAAGTGCAAATGAGTGTGTAAGGCGATAGCATCTTATATCCAAAGAGTAGCTAAAGAGATGCTAGGCGAATATAAGGGAAGAATTCCATGCCAAAAGGAGACTTGATGGTGGAGTGAAGGGGTGCTAGAGAATCTTAAAATTAAAAGAGCTTGTTTTAAAGCTATGTATAAGGATAGAATTGAGGAAACCGTCACAAACTACAAGATAGCGAAGAAGGAAGCAGAGAAGGCTTAAGTGAAGCTAAGTTTAAAGCTTATGAAGTTTTGTTCAAAAAACTTGCCTCGAAGAAGGCCAGAAAGATATATTTAAATTGGCCAAAGCAAGAGAATGGAATTTCAAAGATCTTTCTCAAGTGAAATGCATCAAGGATGAGGAAGGGCATGCTCTTGTTACTAAAAAGGATATAAAGACTAGATGGAAGCAGTATTTCCATAAGCTTTTCATTGCGGAGGGGAATAAAGAGATTACTTTGGGAGATCTTGCTAATAGTGAATCATACCTTAATCGTGCAAAACTATAGACGGATAAAAAGGAAGTAGAGGTGGCTTTAAAGGTTATGAAACCTGAGAAAGAGGTATGATATGATGACATTCCTATAGAAGTTTGGAAAGTTATAGGTGAACAGGGTTTGACTTGGCTCACAAATTTATTTAATGTTATTTGATGAAACAAGAAAGTATTTAGAATGGGGGAGAAGCATCGTGGTGCCTCTTTATAAGAATGAAGGAGACATTCAAAATTGTTCGAATTATAGAGGTACAAAACTGGTTATTCATACTATGAAAATTTGGGAACGTGTGATCGAAAGAAGGTTGAGGCAAGTTTCCAAAGTAACTGAAAATCAATTCAGGTTCATGCTAGGTCCGTCAACTATTGAAGCTATCCACTTATTGAGGAGAATAATAGATATTTATAGAGCTAAAAAGAAAAACCTCCATCGATTTGGAAAAGACTTATGACTCAACCCCAAGGGAGATATTGTGGAAGGTTTTGGAGAAGAGACAAGTACTTATCCTATACATTGACCTTATAAAGGATATGTACAATGTGGCTTCATCTTGTGTAAGGATCCAGTCTGGGAATACTGACTATTTTAACATCAACATTAGTCTACAGTTCAGCTTTGAGTCCATTCGTTTTTGCTTTGGTTATGGACGGATTGATTAGTCACAATCAGAATGATATACCTTGGTGTATGTTGTTAGACGATGATATTGTATTGTTTGATGAGACAAGAGATGAAGTAATGTGAAGCTGAAGGTTTGAAGACATGCCTTAAAGATGAAAGGATTTCGTATAAGCACGACTAAGATTGAATATATGGAGTGTTTTAGATATTATTTACTTTTTATCTCTCGGTTGTAAGCTCTTCAGGGTGCTTATGTAATTCCATCATTTTAGCTGTATAGGGTTAGTGTTCTCCTCTATATAAGAAATCCTAGAGACTTGGAATAAGACAAGTTTTCCTCTCCAATCTTTCTCTTCACATGGTATCGGAACAACAATCCTAGATCGGGGTTCGTACCCTCGCTCCCATTGCCACCGCCAGTCACTAATGTTATCGGATTCTCTCCAACAACGTCAGCCGCCTTGCCAGGCACCATCAATGCTACCAGCCAGTGGTCCAGGGCATTGCCAGTGGCTCCTGGCACTAGAACAAGGCGCCGCCAATGATTCTTAGACTGTGTTGTGGGCACCGTCAGCCGTGCTTGGGTTGCGTTGGCTGACCTAGGGTGACGCTATCAGGCTAAATCCAGGCATGGACAATCCTTTCCAAGGCTGTCTCGATCCTCTCGGTTGCACCTTAAGGCTCGACCACCTCCACGCGCTACTATTCAGTGCTTATCATCTTTCTGGGTTGTTGTCTGGCACTTGCCATCCCCTGCAGTGCACCTCCAGCACATCTACAATGTATCGCATACCATTATGTTCATTGTTGGAGGTGTCTATCCCTTCTACTGATGTCACAA
The DNA here is from genome assembly GCA_037367405.1 of Ottelia alismoides. Lineage (NCBI taxonomy): Eukaryota > Viridiplantae > Streptophyta > Magnoliopsida > Alismatales > Hydrocharitaceae > Ottelia > Ottelia alismoides. The sequence goes on along the minus strand of JAZKJV010007890.1, from coordinate 801,423 downwards.
GAGACATATGTCCTCATAACCGGTAGTTATTGGAGGTGTTTATCCCACCAAAAACACGACTAGCAGTGTCTATACCGCTATGATATCTGACAGTTATAGGTTCCAATCTAAACGAGACCAAGCCCCTCTTTTCTTCATCTAACGTGATGGCGCAAGGAACAACTATCAAACTCAAGGGGGTTGATAATTACATCCTTTGGCCTCGTGCATTAAAGTTTTTGTAGGACAATGGAAAATCTATGTTCTCACAAAAGATCCACTGAAGGAGACGGACAAGGATATGACACTTGGATTGGAAACAATTACCGGTTCATGACATGGGTGAACCAATATAGTTGTGACACATATCGCTGCAAATCTCCTGTTCAAGGAAACTGCAAAGGAGATGTGGGAGCTGCTAGACCAAACCTATTCACAGAAGACTACCAAGTTTAGGCTTGTTAATATCTACATGCGGATCTGGTCCATGTCCCAAGGAGAGTCCACTCTGGTGGAGTACTACTGGACTCTCATGGGGCTCTATGAAGAGCTTGCTATCTTCGAACCAGCTTGTTGTGATAAACAAGTTTCAGAGATGTCCGAATGGCAGGTTTACAAGTTTTTGTCAGGATTACATACTCGTTATTAGCATGTAAAGGCTCACATCTGATACATTACATATTCTTCAAGTGATTTTCGGATGCCTCCAGGAGATTGAGAGTTTTGCTAACCAAGCTTCTACTTTGCCTCTTGCGTAGAAGTTTTCCTTCTATGCTTACTATGAGTGAGGAGGTCGATACGACAGTCGGGGTGGACGAGACCATGATGGTGGACATGGGCATGGTCGTAACTCTAGTTATGGATGAGGACGAGAATCCATTCAGGGGCATGGTCGTGGTAATGTGTACCCTCCTTGCATCCACTGTCAATGAACGAATCACCACTCAGATTGTTACTGGGACAGATCTTGATTGAGCTCATACAGCTTCTACAAACTATGATGTTGTAGAAACAGAGCCCGCCATACATCAGCCTCAGCTTGAATAGACAATACAACTCTTTGTCACTGATTTCTTTCGTCTGATGCAGTTGTTACAGACTTCCAGTGTTTCCTCCAGTGATAGTGCACCTATAACACATTTGGCTATCGCATCAGGTACTATAGCTAATTCAGTCACAGACCGAACCCCTGCCTGGATTATAGATTCTAGAGCATCAACTCGTCTGACAGGTGAAGGTAGCTTGTTATCTTCATCTCAACTTTCTTCCACCATGAAGTCGGTATGGGTGGTCAATGGGACTCATTCTCCCATTTCCTTAGTTGGGACTATGGAGTTCTTACCCAAACTCCATCTCATCGGAGTTTATTGTGATCTTTCATTTCCTTTGAGCTTGATATATGTTCACAAATTATGCCATGAGATGAATTATCATGTGATTTTTGATGAGCTTCGCTGTTATTTTCAGGATATTTGGATGATGCAGATTTTCGGTGGAGGCATGAGAATAATGATCTCTACTATATGGATATTTTTACTAAATCTACTTTTGTTGAAGCGTCATCTATCACCTCTGATCCATTTCTTTGGCATCTACAGCTTGGGTACCCTTCTACCAAGGCATTATGCATGATGTTCCTCGAACTGTCCACATTAAAGCCATTCGAGTATGAAGCGTGTCAGTTTGGGAAACATCATCGAACTTCCTTTCCTTCCAGGGCCGAACCCCGTCGGTCTGTATCTTTTTTATTAGTTCATTATGATGTGTGGGGACCTTGTCAAGTCCATATTGTTGGTGGTTATAAGTATTTTATGGTCTTGATAGATGACTATAGTAGATGTTCTTCGGTTTATCTAATGAAAGAACGATATGAGATTAATTTCGTTGTCAAATCCTTCTTTTGGTTTGTTAAAACTTCGTTCAATGTTTGCATTCAAGTTTTACGGACTGATAATGCCTTTGAATTTACTCAACATAATTTTATGACTTTCTACGCCTCTCAGGGTGCAACTCACCAATCTTCCGCTCGTACACCTCTCAGCAGAATGGGGTAGTTGGGAGGAAGCTTCATCATCTCCTAGATATTGCCAGGTCACTGCTCACCCATATGAAAGTTCCCAAAACCTATCAGGAGATACCATTCTTACCGATGTACATCTTATAAACATGGTACCGTCGTCTGCCCTAATGGGAGATACTCCTTTCTCCATACTTGATCCTTCTGAGTCACCTTTTCCCTTGTCATTACAATTTTTTGGTTGCACTGCTTTTGTACATAATTTTCATATTTTTGCAAATTCTCGCCACGTGCAATCGAATGTGTCTTCCTTGGATATTCTTGTACTCAGAAGGGCTATCGATGCTATTATCCCACTGGTTACTGTTACTACATCTTTGTTGATGTAACCTTTTTTTGAAAAGACCAACTATTTCACCCAGCATGTTCACGACATACCATTGGAGTTACCACCACCCATTGTCTATAAAAGGAAGCATATCCCTCTTTCAAAGGATGCCCTTTTCCCGTTCCTTATGTAAGAGGAGAGGTCATCTTGAAATGCCCCACTAATACTGCTCCGGATGTCTCCATAGCAGTCAGAAGGACTAAAAGGCAGTATACAATGCATCATTTCATTTTTTACTTCTACTGGCATCCTATCTAGTTGTGATCGACGATTTGTAGATGCTCTGATGACTGTCACTATTCCTTTTGATCATTACAATGCTTTACAGGACCAAGGTTGGAAAATGGTCATGGATGAGGAAATGAATGCTCTTATATTCATAGGGACTTGGAATCTTGTGTCATGTCCACCAGGTGTGAAACCAGTTGTTTGTAGTTGGGTCTTCACGACGAAACAGTCTCCTGATGGTACATTTTATATAATAAAGCAAGAATTGTGGCCAAGGGATTCACTCAAAGATATGTCGTAAATTATTTTGAGACATTCTCCCCTGTGGCTCGATTAGGATCTGTTCGCACATTTTATTCATTGCAATGAACAAGGAATGGCCCATATTCCTATTTAATGTGAAGAATTCCTTCCTCTACGGTGATCTCAAGGAAGAAGTTTGCATCTTGCAGCCTCCCAGGTACATCATCGAGGGGGAGTGTGTATTTTGACTCCATAAGGCCATCTATGGCATGAAGTAGAGCCCACGAGCCTGGTTTGATAGGCTCACTACAGAGATTAGCTCTCTTGATTTTAAAAGAATGACATCTGATTACTCAGTTTTTGTCAAACAACGATCTACTGATATTGTAGTTTTAGCAGTCTATGTTGATGATATGGTGGTAAATAGTGATGACAAGTATAACATTGAAGAGATCAAGGTATTCCTATGAAGGTGTTTATTACCAAAGACCTTGGTCGGAAACGATATTTCCAGGGTATAGAAGTGATCCACACTATAGAGGAGCTACAATTGTCACAATGAAAGTACTGTTTAGATATCCTTACAAAGGCGGACCCCCTTGGACGCAAGTTATCTGGCATACCGGCAGAGGCACAAAAGTATATTTCCTCTACTACTCCTAAGTTTGAGGATCCTACTCGTTACAGGAGCCTAGTAGGTAAGTTGCTTTATCTAATTGTCACTAGGACCTATATCTCATATGCAGTTAGCATGGCTAGTCATAGAGGCCGTGTTATAGTCATTGGTAGGAGATGCTCACGATACTTCGATACATTAAGGGATTTCCAGGGTGTGGTCTCTTCTATCGGGCAAATCATCACACCAACATCATTGCGTATGTTGATGCTGATTACACCAGTTCTTCTGAAGACTGTCGATCTACTATTAGGTATGCAATGTTTATTGGGGGAAACCTTGTTACCCGACATAGCAAGAAACAGGCAGTTGTATCTAGATCAGGCGCAAACGATGAGTATAGGTCTATGGCTCAAGCCACGTGTGAGATCACCTAGTTAGTTTCCTTTTTGGTAGAGTTTGAGCTTCTAGCTAATACACCTATTCCATTGTATTATGACAACAAATCTGCTACTTATATTGCCACCAACCCAGTCTTCCACGAGCGAACCAAACATATTGAGGTAGACTATCATTTTATTCGAGACACTGTATGAGAAGGGAAGATTACCACTCTACATATATCTACAGGGCTTTAGTTAACATATATATTCACAAAAACATTACCTAAGAGACGTATTTCTTGGCTTATCTCCAAGCTAAGCATGATTGATAAATATGCTCCAACTTGAGGGGAGTGTTAGATATTATTTGTTCTCTCTCTCTCTCTTGTAACCCCCTCAGAAGTACTTATGTAATTCCTTCATTTTGGCTCTATAAGACTAGGGTTCTCCTCTATATACGAAACCCTGGAGACTGGAATAAGACAAACTTTTCTCTCTAATGTTTTTAAAGGAGAGAGGGTGTAGCCCCAAGAATGGAGCTCACTGCAGATTTATTCCATTAGTATGCGATTACATAAATATACACCCATACAACACCATACAACGAAACAACACATTAAGTCATAATGCCATCAATGCCCTGTAGTGGCGCAATACCCTTTCACAGATGAACTGACGCTCTTTTACAACACCATACAACAAAACTACATGTTAAACCATAAAGTCATCAATGTCGTGTAGTGGCCTAATATCCTCCACAGATGAACTGACACCCTTTAAAGATTTTCTAATTTCTAACACACCAAATGGCCCAGAGGATGGCAAAAGGACCAACGACGTCATCTTGAGAACTCTCACAAGCCATCCTAATAGAGCTCCAGTACGTCGCGTTGTCCACTGAGCGCAACTACGGCACCGTCGCCCGCTCCCACACCATGGCCGACGTTCCGCAACCAAAAAAGAGATGCTCGTGGTCCTCCTGCTCAAGACCGTATCTGTCACACATGATCTCCTCGTTTCCCAAAAGTCCCGCCCTGCGCTCCTTGGAAAGTTGCCGCCCGCGTCTCTCCAACCACAGGAAAACCTTGATCTGTATAAGAGTTCTGTTAGCCTAAATGATTCTGTAATCGCAAACATTCTCCTCCTGAACTTCCGCGCGCTGCCTGGCGAATGCTTTATACTCCTTCACCGAAAAAATCCCCTCCTTCCAAACGAAGTGATCCTTGCCCTTGTTGGGGCTACCCACATTTGATATATCCCTCAAGAAGGCCACGACATCATCACATCTTTGGTCCGACAATGCACAAGAAAAAAATGAACACCAAGATCCCTCCGACCAAACCTCATACACCGTAGCACTCATGTCCCCCGCAATGGCAAAAAGTCACGGGTACTTCTCCCTGAGTGGACCCATTCCCAGCCAATCATCCAACCAGAATTTGAAGCCGTGTCCATCCCCCAGCATCGGTCTCACCATCTCGCCTAGCTCTGGCGAGACATTCATCAAACCCCTCCAAAGCGACGACGACCTCCTGCAAGGCTCAATGCTCTACGAACTTCCGATCCCATAGATGCTTCGTATCATCCTACAAATCAGGTCATCAGAGTTCCCACATAAACTTAGCGCCCACTTTGCCAGTGTTGGAGTATTTATTATATGCGTCACATGCATGGGAGATGGGTAAATGGATCTCTCCAGGATCCATTTACCCCATCTAGTTGTTTAGTCCCACATCTACCCGTTTGGAGATGTAGAGACTCAGTGGAGGCTATATATAGACCCCCACACCCTTGTAGTCAGATAAGAAAGTTCAATAGAATATCAACCCTCTGAGGCGTTCTCCCGTAGTTTCATCCCTCTCGTTAGGGAGTAGGGTTCCACATAAAATCCTGTGTATTCTTCATATTTTTATTTCTTTATTCTGATATGCTTCCACATTCCTATTTTCTAACATGGTATCAGAGTGAGTCGATTCTCGAGGATTTTTATGTTCGTTCTTTGTTCGGGACTCAATTTTTGTTGTTGAAGATGTACTTTTGAAGAGTATTATCATGTATGAATCAAGCTGAGTTTTAGGGTTTCTTTTTTGAAATCCCAATCCTGCAACCTTTTGTTCAATGCTCTTCAGTTCAGGCAATCGCTTCCAGGCGCCCTATGCATCCTCAAACCGGTAGTAGGGTGATCTCCCTCACAGTGGAGATTTTTCTCATCCGCATCTCCAGTTGATGGGGAACTTCAAGCTCAGAGAAGATGCGTGCCCGGGGATGCGCGAGCTTTGCTGGGGCTGCCCCTGGAGGCTCCTTATGGCCTGGAGATGGTGGTGCCGCTTTAGCCAAGACTCTCAGGAGAGGAGCTTGTGCTTGAGGGGAGGCAGCTCGCGCACAGTTTGGGGATGGAGGATGTCGCTCATGTTGTGGGGGTGCACGCGCTGGTGGCTGGACAAGCGCCGCTTGGAGGGTTTCACCTGGAAGTCGCTTCTTGGGGGCATTGCGCGAGCAGCGCCGCCTGTGCCTGCTAAAGAAAGGAGATGCGCCTCCGCGCCTGTAGATCAAGATGGGGGCCTGATACCTTATGTGTAGAGTCACATGCCCAATTGTCAGATTCTCCAGATCCAGATACAGATATTGTCGATCACCCTACTCGGTGACTCCATCTTGTTCGACGGCGGTAAGTTCCCAGGTTGGGAACTCTAGGAAAGCACGACGATAAGCGGGGCCTCCTACTTATGCCTACTTCTCTTCCAGGCTCACGAGCGACGCAGGCGACGCCGCACATCAACCTTCCCTCGCGCAACAGCGCACTCCAAACCATCGATAGCTAGCATGCGGCGACCCTTCCACAATTACCAGTCGGCCTCGGTGGTTGGGTTCCCCTGATGGGGAACCCTAGCGGCGCGCCCCCTTGGCTGTCGAGAGATGGGGTTCCCATGAGGAGCCCTAATATGAGCCCTAAGTGGGCATGGGGGATTTTAAAAAAATGAAAAAAAGGGGAGTAGGGGCCCATCGCATATTATTGGGCCCACTGTGGCCGAGTAATAAAAAAGGGATGTGTCTTTGAGCCGTGATATTAGAAAAAAAAGAAATAAAAAAAATGATGATCAAAAGGCGAAAAAAAAGGTCGGCTTATTTAAAAAATGTGACGGCTATTTAAAAAAATAGACAGCCACGGAAAAAATTGCAAACAATTTTTTTTAGCATTTGTGATGTTTTATTTTCTTCTCATATTTATGCATTGTCTTGTCTTCTCCCAACTTGGTCGACGTCCATGTTTTCGGACAAGTATGGGAGAAAGGGTGAGTATGCGTAGAGTTACAAGCCCAATTGTCAGATTCTCCAGATTTAGATGCCAACCAAATTTTCAGACTCTACAGTTCAGATTATTCAGACTTGATGTCAGATTCCGAGTCTTCAGTCTCAAATGCGCACTTGTATGCGGTCTTTTCCGCTGCACACATGTATGCCATCTTTTGTCGTGGTCCCCATCATTCTTGTTGTTTTGGCCAGTGTTTTCATGTGAGCCATAGGGACTCCAGAGTAGAGGACCATTCTCTATGCCATGTTGGTAAGGGTTTTCATGTGGTATCATAAGTACTCTAGATTAGAGTACCATTCTCTGTACTAGATGGGAGAGACCAAGTTCTCCAATGAGGAGACTTTTCAGACTCCATTCTCCAACGACTGTGGACTCCGACGAGGATTGCACTCCACAACCTTTTCAGTTCAGTCGTTTTCAGAGATGGAGCAGTTGTCTACATTGTTGTGGTGGACCAGAGTACTCCGACGGGGAGACTCATTTTAGTTGCAGTGACTCTAACATGCGTAGTACAGAGCACATGCTCTCCGACAAGGAGATTCAGTTGAATCACACGCCAGCCCGTTCGTCCTCCTCACCTGCATGACATGAGAAGCAACGTCGTCGATAGCAGCCGGCAGTTATGTGCGTTGAGTTGATATTGTATGTAGTGTCATGTAGCGTGAGTTGAGTTTCTTTCTATTTGTCCAAGTTGAGCATTGCATGCTCCAGCTTGAGGGGGGTGTTAGAGTACTTGTTATATGTGTCACATGTTTGGGAGATGGGTAAATAGATCTCTCCAGGATCCATTTACCCCATCCAGTTGCGTAGTCCCACATTTGTCAGTTTGGAGATGTGGAGACTAAGTGGGGTTATATATAGACCCCCACATCCATGTAGTCAGATGAGACCTTTGAGGCGTTCTCCCATGGTTTCATCCTGCTCCTTAGGAAGTAGGGTTCTATGTAAAATCCATTGTGTTCTTCATATTTTTATTTCTTTATTCTGATACGCTTCCACTTTCCTATTTTGTAACAACCAGCATAGCCTTATTCATGATCTCTAAATTGTGGAGTCCTAGACCTCCCTCTTGGACATCGTCACCGTATCCCAGCCCACTAGGTGCACTTCCCCTTCCTCCTGCCCCCCGTCAGACCAGAAGAGGCGCTTCATCATCCCATCCAACTTCTTTCGTACCCCTAACCAAATCGGAATGTCGTAAACGCGCAGTTGCTAGCTTATATTCAGTCCATCCAGCAACGGCTCATAGATCATGTTTTAGCCCAGGTCACCTTCACTGGCATGCTAAATGAGCTGAGGAGAGATAGGGAGAATCAAGGAGGAGAAAATGAAGATGAACAGAGAGATGGATCCCATGGAGGGGGTGATGAATCGAGACGAGGCTCCTAAGGCCACACTCAAAGAAACTTACAATTATGGCGCATGCTAGATGACAGAGTGGATCCAAATTCCTTGGGTCCACGAATATTTTGAGCTCAAGCCATAATTCTTGGCTCTCCAACCCTCGTTCCATGGGAACACGAATGAGGAACCGTATATCCATTTCCAACAATTTCCCCACATCTACAGAACAACGCACTACCCTAACATCTCGTTAGGTGTAGTCAAAATGACTGCCTTCCCATTCAACCTTTAGGACAAGGTTTTATGATGAATAAATCATTTGGAGAAGGTCAGGATGACCTGGTAGGAACTTAAGTCAGTGTTCCTCCATAAATTCTACCCTCTTTGTCGTCTCTACCTGATGTGTGTCAGGATGAGCAACTTCTCCCAGGGACCGCAGGAGTCCATTCATGAAGTCAGTGAGAGGTTTAAAGACCTTCAAGAAAGTACCCCTATCGTGACATTCCTCGGACCAGCATGGTCCAACATTACTTGGGGGGATTGGCACAAGAAAATCAGAAGCCTGTTGATGCCTCCTATGGTGGCTCTCATTTCAACAAGTATGAGGATGTCGTCTGATAAATATTTGAATAAATGATCGAAGGAGAGCCTGCCTTGTCTTCATCCCGTGCGTATCAGCGCCAACCGCAGATCCACCACAAGCCCGTCAATATGGCAGCATCCCATGAGATTGATAAGGATGAGAGCTCCAACCTCAGCATCATTATACAAAGTTGATATCATTGAAAGGCGATCACAAGATCTGAAGGAATTATTCGAACAAAGAACCTGGCATCTGGACAAGCTAGATCAGGTTACTAAGCAGCTGGAGCTGTTGGTTAGCACGATCAATGCCTGTCAGTCTATGAGTCCATCAGTCACAACTCCCGCTAAGCAGAAGGAGCCGTCATCGCCACAACCACCTCAGTCAAGCTCAAGGCAGCCTCATCCGATCCAGCACGTATACTACATGTAAGCGCCTAATCAAGCATCACCATAGCAGTCGCAACAGCTAGTCGTCTACCATCCTGAGCCCTAGTCTTATGTGGATCATTTTTTCCACATTCACCTTAAATTCAATAGGTGAACGGCATCTGGAACAATGGGGCTTAACTGGCCTGTCTAGGCAGACACTAGCAGGGCCAGTCCTTTACCATCAAGTCATACCGCCAATCTTATGGTGGGACATTTGTCCAGTAGCCTCATATTCAACAACAGTCTCCATCATATCAGAACAACTGGAGACAAAATTGCTAGTACCAGCAGCCTGCGTACCAACAACATTGGCCATATCATAATTACACAGCTGCTTAACAGAACCAATATCCTCCTCCTCAACAATATCAGCATCACCCTCCTCAGTACCATTCCCAGTATTCGCAGTCTCCATTGCATTATCAGTCTCAGTGTGGCCATCACGTTGAACCATTCGAGGTTGCTCCTACGAACCCCTCTCTTGACTGCTTGGCCCAACTTGTGAAGAGCCTAGTAGAGATGAATCAGAAGCTTGATGACCTCATTGCCACGAAAGTCTCATGCCAGCGTAAGTCGAGGCCAACCCCAATAACTTCTGTTATGATAAATATATCTTTATGTCTCTTTCATGTACTTTTATTTTCACTGCGTACTTATCATGTAATGAACGCAAGGGCTATTCTCCTATATAAGAGAGCCCTCGGGTACGTCTAATGCATCTCATTCATTTTCTCTCCTATCATGGTATCGGAGCAACAGTCCTAGACCGGGGTCCCGGTATCCCACCCAAAACCCTAACCCTACGCCCACCTGTCCCTCCCCGCGTCGCCGCCGGCTGCAGCCACAACGGCTCGCGGCACCGCCGCCCTCCCCACGTACCCCAGCGCCTCCCCTAGGCGCTCCAGCAACACCGCCAGCCGCCCCAAGCGCTCCAACGGCACAGCCAGCCGCCCGAGCGGTGCCTGCGCCGCCCCCAGCTGCCCAAGCAGCCCCCACGTGGCATCGGCACCCCCTTGAGCGTCGCCCCCAGCCGCCCAAGCGGCCCCCGCGTGGCACCGCCACCCCCCCCCCCCCCCCGAGCGACTCCAGCCCTCGACCCCAGCGGCCCCTAGGCTTCTCCAGTGAACCCGTGCATTTCGTTGGTGCGTGCGGGCGCTTGAACGAGGATTAGGGATGGTTGTATGAGTATACACATACTACCTATCCCTCATATGATTTTGTAGATTGCCTATTTCTTCTTCCTCAGTCGGTCTGTGGCTCTTTTCCAAACATGTCAGAAAACAAGGGTGATGTTTTCACATCTTCGGGTGCCTTCAAAGGCCCGACCCCTATAGTGAAGATGGACGGGACTGACTATGAACTATGGTCCATGCAGTTTCGTACCCTAATGCAGTGCCATAATAAGGAGTACATCCTGACAGACTCTGAGCCGGAAGACAAGACTGGGGCGAATGCGACGTGGAAGCAAGATGATGCCTATGCTCGTATATGGCTCTCTGGGACCCTCACTACTGAGATCGCGAATGATATTGTGAATCAACCAACTGCAAAGGCTATGTGGGACATACTGACGCCTACATATGGGCAGTCGAAGAATGAAAGCAAGATACTTCAGTTGCAATTCGACATTTTTTCCACCAAACAGAATGGGAGACCACTTCATGCCCATTTCTCTCAACTGCAGGGCATGTTTGAGAGATTACATAGCTTCATGCTAATCACAACCAGTACGGAACAACAACAGGCATATAGAAATGCCACGATGACGGGAGTTTTTCCGTCCTCCCTTGACCTTGAATATGATGGAGCACGTACTCAACTTCTGACTGGAGAGACCATTCCACCTATAGAGGAGGTCTATAAGCGATTGAGTAGAATTACGAATGCGTCGGCAACAACACAGCCTACTCCTTCTCCTATGGCTGCTACTCGTGGCAGAGGAGGGTTCGTCCTACTTTCGGGGTCGTGGACCTCATGGTCGGGGGGGCGACATCGTGGTCCTTGTGCTCACCTGTCATCGTCCAGGCCATTCTGAGGAAACATGCTTTCACAATCATGGTTTTCCAGCCTCTGCACGTGTTGTTGAACAGACTGAGACTGCCTCTGCGCCTATCCCAGACGCTCGGTTTGACGATATTGTCTCTAGACTTCGGGAGATGATGACTACTCCTGCGCCTCCGTCTCTGGGTTCCACAGAGGCTGCCGCTTCTGCCAGAGCGTCTTTTAGCACATCAAGTACTCATTTTGCACTTACCAGTATTGCTTGCTCAGACTTGTCAGATTGGATTATGGACTCCGGGGCTTCCCATCATATGTGTGGCGACAGGATGCAGTTTACTACCTATAGAGCTCTTACACCTGGCAAATCTGTTGTTATCGCAAATGGGGTTCGATTACCCATTGTTGGTCAGGGGGAGATTACTCTAACGCCTTCCTTGAGTCTTCAGAATGTCCTATATGCCCCTGACTTTCAGATGAACCTGTTGTCCATTAGTCAGCTTACAAATGATTTACATTGACGTGCCATCTTTGACCCATCTTCTTTTGTGTTTCAGGACATACTGACTGGCAGGGTGATTGGACATGGCCATGAGCAGAGAGGATTGTATAAGCTTGCTATTCCATCAAGTGCTGGGATTGCTACTATTCCGTCTGGATCAGTTTCTCCATTTCTTTGCCATCTACGATTTGGCCATCTTCCTCTTCAGAAGATGTGCCATGTCCTACCACAGATCTCTACCGTACCGTGTTGGATTGTGAAGCATGTCAGCTTGGGAAACACCATCGGTCTTCGTTTTCGAGTCGTTCGAATCGTCATAGTAGTCGTTCTTTTGAACTATTTCATTTTGATATTTGGGGTCCAAGTCGTGTCCCTGATCATCAGCGACATCATTATTATATGGTTGTTGTGGATGATTATTCCGGATTGTGTTGGGTGTTCTTGTTGAAACAAAAGTCTGAAGCTGGTGCTATTATAAGAAAATTTATTCTTGAAGTTAATAATGTCTTCTATGCCAATGTTAAACTCATTCGTACAGATAATGCTTTGGAATTTTCAACTTTACATTTGTCTGAGTTTCTCAGTTCCCATGGCATTATTCATCAAACTTTGTGTAGCTATACTTCGTAACAAAATGGTGTGGCGGAACTCAAACATCTTCACCTTGATGTCACACGTATATCGTTGATTCAAAGTCGTGCTCCTCATTCTTTTTGGGGGGATGTTGTTCTCACTGCTTGCTACCTGGTGAATCGTATGTCGTCTACTGTTCTAGGCGAAAAGGTTCCCTTCTTGATTGCGTTTCCCGAGAAGGACCTATTCTCACTTACACCTCGAGTATTTGGGCCTTTGGCCTTCGTGCATAATTTTACCCCTGGTCGTGATAAGCTCTCCCTGCGAGCTATCAAATGTGTGTTTGTTGGATACTCTCGTACTCAAAAAGGGTATAGGTGTTTTGATCCGGTTGGTAGGAGATATTATGTAAGCGTTTATGTTACTTTCTTTGAATCTATTATGTACTTCTCTCCTACATGTGATAGGTTGTCCACTACCTATGAAGAGGATATTGTTGTTCCTCCACCTCCATCTCTTCCACCACTTGAAGCTGAACAACCATCACCTTCTCCATCAGCTCCTCCTCCACCACCACCACCACCTACATCTCAGCCAAGATTCGTACCCATTGTTTATACTCGCAGGTCTTCTACTATCTCCTCTGCTCATAAGTCGTCCACATCATCCATCACACATGAGGTATGTCATGATAACATTATTTCTACTGATGGCACTGGAGTTCATCATACACAGGATGATTCTGGCATAGAAGACAGAGGTGATGTGGATTTGGATGCTCCTATTGCACTAAGGAAGCCTCGGCGTAAATGCGCCACATACCCACTTGGTGCACATGTCTCTTTGGATCATCTTTTAGATGAGTACAGGAGGTTTAGAGTCGGACTTTCTGCGGTTACTATACCTCGAACATATATGGAGGCTTTACAGGATGACAGACGACGTCGTGCCATGGAAGAAGAAACGGCGGCCTTAACGTCACGAGGGACATGGAGTGTTGTCTTTGCACCACGCGGTGCTTCGATTGTAAGCTGCAAGTGGATATTTTCCATTAAGAAAAACGTAGATAGGAGTGTGGATTGTTACAAGGCAAGGTTGGTGGCGAGAGGCTTCACCCAAACATATGTGGTGGATTATCAAGACACCTTTTCTCCAGTAGCGAGACACTCAACGCTACGAATTCTACTAGCTGTTGCAGTTTCACGGGATTGGTCGTTATTTCAGCTTGATGTGAAGAATGCATTCCTCTACGGGGACCTTCAGGAGGAGGTTTACATGCAACAGTCACCTGGGTTTACTGCTGAGGGGGAGTCCCAAAAGGTATGCATGCTACATAAGGCTATTTATACATGAAGCAGAGTCCTAGAGCTTGGTATCAAAAGTTGTCAGAGTTGATTGAGCAACAGGGGTTTGTGAGGTCCACTGCAGACCACTCACTTTTTGTTCAGAAGACACAGAAAGGTACGGTTGCTATTCTGGTTTATGTGGATCACATTATTATTACAGGAGATGATGCTCAAGACATTCAGATAGCCAAGAAATTCCTAGGTAAAGAATTTGTGACCAAGGACCTTGGCACCCTTCGCTACTTCTTGGGGTTAGAATTTATCAGGAATCATCGTGGTCTAGTGATGACCCAGAGAAAGTTTATGATGGATGTCCTCTCTGAGACAGGTATGATCGGATGCAAGCCTGCTACTACTCCTATGGATCCAAGTATGAAAATGTATGATGAGGATACTAAGGAAGTTGATAGTAGGAGGTATATAGAACTAGTTGGGAAGCTTTTATATGTTACTATCACCAGGCCAGATATTATGTTTGCAGTAAGCAAGGCTAATCAATTCATGGAGAAGCCCAGGAAGGTACATATGAATGTTATATATATGATCTTCAGATACTTAAAGAATTCACCTGGTTCGGGACTCTTATTCAGTAGGGATGCATCCTTGGAGGTGACAGCTTGTGCAGATGCTGACTATGCAGGATGTCCTGTGGACAGAAGGTCTACTTCAGGTTTTGCAGTGTTTATTGGACACTCACTTGTCTCATGGAAGAGCAAGAAGCAGACAGTGATTGCTAGATCAAGTGCAGAATTTGAGTACATGTCCATGGCACAAGGGAGTGCAGAAATGATGCGGGTTAGATCGGTGGTTACTGATCTTACCATAGAAGTTCCCCTTCCTATGCAACTTCTATGTGATAATCAAGTTGCATTATTCATTGCAAATAATCCTGCATTTCATGAACGAACAAAACATATTGAGGTGGACTGTCATTACACTCGCGACTTGATACAGAAAGGCCTCATATCTACCTCTCATGTGCGTACATGAGATCAGACGAGAGATATCTTCACCAAGGCTCTATCTCGGAGTCCTTTTCAGAAGTGTTGTTCCAAGCTGAGCATGATAGATATATATACTCCAGCTTGAGGGGG
This sequence comes from Ottelia alismoides, assembly GCA_037367405.1. NCBI lineage: Eukaryota > Viridiplantae > Streptophyta > Magnoliopsida > Alismatales > Hydrocharitaceae > Ottelia > Ottelia alismoides. Next base: position 786,385 of record JAZKJV010007890.1, on the reverse strand, counting down.
AGTGTTAAGATAAATATATCTTTATGTCTCTTTCATGTAGTTTTATTTTCTCTGCGTACTTATCATGTAGTTAACCCAAGGGCTATTCTCCTATATAAGAAAGCCCTCGGGTATGTCTAATGCATCTTATTCATTTTCTCTCCTATCAACTTCAAATGCAAGGAGCAAGTAGTTTGTGATGTCTCATCTGATCCGACAGAGTCAAGTATTTCTGATTTTATGTTATCTAATGCACTAATTCTCATGAGCGGTAGGACCGTGCAGTCGTCTGCCATAGCAAGGAGGAAGAATAAAACATCTTTTGACCGAGTGCTTCAGAAATGTTGTGAAGTAAATCTTATCATGGAAAAAGAGCCACTTCATGGTCACTGAAGGGATTGTGCTTGGCTATGTCATTTCCAAACGTGGCATGAAAGTCGACCCAACAAATGTGGACGTGATAGCTAAACTTGAGTTACCTTGAACAGTGAAGAATGTGATATTATTCCTTGAGCATGTTGGTTTTTATAGAAGATTTATCAAAGACTTCAGCAAGATTGCCCGACCTCTTACATAGTTTTTATGCAAGGAGACCGAATTCAGTGTTGATCAGAAGAATCTCCAATAATTTTATCAGTTGAAAGATCTTGTCACTCAGGCTCATGTGTCCTACAACCACCCGGTTGGTATCTTCCATTTGAGATCATGACGGATGCATCTGATTTTGTTGTTGGGGAAGTGTTAGGACAAAGAAGGGAAAAGTTGTCCTATGCCATCCACTATGCCAGAAAAACATTAGATGATGCACAGAAAAATCATACATTTACAGAGAAATAGTTGCTGGTAGTGGTTTTCGCTGTGGAGAAGTTCAGATCCTATTTGCTTGGATCTAAAGTCATTGTTTTTACTGACCACTCTTTTATCCGATGCTTATAACAGAAGAAGGATGCCAAATCACGTTTACTCAGATGGATCCTTCTCCTCCAGAAATTCGATTTGGAAATTAGGGACAAGCCTGGAGTTCAAAATGTAGCAACATATCATTTATTCAGAATTGAATGCATAGATATTCAGATGAGCAGTACACCGATCATAGAAACCTTTCTTGGTGAATCAATTCTCAGCATGGCATCTCTCCTCTGGTATGTCGATATTGTGAACTGCCTCATATCTGAGGTGGTCCCACATGATTGGACGAGAGTCAAGAAGGATATATTCTTGTCTGACATTCATTTTTACCAGTGGGAAGATCCCTACCTATTTAGGGAAGGAGCATATTGCATTTGGCGTCAATGTATCCCTCAGGGGGAGGATTCTAGTGTTCTTGAGCACTGTCATAAGCTCGAATATGGAGGACATCATTTTGAAAGTAGAACGACATTGAAGATATTGCAGTGTGGCCTCTGGTGGCCTGCACTATTCAAGGATATCGCAAAATACGTTAAAGGTTACACATATTGTCAGAAGATGGGAGGAATACTCGGTGAAAATGATTCCGTGCCTCTCAAATTCATTCAGATTTCTGATGTGTTCGATGCTTGGGACATTGATGGACCCATTTCCTAACAGTCAAGGATATGAATACATCCTTCTTGTCGTGGATTTTGTGAGTCGCTGGGTAGAAGCTATTCCCGCTCGACCCGCAGATAGCCGAATAGTTTGTCAGTTTTTTAAAGATAACGTCATCTCGCAGTTCAGGATCATGAAAATTCTCATCTCAGACGGGGATAGCCACTTCATCAATAAAGAGGTAAATAAATAAGTGAAGGAGTACGACATCGATCATTAGGTTACATCTCCTTATCATCTCCAGTCCAGTGCTTGACTGAATTATCAAATAGAGAAATCAAGGCAATTTTACGGAAACTTGTTAGGCCGCATGGAAATAATTGATCACAACTTTTGGATTCAGTTCTATGGGCATATCAGACCGCCTACAAGTCTCCCTTGGGCATATCACCCTACCGTCTTGCATATGGAAAGTCATGTTAGCTGCTGATGGAAATAATTCACAAATCTCTTTGGGCAGTGAATATTTGTAATCTTGACTCATAAAAAGATGGTCAGAATAGGAAAGTAGATCTGAACAAGCTCTTGGAAATTCGAGACTACGCGTACGACACTAACTTGATGTACAAGGAGAAGGTCAATCGTGCGAACCGATACATCAGACGAAAGACCTTTGAGCCTAGAGAGAAAGTATGGTTGTTTGATGCAAAGTTAAAGATATTCCGGGTAAATTAAAGGGTAAATGGACAAGGCCATTCATCGTCAGAACTGTGCATGACAATGGAGTCATTTAATATTCGAATTATCATCTGATGTACAACGATTTGTTGTCAACAGTCAGTTAATGAAGCTGTATTTAGAGTACGATACATTCTTGGTTGTTGTTGATTCTATTCAAGCTGTTTCATAAAGAACTCTCTACAACCACAATGGATCCAGACAATGCAACCAAACATATTTTTGATTGATTTTCTTCTCTTCTTCTTTTCATTTCATTTTTCAAATATTTCATTCTTTCATATGCCATTCATCCCATTCATTTGTGCTATACTTAAGATATGCTTCATCCTAAGTATAAGGGGTGAGTGTATTCAGGTTATTCTTTATTATTCTTTTTCTTGTCTCGTAATACTTAGGGATATATAAACCTAAGCATAGGGAGGGACAAGTCGAGCCAATTGAGTTTGTAAATTCTGATTCTCGATCATCCCTGTTTTGTACACATTATGATATACTTAGGATTAGTTGATTTTAAGTATAAGTGGGATGACCGACTTCTTATTCTTTATTGAGTTGTAGTATATGCTTTTCTATGCTCAGCATGAGTTATGTCTTCCTTTTTCCCTTTGATCACTATGAGGACATAGTTCACAATAAGTATATGGGAGGTCTTATATATGTTGTATATACTTTAGACATAATTCGTACTTTCATATTTTCAATAATATGGCTAATGTACTATACAAGGTAAGGATATACAATAAATCAATGGTAAAGAATACCCTAAAATATATATATAAATTCGTCACAATTCTTTTTAAATATGACTAATTAAACTGTTTTTAAACCTCTTTAAAAACCTTTTGTAAATGTTTCTAAAAAATTGTTTCATTTGTTTAATAAAATGTTTTGAAAATTACTTTACAAATGTGTTGATATTTATATATCATTGTATTTATTTCTTATTTCTATTTCTTTCATGTACTGCCTATGTAATTTATCAAGATATAAGAGAGCCCTAGGGTCTCTATAATGATATGCAATTGCATTCTTCCAACATGGTATCGGAGCAACGATCCTAGACCGAGTTCTCGTATCTCACCAAAAACCTAACCCTACCCGTTGTCTCCTTCCCCCATGCCACTCCCGCCGGCCACCGCCAGCCCTTCTCGTCAGCAACCAATCGGCTGCAGGTCTCCTGTCGCTCGTGCGGTTGTCACTACGCGGCCTGCACTCTACAGGCCTCCTGCCTCCTGCACAGGGCCACCGACGCTTTGCTGCATTGTTGTGGCATCCCTTCGGACCTTCGGGTCTCCGCATGCAGGTTGTAGGGCCGGTTTTTGGATAGCCCACGGTCTTATTTCGATCGGAAATTGTGATTTCGAGCACATAAATCACGTTTTTCGATCCTAAACTACAACACGGATTGAAGAGGATGGTTGTATGAGTCTACGCATACAACCACTCCTTCATATGATCATGTAGACTCGCTCAGAGTTGTCTATTCTGTAGTTTGTTCAGGATCTTTGGCAATTTCTTTATCATGTCAAAGAACAAGGGTGGCGTTTTTTCGTCATCCGGTGCCTTCAAGGGCCCGGCTCCCATCTTAAAGATAGATGGGACCAACTGCAAGTTGTGGTCTATGAAGTTTCACACCCTTATGTGGTGCCATAACAAGGAGTACATTTTGACTGATTCTGAGCCGACAGACAAGACTGGGGCTAATGCTTCTTGGAAGCAAGATGATGCCTTTACACGAATTTGGCTCTCCGGGATGCTCATCATGGAATGACATTGTCAATCAACCACAACTAAGGTTATGTGGAACATCTCGGCTGACACATATGGGAAAGTCAAGAATGAGAGCAAGATCCTCTAGTTGCAGTATGATATATTTTCGACCAAGCAGAATGGTCGGCCTCTTCATGCCCACTTCTCGCAGACCACCCTGCATTCTGGTATGCTTGTTGCTATACCAGACTTTTTGAGGAACCCACTTTATGGGATTATGGTGTTGGTGTGCGATGGCGATGGTGGTTGGAGGGGGGTGCAAGCTCGACCATGTCGTCGAGTTCCGTATGCCCGGAGAAGGTCTCACCCTTTGCAGTGCTCGTTGCCGTTCGGGAGAGGTTTTTTCCACTGAGGGGCGCTTGATCACTGGGCTTCTCAGTGTCGTGAGCCCATTAGGTGTTTTCGTCGATGCGGGGGCTTTGCGCATAAGAGCAGGTTCTGTATGGTAGTGTTGCAGCACTGATCGACAAAGAAGCATGCGGACCGACAACCCCAGTATCCTTGTCGGTGAGGGATGTAGCAAGGATACGTTGTTCATAGGAACCTCCGACGTCGGCGCAGTTACTGAGACATGTTTTGGTGGCAATGTGGCGGAACTTTCGCTTTGGAGGGTGGTGGCGCGGGGGCTCTGCCTTGCTGATGAGAGGGCTATGTTGGCTTTGTCGCTTGAAGGCCGCTCTTTCCTTTGTTGGTGCCCCCTGAGCGGCTGTGATGGATGTTTTTCGCCCTTCAATCTCTCGCTGATTAGGGTCAGAGGGCTCCCATTCTTTTGGTACAAGTTGGTGATGGTTCTTCAGCTTTTTGTGGGCATGCTTGTTCTGGATATCATGTCTGGAGGTCTTGGTTCGGGGAAGGAGTTGGATCTGATCATGAGAGTTCGAGATTTTCATTTCAACCTCAGCAGTTGGGCTGGAGAAAAATCCAGTATATAAGTCGGTGTTTGCAGCTTGGGCTCTCCTCGGTTGGGTCAGAGTTGAGGGCTTGGTCGTGCGGGGGTGGGGGGGACGTGAGGTTACGACGGTGGCCAAGGCGGTGGTGCGACCTGCCGAGATGGAGGAGGTGACGCCCTAAATCAACATGAAAAAATTTGAGTCTTGAGTCCCTATTGCCTCTACGCTCTAGTATGAATCAAATATAAATGCTTTCTTTATTAAAATGTTTGGATGCAAGTCCCCTACTTTGACCTAAATTTAGAAAAGTATATTTTTGTAAACATGTCTCATCTTTTCTTCTATTCAATCAGGACTAAATTAATACACATCAAAGCATGCATGAACAAAGATGGTCATAACATGCAATATTCAAGTATTTTATCCCCCAATCCTTATGGTAAAGTAAAAATGATCATTGATTCACTGCTTATTCTCTTATCTTTCTCAATTGAATGACACACATATCTCGCCTAATTTTAAAAATGGTGTGTTACATCTAACCCTTTAGTTAAATTTTATTCAAAACTTTAAATTTTGCAGAGTTACCCATTATTGTGCTTGTGTATCTATAGTCCAAAAAACGAGTTATATAACAACTTGGATGTTTAAACCATGATGTTAGCCTTGAAATGTCATGGAATTCTGTATCTAATCATAAGTATTTAATTTTTAGAACTTGAAAATTGTAATTACGATTAATTATTATGTTTTATGAAAAAAAATCTTTCACGAGTAAGTCTTACACCTCGAGGAAATACTGGGAAGACGCCTATATACACCTCACGCTTTTTAAAACCTTGATCTTAATCCTCCATCTTCTAGTCTTCTTTCACAGTGTGGAAATACATGAATTATGAATTCATGCATGATCAGACTTCTCGAGGGAAAATCACAAACATTCGGGTTTGAGTCAATTAGGACACTAGCGATCACATCTTCCCCTCTTGTCCTTGCCTGGGGGAGATGAACAAAGACATATTTCAAGGACACGGACGAGGGAAGACAAACTTGTATTGTCGTCACTCGAAAAGATGGGACTTCATCCCGTGCTATATATTCCTCTTTATATTCTCGCAAATATTTAGTTGGACTATATACTTTAAGAATGTTAGAGTATGTGTCATTCATATGTAAGATGGGTAAATGGATCTATCCAGGATCCATTTACCACATCCAAGAGTTTAGTCTCACATCTACTAGTGGTGGGACTTGGAGGCTCCGTGGAGGCTATATAAGAAGCCTCAGACCTCATATATCAGATGAGAAAGTTCAATAAAACAATCAACCCTTTGAGGCGTTCTCCTATTGTTTCACCCCCGCTCCTTAGGGAGTAGGGTTCCACGTTAAATCCCGTGTTCTTCCAAGTTTATTATTTTTATCTTTGTTTATGCTTCCGCTTTCTATTTTTTAACATGGTATCAGAGCGGGTCGATTCTTGAAGATTTTTATGCTCTTTATTGTTTTATTCAAGATTTGATATTATCAAGTTCTAGGATTCATTCTGGACCCTAAGTATCACCCGCATCGCATCATAATCTAGTCCACGAAGTTCCAGATCTCAGGCGGAGAATCCATCATGCGCAACTACTCTGCACACTATATGTGTTCATGAAGCAGCGATAGCACCAACTCCAGCAACAGGTTCTCCAACACACGTAGGCGGCGGCTTCTCTCCACGCTTCCCATATTTGGCGCCACATCTTTATCTCCAAAGGCGGTGCGCGATTCCAAGCAGACACCCTCCAGGCATGATGCCCATGTTGCACCTCCTCTTTCTGAAGAGCACCTCTGCACCATGATTGTGCATCTCCTTCAGGCAGATCCCAACGGAGCATCGTCGAGGTGCGCTCCCATCTCCAGATGCACAGGCAGCATTCCAACTGCAAGCTTCGATCGTGCACGCAACTGCTCCATATACAACAAGCTTCCAGTACATCTCCATCACGTGCCTCCTCCAGATGCGGTTATCCCTAGTTGCCTTCAGCCTTCCTTCCAGGAGGTGAGATCCCCTACTCCAAGTGGCGAGCTCAGTGCCCGGAGGCATCGAGCCCCAGGCGTAGCCCTCTGGGCCACCTGCTCCAGGCGCCCTCCTCTTTCGCAGCGGCACCAGGCGGCGCGCAAAGTACTCCAGGATGAGCCACCCTTGTGCGAAGCTACTCCTCCTTCTCTGGCATTAAGATGGAACCCCTATCGGGGGCTGAGGTCTTCAAAAGAAGGGTTATGTGTGAACCCTAAATAACGACATCCCAACTGGGTCGTGTCCTTATAAAAAAAAGAATCGTGTTGTGTTTCAAAAAAAGAGGTGGGTTGCTATATGTTTGATCCCAAAGATGGGTCGTGTATTAAAAGAGATAGAGAGAGAAAGGCTGATAAAATAAGGGAGAGTGGTCTCATTTGCAAAAAAAAATGACAAAAAGAAGAAGAGGAAAGCCAAACAAAAATAATGCGATGGCTATAAGAAAAGAAAAAGAAAAAAATGGTTGACAAAGATGAATTTTTTTATTTTCATCGGTTTAGTGACTCATGTTTTCTTTCCTCATTTTATTGTCTTCTCCCAACTTTGTTGATGTCATTGTTTTCCTACAAGTATGGGAGAAAGGGGGAGTATATGTAGAGTTACAGGCCAGATTGTCAGATTCCCCAGATTTCATATTTTAAACCATTCAGATTATAGACTCTACAGTTGTTCAGACTTATATGTAGAGTTACATGCCAGATTGTCAGATTCTTCAGATTCCATATTCCAGGCCATTCAGATTTCAGACTCAACAGTTGTTCAGACTCGACGTTCAGATGTTTTCGCGTCTTCACTATTCCGACACACACACGTATGCGGTCTTTTGTTTGATGTGCACATGTTTACCGTCACTTTTTCATTGGCCCCCATCTTTTGTGTTTCGTCAAGGGTTTTCATGTGATCCATAGGGAGTCCAGAGTAGAAACCCCATTCCCTATGCCATGTGGGTTATGGTTTTCATGTGGTTTCATAGGGAGCCCAGAGTAGAGATCCCATTCTCTGAGCCGGTACGGGAGAGACCCAGTTCTCCGACGAGGAGAATTTTTCAGATTCCATTCTCAAACGATCGTGAACTCCAGTATGAGATCCTTCTGAGGTTCCTGTGAGAGAAAACCCACTTTGAGGTCTCTATGAGAGAGACCCATCTTCAGAGATCTACATATGGATAATGTTGGAGTATTTGGTTGTGCGCTTCTTATATTGTAGATGGGTAAATTGAACCCTCCAGGATCCATTTAACTCATCCAGAGTTTAGTCCCACATCTACTAGTTTGGAGATGTGGAGACTCGGTGGGGGCTATATATAAATCCCCACACCCATTGTATCACGATGAGAAAAGCAATTGACTATCAACCCTATGAGACGTTCTCCCGTGGTTTCATCTTGCTCCTTAGGGAGTAGGGTTCCACGTAAAATCTCGATGTTATTCAAGTTTTATTTCTTTATTTCTCTGATACACTTTCGCATTCCTATTTTCTAACATAGTATCAGAACGGTTCCGATTCTTGAAGATTTATTGTGTTCATAATTTGTTAAAGAATCGAGTTTTAGTTTTAGGGTTTCTATCAAAACCCTTATTTTTGTATACAGTCTTGGATTCCATTTATTATTTTTTATCATGTTCGGTGTTCTGTTCTTGAAGAATCTTTTGTTCAAAGATCCATCTGTGTTCATGGAGAATTCTCGTACACATCCTGGTGCAATAAACACCCGGCAGAGCATCAAGTTCCAAGGTGTTTTAAAACCCTAGATCGCAAGGGCAAGACCTACTCCTCGGATTTCTAGTCGGCTTCAGGTCCCATCCAACTTCTAGGCGCCATCTTCAACTCTACAGTTCTAATCGTCGCCCAGATGATACAGATGATTCAGATCCAGATCTCGTTTCCCAGGCATACGCATCATCCAAAGCCCATGCCTGGGGTTTTTCATCTTCGATGAGGATAACATGAAGGTTGGCTCTCCCCATCGAGAGACCCAAAGAAGAACGTTGCTATCCAGGTTCCAGGTCGACACCCTCGAGCACACACATGCGCCTCTCCAAGCTCCAGGTCGACACTGCGTACACCTCCAACGCAGGCGGCGCGAGACGGCTAGCGGCGAAGCCCGGAGGGCTCTCCAGGCGACTAGCGGTGCCCTTCCATCCTTCCTTCGGTGACCCAACAGAGGCACGTCGTTCCTAGGAAACATCTCAAAAGGCACCAGGCGGTGCACGCACTCGCGCATCTCCTCTACAGCGGCAAGACTCGTGCATCTGCTTCTGCGATGGCCACTCGCTCCGGCCCTCAAGCAACGAAAACTCCTAGCCGCCTACCGCTTGAGGCGATATTCCCACTCCCATCCAAGGTCACAGGCGGCGAGCTCCACCTTCTAAACTTCAAGGTGGTGTCGCCCTTCTTGCGTACGCAGCGCGAGCCCTCGCACTCTGAAGCGGTGCACTCCCGACGACCCACCCTTTCATGCAAGTGGCGCAGATACGATAGGGGAACCTTAACAAATACTGAGATGGGGTCCCCTGATGGAACCTTGTTCGACAAAAAAAGAAAGGGCAGTCCTTTTAGTATAAAGCAGGGGCTACGTCAAATTGACCCAGTTGGGTCGAGAGAGAGTTTAAAAAATTGTTTTAAAAAAAGGAGAGGTCAGAAATAAAGAGCAGTTCAGAAAAAAAGTAATGGCTTAAAAAAGGAGGGGGAGGAAAATAGTTGAGAAAAACGTTTTTTTTTTGCAAAAAAAAATGAATGATGAAAAGAAATGTTATAAAATATGAAGAATGTGGAAGCGAACATGGAAAAAGATAAAGAACAAAATAAGAACGCGGGTTTTAACGTGGAACCCTACTCCGTGAGGAGCGGGATGAAACCACGGGAGAAGCCCTCCAATAGGACGTGTTTTTCTATTGCTTTTCTCAATGAGTACAGGAGGTCTGGAGCTCCTTATATAGCCTTCCCAGAGCCTCCAAGTCCCACTGCTGGTCCATGTGGGACTAAACATTGGATGGGGGTAAATGGATCTTCTCCAGGATCCATTTACCCTGCTACAACTCAATAGGTGCACTACCAAATACTCCAACAAGAAAAGTAAAAAAAAGTTTTTTTAAAAAGACGTGTACAAAGAAAAGTCGTACGCAACTAAAAGAAAAAGAAAAGTGTTGCAAAAGTTGTATAAAAAGGAGAGAGATGAAACGGTTTTAAAAAAATCAATCAAGATGACTATTAAAAAAATGAAAAAAAAACATGTAGGTTTCATTTTTTCCCCCCATCATTATTGTCATTTCCCAACTTGGTCGATGTTGATTTTCCGACCAGTCTGGGAGAAAGGGGGAGTATTGTATAGAGTTACTGGTCCGAGTCAGATCCAGACTCTCCATATTCTTGACTCCAGGCCATTCAGATTGTTCAGACTCTACAGTTGGCAGATGATCAGACTCGACGTTCAGATTCCGAGTCCTCAGTTTCAGATTCACGCATTATGCGTTCTTTCTTTCAGATGTGCACATGTATTGCCATCATTTGTCGTGGTCTCCATCATTCTTGTTATTGTCGCTCATAGTTTTCATGTGAGCCATAGGGACTCAAGAGTAGAGGACCACTCTCTGTGCCATGTTGGTAAGGGTTTTCATGTGGTTTCATAGGGACTCCAGAGTAGAGTACCACTCTGAACCAGAAAGGAGAGACCCAATTCTTCGACGAGGAGACTATTTCAGACTCCATTCTCCAGCGACTGTGGACTCCGACGACGATTGCATTTCACGTCTTTTCTGTTCGGCCCCTTTTGAGAGATGGAGCAATTGTCCACATGTTGTGGTGGGCTAGAGTACTTCGACGAGGAAACTCATTTCCAGTTGCAGTGGCTCTGATAGACGTAGTTCAGAGCACATGCTCTCCCACGAGGAGATTCAGTTGACTCACACTCCATCCCGTTCGTCCTCCTCACTTGCACGCATGAGAAGTAACGTCCTCGACACCAGCCGACGGTTGTGCGCATTGAGTTGATATTGTCTGTAGTCTCACGTAGTGTGGGTTGAGTTTCTTTTTGTTTGTCCAAGCTGAGCATTGCATACTCCAGCTTGAGGGGGAGTGTTGGAGTATTTGGTTGTGTGCTTCTTATATTGTAGATGGGTAAATGGATCTCTCCAGGATCCATTTACCTTATCCATAGTTTAATTCCACATCTACTAGTTTGGAAATGTGGAGACTCAGTGGGAGCTATATAGATCCCCACACCCATTATATCAAGATGAGAAAAGCAATTGACTATCAGCCCTTTAAGGCGTTTTCCCGTGGTTTCATCCTGCTCCTTAAGGAGTAGGGTTCCACGTAAAAATCCCGGTGTTATTCAAGTTTTATTTCTTTATTTCTCTGATACGCTTCTGTATTCCTATTTTCTAACAGATAATTAGCGACGTTCTTTATTCGGCCCTTTCAGAGATGGAGCAGTTGTCTATATGTTGTGGCGGGACAGATTTCTCCAAGTGGAGACTCATTTCTAGTTGCAGTGACTCTGACAGGTGCAGTACATAGCACATGCTCTCCGACGAGGAGTTTCAGTTTGACTCACACTTTAGCCCATTCGTCCTCCTCACTTACACAGCATGAGAAGCAACGTCCTTGACAGCAGCCGACGGTTGTGTGCATTGACTTGATATTGTCTGTAGTGTCTTGTATTGTGAGTTGAGTGATTTCTTTCTGTTTGTCCAAGCTGAGTATTGCATGTTCCATCTTGAGGGGGAGTGTTAGAGTATGTGTCATTCATATGTAAGATGGATAAATGGATCTCTCCAGGATCCATTTACCACATGCAGGAGTTTAGTCCCACATCTACCAATGGTGGGACTTGAAGGCTCTGTGGAGGTTATATTAGAAGCCCCAGACCTCTTGTATCATATGAGAAAGTTCAATAGAACAATATGCCCTTTGAGATGTTCTACTGTGGTTTCATCATGTTCCTTGGAAGTAGGGTTCCGCATTAAATCCCGTATTCTTCCAAGTTTATTATTTTATCTCTGATTCCGCTTCTGCATTCAATTTTCTAACAAAGAACAAGTTCCTCAACTAGATAATACAAGCATTTTTTAGAATAGATATATAGCTTCAAAGTTATATGCTAGTTGATGTTCCAATTATCTGTCTTTAATAATGGAATTCTAGCTTAGAATAATATTTTAGTAGATATTGCTTTGAATTTTTGAGAGAACAAGAAACCAGGGCCCCTTGAGTGGGACAAAACTTGAGTCAGCGACTAGGCTCTCTTCATTTGCCCATAGCTCACAGCATAGAGCAGCTTCAATTTTAAGAAAAAAAAGAAAAGACACCCAAGTTTCCACTCCATTTTCAATGATACTATCCTCACCTCTCCCATATGGTTTTAGAGTATGAAGAACATGGGCTCTCTTTGTGGAAGGCTCGACCGATAGGGGAGGACCTTTCTCTGGTGAAAGATCGGTGAAAACGTACGCGAGGGAGGAAGTTTGGACATCATAGCAAGGCATAGTTGAGCACAATGAGTCCAATACTCACAGTAGAGAGGTTTTTCATTTTTGGTTAGCTGACCGGCCCTTTGCTCTTGTCGAGGATCGGAACATATTGGTGAATCAAATACGGCAGACCTCCGAACAGAGATTGAATGATTTATTGATCATGCTTTAGACATTTGGAGGATATTGAGGGCCCCTCCTCTAGGAGGGATCACTAATGCCACTTTCTCGATCAGGATGGTATATCGGGTGTTCGTTCCATCTCAAAACATGGTTCACGAGGACTTCAGTGTGATTGCATGATAATTTGGAGGAGCAGGGTACTGCAGTGAGTTGAAGTTTTTCTGTGGCTTATGGGATATGGTTGTCTGCTTACGAAGGTGCAAAAGACAAGATTCTCATATTGGGGAGGTGGTTTGTCAGAGATGTGGGGTCAACGTCGAGGATCTGGATCATCTCTTTTTCAGATGCTGGTTATCGGCAGTGGTGTAGGAAGGAGCATGGGTTATATGGCTTGGAACTGACGATAGTGCTTTTTTGAAATCCATCAGGCATTTTGTGCAACTCAGGTGAGGACATCGTCCTTCCCTTCCTTCAGCTATGGGATATTTGATGCGCTAGAAATGAGTTAATTTTTCGCGGTCATTGTTATTATTCTAATGTATTGGAACATTGCAGAACCCATTTGACATGATTTGTACGTTAATGTTGGCATTTGCATAATAATTTGCGGTGGGCCCCAACTTGGGGCTACAGCCTCCTGACTTTTCCATTAAAAAGACCCAGTTCCATTAAAGCTATTATTTAGAAGAATAATGTTCTGGTGCTGGCATGTTTTTATAGTTATAACAGAATGAAAAGAAGAATAATAACTTCAGAATATGGTAGCTTTTCTTTACCCCAAGCATGTATTTAGTGATGGTGACTGTGTTTCCCAGGAGCAACACTAATCATGAGCACAACCAGCCTGCTCATCTTCATATAAGGGACGGTACTATTCCTGGCGTCGTCAATTTCCAAAAGTATGGTGGATTAGAGTCTAGATATTGCCCGGCAAATGTTTACGAGTAAGAACCAGCTAAGTTAATGCATTGTTATATTACTTGATTACTAACTAATCTTTCTTTATTGCCAAGATATGTCCCTGACAAAAATGGAAATATGAAGCTTGAGATCCATGCCCAAAATTGTCTCCACTGCAAGGTGATTAACCGCACTCATCAAACTTCAGTTGCTTCTATTACCTATTTCACACACACACACACAAAACCCTCCCTCCACACCCGTGCGTGCACCCACATGCATGGACACACAGACACGAACGCATGCATGTATACAGACACATACGTGCACACACCCACACACAAACACACACAAACACATGCGCGCACGCACACACACACTTGTCTAGTTGTTTGTATGGGTTCCATCTCGTGGCAGAATAAAAATAGGATGTGCAACAAGGACATGCACCTGCTCACGCGTGTGTTTACGCACGCATGCGTCTAATTAATTACTTATTTTGAAAATTTCGATCAAATTTCTTACTTGACTCACAACCCAAGGGTCTTTTTAGAGAGAGAAACCAAGGTAAGATTACACAAGTGGTCGTAATGGAAAAGAAATGTAACACAAGGAATACCTGTTCTAGTAAACCAAAATACAAGTTATGCAACTGTATCATATTTTTTGCATCCTATCTATGGAGTTCGTGAAGAATAAAGTTCTTTGTTTAATTGTTTTTCAACTGTGTTACTATTTTACCCATTTTTATGCTGGATCATGTATGATCTAGGCCTGCGACATCAAAGACCCCACACAGAACATAGAGTGGACAGTTCCAGAAGGAGGCGGTGGCCCAGGCTATACCGTTATGTAAATATTGGAAGCTTGCGCACCATATTCGAAACAATGAATTGAACCTGTACCTATTATTACACTGTTAGAGCATAATCTGTTTTTTACGGGGTGGAACACCTCCCATGGAACCATGCAACTGATGTATGCGCAGAACGCTTATATTCAATACTAAGATCCGAGCCAGCTATAGCTCGGACAACACCAAAATCGGTTTGCCTTGATGAATCTCGCAAGGAATATTATGTGATTTAAATTGAGTTTCAAGTGAACTTGCCCGCATTCATATCGTCGACAAACTTTGACAGTTGACTTCTTCAAGTTCTCATGCATATCTTAGATGTAGGCTTCTTCATTGAATCGTCAATTATAAAATGATTACAAAAGTGCAGATACAAGTTTTATTTTGAAGCTTGCGAAAGATCAGACAGTTCTTCTCTACAGCCTACGTCCTCATCTTAAACTAGAAAAACCACCAATCTCGCCAATGTTCCCTGATCATCTCGGAACTCGAAGCATGAAATGTATGTTCAAGTCATAGTTGCTTGCGGTCGATATAATTTCAAAACTGAACAAGGAGAATTAGTAGGGTAAACTACAAAAAATGATTTTACTTTACATCGATTCCCAAATTAGGAATTGATTTTTATATCGTAACAATTAGGGGATTCAAGTTTAGGTTAATGGCAAAGGCATTAACGAGGTTAGTGGGTAACTTAATTTGTGCTGTTGCATGATGAGAATAAACTTGCATATTCGGGTTGTTCTTTCACCTTCCCAATTTGTACCTTGTACGGGAAGAACATAAGCCCTTCCCCTCCCTTCCACATCTGTGAATCCATGACGAGCAGTGCAGGCTCACCGTGAACATCCCAGCAAGATGCTCATTCATCTTCAACTCCAGACATCGCCATCCCAGCAAGATGATTTAGCATTGGTGTATGTAGGTAAGGCATCACTCGCCTCTTTTGTATTCGACGAACTGGTTTATGCACTATTTGTTTCATTCGATCAGTTTGCGCATTCAAAGGATGAGTTCTCTACCTCCTCTCAACCAATAGACAAGCGAAAAAAATAAATACATAGTAAAAAAGTGAGATCACTTCGAACACCCAAATACTAATAAAGTTGTGTTTAATGTTCCATCACTTATTTGCACCTCAAATTCCGAAAAGTCGTCCGCAAGTTCTACATCATAGAACTCGGAATGGCCTTCCATGGATGGGTGATTTCTCCGGTGATTTGTGGCCATTTCAGCATGTCAATGTGGTTGAAATCTGCTTCAAACTTGAGACATCGAACATCTCCATGAACCTCTGATCAGATTTCCATCCTTTGCAGCACTGAGATGCTGGTGTACCTCAAAGATCAATGATAAGCACTGGTTTTGCAGCTTTCGCGAGCAGCCGGCCACGCATTATGTCCAATGCTGGACAAGCAAAGAAGCCGGTGAGGTTAGTGTTAGGATTAGAGCCAAATTAAGATTAATAATTCTAATATGATTGGACTCTTAATCGTAATACTAGTTGAATTGTATGTTATTCATAGTCCTATTGGAAATAGGACTATGAGGTTGTATTTGGGCTATATAAAGAGGGGGTGAGGGCATTGCCTCAAGACCACTTCAATAACAACGTAACCCCCTAGGGCCTATTTGGTTGCCCAACCCTTACTAACCCTCCAATCAAACAGCCCAATCCTCCTCACAGTTTACTATTCACAGGGGTACCCCTGTCCAAACCAACCCTGCCCAACCCTGCAACCAAACATGCCCCTAGAGAGGGAGAGAGAGAGAGAGAGGAAACAGATAAGAGAGTGAAGGAACGGAGAGAGTTGTACTCGTTCTAATTTATAGTGATCTTTCTTCCCCAGTGGTCGCGAGTGGGCTTCCGTTACATATGATGTTCTTCATTTCATGGGCTTCCGTGGTGGTGGTTGATTGTGCATCCATATCCGCACGATCCATCGGTATTGTCTCCTCTCAGATACTAATCGTTGGGATACAAACCCACCGGATACATAAGCGGATGCACAATCACCACCACCTGCGGAAGCACGTGAAGAAAAGAACAACCATATATAACGGTGGTCAGTCACCTCTTGCGTCCACCAGAGAAGAAAGATCACTATAAATTAGAAAGAGTACAACGCTCTTTGTTCCATCTCTCTCTCTCATCTCTTTCTTCTCTCCCCTTTCTCTAGGGATTACATTGTTCTTGTGGTGGTGGTTAATTGCTCATCCATTTCTGTATATGATGATTTGTATCCTAATAACTAGTATCTGAGTGGAGACGATGCCAATAGGTCGTGTCCTATCAACTAGTATCAGAGTCTGTTTCGACGACAACAACGGATACGACGTGACAAGTTGTGCCTTCTTCAGAAATTGTGAAGAACGAACGGTTATGGTGAATCATTGAGATCGGGAACATCCAGAATCTGATTGAGGTGATCTAGGAAGTCCAGATAGGGGTTTTTGCACACTCGGATGAGTTGAACGGTTTGGATCGAGAGGATTATGCTCTAATTTTTCAGATCATACAAGGTGGTACGATAGCAAAGCAGATAACAAAATTCACATTGAGGGTGCATCATTCTCCATGGAACCTTTCAACGAGAAGAATGACTTCACCTTATGGAAACAACGGGTAAAGAATATACTTACATAAGGACTTGTCAAATCTCTCTAGGACAAAGAAAAGAATCCAAAGAATATGAAAGAGAGAGAATGGAAGGAGATGAGGGGTCTCATAAACAATACAATACAATTGTTTTTGGCAGGCAACACTCTTCGTAAAGTCATCGGCCTAAAGGATCCAACGGATGTTTGGATAAAGCTTGAGGGACAATACAAGTCCAAGTCTTTGACGAACCGGTTATTGACGAAGAAAAATATCTATTGTTTAAAGATGACAAAGAGGACATATCTTGAAATGCACTTTTATGAATTCAACAAGATTTTGACAGACATGTTCACACTTGAGGACAAGAATGTGAAAGGAGAATCTCTCTTCAAGGAGAAGGATAATGCATTGATCTTGTTGAGTTCCCTTCCATTTTCCTATGATCATATTTAACGACATTACTCTATGGAAGGAAACCATCCATTAGACGAGATAGTTGCTTTGCTGCTATGAATGAGTCTCGACGGATGTTGACGGATGAGACAGCAAATGATGAAGGTCATGCGTTGGCAACTGAATGTAGACGTTCAAGATCAAGGGAGATAGGACGTAGAGGTCGATCCAAGTCACGGGTCCGATCAGATGCTTCTATTATGACAAGGAGGGTCACACAATAACCGATTGTCTAAGACATGAGAAGGAGAAAGGAAAGAAGAAAGTTGGAGATTCTGAATCCAACCAAGAGGATTCCACCGCAGTCTGCGAAGGAGATTTGCTAGTGTGCTCTAGGGAGATGAAGGCAGATTCTAGATGTCTTCTGGACTTAGAATGTTCATATCACGTGTGCTCATCTTGGGAGTAGTTTAGTACATATCAAACTTGTATTGATGGCACGGTCAAGTTGGGAGGTGGAGAGGTTCACCGCGTTAAGGGAATCGGATCAGTGCAATTCCCCATGTTTGATTGAGAAGTACAAACTCTAATAGGTGTCAGACACATTCATACGGTAAGAAGAATCTAATTTCATTGGTTACGATCGAGTCGCGATGACATCAAGTCACCATTGAAGGGGGAGTTCTCAGAGCAAGGAAGGGAGCATGTGTAATGATGCATGGGATGAGGATGTCGAAGAAATTGTATAAGCTCGATGGAAGGGTCATGACAGGTGATGGAGCTCCAGTTATTCCCAGGACGAGCAGTACGATAAGAGAGCAACAAGTTATCGGCATCTCTGCTGCAGAAGTGCACAACAAGGAGAAGCGAGTGTGATTTGCTTTACTAGAGGATGTCGGTACAATATCTAGTCACAAGAGATTTGTGGTGTCGCATCACGAGGCATATTATTGAGCTGTGCGAGTACCCGAGAGAGGGCACGTCGAAGGCGCCCAGTGACGGTTGCATCACTCAGAGTTGGTAAGATCATGCCAACGAGACTTGTAGATGACAAGGATGACCCATTGCAAACTCAAAACGATGAAGAGATCGTGATGGAATTCAACTCAAGAGAGGATTATTAGGATTAGAGTCAAATTAGAATTTGGAGTCCAGAAAGTATTGGACTCCTAATCCTAATAGTAGTTGAGTTATATTCTATTTATAGTCCTATTGGGAATAGGACTATGGGGTTGTATTTTGGTTATATAAGGAGGGAGTGAAGGCATTGCATCAACACCACCATAAGAATAATGTAATCCTCTGGAGAGAGGGAGAGAGAGAAGAAAGAGATGAGAGAGTGAGGGAACGGAGAAAGTTGAACTCATTCTAATTTATAGTGATCTTTCTTATCTGGTGATCGCGAGTGGTAACCGACCACCGTTACATCTGGTTGTTCTTCCTTTCATGTGCTTTTGTGGTGGTGGTTGATTGCGCATCCATATCCATATATGGTGGTTCGTATCCTAACAACTAGTATCTGAGAGGAGACGATACCGGCAGGTCGTGTCCCATAATGCGAAGAACAAAAGATAATAACAGTAAAGGAGAATAATTATGCATGTAGCGGATTAAAATCGAATGATTCCTCACATCTCCCAGGTAAGAGATTATGGTATTATGGGAGTAAGAATCGGCCTAGATAGCCTATCGAGAACGACTTTAAGAGCTTCACGGATCTTCTCCTCTAGCATGCTAACAAAAGGCTTATGCAGATTTGCAGGTTAGTTGTTATACACTGGTTCTAATATGTTATATATGCCCCTATTTATAAAAATCTTAGGGTGGGGGGACGGTGATCAAGATGAAGATCTGATACAAGTGGTGGCAATGTCTGGTGTAGAAGATAGGCGGGCGTCATGCTGGGAGGTTCATGGCGAGCTTGTGTTGCTCGTCGTGGATTCACAGGTGTGGGAGGAAGGTGGAAGGGCTTCTGTTTTGCCCACATGAGGTACTGACAATAAAGATGAAAGAGGAACCACAACAAGTGTGGGTATTTTCATCTTTCGACAAGACAATCCAATGGCGTTGTTAGGGTCTTTACCGTTAACCTAAACTTGAGTCCTCTAATTATTACAATATAAAAATCAGTACCTAATTTGTAAATCTATGTAAAGATGAGTCTTTTTATAATTTACTCAATCAAAGGAAGTTTGGATAGCAGGAGGTTATTAATATAGGATGTCGTATTTATAGTTATGTCATGCTAATTACTCAATCTAGTAATGGAAATTCTACTTTATGGTTAAAATTGCTCTTGAGTAAAGATATAGTTGCAGATATTAAGTTCTCAACAAAAATGCAAATTGAATTATAAAATAAAAATTAGAAACTGTGTGAAATTATGCGTCAGCAAGTGAAATTGGATGTGAATTGAAATGTGAAATCAGTCCGAAGTCACGATCGACGTTGATTAAGATTAGCGTGGACAAATTGCTGGGCCATGAACCGGATATGCATTCAAGGGTTTAAATGTCAACATTGATTTCCATATAAACATCAGGTCTGATATGATGTCAACCAACATTTGTGAAGCAACATCCTGAAAAGGTTCCCATATTGTCATATCGTTTGATATTTCGATCCCATGTAGAAATCGAAATTTCACCATAATTTCCCTAATATTTTGCAAAATCTTAAACCCTAATGCAATCATAATTGTTTACCTACAAGATCCGTAATACTATTCTTAAAAAAACTCACTTAAATTTTATTAGGATTAGGCCTCCAATTCATTTAAGATATCAAATCATAATATTTAACTATTATTCATAATAATATCCATCTTGAGTCAATTTCCATCAAGATCTTTGCATTGTCTTATATATATATAATAGCCTATCCTTGTTAGTTGCAAGTCTAAGATGGCGAGGTACGTCGACGACCACCTCTTAAATCTTTGAGAGAGAACGAGAGAGAGAGGACAGGATATAGAGAGGGATGGGAGAGGGGCTCCCGAACTCGAGGCTTTCTTGGATGATGGCTTCTTCTCAGTTGGGAGGCTATTTATAGGGCACGAGCCCCTCGAGCCGTCCGCCCCCATTTTTCTGCGCCCGCACGTTGTGGCTCCGTCGGATCTGATCATCCCGTAACCGCCGCCCGCGAAACGGCCAGGGTACGATTGTTGACCACTTAAGGTCATGGCCGGAATCATTCAAACATCTCACACTTTATCGAAGTGGTCAAAACATATATGCTCCCACTATTCGTGTAGTATATACACGAGGATTTATCATGTGAGGATCATTATCTATGAAACCTCTTCCTTGACTCAGACATTCCTGAGTCTCATTAAACCAACATGTTTAATGTATGTTCATGTTGTTATTCCCTTGGTAAGGGAATCAGCCAACATGTCACTGGTAGGTATATAGGTTACTATGATTTCTTGCTTCCCTACTATGTCTTGTATATAGTGATATTGGATCTCAACATGTTTTCCTTTAGAATTATTAGCCCCACTATTGATGAAGCTTATCACAGCTTTATTGTCACAATACATTTCAATTGACCCTTTGACCAATTCGAGGCTTAGGTTCTCTAGAAAACGCCTAATCCACGCAGCACGAGTGGTGGCCATGCTACATGCAATGTACTCAGCCTCCTGTGTATGTCGAGATACACATCCTTGTTTCTTGCTACCCCACGAAACGACTTCACCACCAAACTTGAACAGGTAAATCGATGTGGATTTTCTATCATCCACATCCCCTCCGAAATCGTCATCGGAGTATCCTATCACTTCAAGCGATTTTGCTTGATACACAAGCTTCAGATCTACTGTCCCTTTCAGATATCGAAGAATCCTCTTTAAAGCTTCCCAATGTGCGGACCAGGATTGCTTTGATATCTACTTACTAAGCTTATTGGATAAGCTAAATCAGGTCGAGTACATATCATTGCATATATTAAACTTCTCACTGCTTGTGCATATGGTACATCTAAAGGTTTCTGCCCCTTTCCGGGACACTGACTCTTACTAAGCCTCTTTCCCATCACAAGTGGTGTTGGAGCTGGAGTGTTGTTCTGCATTCCAAATCTCCTTAATACAGTATGCAAATGTCTTTCCTGACCAAGGCTCAATGTCCTTGAGTCCTTGACTCTTGTTATTTGAATTTCAAGAACATATGATGCTTCGTCCATGTCATTCATCTCAAATTCATTGCTCAATTTTTGTTTGATTTCATTGAGCATTTGTATGTCATTACCTGCAAGCAGAATGTCATCGACATATAATGACATGATTGCAAAAGTGCTCCCACTTTTCATGACATACACACGATTATCCAATTTATTTGAAACATATCCAAATTGGATAACTTTCTCATGAAATTTGAGATACCATTGTCGTGAAGACTGCTTCAAGCCATATAATGACTTTCTTAACTTGTAAAGCTTTTTCTCCTGACCTTCAACATGAGCTCCTTCAGGTTGTCGTATATAAATCTCCTCCTTTAATTCTCCATTAAGGAAGGCCATCTTCACATCCATTTGAAATAATTCCAAATCCATATATGTGATTATGGCTAAGATCATCTGAATGGATGCAAACTTAGCCACTGGAGAGTAGGTTTCCTGAAAATCTATTCCAGCTTGCTGAGTATAACCCTTGGCAACTAATCTTGCTTTCTATTTATCAATTATACCATCAACTCGGTACTTTTTCTTGAATACCCATTTACATCCTATGATTTGCCTACCTTCTGACAAATCACATAATTCCCATACACTATTTCGTTCGATTGAGTCCAACTCGTCCCTCATGGCGATCGATCATAATTCCGACTCAGACGAATCCATAGCTTCATAAAAGGATATGGGTTATGTACAATTCGCGACATCCTCATCCACAGTGTAACACGAAGCCTTGCATCCATAGAAATGGTAATCTTCCATCCATGTGGGTCGTGTTCTGGGTCTCTTGTTGCCGATTATACTTGTAG
Organism: Ottelia alismoides; assembly: GCA_037367405.1. Lineage (NCBI taxonomy): Eukaryota > Viridiplantae > Streptophyta > Magnoliopsida > Alismatales > Hydrocharitaceae > Ottelia > Ottelia alismoides. The sequence goes on along the minus strand of JAZKJV010007890.1, from coordinate 764,110 downwards.
GTTGTATGGGTCCACCCACTTCCTCTAAAAGATCACCATCTTACATAGATTCATGCTCTATATTAAGATGATCGATATCATCCCCAAGTTCTTGTCTAATGCTTAAGTTGTCTCCATTGTCCTGTAGGATAATCAGAGGATCTGATTCCTCTACTTCATGCTTCTTTTCTTGATGAATTTCAAGAAAAGTTACATCACGACTTTCGATCAGACCTTTAGTTTCGTGAAAGAACCTATATCCTTTAGAATGTTCACTATATCCAATAAACTTGCACTTTAATGTCCTGAAGTCTAGCTTGTACCTAAGCTGACTCGATACCAGAACATGTGCAACACATCCCCATTTTCGGAGATGGACCAACTCGAGCTTTCTGCCCTTCCATATTTCATATGACGTTGATTCTACGAACTTGGTGAGAATCCTATTCTGTATGTAGTTCGCGATCAACACAGCCTCTCTCCTTAATTTCTTGGAGAGTCCTGAGTGTGAAAGAATACACCTTATTGCATTCATCAAGGTTCGATTCTTTCTTTATACTACACCATTTTGTTGTGGTGTATAGGGCATTGTAGTTTGCCTACAAATGCTTGCTTGAATACAGTAATCCTCAAATTCCTTTGATGTATATTCCCCACCTCTATCTGTCCTAAGGGTTTTGGTTGATTTTCCCAATCTTGTCTCCACTTCCGTCTTATATCTCTTAAATATTTCAAGTGCTTCCGACTTTCTTCTTAAGAGATAGACATAGGAGAACTTTGAGTAATCATCAATGAATGTTATAAAGTATTCCCTATTTCTATGTGTGCTAATGCTCAGTGGTCCACATATGTCCGAATAGATCAAACCTAGTAACTTTGTTGATCGAATTCCCGTTGAGAAGGGTTTTCTCGTCATTTTACCAGTCAGACAATGCTCGCAAGGCAATGTCCTTTCACCTGTGATCTTAGGCAAAAGATTTGCCTTCATCATTTGATCCATTTTAAAATTCCCTGGATGACCTAGTATCATGTGCCATAAGTCATAGTCAGACAAACAACACAAAGAATACTCAGAAGAGACATTCATTGATTCACTAGTATTTATTACAAGAAGACATAATAGATTATGCTCGGGCACAAACTTTACCATCGCATAGACCTTCTTACTCTTGCATATAGATACACGTTTATTATAAAAAGCAGACTTCAAAATCCTTCTTGAGCAGCACTGGGACAGAGATCAGGTTCTGACGTATCTCTGGGGCATATAGTACATCATTCAGTACCATAATGTTATCCCCTAGGTCAAGCATGTATGTCCCAACACCTTCTACATCCAAGTAGGTGTTGTTTCCCATGAATATCCTCTATTCACCTTTGCGCAGCTCCTTGAAGTCCACCAGGCCCTCCTTCGTCTTTGTGATATGTTTGGTTGCTCCAGAGTCGATCCACCATCTGTCACTATCTATGATGATGGATTTGCATTCCACGACAACCGCGAATTCTATTTTATTCTTGCCTTTATTTTCAAACATTTTAGAATTTCCTAACTTCTTCTTGTTGGGGGAAATTGACCTTGAAATGGTCATATTTGTCACAACCATAGCAAGAGCCGTGTGGGTATTTCCCACTCTTTCCCTTGAAATTCACCTTGGAGGGGCCCAACTTTTTCTTCGTGTGCACGATATTTGCTTCTTCTTCTTCTTCTTCCTCGACCTCGAAAATCTCAGTCTTCGATCTTTGTTTTGAGAGGTCCTGCTCAATTGCCAGCTATGCATGCAGGTCCGTCACAGACTTAATATTGACATTCATCTGTAGAGATGTGGCAACCATGTCGAATGACGGTGGAAGACTTCCCAGTATGGCTGCGATTTGCATCCTCTCTGGAATTACACAATCAGCGGCCTCTAGATCCTTGGCCATCACGATCATCTTGTTCACGTGATCGAGGACGCTTTCAGATTCCTTCATTCTACACGAGTTGTACTTGTGTAGAAGAAGCTGGGCGCTCACTTCTGACTTGGGGTGATATTTATCCTTAACTGCGGTCTAGAGCTCGTAAGATGATTCGTATGTCTCAAAGACTCGAATCAGGTTCAAATCCATGTGGGTCAGCATAAAGCTCCTAGCCCTATTATATGTTTTCTCCCAATGTTTGCGGGACCTAACTTCCTCCATAGTTGGATTTTCAGATAAAGTTGGGCCGGATTTGTCTATGATGGTGTGTATGCTATCGTGCAATAGGCTATAGTAGATCTTTCTACTCCATAATTCGTAATTAGTACCGTTAAGGTACTCGATTTTCCCCACCTCAGTGGCAATAGTCTTTCTTGTCATATTGGATCTGTGCCCTTAGGGTTTGGCGTGGGTTCTTTTCCAGGGGAATAGCAACAGTAGCGGCGTCCAAATGGCGAGGGCGGACTGCAGCATCGGCGACGTCGACGTTGAGGATGGCTATCGGAGATTGGATCCCAACCTCACCGCGCTCTGATACTAGTCTAAGATGGCAAGGTACGTCGACGACCACCTCTTGAATCCTTGAGAGAGAACGAGAGAGAGGACGGGATATAGAGAGGGATGGGAGGGGTCTCCCAAAATCGAATGATGGCTTCTCCTCCGTTGGGAGGCTATTTATAGGGCGTGAGCTCCTCTAGCCGTCCTCCCCCATTTTTCTGCGCACGCACGTTGTGGCTCCACCGGATCCGGTCATCCCGTAACCGCCGACCGCGAAACAATCGGGGTACGGTTATTGACCACTTAAGGTCATGGCCGGAATCATTCAAACAACAAGCTCTTCTTACAAGAACTCACTACCTCTACGTGTTGCACCATTTACTTAATATACTCTACTTGGTCGCTTTGCACAATTCAGTATTGTCAATTCTGATGTAGTAGTAAACATCTCTTGTGATTATAGAGTGCGACATCGTCTTTAGCAAAGAAAGCCATGTTGGCTACTTCTTGTCATTCCATGCGTTTAAAGTAGAGATGGCAACAACAACAAAATAGAGTTTTAACCCTTGTCACGACCCTTTTCTCGAGCGTGAACACCATATTCAATGCTCTTGATCTCTTATCTATTTTCACAAGCAAAATCCTTTTACGACTCTCATCAATTTCTTCAAAGGATCATTGTCTCTAGCTTTTTTTCACAGCATTCGATGAATGTCCTCATGTTACATTGTGTCCTCTTGGTGGCATTAAACCTTTCTCTAGTACTAGTTATATACTCATTACTTTTTTTGGAAGTATAATGCTTAAATCAAGATTTGTTTTTTTGAAGTATAATGTTTAAATCAGGATTCATTTTTTTTTCATATTATCTTTGTGTTCACATATGTTGTGTCTGGGGTATAACCCCATATGAGATATTTTGGGTTGAATATTGCCATCCTTGTTTTTCCCTGTTATTTGTTGTGATGTGAACTGAATTTACCCTGTCATTCTTACGGTGGATGGGTTGTGAGTGCTACTCGTTCTTGCCCTTTCTTTGGATGATGAATATGTCTTTTGCATCTTGTTAAAAAAAGAGCTATGTCAATTCAATCCACCATCAATTTAGTTGTCAGCCTCGAATGTGAAACTGGAAAGTTCGTAATGTTATTATAGGATTGTGTCTTATTCTTTTCTCCTCTCATTGGACAAGGGATCACTCGAATGTCAAAATAAACATATATATTTACAAATACATACAGATACGTGGTGTGGATCTCATCACCTCTGTCAAGGAATTTGAACCGTATGCACTTGTTTCTTGGAATGCATCGGGGTGCGCCTTCTCTTTGGTACATTTGGCATTGCATCTAGATATATATTATTACGATGTAAATCCTTTTTTTAATGCCTAGCACAGATCGTATTTGGTGGTCTATAGTAATCAGAAGATGAGATATTGTGAACTACTGGCTTTTGGTCCAAGTGGACACTAAGAAGGTTGGGAGTGCTTCCAATTTCATTCAGCTATTTTTTTGTGGAAATTTGTGAGATTCTAAGACCTTTTAATATGTAATTTTTGAGAAATAAAGGGAGTGTGATAGCTCCTCAACTCTTATCAATTTGGCGACTATTGATCCATAATTTTTATGGTTTTAAACAAATGAGCACCAAGGGCAAGTCAAGCTAGTACAAGGAACCTTGTCCCTATACATGCTTCGTGATGACACACAGGTTTCATGAGTTGATTCCAATCTCCTTCTCATCCTTAAGAATCATAAGATCGGGTCCAAATTCAAGCTCTCAAATCTAAAGTCCTTATGCGAAACGATGACTCATCACACTAAGTACAAGCAATCATGCAATGATGTCATAATCATATTTGTTTTAGGCATAAATATTTTGCACGCAATATAACAAGTATATCTATAATTCAAAGACTTTGGTATAATAAGTCCAAGACCTTAATGACTAAGAGTGATCGAGACTCGAGATTGAGAGTTCTTTGAATCAAAAAACATGATGTACAATAAGTAGTCTATGCTTGTAGAAATGTTAAGAAAAAACTTATCATAGGATTTTTTTGTTATTTATATTTTGCTTGGTTTGATTTGTTTATTTTTATTTAATTCTTTCAAATGTTTTTTTATTTTTAAAATAGTTTTTATTTTAAAAATGTTATATGCCTTATTGTACAACAAAAAATATTAATTACAAACAAAAATATAATTTTACATATTTTATATATTTTTCCTACATCTATATATGTTATTGAGTTTTATACACAAAAAAACTTGAAAGTACGAGTTATGGGAAAAATGTATGTATAATATATACAACACTCCTTATACCTAACACACCTGAGTGCACAGAGAGAAAAGAAGACATAACTCATAGTAAAAGGAAAGAAGTGCAAATAATAAAATGAATAGAAGTCGATTGTTCCCCTGTACTTAGGCTCTAGTTAGCCTAAGTATAGAAGAAGACAAAAATCATACGACTGAGGGCTAGGTACGAATAAAGAATAGAAACATATATAAACAGTAAGTATCACTCCCCCTATATTTAGGCTCTAGTCAGCCTTAGTATGGGAGAAGACTCAAGGATAGGGATTGATATGGTGGAAGAGGATTATACAAAAGAAATCTAAAAGAGAAGAGAAAAGAGAAGAAGCAGTGCGGTTCATCCACCCCCTTATACTTAGGATCTGGTCATCCTAAGTATAGAAACAAATGAAAAAAAGACGGAACTAGGGTGAGTTATGCAAGTCACGAGAGAGGGAGGGAATAAAAAAAGCCTATACAAGGTGGAATGACAATATACATAGATCAGGTATGTCTATGTCAAACCTTCTTGCAGGAACAGAGAGGGAGGGAATATTGAGGAGGTATTTTGCTGTTGGATTTAGCCACAGAAGGATTGTAATCCGTAGTAGGATGTACAACGAGGATCTACATGCATCTATTTGCTTAGGTATAGTGTTTTATAACAGCTACACTAAACACAATCATGTTAATCACCTTTACTGGATCAAACAAGGAGCCCTCAAAAAATTTCATATCTGTGCTGACTTTATTAGTCAATTTACTAAAGCCTGACGGATTGAGAGGAGAGGAGAGGTGGGAAAGACACCTTGAAGTGTTTGATGGAACACCTCGAGGAATCAATGCACTTCTTCTTGTCACTATATGACCGACTAGAGAAAGCATCTCTTTCTTGTGAAGGGTCTGTGATGTTGCTAGTCGTCTCCTTATGTTTAGGTCATGTTGGCAGTTTACAATGGGTTTTTAATCGGCTACGATAGTGTAGGATTATGAATTATATCACTAAATGATCAAGACAATCAAAGAAGATAGTGTCCAATCTAGGTCAGTTTTTGTGATTGAGGCATCTATATAATCTCTCGCTGTGATGGAGAAGCAAATGACAGGTGATGTCACCTTCAGTCTTTTGGTGACATAAGAAATCTCCATTAGGGGGGTAAGTTTGGTTGTAGTTAGTGATTACAAATTCCCTGAATGGTTTCAGTTGTTTCAGAGTATGGAAAATCTCAATACACATAGTCAGCTTGACAGCCAGGTTCTCATGTGTATATAAGGGATAGGAGTTATCTACCTCTTGATGGTCCCATTGTCTATGACTTTGTGGGTTTATTAGAGGTTTATTGTGGTCAATGCATACCCAATGTCAGAAAATCGATCACTCATGTCTCACAATTTATACTCATTCTAGTAGAGGCTAAGAATGAATTCCAAGAAATAATGAGATACTGGGCAAACTCTCCTTGGTGCTCAATGCCAAGTACCGTAGCATCCACACTAAGTGGTGCACCTTGAAAAGTAATTATCATTAAAATTATTCCTCTCGGACTTTTTATGGATCCATCAGCTAATTGAATGATCTCTCTAAACTTCTTGATCGGCTCGAGTTTGAATTTGTCGAGCATGAAGGGCAGGACTATATAAATTGATGAATCTTCATCGATTCTAGCATGGATAATTGTAGTGTACTTGATATCACACTCTAACCTAGGAGACTACTTGACTCTACAGCTTTTGATAAATCCCCCCCCCACCAAGGATATAGTCATAGATATAATACATCTCTAGGTTCTAGTCCCTTTCATGCCTTTCCTCGTAGATGTTAATCAACTCTTCACAAATAATCAGTATTCGGGAAGGTGGTCTATGCCCTTTTATTAATGGAAGCTCTAAGATCAGAATCTTGCAATATACTTCCATTTGTGTGGGATCCATTTTTTTAGTTTGCTATTTTTCTCAATTTTGTGTATTTTCTGGTGTTTTTATTTTGGGGGGGGGGGGTTAGATATGAAGTGGAGTAGAAGGAAGTATAGACTCGATTGGATTGGAGGATGAAGGGTCAGTAGAAGAGGAAGGTAGGAAAGAATCCCATTGTACAAAATGTGTGGTCTTCCTAGTGTCTTCTAGGTTACTATCACCAACTCCTTTAATTTTATTTCCTCCAACAACCCTTATCTAACAACATAAGAAACTAACATTTTCGAGACTTTCTTAATATTACCATCGAATGCATCAACTCACTTGACAAGCTTAGAAATGATGTCTTTAATAGAGCTCTCGTGACACATTGCATAAAGAGTGTGCTTTATTGGAGGAGATTGCTAAGATGTCAAGGTCTCATACTCACCATACTCTAACTCCAGCATGCAATCCTAGGTCGAGTATGGATCAATCATGTGGCAAACACAATTGAAATCTCATATAGAAGTGATAAAAGATAGATGTACTATGAGTGAATCCCTGGGTCCCGTCTCTGTAGACGGAAGCATGAGGTTGAATTGTTTTGATGAAAGACATTCAGGATAGGCTTAATCACTAAGGTCAATCAAGTCTTGGAGATCATCGGGTGCGAGCCTCTCCATTTGATTTGATGTGTCGACCATAAATTATCCTAGGGTTAAATCCGAGGGTATAAAAGTGTAATTGTAAGCCATCCCAACATATGTAGAAGGTGGATAGTGGGGAAGAGTGGTATGCAAATAATTTGATGTCTCAATAATTGCTCGCCCTTGAAATGGAATATCAAGGTGATCAGCGAGCTCTGGGTTATCATGTGTGTTAGTCTAGTTGAAGGTGGGTAATGGGTGAAAGAGGGTGGAGAGGGTGCGAAATGCAAAGAAGTGAGTTGGTCAGTCGAGGTTCTAACCTCATATGGCGAATGGAATGGAACTGCCCTCAAGAAAGAGACTCTTGGGGTCGATTGTGGATACATGGAGGAAAAATGAACCACAAACAATAAGTATACGATTGAGGGGACACGACCCGTAAAGTCCGAGTATAGAGACCAATATGCTTACATATTTGAAGAGGAATGGTGTAGTGGAAGTGAATCGAGGCTGAAATCATGCAAGTTTAAGGAAGAAAAGCATACTCGCAGACCATACACAAAAAAAACCCCATATTCACCAACTCAATGCTTGAAGGTCGTAAAGATCTAGCCAAATATCTTTTATATTTTAGATGATTTTTAAATAATTATTTAGGCAGACACACAACGTAAGACAACTAAGGTATTGTGAGATCAAACTCTATTATTCCTAATCAACTACCCACGATGTTTGGTTCAATATCAAGATCAAATAAGCAACAAAACTATCCAGACAAACATTAAATTATGGTCGGATGAAAGGTCTTGCATACTTCAAGGACCCGTGAGTCAAAATCCAAGCATTTAGAGCATAAGTCCAAGGAATTTGGCTCTAAGTCCTAGGCTACATCCTCACTTTGTATGGAAGATACCTTCATACAAGGGTGGAGTTGCTCTCCTTCAAACATTGATGTTGTATTTTTTAATAAGGTCAATATTTAGAGTCACAATTTTATTTAGATGGTTATCATTTGATTTGAGTTGAATCGAACATGTTTGCCACTTTGTTTGATTCTCTGTGAATACTAATTGAGGAATACCAAGAAAGAAGTCTGAAAAGCTAATGCATATTGCAGGAAATGATGATGAATGCTCAAGATAGAAGACTTACAATGTTGTCCAACAATATACATGAGGTACGCTAAATAGGAAATACTAAAACCTAAACTATATGAATGTAATTTAGAAAAGACCACTCCTAGACAAGTAATTAATTTAGTGAGGAAAGAACTGCTTAATTTGAGCTAAATAGAACAATCTAGTATGTCTTGTTAAGTAAAAAGGTGTCTTCCTATACCAAAAAAATAACAAAAAAGTAAGCTCTAAAAGCCTCTATGCAATCTAATTCTATGGCATACACCAGAAACAACCATGGGGGCCATGACCACAAACATGGGTCAAAATGGTCCCTATTGTCTAAGTTTTTTTACAAGCATGAGTACTAATCAAAAACTATTGTAAAGAGGTAATTATTACAAATAATTTTACAAGAATAATGCACAAAAATAAATACTAACTTAAAACTCTCTCTGTCCAAAAAAAAACTTCTTCTTGATGCCTCTACAACAAGATTTCTTCATGAATCACCGGTCATTTATTTTTAGATGCTCGACTACTTAAGTTATCACTTACATCCACCATGCCCTTGCACAAAAAGATTTAGAAATAATATTTGCAAAACAAGAAAACAAATAAATGATGAAACTTATTCAAAACAATCAAGGAAATATTCACAAGAAAACTCATGGATCGGACTACACGAGGAGTGGAAAAACTAGCATTGAGCTGTCTAGGTTGGCCTAAGTTATTTGCCTCACCAACAATGGGCCAATTGAAAAAGCGCTTCGCCCTCATTAACATAGAATAATTACATTGTAGCAGGATCAAGAAAACAATTAAAATCACATAAAAATTCAATCAATTAATGAAATGTGGAATATCTTTATTTTTGCATGTGCAAGCCCTAGGGTCGACACTAGAAGGCAAATTATGCAGACTTGGTTTAACTTAAACAACCAAGTGAGTCTATTTTTTAAGGGAATTTTTTAGGTATTTTTATTCAAATAAAAAATGCAATGGAAATGCAAATGCAATGTGAAATGATGAATACAACATGTGATGCGGATGCGTTTTAAAACCAATGTATTTAAATATATACATTGAGTGTATTTTTACAAATAACTTTTCAGGCTTCAAAATAGAATTTGAAGAAATGGGAGAAAATATTTATGGTCTTAAAATATAATAATATATTTTATTTTAAGACATACTTTGGAATTTGTGAAATGTTTTTCTAGAGAATGAAAATGGAATATAAAAACTAGGTTAAGTGTGACCATCTAAATTCCTAAATACCTCAAAAGTATTTATAGTATGTATTTTGTAAAATGTGAAATTTCCTAAGTAGGGAATATTAGAAACTACAAGAAATATATTTTTGGGTTTTTTTTATGAAATAGTATGAATGCATGAAATGGGCCAAGTTTAAAGATATTTTACTAATTCTTCACATCAATTGAGTCCAAAAATTATGAAACTTGGTCTAGTAATGAAAATATGCAAAAAGAATGTGATCTCAAAGTTTCCCTCTACTTCATAAAGAGAAAGAAATAAACATGCCACCTAATATATAATAGCGGTAGAAAAAAAGGGTAGTCTACATCCCCCACGTATGACTGTGGATTTTGTGATAAGTGAAAGGTGCGTGGACTCCTTGAAAAAAGAAAAAGGTATGTGGACCTGCTAAGCACTTCTTGTAGATGAGCTTTGCTTGTTTGTGAATGTGGTTGATTTATGAAAGGGCTATGAAAGCTGCTTTTGAACTTTCAAGGGTGACACTGTCTCATATATAAACATACCCTACATTTTTCCGATAATGTATGATTTTTTTATGGATTTTTAATGAAAATAAAGTAAGATTTAGCAATTACATTAGTAAATCCACAAGCTAATAACGAATAAAACCAAAATTATAATGAGGATTTCAAAGCAACTTGAATTTTGGAAAAATGTTAGGTGTGGATCTACCTAAAATTCAATTATTAAGAGCACTTTAGAATTTTTTTTAAGAAAATGGCACATGTAATTGGGTTAATTTTTGGGCAGAATATTTATCAATCAATAATAAACTAGTAGACATTTATTTAGAATTTTTGAAAGCATGGTTTATTTTATATGAATTTCATAAGCATAATGAGTATAAGTCACTTCTTCATACTATTAGAATTTCAATAAATTAAGTAGATGCCATAAAAATCCAAATGAAATCTTACTGCATAGAGAATTAATGCCGAAACATCATGATATTTTTTATCTTTCAAAAGGATACATTTTTTTCAAAATAGAGATTTTAAACGCAACATGTTTTTACGATCATGAAATAAATAAAAGCAACTAAAGGTACACTAAGCGCTTCTTGATATTGCCACCTCCAAAAAGGGTTCAAACACAATTTCATCATGCATGTTCTAGTTACGTGACACCTGATGAAGAAATAAATTGCTACTCTAATTAAATTGAGTTGTAGTACAAGCAATTAACAGTTCAATTAGAATCATGGTTATGTCTCGGTGAAGAGAGCAGGGCTTAAATTTATACATGGATAAGTCAAGGTTGATCACAAGGACACAAGCTATTAATTTTACTTAATGTGATCTAGGTCAAGATTAATGCATGCAGGTTGTTTTTGTATTTTTATATGCATGTTATATTAATACATGGATAAAATGAAATGCTTCACTACTACCTGAAAATCACATAATACACAAATTACACGAAGAACTTCTGAATTGATGATTTGAACTTAAACTTGATTCGATTTCAAAATTAGTCCCCAAATTATATCAATGCATGCTCCAATTTCTTTTAATAAGTCAATTCACCAACCTCATAAAGCACATACAATATTTAATATACATTTAGCAGTTAATTAGGATATTAACAAAATGGAATCAATAAATGAGAGACCTAATTAAATTCCAAATATAATATGCTAATCAGGGTTGAATTAATGCATAAAATTAAGTTAGTTTTAATTCATGGTAATTAAATCAAGGTGTAGTAAACAAAGAACTTCTATAATTATTAAATGATTATATATGGATCACTTCAAAGAATAAAAACATGCTATTAGATAGATAATGATGAAAGCTTTCAAACAAGACTAATTTCACTTAATTTAGATAGCATATGCTCTAATTATTAAACAATCAATCTATAAGTTTTTTTAATAAATGCTTAATTAAAAACACATAAAAGCATTACATAAAGGCAAAAAATGGACTTAAATGTAAATACAAAGACCCAAAGGATCTTAGCTTGCAAATGTCCAAGTGCATGGGGGTGGAATGTAATTTTGAAGACCTGACTTGGGCTCGACTAAAATTAGTCCAAACAAGCACACACGTCAGGAATGCGGGATGTATATTTAGCGTGAGGCCTGGGTCACTGACAAGCTCGGGCCACGTGGGATGTTGATGTCACTTCTACCAAGATTGGGACCACCAAGGGTGGAAGAACGGAGTAGAGGCTCAGGATTGTTGCTAACCATAGGATCAAATCGAGATGGTTTGATCCAACAACATCTATAGGTCATCTCTAATGATTTCTCTTCCATGTACGGTGGTGCGCAGATAGAGCTCTGATGGACACCGAGAAGATCCTCCTCTGTCCTCCAAGGCTACTATGGTTGGAGAAGATAATAGGAGTCCTAGAGAAGAGGATCGAGGGATGGAGAAGGCTCCACAATGGTTGAATCACTGAGAGGATGAAGCCTCCTCATAGATAAAGGAGTTCACCAGATCAGTGTCGGAACTTCCAACCATTAACTTGCAATACATGCAAGTGTTAAAAGCATAGCTGAAGCAAAGTGGATTGTTTTTGGGGTGAAATCAAAAATTGTAGAGTGATTGGAAGAGGAGCCCTAAGTAGGTTCTTCCTCCTTGCAGGAAGAATAAATGGATCGAAGTGGAGGGCACTCTAGAAAAGGAGAAGGGATGGGCGAAGTGATGCGCGTGAATGGGGATATCTGGCAATGATGTAAGAATGATTAGATTGTCATGAAGGTGTGTAAGCATGAAGAATAAAATAGGAGAAATGATGAAGGGGAGAAGTCGGAGATTACCTGGAGATGGAGGAGATGATTGAAGTTGAATTGGAGCCTGAGAGGGAAGCTTGGAGATTCAAGTCATCGCTCCACACTTCAGCAAGTAGTGGAGCTCGAGCAACACTCAGATGTAGGATACGACACAGTCGAGATGGTCATGGATCTCACTGGAGTATTGACCTATGTCTCTACTCTGTCTCTCCCACTCTTTCTATCATGGGTATCAAGGAGAGGGGTTAGAGGAAAATTGCGTAAAGGCAGATGTCATTCAATTGTCATCCTCCTCCAAGTTTTGTTCAATGTTACGGTTGATGGAAGCGTTGGTTTCAATAGTTAATGGTTAACGGAGCTGAAGGGAAGATGAGGATTGTATGCGCTTTTCGAATGACATTGGAACCATATTGTGAAGATAAGTGGAGAAGCAAGGGTAAAAGGGATAGGGGTTGTCGGTAAAGAGGCGTGACATGGAAGGGGATCTGCTGAAGGTTGAAGACACACAGGAGCCGTTGGATCTGAAAATACAACAGTCCTGATGGTGGCTTGAAGTAGGTGAGGGGAGCCACTTGATCATTTAATCAAGTAGTCTTTGATGAGGGTGGAATTGAAGACTCATGGGTCGTCTGATCAAGGGATCATATGATAAATATTGAATGTGGGCTGGTGTAAAGCATTGAGCCACATGGCTAGCCCAAAAGAGGCCATGTCACTTAAATAAATAAAAGGAAAAAAAAAGTAAAACAAAAAATAAATTAAAAAAACAGTTAATAAAGTCAAAGAAAAAATGTTTTACATGAAAGTTGCGTATTTTTTAAGATCCACAACTTTCATGTAGAATCCAAAACCAAAATACGTCATATACACATAATATTATTTTTTAAGTATTTTTGTGAATATAAAAATATTATTTTCATTGTTTTGTTTATTTTTTGTATGTTTGAATGGGAATTAGTATACAATCTATTATTTATAATATTACACTACTTTTTATGGGATTCAAAATATAAAGAAAACATAGAAAATAAAGAGAAAAATATACACATAAATACAATAATTTGATACTTTATTTATTTATAATAATTACCGTAATTATCTACGATGTGTATAATATTATTTATATCTAGTTAATTATTTAATTAATTGAATAGGCTAAGATAGAGGGTTAAATAATCAATATAATGTTGATGAATCTGAGATTCATCAAGGCCCCAGTAGGATGGGCAACTCAGATGATGGGCGCAAGTAGGACAATTTGTGGCTATGGCTATTTATTTGAGAGCAGTTTGATTGAAATCTAATAGTGCCTATATCGTGAAGGATACCCCCCTTCTTCTTCACTTTGATCTAGACAAGACAAAGAGGAGGAACTTGGAGGTGCTTCTTCACAACTGGAACTATATGGTTCAATAAGTTTTCGGTGTTGATTCCCAAGCTCGTTATTAATGATGCTTCACTTTGTTGATTCCTATAGAATTTGAAGATGCTATGATGGAGTTGTTGGAGTCAAATGGATATCTTCTTGCAGGAGCTTCATAGATGGAGATATCATCTCTGCTGCTATTTGATGAAGGAGATGCTCTTCGATGAGGAGTGGATCGTATTCCTAAAGATCGAGGTATGGAGGAGGAGGATGCCTTGTGGCTCATGGAAGCTAATCTCACCCTCATCATGGTTGTTCACAACTTCAACATATACGAAAGAAATGCTTCATCCCTAATCTTTCTTCTTCGGTCGCGGATCTGGTTGAAGAAAATGAGCCCAATGTTCCTAAGGTTGAAGCTTCTAATTTCTTGTGGTGAAGATTGAAATGGGTCCCTCTGTGGCTGGTAACAAAGGGGTGGGGCCAAGAGATGTGAATACGGCTTGATGATGGTCCCTCTTGTCTTCTACTTCATCTAGTTGAGGTTAATCTTCACGTAAAAGCTTGAGCTCTAATGTGGTATTTCCTAGATCTAGAAGACCTATACGATTCTATGGAGATAGAGCTCAAGGTTCGTCTATAGTGTTCGAGTGCAAATAAGAGAGGAGAGATAGCTCGTTTAAAGATGGAGGATCCAATCTAAGGCTCCGATCAGAATAGAGATCGGAGGCGGCAAATCTAGAAGTATAAGAATGGGAAGTAGTAGAGCAAATAAATGAGGAAATTGTTGAACAACAATGATGGTTTCAGATCTTGGATGGGTTTCAAAGCAATACAAGGAAGACGAAGAGTGGAGTAAGGGCATGCAAAATAAGAGAAATAAGAAACCATGGGAAGGAAAAGAAAGGCGATGTCATTTTAACTGTGGTGTATGTCGGAGATCATACGATCTCAGTGGATCTCTATTCTGATTCTCACCTTTAGAGGTGCGATGAACTAAGCACCTCAAAGATTGACAACAGAGCTTGAATCTCGATGCTACATAACCGAGTTTCCATAGATCTTGTTGGAGATGTGATATTGGATGGTTGCCATTGCTTAACTGTACACCCTCAGTTATCACTTGTGGGGGGCTAGGGGTTGGGTTCTCTACTCTCTCTTAAAGGTTGATGAAGATGCGGTTAGGACTTAAATGAGTTTTCTTTGCTGAAGTTTGTGTGAAGATGAAGGCTAACAAGAGTTGTGGAGAGGAGCTGGTGGTTAGGCATCAATGGTAGAGTTTATGGGTGAGATAAGATTTGTGGTTACATAAGGGATTGTGGGAGAGAAGAGGCTCAGTTGACCTGGGTTGGTCAACTGGGTGGCTTAGGAGGTGGGCAAGGATAGGCTGAAAGAAGAGAGTGTTGAGATGTTGACTGAAGTCAACAAATGGAGATGAGGTGGAGGGATGTAGACAATGGAGCGTAGCCACCCAAACAGTTGATCGATCAAAGTGACCAAGAAAGAAGAAATATAAAAAGAAATATACAAGAAATAGAAAATAGATTCAAACAAAAAAGTGGTAAGCACAAAAAAGGTAGATCATGATGAGATCGACATTTTTCATGTAGACTTAAAATCAATACAATAACTGTATATAAGATAAAATATTTTTGAAGGTATTTTATAAGATTAAATTACCAATTTTTCATTGTTTTACATCTTTACTTTGATTTTCAATAAAAAACCATATAAAAAATTGAGATAAAATATTAGATACATAATTACTCATTAATCTAGTTTATTTAAAATTTAAATAATTAAGGAGTAAAGTAAAAATAAAGAAAGGAATACATAATATACAAAGTCAAAACACTTCAATCTCTTTAGTTATAGATATTTTTGAATTTATTTATTTTTTATTAAAAGTAAAAATATGGAAAATAGATGAAAAATAAATAAATGAAAAAGAATTCATTATATGCAACGATAATGTTATCTTATTATAAATATATAAAATATAATTTGATCTCAAAACCCAATTCTGACATATGAACTCCAGTTCTTTTAAATTTGGTCTTGATTTATATATAGTTATATATACATTAATTTAAAAGTGAATATGAGCTAATATTAGACTATTTGAGGAAGATATCTACATTTACGACTTTTTATCTCCAAACTTCTTTTATATAGTTTTTATTTATATTTCTTGATGTGTTATGTGTGTTATATGAATCTTTGATTTTTTTGTAATCAAGATGTGAATCAAAATGTTTATAAATATATTGATTTAAGATGTAATTTTATTTTAATATGTATTATTGTAAAGTTGTATTTCTTATGTTGAAAATATTTAACTTAGAGAACTAACCTTTATCCTTCTTTTTAAATGAGTTATCAATATTGAAATTCTATAAATTAATCGAAGGAATACAATTAATATTTTTTATTATTTCTTTATCCATTACAAGATTTTTATTAGCTACACTAAGTAAAGTTTTGGTTAATATTAGAAACAGGATGTAATTACTAGATCTATTTATGTAATTATAACATATACATGTTTATTTTAGACACTTGTAGATGCGATAGTTAATTCTAATGAGTAAATATGATACACAAACATTATACTAAAGCACGGTTCTCTTAACTTTTATCGTTGCAAGGACACATGGATAGCCCCACTGCATTACCTTTTGCCTCTGGCTCCCTCTCAGGCCATTTCCTTTCTCATTAGCATGTGGATAATTAGTAACTTCTTTTCTCATGATGACACATGGGTGCAACATATGCCTCGATTTCTCTTTTGCTTATCGATCTCTCTCCCACGAATTTGTTACGTTCTCAACATGTTTTGTCTCTTTCCCTTTCTTTGTTCCCATGTTCTCTCCCCCCACTTTGCGAAACACCACCTCTAGCTCCTTATTCTTCTCATTGTCGAAGACGCCATCGCCCTGAAGGAAGCTCGGAACCCTCCGCCCGAAGCCAACGGACATGCCGAACCACCCCTCAAGCCCAACTCCTTGCCCGAACACAAGCCCAACCTTAATCCCCAATACACATGTGCTCTCCTTGAGTCTCTCGAAAACATGTAGTGTTTGTGAAGATTATGGAAGTGCAAAGCTTCTATTTCTTCTATTCAATGAGCACCCACATGATATAAGGAGTTCGCAACAAGGTGTGCTAATAAGCTAGCATCCAGTGATCTTTCTAAGGTCCAAGTTATAGTTATTCCATTTTAAGTTTTTCACCACCGCTTCCATTCCACCTTGAGTGTGAATGCAATCTATTATCTTCTTCAACACCAATGGCTCCATGGGTGTTTCTTGCTTGTGTATAAATTCTTCTATATGCTTTGCATGTACCAAACCTTTGATACTGCAATTAAACCGCCAGTAAGTGACGAGTCGCTAAATACGTTGTTTAATTTGGTCACGTTGTAATACGTGTACTTAGCGATTCAGTCAGAACCGAGAGAAGATCTCCGTGAAGAGTGTCTCGGCTTAATTTATATCCCGGGCAAGTCCGGGGTCGAACTCAGGGAGGCAAAGGAACAACTTGGATTTAATTTGAAAATAAAGATTTTAGATTTCCAGTGCGGTATTTTTTTATATTTTTTTATGCAACAAGAATACAAATGCAAGTGAATCAAGACACTTAGAAAACACAAACAAGGCCAAATTAATTTTAATGAAAAGAAGTCCAATTTAGAATTCGTATTTTTCCTAGAATCCTAATCCAGTGATGAATGCAAGACATATTTTTTTAGAATTTTAGGGGTTAAAATGCAATAATGAAAAATGCACACTTTTTATGGGTTTTTTCGCAATTTATCAGACAAACAGAAAGTAAAAATTATGAAAAAAATACTGGAACTAAAAGATGATGCAAGGAAGCTACAGTAATATTTTTAGAATTTTTTGACAAGTTATGAATATTTTTTATGGATTTTTTAGTGGAAACAGAGTGACAATGAGTAATTAATACCTAATTAATCCACGTTATCAAACTAATCAAAGTGCAAATTATCTCAAGTAGATATTTAAACGTACAATACAGGAGATTTAAAATTTCGTAAAAAAGATATACGTGGATTTAATTAAAAATCAAACACTAAATTCACTCTATAAATTATTCCAGGCACAAGACAACTCCATTTTGGATGAAATTTGGACAGTAAGTTAATCACTCTTCAAGGCATCACATATATTTTTTGTGAAATTTTTAGAGCAACTGTGTGTGAGATATAAATTTAAGAGCTCAATTTGTGTAAAATATACAATAATTCAGTTGAACATTTTTTATTAATTTGCAATATCTCACAAAAATACAAATAAATATCCAAAAGGTAGAGAATTAGTTGCTCAACATCAAACCATTTTTCAATGAATAAAAAGATGCATAAATGAGATCCAAATTATAGGTGAAACACAGGGTTGTCCTTGCAAAATCAGAAAAACAATATTTACAATAAAGCATGTACAGGGACCATTGCGTAATTACAAAAACTATAAAAAAATTCTGTAATTTTTACAATAAAATAATAAGAAAAAGTGGACCTTTCTTCTTCCTCCTTGGTACCCGATGGAATGAACCCAAAGGGGAGGAGGATGGCCGACGGCGTCGGTGCGGCTACGCGTAGCCGGCGGAGGCGCGGAGGGGCGTCGGGAAGGGCGGCGGTCGGCGGGCGGTGACGGGGTGGAAGGAGGCCGCGGAGGTGACTTGGACGGCGGCAGTGCGCGCAGCGGCGCGCGTCGGAGGGGGAGGCGGAGGCGCGGCGGTTGTCGGAGAGGACGAGGCGGACGGCGAGGGGCCACGCGGCGGAGGCCTGGTGGCTGAGCGGCGCAGGAGGGCCGCCTGCGGCTGTGGCCTGGAGGCTGCGGCCGGCGCGCCGCTAGTGGGCGGCGGGCGGCGGTGGGTTCTCCCCACCGCTGTCGTTGTTTTTTTGTTTTTTTTTGTTTAATTTTTTTACTGATTTTTTTAAAAGTTGCTGTACTTTTTTTTAGATTTTAATTAACTTTTTTTAAATTTTTTTTTAAAACAGGAAGCAAAATATATACAAAATGGAAAGGAGACAACTTGATGGTGGTGATGATATGAAAAGAAAACAAATGGATGATTTTTAGGTGGTGATATGATGTGCTAAAAAAATTGCAAAAAATAACAAGATGATAAAATGAGAAGGCAAATTACCTACGATGGAGACGATCGCCTATGGTGTGCTCACAAGAGCACGGTCTTCGCTCGAATTGCCGGCGCGCAATGAGCTCAAGCAGCGCGCGATTGCGGCTGCGATGTTGGCCAAAGAACCAACGGATCTCACCGGAGAGAGGGCTGTCGTCGCTCGACCGCGGTTGCGTCGCTGTCACCGATTCAACTCTGGGAACTAGGCTCTCCTCACATAAAGATGGATCAAAGGCAAAAATGAGGAGAATGACATGTATATAAAGATGATGGAATGAGAGGTCATTAAAGTGGTAGAGTTGAATGGGAAGTTGTATTATTAATGGAGTTGAATGGGAAGTTGGGAGAAAACGGTGGAATAATGGAGTTGAATGGTGGTTATTGTAGAGAATGGAAATTAAATAAATAAATGAAATAAAGTTGGCTACTTTAATTACAATAATTTAAAAAGAGAAGACAAAAAGTGGAGAATTTACAAAAGAAGACAAAACACCATGTACAATTTTTGTTTACTTTTCTAATTTGTATTTTTTGTCTTTTTAATAAGAGATATTTACAACGGAAAAATACTATAAAATAATATAATTAAAATACAACACAATCATGATATTTTTGTATTTTTAGCAATTATGAAAGATACAATAAAAATTAAAGAAAGAATGAATATATACAAGGTATACAATGTACATCTAGGTCCCAAAACCCAACTTTTGCAAATGAGCTCCGATTTTAATGAAACCACTTCCGTTGGATAGATAATTTTCTAACTTGAACTTTAAAAGTGATTTTGGTGAATTTGGAGTTCATACGGAGCGGGAATTTAGCTTGGAAGTTGGTCTTTACGGCTTTTTCCCATTGGGATCTAGGAATCTTTATTTGAGGTAAAATTTGTTTTGTATTTTTGTATTTTTATATACATTGATATGAACATGTTGGAGAAAGAATTAGCCAAAAAGGAGTTGATATGAAATTATTAAAAATACATAAAGTTTTGGGCTATTTACATGTATAAAACTCCTTTCATTTTGCGGCTTTTTATGTGTAATTTATTTTGTACAATCTAATATACAATAATTAGTGAGTTTTATTTACAAGAGTTGTTTTGTTAATTTATTGATTTTATGGACATTTTTCTGGGATTTTACTCGGAGATTTTGCTAAGATCAATATATTGAGATGATGAATCGTGGATTCATCACCCCTATACTTAAACTTTGCTAGTCCTCGAGCAAATAAAGAATGAATAAGTTGGGTTAACCCCTGACTGTGCATGTGAAAACAAGACTTGATCTATTCAAGAACTCTCGGTTTTAGAAATCCTAAAATTCTAAGCTGAACCAAGCTCTAGTCAAAAGGTATCCAATTTCCCTAATCATCAGACTCTCTTTGTATACATATATAGTAGGGATATGACTTTAAGTGTTGACCGCAGTTACAAGAGTAGAGTCACAACGTCACCCAAGGTTCCAGTCTAAGAGACTCTCCTAAGGACCCGATCCTCAACACTAGGGAATAAACCATTTCTTGCATCCAATCCACCGTCTCTTTAGTTGTCAGACTTAAAAGTGTAGATGGAAGGCCAGTTGATGGAGGGCATAGGATTGTGTTATTTCTTCTCTCCCTCTCATTGGAACAAGGATCCTCTCAAGTGCCTTATTACTCAACGCATTTTTTTTGGTGTCGATCAGTGCGTCCGTCAAGAGAAGTTGGAGCCGTCTGCACTTGTTTTCCTGGGAGTACACCGGGGTGTGTCTTTTTTGAGTATCTATTATACCTTCTACACCCAGACTTGTAGCATTTACGATGCAGAGCCCTTTTTTGGTGCAAGCCCGACTCCTGGTCCTAATAGCGGTGGTCCAAATGGACACTTTTGAAATGGTTGGGAGCGCTCGCCTTTGGTGGAAGCTCTTTGATATTTGACTTTGTATGGAATGAGAGCTTTTCTTTGACATTTCATTGATTTGTAGTATTTTTGGCTAGCTCCACTGCTTTTACCAAGAGTTGGCGCACACTGATCAACATTTTTTTATTTTATCACACCCTGGCACATAGGTAAATGTCAAGAGATAGTACAAGAACCATGTTCTCATACTGGCTAAAGATGCTGACACTCAGGTTTCATGAAGCCTTCATTGATTTTATCCCATCCTCGAGAATCATTAAATCAAGTCCAAACTCAAATCCCTCATCCCAGATCCTCAAGTGAAATTTCAACTCATCTCATCATAATTGTAGTCGTGTATGTGAGGTGCTGATCATATTCTTAAGGTAGAGACTAAGCATGCAATATAGCACACAAATCTTTCAAACTAGGGAAATGTGAATAATTAAGTCAAAGACCCTAACGACTAAGGCTGGTTAACTCAAAATCTCAAGAGCCCATAAACTAAGTGTTCTTGAACATCACTAGTCTTGTGTGAAAGTGAATGTGTCAGGGGTTAAACCAACTTATTAGTTAGTTTTTTTTAGTGTTTTTTTATGATTTTTTGATTTTTTTAAGTTTTACAAAAAAGGTTTTTTTCAAAAAGTTTTTTTTGACAAACAAAGGTAAAGAAGTTTTTTTTGTTAGAAAAGTTTTGCTCTCTTCTTTTTTTTTCAAGAGTTTTTTTGAAAGATAGGTACATAAGAAAGGATTTTTTTAAAGAAGATTTTTTTTGAAAAGTTTTTTTTTTGAAAAGGTTTTTTATATGTTTTTTTGAAAAATATAGATAAATAAGAAAGGACACATTTTTTTTGAAAAGATTTTTTTAGAGAAAATAAGAAAAGAGAACAAAAAACATTTTTTTTGAAAAGTTTTTTTAAGAGTTTTTGAAAAAGTTTTTTTACCCACCCCATAATTATTGTATAATATATACAAAAATACGTGAAAGTACGAGCTATGGGTAAAGTATATATATAATGTATACAGTATATATATAATGTATACACACCCCCTATACTTAGCATGTGCTATGTCCTCATGGCACAAGAAGCGAGAAAAAGATATAGCTCGTGCTAAGCGTAGGCTGGCTAAAATAATAAATAGTATAGAAGTCGATCCGCCCCCCCTATACTTAGGCTCTGGACAACCTAAGTGTAGAAGAAGAGCAAAAATGGGGCGGACGAGGTCAAGAGGAGAAATGGATGAGTATGTACACATGGCGGGCATCGGCTCCCCCTATACTTAGGCTCTTGGTAAGCCTAAGTATAGGACAAGAGTAAGTGTAAGAACCGATGTGATCTGGAGAATATACAAAGAAGGGCGAATGTACAAGAGGAATGAATCTTCTAAGATGTTGAATCTTGATGCTGCATCTTCATGATGAGTAATGTGATGTATCTGCTCTGTGCTCGCTCTGCATGAAGTTGATGACCTCGACTTGGACTAACTGCTCTTTTGAATCCACAAAATGCTTCAACAGTTGTCCATTTACCAAATGAGACTGTGCACCATTTATGATATCAGCTATCTCTACACTTCCATTCTCGTGCACTTTCTTAACAACAAAGGGACCCGCCCATTTAGATTTGAGCTTCCCATGGAACATCTTCAACCTGGCATTGAACAACCATACCTTTTGTCCAGGGACAAAGTCTTTGCACCTAATGTGTTGATCATGCCATCTCTTTACTTTGTCCTTATAAATCAAACTGTTGTCAAATGCCCTGTTTCGGATTTCCACGAGCTCGTTCAAGTTCAAGTCTCGACAAAGCTTCCCTAGGTGACAACTCCAGTTAATCTTCTTAATTGCCCATTCGGATTTATGAATCAATTCTGCGGGCAAATGGCATGGCTTGCCATAGATCATTCTAAATGGTGAAGTACCCAATGGTGTCTTGTAGGCTGTCCTATAGGCCCACAGAACTTGGTCCAAAAGCTGAGACCAGTTCTTCCTATCGGGACGAACCAATTTCTGCAAAATACTCTTCACCTCTCTGTTCGAAACCTCTGCCATGCCGTTGGACTGTGGGTGGTAAGGACTAGTAACTCTATGCTCAAATCCATAGTCCTTAGCTAAAGATCTCATATCTCGGTTCACAAAATGGCTACCCCCATAAGATATCAAAACTTTTGGCACCCCAAACCTAGCAATAATATGATCTCTCACAAACTTACAGACAGTCTTGCTGTCTGCGGTTCGGGTTGGGATAGCCTCCACCCACCTGGATAAATAGTCAACCGCCAACAATATGTACTCATGTCCTTGGCTGTTGGGAAAGGGACCCATAAAATCTATGCCCCATGCATCAAAAACATCACAAATAATCATCGGTTGCATGGGCATCTCATCTCTCTGTCTAACTGTCCCTCCCATCCTTTGACAGATAGGGCACGACCGTACAAAATCAATGGCATCTCTAAACAAGGTCGGCCAATACAATCCACATTGAAGTACTTTGTGAGCGGTTCTCTTTCCCGAATGGTGTCCTCCAGCCTCAAGTGAATGACAATATGTGAGGACACTCTGGTATTCCTCCTGAGGAATACACCTTCTCCAAACACAATCCGGTCCTTTGAAGAAAAGGAAAGGATCGTCCCAGTGGTATCTCCTCGAATCCGACTTCAGTCGGGCAATACTGCTCCTAGTCCAACCATGGGGAACCTGCTTGGAGACAAGATAGTTCACCATGTTGGCATACCACGGGAGTGAGTCAATAACACAAATTGACTCATCTGGGAAGGTCTCTCTAATCCGCTCAAAATCAGGAGAATCCTTAAGTTCAATCCGAGAAAGGTGATCAGCCACAACATTCTTCACTCCAGGTTTATCCTTTATCTCCAAATCAAATTCCTGGAGGAGTAAAATCCACCTAAGAAGACGCGCCTTCGCGTCCTTCTGTTCCATTAAATATCGAATGGTTGTGTGATCTGTATAAATTGTCACCTTAGAGCCCAAAATATATGATCTGAACTTCTCGAGGGCCCATACTACTGCGAGCATTTCCTTTTCGGTCACTGTGTAATTCTTCTGTATAGGATCTAAAACTTTGCTCGCATAATGAATCGCAAACGGAATCCTCTCTCGCCGTTGTCCTAACACAGCTCCTATAGCAAAATCTGAAGCATCAGTCATGATCTCAAAGGGGAGAGACCAGTCAGGAGCTTGTAGGATAGGCGAGGCACAAATCTTCCTCTTCAAGAGCTCAAAGGCCTCCAAACACCTATGATCTACAACGAACTCTATGTCCTTCCCTAAGAGCTCAGTCAGTGGGCGGGCGATCTTTGAAAAATCCTGAATGAATCTTCTATAGAATCCAACATGCCCTAAGAATGACCGCACTGACTTCACGTTGGTAGGTGGATCGAGTTTCTTGATCACCTCCACCTTGGCAGGGTCAACCTCAATTCCCCTTTTGGAGATGACATGCCCCAACACGATACCCTCCGTCACCATAAAGTGACTCTTCTCCCAGGAGAGTACCAGATTCACCTCTCTACACCTCGTGAGGACTCGGTCCAAGTGCGCTAAACATGTATCAAAAGAATCACCATGAACCGAGAAGTCATCCATGAATACTTCCAGGAAATCTCCCACCATCTCGGCAAATATGGCTATCATGCACCGCTGAAATGTGCCCGGGGCATTGCAGAGCCCGAATGGCATGCGCCTGAAAGCATAAGTGCCGAATGGACAAGTAAATGTGGTCTTTTCCTGGTCCTCAGGGGCTATGGCCACCTGGTTGTAGCCTGAGTACCCATCAAGAAAACAGAAGAACTCTTTCCCTGCTAGTCTCTCCAAGATCTGATCAATAAAAGGCAAGGGAAAGTGATCTTTCTTGGTCGCAGCATTCAGGCGCCTGTAGTCAACACAGACACGCCACGACGTAGGTACTCGTGTCGCGATCTCTACCCCCTCCTCGTTGGTGACCATCTGAATTCCCGACTTCTTCGGGACAACATGAAGTGGGGCCACCCACTTGGAGTCATAAATAGGGTATATAAACCCTGCTTTGTACCATTTCTCAATCTCTTTCTTCACCACTTCCCGTAGATTGGGGTTAAGTCTCCTTTGGAACTCACGGGAAGGTCTCACATTATCCTCAGTAAAAATGTGGTGCGAGCAGAGAGCGGGGTTGATGCCCACGAGATCCGACACTGTCCAGCCTATTGCTTTGCGGTTCCTCTCTAAGACCTCTAACAACCTAGACTCCTGTTCTAAAGTCAAGTCTGAGCTAATGATGACAGGATATCTCTCTTTGGGTCCCGCAAGAAAGGCATACTTAAGTGTAGGAGGTAGTGATTTCAGTTCTGGCAATGTGGTATCATCAAGCAGATCTGACTGAACTGAATCTGAATCTGGTTCCGTGCTGCATGAAGGTGGGCTAAGCTGAGTAGTACTCACCACCAAATCAGAAGTATCGGGAGCCGGATCGTCAAAAGTATCCAAACAATCGGCAAAAGCCACGTCCGACTCGTCATCTATGTCCCGTGATTGTTTCGAAGAGGATGGAACTGACAGATCCGAATGGATCTCTAAGTCATCATGAGAATAGGTTGATGCATCTCTAGCAAGATCAGACAACACCTGGCAAACTGCATCATGCACCATATCCTCTCCAGATGAAAGGGTCTCACTCTGTCCTGAAGGAATCTGTCCCCAAATCCCAACTGTGCTAATCATACTGCAATCTGCCTCTGAAGATGAGTACTCTGTGCTACTCTCTGAATCAGGTCGCTGACACTTGGTTTGCTTCATCTCAAGGTTCACTTCTCCACTTGGAGAATGGAACTTCATCATTCCTGTACCATAATCGAAAGCTGCGCCTGCGGTCCTAAGGAAGGGTCGCCCGAGAATGATCTGAGATTCTCTCCAATGATTAGGGGTCTGCATGTCCAAGACTGTGAAGTCCACCTGATAGTTCTACCCCTCAATCGAGATAACGACGTTCTTCACTTCTCCCTTGGGTCTCTTCACTGATCGATCAGCGAATTGGAGTAAGGCTCTAGATTTGCGAAGTGGTCCCAACTCCAATTTCTGATATAATGCTAAGGGAAGTAAGTTGATTGAAGAACCATTATCTAAGAGTGTGCGTGCAAACGCAATGTCGTCAATACGACTCTCCACATAATGAGCACCCATTTCTCTCTTTTTCTTTGGCAGAGTCTGATTCTTGAGACAATAGGTTGTGGCTACTGATAAGACATGTGTCTTTATATTTCGGTTATCTTTCTTCCCGCTAACCCTTCTAGGTGTGCATCTCACCTTAAGGTATTTTTGGAAGGCAGGATGGTTAGCCACATATTCATCAAATGGCACCTTAACTGTGATGTTTTCTTTACAAAATCGTGCCATATCGGGGTCATCTTTCTGAATCTTTTTGATGCGCTTTCCTGTCGTAAGAGCACAGGGGAAGGGATGGAAGCTAGAGAAGCTGAAGATGAAGAGTCTGAATCATGAACTGAAAGATCATTCTTGGCATTAACAGAAACAGAGTTTTTCATACAAGAATCTTTTTGATGCAACATGGACTCAAAGTCTAAACTATCTACTACAGGTTGTGGAATAGAAGCTGGAGTGGTATCTGCCACAACCGGAGATGCAAGGTCCTCCGTAGACTCAGAAGAATATCCATGCTGACGATGCTGCATACGTGCTCTCCTCCTCCTCTCAGCTCCCTGAGTGGAAATCCTCGAATGGTGCTGATGGGGCTCCGAAATATGATGCCTCTCCTCCTCGTCCTCTGAAGACTCCTCAGGTAGAGCTCCAGAGATGCCCCTCCTCGTGTCCCTCGCCCGGTCAGGTACGGTCACGGTCCTTCCGCTCCTGAGTGACATGTGGTTAGCCTCGTCACACGAAAGAATCTCATGTTCAGATCTAGGAGATGCTGAATAGTATACCTGACCAAAGTGCTGCTGAGAACTAGATCTGTTCAGGCTATTGGGGTTAGCCTGAACTTGGGCTGGGATAGAGGTAGAGGGTGCAGTCTGCTCGTCTCGCCATCTGGACAGGCGGTTGACATCCACCCGTAAGTCTTGAATCTCGTTCCTGTAGGAACGTAGCTCATCGAGTATCTGCTGCTGAATATCCACGGGACTAGACGAAGAAGGAAGTGGATAAGACTGGGAAGAAGAACGGGAAGACTGGCTCTGCTGGCCAGAGTACTGCCTCTGCTGCTGCTGCTGGGGTTGCGGACCCTGCTGGCCCGCCTGGTAATGGCCCTGTCGGCCATGCTGCTGGTACTGCTGTCTCTGCTGCTGGGGTGGCTGGAATCCAGGGCTCTGCTGTGAAGGAGGTGGTGCGGAGGTGAATGCGGTGTTATGAAAGGTCGGGGGACGCTGATAGCACTGTCGGTCTCCCGTACTTCCCTGCCTGGCAGGGTCCTGAGTATACCATACTCCATTCACCTCCCAAACCGGTGGAGGCTCTTCCTGAACTGTCTCTTCTAATGGAGGTGGCTGCTAGAAAGAGTGGGTGTAGGATGGGTCCTGCTCCCACGGCTGGGGTTGCCCTGACACCAGCTGCTCCTGAACATGGTAAACTCGGTATATGGGAGCAGAGGGTGCAGTCACGGCAGGTATCTTTATCTTAGATACCCTATCAGTCAACTCCTCCATTTGTTTTGGAATCTTGGAGACACTCCGGTCTAATTCATCAATTCTCCTGTCAATCCTCTCGACTACAGTAAGCTTGTCAGCAAGGAGTCCCATGCTAGGGATCACATCTCGAGAGAGATCGACTACAGCTGATTTTCCCCCTCCAAGTGAGAGTGAACTGGGGGATGGTGTATAGGCCCTGATGGCCATCTGTGAGCGGCTAGTTTCAGCCATCTGCTCGAATACCCTCCAGACGGTATCCGCTCCTCGAGATGTATAGCTGCCTCCACAAGCAGCGCTCACTAAACCCTGCATTTCAGGGTTGAGACCAGTGAAGAAGGATTGGACCAAGATATTGTCATCTAATCCATGACAAGGACACTTCTGCAGGATGTCCTTGAATCTTTCCCAAGCATCACAGAAGGCTTCATGGGGTAACTGGGAAAAACTCGTAATTCGCGTCCTCATCATGTTATTTCTACTCAACGGATAGAACTTCTTTAGGAATAGGTCCTTGAACTGGGCATAAGTGGTGATGATGATTCCAAGATTCTTCACCCAGTAATCGACTTTTCCACCCAAGGCAAATGGAAGGGCTTTGAGCCTAATATAATCCTGGCTAACATTATTATGTTTGAGGTTAGCACAGATGAGCTCAAAGTCCCTTAGGAATGCATATGGCTCCTCAGAAGCATTCCCATCAAAATGTGGCAGCAGGTTCAGAAAGTGCGGCTTCAACTCAAAATCAACAGTGGGTTCAGCCGGACTCAAGTAGTTATGAATTTGATATTGTCCGGGGTTGTATGCCGCATCCATTGGTAGTTGGACCCCAACATTCAACTGTCCTAACTGAGCTCTGAGAAGTGCTTGTTGCTGCTCAGATGCAGCTAATCTGGCAAGTATCATTTTCATTGGGTCTTCATTGTTCTCTTCTTCCTCTTCTTTCTTCTTTGGAGGCATTTTACTTGTGTCTTCTATATGGCCTGAATCAGCAATGTGTTCTTGATTAGAAGAGGATTTATGAATCAAGATATTCTCATCGAGGCGAAGGTCTTCCTCGGTGAGGTGGGAAGAGAGAAAGGGAATGGTTTGAGAGTAACCATCCCGAGAGTGGGTGATCCTGGGCTCAAGAGGGTCATGAGTCCAGGTTGGTCCATGTTGCGCATGGACCTGTGAAGACATACTTCTTGGAGGGTTCAACGGGAAATTCGCAAGGTCCGAATAATTATCCCCCCAATCAGTCATCTTCGATGTCAAAAGAACCGATTAGAACACGATATTTCAATGAGGTGCTAGTTCTACGGTGCACGTAAATGTGCGGAGTAAACTCACACAATACAAACGCAATCTAAACCCTCAATTTCACCAACTCAACACATGATGACCGTAAGAGTTCGGCCGAATTATCTTATCAATTTTAGTTGGTGAGAATACAATCTTGGAAAGATTAACGAGCTGTTAGGTGCCCGTATTTTCCTACAGACTGACCCGGTTCTTACGACTAGTTTGGCCTACTTTCAGCCAGTATAGGAGTAAGTACAAGCCGAAGCCCGTTCCTTGAGGACTAAAGCGCCCTCTAAACCTCCCACTCTGCTAAGGAAGTCCGGACCGTATAAATACGACTACCCGTATTCCTCACTGAAAAGTAGCTAATCGCCTGAAAATAAAGAACCAGTAGTAAGTAAGAAATCCAGACTTGGCTCTATCCTAGGGTCGTCTCTCTCTCACTTGCAAGTAAAACAAACAATGAGGGCTTTATGCACCCGAGAACAAGGGTTCTTTTTATTCCAATTATTTTAAATCGACCTGCTCAATTCAGTCCCAATTTTAGAGTTAGGTTATCACTTGAAATTTTTGTGAACACACAAGCACGTCTACCATTCAGTCCCAATTTCCTTTTGACCTTAAGTTGTAAAACAAGAGGGGAATCGGAAATCAGAATGCAAACGAGAAACTATGATGCATGCTCAGTAGAAGTTATACTTACAGTGAATCCCAGCACTCTTCATGCGTTATGCAGAACAGAATTTTTAAATGTTACACTAAATGCATGCAGATCGAGAAAAACCGCACCTAAACAGTATACTATTAGCGGGGAAGAATTGATTGAATTTGAGCTAAGTAGTACGTGTCTATGTGCGTCTCATTATGAATCTTATAAGATATGTGAATCTTCTAAGATATGTGTGGCCTAACTTACGATGGGCACCAACAAATTTGATTCTAAACTACCGTGTGCCTAATCCTTAATTTCGCCACTCAAGTCGAGCCCCACCCTCACCGGAGAGTGAAACAGGTCTCGACACACCACAAATAATGTCCAAGTCTCTTTTACACACGCGAGCTCTCAAACAAGAGCCGCTATAAAGGAGCAACTACCTAAATAATTACAACAATTTACAAAAATTCTCTCGAAGATAAATAAATTCTCCAAGCTCTTCAGCAGTCGGCGCGCGTCGCGTCCGTCGACCTCCGATGCACTCCAAGTCCACCGGACCCTCGCAAGGAAAATGAGATTTATATTAGAGAGATAAACAACAAAATATATACAAAAATATTGAAGAGAAAAAATGACAGAAAATGGATTAACTACAAAGTGGCTCGGGGGTCAGACTACCCGAGTAAGTGAAATCTAAATCCAAATTTTTAAACTAATCCCTAAGCCGTTTGCTTCCCCGGCAACGGCGCCATCTGACGAGTCGCTAAATACATTGTTTAATTTGGTCATGTTGTAATACGTGTACTTAGCGATTCAGTCAGAACCGAGAGAAGATCTCCGTGAAGAGTGTCTCGGTTTAATTTATATCATGGGCAAGTCCGGGGTCGAACTCAGGGAGGCAAAGGAACAACTTGGGTTTAATTTGAAAATAAAGATTTTAGATTTCCAGTGCGGTATTTTTTTATATTTTTTTATGCAATAAGAATACAAATGCAAGTGAATCAAGACACTTAGAAAACACAAATAAGGCTAAATTAATTTTAATGGAAAAGAAGCCCAATTTAGCCAATTCGTATTTTTCCTAGAATCCTAATCCAGTGATGAATGCAAAACATATTTTTTTAGAATTTTAGGGGTTAAAATGCAATAATGAAAAATGCACACTTTTTATGGGTTTTTTTGCAATTTATTACACAAACATAAAGCAAAAATTATGAAAAAATTACTGGAACTAAAAGATGATGCAAGGAAGCTACAGTAATATTTTTAGAATTTTTTGACAAGTTATGAATTTTTTATGGATTTTTTAGTGGAAACAGAGTGACAATGAGTAATTAATTCCTAATTAATCCACGTTATCAAACTAATCAAAGTGCAAATTATCTCAAGTAGATATTTAAACGTACAATACAGAAGATTTGAAATTTTGTAAAAAAAGATATACGTGGATTTAATTAAAAATCAAACACTAAATTCACTCTATAAATTATTCCAGGCACAAGACAACTCCATTTTGGATGAAATTTGGACAGTAAGTTAATCACTCTTCAAGGCATCACATATACTTTTTGTGAAATTTTTAGAGCAACTGTTTGTGAGATATAAATTTAAGAGCTCAATTTGGGTAAAATATACAATAATTCAGTTGAACATTTTTTATTAATTTGCAATATCTCACAAAAATACAAATAAATATCCAAAAGGTAGAGAATTAGTTGCTCAACATCAAACCATTTTTCATTGAATAAAAAGATGCATAAATGAGATCCAAATTAAAGGTGAAACACAGGGTTGTCCATGCGAAATCAGAAAAACAATATTTACAATAAAGCATGTACAGGGACCATTGAGTAATTACAAAAACTATAAAAAAAATTCTGTAATTTTTACAATAAAATAATAAGAAAAATTGGACCTTTCTTCTTCCTCCTTGGTACCCGATGGAATGAACCCAAAGGGGAGGAGGATGGCCGGCGGCGTCGGTGCGGCTACACGTGGCCGGCGGAGGCGCGGAGGGGCATCGGGAAGGACGGCGGTCGGCGGGCGGTGACGGGGTGGAAGGAGGCCGCGGAGGTGACTTGGACGGCGGCAGTGCGCGCAGCGGCGCGCATCGGAGGGGGAGGCGGAGGCGCGACGGTTGTCGGAGAGGATGAGGCGGACGGCGAGGGGCCACGCGGCGGAGGCCTAGTGGCTGAGCGGCGCAGGAGGGCCGCCTGCGGCTGTGGCCTGGAGGCTGCGGCCGGCGCGCCGCTAGTGGGTGGCGGGCGGCGGTGGGTTCTCCCCACCGTTGTCGTTGTTTTTTTTTGTTTTTTTTGTTTAATTTTTTTACTGATTTTTTTAAAAGTTGCTGTACTTTTTTTAGATTTTAATTAACTTTTTTTAATTTTTTTTAAAACAGGAAATAAAATATATACAAAATGGGAAGGAGACAACTTGATGGTGGTGATGATATGAAAAGAAAACAAATGGATGATTTTTAGGTGGTGATATGATGTGCTAAAAAAATTGCAAAAAATAACAAGATGATAAAATGAGAAGGCAAATTACCTACGATGGAGACGATCGCCTATGGTGTGCTCACAAGAGCACGGTCTTTGCTCGAATTGCCGGCGCGCAATGAGCTCAAGCAGCGCGCGATTGCGGCTGCGATGTTGGCCAAAGAACCAACGGATCTCACCGGAGAGAGGGCTGTCGTCGCTCGACCGCGGTTGCGTCGCTGTCACCGATTCAACTTTGGGAACTAGGCTCTCCTCACATAAAGATGGATCAAAGGCAAAAATGAGGAGAATGACATGTATATAAAGATGATGGAATGAGAGGTCATTAAAGTGGTGGAGTTGAATGGGAAGTTGTATTATTAATGAAGTTGAATGGGAAGTTGGGAAAAACGGTGGAATAATGGAGTTGAATGGTGGTTATTGTAGAGAATGGAAAATAAATAAATAAATGAAATAAAGTTGGCTACTTTAATTACAATAATTTAAAAAGAGAAGACAAAAAGTGGAGAATTTACAAAAGAAGACAAAACACCATGTACAATTTTTGTTTACTTTTCTAATTTGTATTTTTTTGTCTTTTTAATAAGAGATATTTATAACGGAAAAATACTATAAAATAATATAATTAAAATACAACACAATCATGATATTTTTGTATTTTTAGCAATTATGAAAGATACAATAAAAATTAAAGAAAGAATGAATATATACAAGGTATACAATGTACATCTAGGTCCCAAAACCCAACTTTTGCAAATGAGCTCCGATTTTAATGAAACCACTTCCGTTGGATAGATAATTTTCTAACTTGAACTTTAAAAGTGAGTTTGGTGAATTTGGAGTTCATACGGAGCGGGAATTTAGCTTGGAAGTTCATCTTTACGGCTTTTTCCCATTGGGATCTAGGAATATTTATTTGAGGTAAAATTTGTTTTGTATTTTTGTATTTTTATATACATTGATATGAACATGTTGGAGAAAGAATTAGCCAAAAAGGAGTTGATATGAAATAAAAATACATAAAGTTTTGGGCTATTTACATGTTTAAAACTCCTTTGATTTTGCGGCTTTTTATGTGTAATTTATTTTGTACAATCTAATATACAATAATTAGTGAGTTTTATTTACAAGAGTCGTTTTGTTAATTTATTGATTTTATGGACATTTTTCTGCGATTTTACTCGGAGATTTTGCTAAGATCAATATATTGAGATGATGAATCGTGGATTCATCAGTAAGTAGGGATGCACATGGATCAGATTGGTTCGAATTTTAGCTTAATCCGTGTCCAATCCAACCTTAACGGATTTTTGTTTTTGCGAATCTAATCCAATCCATTGGATATCTAAATCCAATCCGATCCAATCCAACAGATTACGGATTGGATCGGATTGGTTCGGATTTTATACTTACAATTTCCCCCTCAATAGTCTACTTTACACATCTATACTTTAGAGCATACTGGACCTTGAACATTCGAATAATGACTTAAAAATCGGTCATATGAATAGAAGTAAAGAAAAGAAAAAAACACGTCAAGTGAAAGTTGTAGAATTCTATTAAACCATTGTAAAAGTTAAAGACCACATAATCGAACTAAAGGATTATATCGAATTTGAAATTTAAGTTTTCTTTAATAAATAATGCATTAGTTTTTTACCATATATTTCCACCAAATGATTCCAATAAAAACAATACAAGTTAGATAAATAAAACATGTGATCTATATGATCGGATATTGATGAAGTCTATGATTAGCTTAAAATGTTAAGCCCTGCCAAATCCGTCCACTCGCAATAACATCTTTCAAGGCTCTATAATATGTCATTAAAAATGAGAATCATAGAACATTCATATTCAATTGAGTATGCAAGAAAAAAATAACTTAAATATAGCCTACCAATTAGGCATCATGCCTCATTTAAAATAGACATGAACTGGACTTTATTTGTAAGATTATATCTATAGTAAAAATATGCAAATCCATGAAAACTAATAATAATAATAAATAAATAAATATATATATATCAAATTAGAAATGAAAGGAATTGAAAAAACGTTTATTTCTTCTTAGATGGCTATGACATATTTGATTATGTAATTGAGCTAATTTCATCACTAAACTAGGATTGCAAGTTAGAGCAAGTAAAAGGTAAGAAGTAAAGGGATCAAAAATATATAACAAATGTATCAGAGAACTATCCCAATTTTTCTTTAAATGAAGATAAGAAGAGTGGCACCATTCACGTGGGAGGGTATTATATTGTTTGAGACGAGTGAAGACATCAAGGGGAATGGGTGGTGGTAAAATTGTGTTGGAGGAATAACGTTGTGCAAGAGAGAGGCATCATCGAAATAGACTAAGAGGGAATCAGGAGGAATTTTGGCGGCCAATAGTGAAATGAGAGAGAGAGGGAACTGGGAGAGAAATAATCAAATATGGATTTATATTTTTTTCAAGTTATAATCATACTTTATTATTTTGGAGATTTAACATTTGTCTTTCAAGAGAGAAGAAAGAGTGATATCAAGAGGATTTGTATCCAAGATTGATATGGAAAAAAATGACATGAGTGACATTGAGTATTCGTTACAGAGATTTCAAAATAGGTGCACATATATATTATGTATGTATGTATGCATTTATGTATGTATGTATGTATGTATGTATGTATGCATGTATGTATGTATCTACATTCACGCATGTGTGTTAACGGATTAACGGATTGGATCAGATCGGATTTTGGTAAAGATCCGATCCAATCCGTACTTTAACGGATTTCAAAAATTCCAATCCGATCCAATCCATTAGAATGATAAAACCAAACCAATCCGATCCAATAGCATCGGATTGGATCGGATTACGAATTTTATCCGATCTGTGTGCACCCCTACCTGTAAGATTATATTGGTCAATATTTGAACATCACACTTTGTAAGATCGTATATTTACATAGATCAAGGATAATGCATGGACGGTGAGTTTTCGGCATTTATTAATATTCAGTTGGTCTGGGTCAATGTCGGAAAACATTAAAGGTTAAATTCTTAGAGGCCTCTCGAAATGTGATGACTAATACTTCAATAAGATAGAAGTCATCCATCATGAGTCTCATGTTCCAAATAACTAAACAAAGCAACCGGAAAATAAATAAAAAGCAGTATAATATACATAATACTATAGTAAATCGTATAAAAATTAGTTTTCAAATCTATAAAAAATCAAATAAATACTTAACATTCCAAAAAAATATACTCGATAAATTTTGTTATATACAAAAATCATATGAAAATACAAAGCAAAATAAAAAAACTCTATCTGTCATTTCCATCCTCAATCATCCATCGATTTAATCATCAATTAAACAAGAATTATCATGAGGATAAGTTATGAATTAATCCATATGTTGAATTCACCTTTATAAAAATATATTGTTAAACTTTTGCTTTAATTATTTAATTCATAGGTAATTGTAGGCTTAATATCATAGAAGTAAATTCCTTTTATAGAAATATATACATAGCGCCCAACTTACCCACATTCTTCTCAAAGCTTATAATAATATTATTAAATATATTCATCATAATATATGTTATACAAATATATACATAACACCCGATTACAATGTTTTTCTTTTCTTTGTTTAGAATTGAACTAAATTTACAAGCGCAAATTATGATTGTTCGTTCAACTCAAATTTCTAATGATTCACCAACTAGGTTAGTATCATTTTACTCTATTTATTTTTCAAAAATAGTTTTTACCAGGTGTGTTCCTTCAAGATAGTGCAATATCAGTTATATTCTTGTTGTTTTTGCAATAGCAGACGTGCTCTCAACTTTTTGCATCGTTATAATTTGTGGCTTTTTTGTGATATCATTTGTGCCGGGCGAACAAGCTAACAAAAAGGCACAAATGATAACGATGCTAGAAGTCAGGGCACAATTAATATTGCAGATAGGGTAGAGATATAACCCATATTGCAATATTTTCAAGAGGCAAAACTGATAAAATTTTTTTATTTTTTTTTTAAAATTTATTAATGTTGAATAAATTTCTATTACTTTAATTGTTGCAGATGCCAAATATTGTTACATGGAAGATATGATTTTTGGGAAAGCAAAAAAAAACTATCATAATTTACTCTTCCATTCTTTACTTTTTTAATCCATAGAACTCCTAGATTATTTTTCTAAAGTATGTAATTATTTAGATAATTATCATATTAAAATTAATATCAATATTTTTTGTAAATCTAACGGTGTCAATCTTGACCTTACTACCTTAAACTCCATTTTGGGTAGGTCATTTTTGAAAATGATGCTTCCCAATGTTATGTATATTTATTGTTTCGAATGTGTTCTATTCACTTATTTTTTCAGCAAAAATATACTTTATTATCTAGAATATTTTTATAATTTTGAAAATAATTCCGAAAAATTTTACGGGTATTCTTACTGGTTATTACTAAAGTAGAACTAAGTAATGTACTTTTTATTTTTTAAAAGTAACAAAATATGTTTCTAATGTATCTTTAGGTATTTGATTTGCATTTTAACATAATATAATTATTATGAAATTCAAAAGGTAGAAGATTTTTAGGAATAAATCCAATGTTTCTTATGGAAAATATATAAAGTATTAGAAATTGATAAATAAAAATATAAAAAGTATGCATAGATGCTTACGAGTATAAGATACATATAAATGAGCAAACATATATAACCATTAAATGATTTATGACTAAATTCTTAAAATATTTTTCTCTACAATGTTCATTTATGGAGTTTTCCAAAATTCAACCTTCTTTTGCCACGTGTACAAGGATACTCTTGTGCATGTTGGACACAAGTTTTTTTCTTTGAAATTTCAAGTTTAGAAAGTGAATTTATTTTGGTTTGGCAAGTTAAGATAAAGTTTTTCTTTGATTCATTAGGTCATCTTTTATGTTTTTGCCAACTTCATCATGATCTCTTCTTCACCTTTTCTTTTATATTTCACCTTTCTAATTTAAGCAATGGTGTGCTCTAGTTGAAGATTCAAGGTTCACTTGCTCTTTTGATATCAAAGTAAACTTTAGAAAATGCATTTTATAAAATCGCATACCTTCGCGTTGGATTCTTGATCAAATGACTAACCATTGTTAAAATAGACCTTAACTAAACCATGATCTATCAGCTTCTTCTAATAGCCACAATGTCATTCTATCCCCTAAGCCAACAATTCGATAAGTGATCTTTAGGAGGAAACCATCCCAAGATATTGTCTACATGCAAACCTCGGTTTAAAAGATATAAATACTTCTTAGTAAGTTACTAATATAAGATATTTCTTAAGGTGTTGAGATCACATCCTCGAACCAGCCTTGACACATCAAAGAAGATCAGAGATGCGATGGTGATGAAGCCTATATGAAGTGATGAAGCTTCACGCAGACAATGTGGCGATGCCCACATCAAAACTTAAAGGCGGAGTTGAGATTAGGTATATCAACCTAGGTCTACCCATTGGATACTGATATGCAAGTCGGACGACCAGGGTTAAGTTATGAAATTAAATGTGTTGTTATCACCCCAGAAATCCAGCTAGAAATCGAGAAAATTTTATTCAACAATGAAACAAATCAAGCAAGTAAAACAAGTAATCTAAGATACTTTTATTAACCTGGTATAGCTATCAAGGTCGAACACAAGGAAGCAATTGTTATTAAACGGGGGTCAATCAAATCAATGAAAAATAAAAAATAAATAAATAAGGAAATACAAATCTTTGGGATTTTATAAAAATAAAAAACTAAGAAAAACACTAAATAGTGCACAACCAGAAGTGTTTTCAAATTAAAAATAGAAAATAAGTTCCAAACTCTCGGATGATAATTTTATCAAAAAGTATATTTAAATATCTATAAACAGAGATAAGAAACACAATTGATGGGTTTTAAAAGATTTTATATGATTTTTATGGTGTTGTTAGGGTTTTGCAATTTTTTATAATTTTATTAAAGAAAATAAGATGAATTCGATAGAAAATCAAACAAATAAAAGCAAAGATAACTCAACTTTTTTGGGAATTTTAAGACATTTTTCGAATTTCTATTAATTTTCTATGGTAAATAGGGAGTTTTATATTTTTTGAATTCTTAATAATATAAAATAAAAGAAATAATTCAAACAATTTTTACTACTTAAAGAAAACAGTAGCAGCAGGAACTAAACATGATTTTTAGGGGAATTTTGGATTAAGGTTTCATTTATTGCAAGTAATAGAAGAGCACAAAAATCGAACTTTGAACAGAGGACCTAAATGCAATTAGTTTAAGTTATGGGGCCAAACAATAACACGCAATTAAAATACAAAGCCAAAGATGCAAAAATACTAGTAAAAGTGTGCATCCACATGATTCAGACCCACAGGGGCATAATTGCATACATCTAAAAACTTTCCTGATTAAGATAATACATGAAAACACAAGATCTTAGATGCAAATAACCCAAAAGTGCATGTGCATGTGAGCTCAACTCGATTGGACAAAATGCAAATATTAAAACTATGAGGTTCTAATTGCAAATTTCATTAACTACTTTTATAAATTATTATACTAAATAGGAATGATGAAAATGGTAGGGTAAAAAGTAAAACTACCCCTGCAGGCGTGTGCGTGGCACATGACATCTGACGTACGACCCTGATGAGTGTTGGCTGGATTTGATGGCTCTAAAAATGAGAATGACATGCATGTCAGATCTTTGCCATGTCTGATCAGACCATTAGTATTTGGGCGTACATGGACGATCCAGATCAAAATTGGAAACGTTCCTCTTCATCCGACGGTACAGAAGGGTGTTGGAGGAGCATGAAAAGGGCTCTAGAGTTGCTTCAATTGCGAATATCTGGGCCCAGTTCGTCATTGGAGTTGTTCCATGTCAGAAGGGAGCCTCAGATGGCTCAAAGTGGTGCTCGGCGATGATCTGGAAGGTGCATTACCTTGAGCTGCTCTGTTGCTCAAATGGGGCTTGATTTGTGCTCTACTTGCACACCTCGACCTGCAAGGAGACTTAAGGCTCGGAGATGATGCTCCATTTAGGGTTATTCTGCAAAAAAAAACACAAGAAGCGGTGAGGGATGGGTGCTCGAATTCTGGCGAAGGTGATGGAAGGAAGGCTAACCTTATAATCGATTATACGGTCGATCTTAGGTATGATCATGATGTTTGAGAATATGGAGGGTGAAGTGACGAGCGTATCGATGCGGTCAGATATGGAAGATGGAGCTCCAATCTGATGGTCGGAGCAACTAAGGTGAACTGTAGTGGAAATGAATAGATTTGAAAGCATGAAGAAATGGAAAGGAATGAGGGTACCTTGTGCTACTGGAGTGGAAGGCGAAGTATGGCGAGGAGGCCGGTAGGGTTGTGGCCTCAACCAGGCTACGGAAGACCAAGGAGGCTACTCGCGACGTAGGACTCCAACCATGAACGAGTTCAGCTCAAACGGTCACCAAATCATGATCCAAAAAGGTACAGAGTGATCCTGTCACTACCTTACTCAGCTGGAGGAAAAGGAGGCGTGGAGTGAAGTAGGGTGCAATGGAGCTAGAAGAGATAATATACAGGGATCCTTGGGTTCTGGATAAATCGAGAGGAATCATGCAAACCGAGGTGTATTTGGACCCTCCTAGGTATCCACGAGGGTCATAGATCTTCACGGAAGATATGGGTCCACAATCTGAGGAAGAAGGTGATCGGACTCAGGATGGAAAATGTGGAGAAATCAGGTTCGGTGAACATTTGCTCGAGTTGGACCTGGGAGAGGGAAAGTTGACGTTGGTCAACCGACCCCGGTTGACCAATTAGAAAATAGGATACAAAAATAAATAAAATAAATTTAAAAAGCAAATGATTTAAAAAGTTATAAAAATGAAATGTTAGTTATTTTTATAAAAAATTGTGATTTTTAATAATTTTTAACAATATATATTATATACAATATATGTTAATATGTACAGGTATAATATACCTATATATTATATACATATATTTTTATTGTGTTATTTTTACATAAATACATTAAATTTTTATTTTATTTATTTAAAAATAAATCAAAGAACAAAAAATAGTTTATTGGATTTTTACAAGTTAAGAATACGAGTTAATAAATTGGCATTATATACGACATATATACACTTGATGCTATTGTACAATGAAGAGTTGGTTTTGTTTTTATTTTATTTTGTAAGTTATATATTTTATTTTAATTTTATTTAATTATTAAAACTATATACAAGTGTTTAAAATACAATATATATAATAAATACATAAGAAAAAGAATTATTAAATAAATTAATACATATATACATGTATATGTGTTGTACAACTTGTACACAATTTAATTTTACAATTATTTTTATTAATTAGAATATATTGTTATTTGCAAGTTTTATTAAGGAAATAAAGTATTTAAGATCTTTTTATTGATGACATATATAGGATAAATTGGGGATGATATGTACATTGAATATTTTTTGGAAATTTTGGGTATGAATAACTAAGGACTATATCCCTCCTTACTTTATTCCTTGTCGATCAGGTCAATATTTGACCTTCTCTTGGGGTTCGGGTTAGTCTGTATTTATTACATAATTACAGGCTTCTTTTAGTTCTTTTCTTTTTCTTTTCTTTTTTATTCTTTTATTTTGGTTAAAAAGAATGTTAAATATACATTATTAACAAATTAACGATATATGATAATTTATTGATTTTAACGCATATTTACAAATGTTTTTCTAACAAATTTGGCTAAAATAAAATAATAAAGATGATGAATTATGGATTCATCTGATACCCAACCCCAACCAATCCCATTTAAGGACTAGAAACATGTCCCATCTACTTTGGATCGGTTTGATCTTTGAATTTATTATCCATGCGAGTATGGGTTTGGGATTTGCCTTGTTAGTACTCGAACCCGAAATCACCCCACACACGCATATAAAATATATAAACATAAATATGTGTTGTATTTTAGTCAAACCAGTCAAATTCATTTCATATCTAATAGATTTTGATTTGCATATATAAAAATCTAACTCAGTTTTCCCCTCTCCATCCATGTATTCATATTCAAGTACCTTTTTATATCTTTAATAAATACAAAATCATCAACTCAAAAGAGTTAAATACCTAACATTTATCAACCTTACAATTACACATATTTATATATCATCATATTGGACGATCTCTCTTTGTTTAATCTATATGTGAAAATCTTATTTACGTTTATTAATAGTTTAAGATTTTATTGAGTTGAATATGTAGGTACCCATTGGAAGCATGTATATCCAACGGGTATATGGATACCTACTAAAATTACATGTTTAATATATGAACAGATATAGGTAGTGATTTTATAAATTAGTACGAATTTGGAGAATATATATATACCCGCCTCAAATCCGACCTATTGACATCCTAGATGAGGTACATCGGTACCGAATATGAATTGCTAGAGTTTGGTCCTTCTAGAGACTTCCATCCTTGTCACAACCGAACAGGCTAATATGGTTTAATGTGCATGACAGTGGAAGATAAGGGAAGATTGAGATTCAAGGCACAACCAACAAAGTCAGTTGGGCAACAAGGACATTATTCCACTCCCATGACCCATCAATCATTGCACACCCTTTAAGGGTAAGTTCCTATATTAAAAGAATCCCATCCCACGTTGGTTTACCATTTTGCCGTTTCCTTGCAACCCAACTAATAATTAGGGCATGATTGACATCTTAACCGCATCAGCCATTGACAGGTGTCCCTTACGCATAATGTTTTCGAAAACGAAGGCTCTTGTGAAAAAGGTTGGATCGGATTTGATCATTGAATCAAATCAAATCGGTTCTATCGGATGATGAATTTGTCTTTTTTAAATCGAATTAAGGGGAATCGATAAGTAAAAAATGATTTAACTAACTAATTAAATCGTGATGAATCAAAACATGTACAAAATACATGCTCAAATACACTTGACATAGATATAAAATAAGCAAGCAATGTAGACATCTTACTTTATAAATAAGGGATTTTTTCACCCATAACCTTGAGTAATTTCACAATTACAATCATATCCCCGCATAAAACCTTGAATTACACCCAGGATCCAGAGTATTGCTTAACTCTTACACACTCATAACCTCGTGTTAACTTCCATTCAATTTTCCATTAACAATGACGGTATCCGTCAAGTATTTTTTACCATTTAAATCACAGTTATTTACAAAAGAGACCATTCTCTCCTTCCTCCTCCGGTCAGCCCTCCCTCCCTGTTGACCTCCTCCTCACTTTCATCCTCCAACACCTCGTCTTCCCCTTCCTCCGACCTCCTCCTCCCCTTCATCCTCCGGCAGCCACCTCCCCCTTCCCTCCTCCCTCCACCGACCACATACTCCTCTCATTCCTCCTCCAAAACCAAGCCCCATCAAGACCTTCCCCCCGCCCATGTCGAAGCCTCCCTCCCCCAACTTGCAAGCCCCGTCTCTCACAAGATCCCGCAGGCGTCGAAGCCCCCCTCCCCTGCTCACAGCCCTCGATGAAGGCGTCTGTCCTGCACTACCGACAAAACTAGACCCGCCAAGATCCTACAGAAGATCCCCCTGGCCGCAAGCTCCCGACGACCCGCAAGACCCCGATGAAGGCCCCCCTACCCGCAAGTCCCCATGAAAGGACCCCCGACGAAACCCACTTGTAAGCCCCCACCCTCCCCCACCCGCAAGCTCCCGATCCCCTAACCCCCACCCTTTCCCACCCGACCGTAAGCTACTGGCCGCAACCTCCAATGCTCATGCCCGCAACCCCCGATTTGCAAGCCCCCCTGCAAGATCCAGCTCTTGTCGATGACCCCCCACCTCCCGCCCGTAAGACCCCAACAAAGGACCCCAATGAAACCCACCTACAAGCCCCCTCCCCCACAAGCTCTCGATCCCCCTGACCCCCCACCCACCCCCATCTACCCGCAAGCTCCTGCCCGCATCCCCCGATGAATGCCCCCTGCCCACAAGCCCCCGACAAAGGCCCCCCGACGAACCCCATGAAGCCCCCTGCAAACCCCCTACGACCCGCACAAAGCCCCTCATTGCCCGCAAGCTCTCCCTCCATCCTCGCATGCAGGAACTAGTAGATAGCGATGAGATATTTTTCTTTTATTTACGTATGGTTAATCCCAGTCGTTAGATTGTAGATCGATTAGATTAAGTCAGCCATCTGATGAGTTAATGAACTAAACTAACTGAAGGTTATGGGTATAAGACGTCGCACTTATTCAAGGTCCTGGGTGTGATTCACAACTATGCGGAGTTATGATTGTAATTGCAAAATTAAAAAATACTCAGAGTTATGGGTAAAAATCCCTATAAATAAAATAATTTCTTCCATATGCAATAGTAAACGGAATTCATATATGTATAATATTTAAATTGAATACTCTGGAATAATAATAGTTCGATTATGGTTTTTTTCGACCCTTTCAAGAAGATGAAATGGAATAGTTGCTAAGTACTCTCCAATTATCAATTTGAGGTCACGGGTTCAACACCAACTACCACCAGTACTATTTTAAAATAAATTCAAATTTCAATTGCGGTTTAGTAGCTCAATGTCGATTGAATCGGGATAAACAGATTTACAAATAGTAAATTGGGCTGATGGCCGGAATAAAAATACAACAACTCGAATCAAACTGTGAAAATCGGTCAATCAGACCAGTCCAGACTTCGGGCTCGATTCACCGATCCAATCGATCAGTTACGTCTAATTCGATTTAAATAATATTGCTTACACATGACAGTGAAGTAGTGAGTCCAACCTGGCGTCTCCACATGCCAGGCTGTGGAGGAGGGGTGCACATGTATGTATGATGCTTGAAGTTGGCATGTGCTTTTAGTACCCAAATTAGATTTTTGTTTATTTATGTTTCACCTTTGGTGCTTACCTTTACCGATAACAGTGTTTGTAGATTGGACTCCAACCGTTTTGTGTCCGCATTTACCCATAACATCGTGGATGTACATTGGACCCCAGCCATTTCTTGTCGACTGCCTAATTTTCTTTTTTTTAAATCGATTTAAAAAAATACA
Organism: Ottelia alismoides; assembly: GCA_037367405.1. NCBI lineage: Eukaryota > Viridiplantae > Streptophyta > Magnoliopsida > Alismatales > Hydrocharitaceae > Ottelia > Ottelia alismoides. The sequence continues at coordinate 720,087 of JAZKJV010007890.1, read as the reverse complement.
TCGTCTGTAAATATGATTAAACTCAAATTTTTTACTTTCGATATTTCATGGTTCACCGGAACTATTCTCTGACAAAAACAAAGAAAATGATTCTAATATTTATTACAAATAAACTTTAAGTTTAGTCTTCTAGTTGGAGATATTTAAGTTGCACAGATCAAGGTTTTCAAATAAGAAGGTCTTTCGCGATAAAGTCCCATTATAATAGGTATTAATTATTATTTTTAAGGTTTCGTCTATCTTAATTATCCGAAAGTATATTTTGGTCATCTTTTCTCATTTTAATTTTATTTATTATTTGATATAATATTTTCTATTAATACCTTAATTAATCAACATTCGATTACATTTAAAACTAACGATATTTCTCGCGACATGTATTTTTTGATTATATGTAAAATGCCCTTTCTCTTTTGTTAATTTGGTATGGTGATCGGAAAAATGAAAAGTCAATTATGAATAGTCTCCAGCAGCACAGGTCACCGTCGGCAGTTCAAAACCCTCGCCGTAAAGGTCGAAACCGCCGGCGATGAGGTGAACCCGCCACAGGCTATCTATCCACTGATGATATTAGTGCCGGTGTTTTAGGCGTTTTATCGACTAGGTTCATTGGTGGTTAAGGAAACGCCGGTACTAAAGCAACCTCAGCGGTTCTAGGCCTGCTTTCTCTTCAGTTATAACTATCGATACTGTATGCATAAGCAACGTGAAGTAGTAGTAATAATAACAACAACAATAACAACAACAACAACAACATTGATGTAAAACGTCAGGATAATGTCACGCTTACCCTGGTGGTCGTTACACCACCAAGATTGGTTAAGCTGGCGTTTCTTAGGCATACCCTTGCAGTTTACTTACCGTCGAATACGCTTGGAAATTTTTACCAAAATTAAAAATCAAATCGGATATATGGATCCGTATTTGATTTTTATTTTTAAATATTATATAATAATGAAATCAAAATTTATAATTATATTAAAAAATTACGACAAAAAATGGGATTTTTACGTAACAGACCCTGTAAATTTTGTCAATTACTTCCACGACATTTGAAACAATCTAATTCCCCCCACGACGTTGTAAACTTATTTTGTCTTATCCCACAGACCCTGTCGTTAATTTGACACATCCAAAATTAACTTTCTTAGGTTAAAAATGAGTTAATCAAACCACACGAAAACAAACAATTGGATTTCTTCCTCTCTCTCTCTCTCTCCCTCATTCTTTATTCTCTCCTTCTTCCTCTTCCTTTCCCTTCCATGCAAGCCACCGGTCGAGCTGGGTGGTAGAGGGGCAGAGCTTTGGGCGGAGTTGGGGAATGGGTTTCTGAGATTTGGGCACGGTACGGAGAGAGGGTGGAGCTTCGGACGGCATTGGGGTGAGGGTTTCCACGTTTGGGTTACCATGCAGGGAGATGGGCAGTGTTGGGAAAGTGTTTTCTGCTATTTGGGAGTCATGCAGGGAGGTTGGCACACCACTGCAATGAACTATTCCCTAACCCATTTTCTGCTCATACCAATTGGTGATGTTTGCTGCCACACCACTGCAATGAACTCATCTTGGGTGTTCATTGGGGCAACATGTAAGCATGCTTCTTTTGAAGTTGTCGAAGAGGTCAGCACGCCCCTACCATCTGATGGTCACGTTGGTTGCAATCACTAAGTCGTATCCTCCTATTTTAAGTTAAATAAAATAGTTAATAAAATGTTACAAAAAAACACATGTTAAACAAGTACATTTGTAAATTTACATGTGTTTTTTCATAACCTTGGTGACACCACACACGAGAACCGTCGATCACGCTCTTCTTCTTCAAGAGTTCGAAGATCTACAGTCGATAAGAAATATCATTCTCATGTTCTACACTCTATATAAAAATTAATTATAATTTTATATTAAATATGAAAAACATATGATATTAAATGATTGCCCAATTCAACCTAAACTAATCAGCACTCCTCCTTCCTTGACCATGTGTCGTTGCGGGTTGTTTGTCTCTATTTAACTTATTTTTAGAGAAAATCCCCTACAAAAGATATTTAAAATATATTGCTAATTTATAAGATGTATTTACTTTTATATTTATTATACAAATTATCTTAAAACTTTAGATGACCAGTAGTTACAAGCTTCAATTCAATCCTCTAGAGGAATGGATTCTGGATTAAGTCGATATGCTTTCTCGAGAGATTGGACAGAAGCAAGTATATAAAATTAAATTATAAAGAAATTTTATTACAAATTCTAAATAATAAAAATTTAAAAACAAACTCATCCATCTAGAACTCCCTCCAATCTCTATTTATCTTCATCGTGAATGTTATGGCTTATGCCTTAGCACATCACGAAAGCATGTAAATCTAATAAAATATGATCTATGGCAACTAGTCATACTAATTGCAACAGAAAGCAGAATTTTAAAAAAAAAATTAAATAGATGAAATCAATGATTTGAGAACACTTTTCAAGTTATTTTATCAAGATCACAGACGTGTGATTAGGATTACTTCTTGGAGCGTGTTTGCGATCGCTAATCTCTAAAGTAAGAGATTCTCATCTTTCAAGTCCGATCTGACGTAGAAGCACTTACAAGTACGTAGATGATAAACAAAGCTCCCACAATCTGAGTTGATGATTCGAGGTTGGAATATCCTAATTTTGTCTCACGAAATACAGACCTGTCTTCACAACTAAGGAGAGGAGCACTGAAGAAGATGGAGATCCACAAGCAATCGATCTGATAGTACAATGGTGGCACGACACTAATGAGATTCTCAACTACAATAAAGTGGACGTCCACAATATTGAGAGAGAAATGGCATTTGGACATGTGGTAGAGAATGAGGGAGAGAGAGAGATTTGTTATCCTTGCAATTATGTAGTAGAAAAGTCTAGGATTACCCTTACTTTTATACTATATTGGATGGTAGAGATGCACTCCTAATTCAAATCAATGGTTATGATTTTATTGCATAAAATTGCAACAATAATTATCTAATTCAAGAAAGGAATAAATAAGCTGAAATATTCTTCAACGAATTTAATTTCAATCAAATCAATAAATTACCATAAATAAAATAGGACTAGAGAGCCTCCTCCCATGAAAGGGGGAAGGAGATATCCTCCTTTCCCTTTTACTCAAGGTTATGCCCAAGCTCAAACTCGAGAGAGATATTCTCTCTCCAATTATCATCTAATGTAATATTATTATATTAGAACATTATTTATGAAATCTATTATAAACAAAATATTACAAAATAAATTTTACAATTTATTTGCAACAACTACAAACAAAACTATTGACAATTATGAATCAAATTCAATCGTCCAATATAAAATGAAGTTGTAATTATAATTAATTGTCTAATGTGAATCCAATTCACATCAACATTTAATTTGTAAATTCTATTTCCAACTAAATCTCTCCAACATATTATAAATCACATCTATAATATTCATGATTATTATGGACAGTGATATCTATATTAACTGTATCTTTGATAACTAAATCATATTTAATTATTCATATGTCAATTCTCATGTGTCCAAATATATGAATCATATTCATATTATTCATAATAATTAAATCGCATTTAATTATCTATTTCTCATTGCTCAAATACATTATCAACAACTGAACTATTCTTGAATTCTTTTAAGGACAATGTACTTACTCTGCGAATATTTGGAGATAAGGACATGGTGATCGTAAATTTCATGTATTGCGACTTGGATTCAGATCATATTTCAAATCTAGATCTCAGAAACCTCTTGAAGATGTTTGATCAAATCAAAATGTAAATCTAATCTTCTCATTGTATATGTATCATATTCGGATCAATGTCCAACATTTGGACCAAGATTAGTTTTCTTATATGTTGAGAGGAGTCATTAAAATCCAAATTTGTTTCATCATACCCTCGGAATGGATGTGCCAGGGTTATACAATCGTTTATGATCACAACACCCTCGAGTATTCTTAATACTCGTACATACTACATAATGGAAGACCTAGATTAGATCTCAAGTTTTAGGTCATATTGAACTATCTTCTTCAAGGCTGTATCATTATCTTTCTCATTTGATCATTGAGAGTTGGTATCAATCATATACTTTACAAAAACATATATCATACATATAAATTCTGTCATGCATCCAAAGCAAGATGACCATGCATGGAATACGGTCCCAATATCTCATGAGTGAGCTCATGTCTTCCAACTCAATAGTGGACATGTATGATTCCTTTGAGAGATCTTATTACTCTTATGCCCTTATATGCACACTAGCTCAGCGATGTATTGACCTTGATTAGTTCATCAACCTATCAGTCTACTAAATGTACATATTCAGATATGTAGTAACATATATGTCTCCGATCAGAGGATGTGTGCATATATAGTGACAGTATACAACATAGGTCTTGGTTATCTTGATCTTGTAAAGTCGACTCTTTGACCTAACTTATCTAACACCTCTGAAACTCTATTTTTATATAGAGGACCTGCATCAAGAGGTCGATAAGATATCAGCCTTAGATAAGGACTACCATCTCCTTCTCAAGGTAGAGATCCTTTCTTAACAATCACTTGACGCTGCTTAATTATTCCTCAATCTAACTCTTTAGATATCATTCAAGTACCAGGCTCTATGATTCAACATTTAAATCAACGACTGTATGATCATTAAGATAGCCATAACCCTAATTTTACTAAGGGGCATATTATGCAAATCAGTTATTATTTATTTCATATCAGAGAATTATTTACAATAACATTTAGGGATTTTTACACCCATAACCTTGAGTAATTCTGCAATAACAATCATAACCCTGTATAATCATGAATTACATGAGAAACCTTGGATAGTTACTCCGTCTTACACACATAACCTTCCGTTAGTTTAATATGTTAACTCAACCATATGAGTGGGTTTATCTAACCAAACTATGATCTAACGGCTAGGATTAGCCAAAATAAAAAAAATAAAAGGAAAAAATGATGGTGGGCTGGTGGGCTTCGAGCAGGGCACAGGCGCTCGAGGAGGAGCAGGAAGGTGGGAGGGTCGTTGCAGGTCGGTGGGGGAGGGCTTGGAAGCTTGGCGGGGAGTGGAGCTTTGAGCTTCGGGCAGTCGAGAAGAGGTCGTCGGCCAGCTTCGAGCAGGAGGAGAAGCTCTACGGGGTGGGGGTCTTCAAGCCAGGAAAGGGAAGGATCGACGAGGGAGGGGATGCTTCGGACGGGGGCTTCGACCAGGGAGGGGAAGGCTCAGCGGTAGGGGTTGTTTTAGAGCTTCGACCAGGGGGAAGGCTCGACGGCGAGGGCCATGGGGGGGGGGTGGCGGCGGGGGTTGTTTTGGGGCTTCGACCAGGGGGAAGGCTCGACGGCGAGGGCCCTCGAGGGGGGCCTTTGAAACAGAGGACGAGCTGCAGGGGGGCTTCCGAGCGAGGGTGGGGAAGGCTTGGTCGCGAGGGCCAATCGGGGAGGGGTGGCGCGGGGTTGTTTTGGGGCTTTGATCGGGGGGAAGGCTCGACGGCGAGGGCCTTTGAGACAGAGGACGAGCTGCAGGGGGGGTGTCTTCGATCAAGGGAGGGGAAGGCTCAGTGGCAAGGGCCATCGGGGGCTGTTGGCCGGAGGGCCTCGATCGAGGGAGAGGGAAGGCTCGAGGGGGAGGGGGTGTGACACACAGAGGACGAGCGGCGGGGAGGGGTGGCTACGAAGCTTCGAGACAGGGGATGAGCGGCGGGGAGGGATGGCTATGAAGCTTCGAGACTGGGGACAAGCGGCCGGGAGGGTTGGCTATGAAGCTTCGAGACAGGGGACGAGAGGCGGGAGGGGGCGGCTTCGAACAAGAGAAGGCTCGATGGCAGGGGCTACTCCGACGGATGTTTCGAGCAGGGAGGGGAAGGCTCGGCGGTAGCGAGAGGGAGAGAGGAGCTGTTGGGCAAGGGAGGATCGACGGTAGCAAGGAGGGAGAGAGGAGCTGCTCCGGGGAGGGGGGTGGGGTGGGGGGCAAAGGAGGATCAGCAACGAGCTGCTCAGGCATGAAGAAGATGGCATGTATCGTAAATAACAATGAATTTTAGGGGCAGCTTTGTCTTTCCAAATGGAAACCGTCAAACATAACGGTTATTCCAAACGGAATATAACACGGGGTTATGTCATGTAAGAGTTAAGCATTACTTGGGGTTTCTCATGTAATTTAAGATTATGTAGGGTTATGATTGTTATTGCGGAATTACTCAGGGTTATGGATGTAAAAATCCCTAACATTTATTGCATAATGGCTTGTAATGGGCTCGCATATATAATAATCTCCCACTATCCCAAAGAGCCAATGATGGGATAATCTTTAACCCACACTCATGTTCTAATAATAAACTATTTAGAAGAATAGCTTGGTAAGATGAATAACCGCTCTGTTCCCAAGAGACTATGCCAAGTTCTTTTACATACATGCATATGTCCTCGTAACAGTGCTTGCATCCAATGCGAATGTTGCAACTTATTCAATCGATATCAATCTTGTTAAAGCAGTTATAGTTTCTTTGACAGTATAACTCAATAAGAATTATATTTATTATAATCAATAAGAAGTTTCTATTATCCTTATTAGAACACCCTTATGCCTGGAGATCTATATCTCCTTAGACTAAGACATTGTCCCAAGTATTATAAGGCATATGTAGGTAAGACCTCTCAGATTGCCACATATAAAGTCTTACTTTTTTAAAGATAAAACCTTTAGATCACTATCTCAAAAGTCTAGTTATATTTTAAGGCGATGTTATTACTACAACTAAGTGTTTTATCTCCATAGTAGGATTAGTAGTAGTTTACTACTTCCACTGTATGGCAGGCATCTGGTTTTGTATGCATCTAGCATACACAAGGTTTCTCATAACTGATGCACAAGTGCAAGTAGCTTAAGCATACACATCATCGAACACTTTGAGATGCTATCCCCTTAGATTGGGTAGTACCAAATCTTAAGAGAAATAAGCCTTCTTTGGGTTTTCTCAAAATGGAATATGTCCAAGATATACCACTAATGTGAAAATATGCCCTATTCTTTTTGCTTATGAACAACTTCATAACTAAGATCTAAGAGACATCCTTGAGATCTTTCATCTCAAGATATGAAACAACCATATTATAAAATGCTTATTATTATCACCCTTATATCATTTCAAATGATTAGGACTTTATCTACATTTAGCATGATGAACACAATAGTAGTCCCTCTAAGCTTCACATGGTTTATCAAGATTTTGTATGAAATTATGACCCTTATAACTTCAAAAAATTTCATGTTTTGATTATAAGAAGCTTATCTGAGCCCACAGATGAAGTTCTTCATCTTGCACATCTTGCCTTCCTCAAGTAAGAAGCCATGGGGCTACTTCATATGAATATCCTCGTTGAGATATTCATATAGAAATGCAATCTTGACTTCCATCTTGTATATGTCGTAGTCAGGTTTTGTAGCTTTAGCTGGCAATGTTCTGATGGGTTTAAATATGGACATTGGAGAGAAAGTCTCATTGCAAGTGATGTCTTCTCTCTATGTTTAGTTCTTGGCTACTAGTCATGCTTTGAAGTTTTATACCTTCTCATCGAGTTCCCTCTTTCTCTTGAAGATCCATTTGCACCTAATGGGTCTAACCCATATAGGTAAATCGTTGAGGTCCTATACACAACAATTGTGTATGAAGTCTACTTTAGACTATTGCTAACATCCATATTTCCTCATCATAATCTTCAAAATCTTCATCAGATGAAGTGGATCATTGTCAGATTTCTTTGACACATGGAATCCATACCCTCTAGGTGGTCTTACCACCCTCAAACTTATTTGAAGAGATATGAGTATTTCATCTTCAATTATCCTTTTAATTTCAGTTTTAAGAGCCTCATTATGTTCTTAGGATTCAATTAATCCTTTTACTTCATTCTTATCTTGATTTTCAAGAAATTCATCCTCTAAGAATCATATCCTTCGAGATGAAATCTTTTAAGAATCTCAAGGTCATAAAGTATGTTGGATATGTGAGCCCAATTCACCCCTTAATCTGGAATGAAGAATAACTAATTTGCATAATAGTTCCTTTCATGCAATTAGGGTTATGTACCATGGCCATCTTGATAATCATGCATCTGTCGATTCAATAGTTGAATCATAAAGACCGGTGCTTAGATGTTATCTAAAGAGTTAGATTAAGGACTCTTCTAGGACTGTCAAATGATTGCCAAGAAAGGACCTCTGATGTGAGAAGGATATGGTAATCCTTATTCCAAAGGTTGATATCCGACCAACCTCTTGATGCAAGTCCTTGATAAGAGGATCAGTTGGGGGTTCCTAACGTCTATTTTTGGAGGGCCTGCGAAGTCAGACTAGTCGGATACGGCGATCGACATGTCAACTACTCTAACTGTTCTCGGATCCTAACTAAAACACTCATCAACAATCAACCCACGATATAGATAAAATAATGAATAAGATGCAGGGTGAAATTTATTATGCCCTACAAATATGTGTATAGTGACAAAGTATAAGGGTTAGACTTCTGAGAGAAAACTGTATATGTATAATTATTATCTATTAATAAAAGTTAATAATAATTATTTTTGAACTTTACCTACCTTTTTAATTTTTTGTGGGTTTTTAATCATGTTTGATTTTTATGGGGTTTTAATTATTATATATATATTATTTATTTTAAATTTTCTTTTTAATTTTGCAATTTTAGTTTCTTTTTGCTTTTGAGCTATAATATGTATATATAGTAATAATAACACTTTAGATAATATAACATATATACAATATAATAAAAAATGGAAATATAGGGATATATATATATATAGGAATATACCTTTTTATTTTTCAAGGTTTTAATATACATTAGATATTTATAATAATTAAATAATAATAGGTATATAAGTAATATATGGTATATATAGTATATATAGAGTATTAGAATTTTAAATATACTTATATATAGTCAAACTCTATAATATAAAATGTTATGTATTTTTTTATAATTTAATCAATTTTTTGATATTTATATAACTCTTATTGATAAGGATAATGGCATTTAAATATACAAAACATGGAGTTATATATGTGGAATTATTTTGGGTTTTAAAAACAGATAATAAGTTCAACATTTTCCAAAACTATTTTTAATATGTAGTTTATAATATAAATAAAAATATACAATAAAAACTATTTTTTTGGACTTTTGAGAATTGTTTACTTATTTTTATTGGATTTTTAAGGTTTTGTAATTCTTACTATTTTCTTTTATATTTTTTGTGATTTTTGGTTTGGAGTTATAATATATAGTAATATATACTCTATATTTGTGGATTTTGAAAGATGGTTTTCTAGTTTTTATATTTTTATATCTAAATAGGGAATATTTATCTCCTATTCAATTTGTAATACATAGGGAAATGCAATAAACCTAAATAAAAATTATGGCATCAACAAGCATCAGATCATGTAATTACTACAATTTCTCTTAATTTTTACAGCACGAGAGCTATTTTACAAAAATAGAGATGCAAAAAATAAATAAACTAGCCTAGAAGGGGTGTTTTGCAATAATAAAGAAAGATAGGGGCTAGAAAGAAAATTATCACAAAAATACAACATGTTTTTTTTACATTTTCCAGGATTAAAATAAATAAATAAATCGCAAGGGTATCGATGCAAAATGCTCGCCTTACATGTGGACGCACATGAGGTGAGTTGACATAGGACCCAAATCTAATATACAATAAGTGGAGGGGGTCCCTTGACATTTATACAAAAGTTTTAAATGTTTCTTAATATTTGCAGGACCAACTAGAAAATACAAAAAGAATTGAGGGGCTTATCTAATTTACCCCACTAAAGGCGTGCTATCGGGCGCTTCTCCTTACGCCACGTGGCTCAATCAATGATGGACAGAGGGCTTCTTTTAGATTGAAATAGTGGGCCCATATTTGATCTAGGCCCGGCTCATGATCGGACGGCTCGGAGAGGATCTGGAAGAACACTGAGAACAAAGCACCGAGGTTGCTTCAATTGTTGATTTCTCAGAGCTCCGGCCTCCAATATCCTCGCCAATGGTCTCCTTCTCTTCCTAGAGGCCTTGCACGTTTGTAGGTCTCTTCAGATTGGTTCATGCCCCATCAGAAGGGGCTTGGCGCCTCGAATCACCCAGTATTCTGAGATAGACTTCGACTCCTGCTTCTGATGGCTGCAGGGCGCCTATTCCTGTACAAAAGAAGAGAACAAACGGGTTTCTCTCGACCCTCTGTTGAAGCTAGGGTCACAGTGGATGAACAGAACGATCAAGCAATGATGATGGGCGAAGGAACGAGCTCGAGTTAACTTCAATCCTTGTAAGATTGAAGGGGAAATAGGGAGATCAATGAAGAAGCGAAAGGGTGGGATGATGAAGGTGACGATGGGTCAAGATGAGTCGGATCACAATGGAATTTGGGACTGAAGTTGAAAGCTCTTGCAAATTTAAGTCCTAAAATTATGCTAACCTACTGATTTACTGACTAAACTAACATCTAAACTATAATGTCGGAAGTAAATCCAATAATAAAAACATAAAAGATCAAATCAAACATAGGGGTTCCAGGGAGCAGAGGAAGCTCACCAGATGAGGTCTGACGAAGCTTGGATCGCACTGATTTCACCCCTTTTCCATGACGACAAGGAGGGGGATACAAATTTGTCACCAATGTCTTTCTACACTAAGGTCCTATTGGGGTTACAATATTAAAATGAGGTCGGGTATGGTTTATAGACATGAGAGGGGTTAAGTTCGATGGGTGGTGGCATGCAAGAGGAAGAAGGTTGGTGAGGGCTATGGTGTGAGTGAATATTAGGGTTGAAGGAGGGATAGAATGGTGAGGTGCTCAAGGAGGAAGGTGGAGTAGAGGAAGAGTGGAAATGGGGAGAAGTCAGAGGTGTCATGACCTCTTAAGAGTGGGCAAAGAAGAAAGGACTGTTGACTAGGCGGTTTACAGTTGTTGAGCTCTAGTGGGTTAATGTGGACCAACCAGAAAATAGGATGAAAAAAAATTCCTTTTAAAATTAGATTTAAAATAATAGATGATTTTAATAATTTTAAGTCAAAATGTATTTTTTTGTTATTTTATATAGTATTTTACTATGTATTTTATTTATTTATACAAAATTATTTATTACATGTTAAATTTTACATGTATATGCATAGGTATGTATACTTGTATTTAGGGTGTTTTAATTTTTATTTTGTATTAATATTTTATTATTGTATTTGAATATTTTATATATTTATAACTTATTTATTTACATATTTACATATTTTTATTGTATTTTTTATTTACTTAAATAAATATGTACATGTATTATATAGGTATAGTTTACCTATATATTATAATACTTTATTTATTTTAATGCATTATTAATGGTTTTATTCTATATTTATTATTTCAATTTATTTCAAATAATATTTACAAGTATATAAAAATATAAGGAAGTCATAAGAAATACTTATAATGAATATTGTATACATGTATACAATACAATGTGGATCCAAAAAGACAACGTTTGCATCTCAACTCCATATTAAATGAAATCACCTTCATTAAATAGATAATTAAATTTTATAATCAAGAAAGATGCGTTTTGTCAATTTTTCTTATGTATGGAGGGGATATTGGTTTGGGAAGTTCTACTTGTGGCCTTTTGTTTTGTGTGTCTCGGGTGCACTGCGTATTATTTTTGTATGAAATAAATTTGTAATTTTTGTATTTTTATGTACAACTTTCATACTGAAGGTTTTATTATTTGAGGTATAAAAATTAAAAAATAAAATAGGACTTAAAATGTTATTATTGATGAATAAAAATTAGAGTTTCTGAGTGTTCTCGACACAATTTGTCTACCCTATCTTCCCCTACTTTATTCCTTGTCGATTAAGTTATCATGATAACTAGATCTCGTGGTCTAGGGTCATTTAGTGTATTTGACACTTCATTCTTTTTATTTTCTTTTCTTTTATTCTTTTATTTTGGAATTAAATACAGAAATATAGTTATATGTTATTTAAGTCATTTATTGAGTGTTATTTTGTACAAATTAATGCTATATACATGAATTTAGCTAGGGATTTAAGGCCAAAATGAAAGAATAAAGGTGATGAAATGAAGATTCATCACCCCCATACTTGACTTTGCTAGTCCCCAAGAAACACTTATGACAATGAGTGTAGAAAAGGAAATTAAATAAAAGAAAAAGAAACAACTTGGAATATTTTTTTACTCTTAAACTTTTCTTTATAAAATCAAAGTTTGGAGCTAAGTTAAAACCTTTAGATTCTTAGTGTATCTGGAATCACATTAAGGTTAGGAAGTGTGACACAACAACCCTTAGGTTCCATAACCCTCTATTCCGTTCAATCCACAGCCTGGCCAGAACCATCCTTTCAGTAGCATACTCTCGCAACCTTGAAACGACAAGTATCATCTGTGTGAATTGAGTTAGCTCTTCCCATACAAATTATTGAACTATCAAGGGGTCTCCTCTGGCAACTCATCCTCGGGGAGACATACATTTCCTTCTAAGGTCATGTGCTTGCTAGTTCATAATCGAAAAAGAGAGAAGCTAGAAGTATGGGAAAAGAAGTGTAAATGGACTAATGTAGTTGTATTTCCTTGTGAAGCACGACTAGTGTAACTGAGCCTTCACCAAGAAGCACACTTTTTTTGTAAGCTTCAAATTTTTGGAATTTTTGGTGTAGACTTTTTTCAGATATTTTCTTTTTATAGCATTGCTACGCATTCTTTTTTTGCTTATGTTTTTGGGGTAGAATTTTTTGTTCCACCCATATTTTGGGGTATTGGAAAAAGTTATGCTAGCAGTCCATTCCTCATTAGATGCTTTATTTCAATCCCATCTCTAGTCATTAGATTTCCATGCTACCAGAGGAAGTGGGCTGAAATATCAGTTTCAGCAGTCTCCAAGATTGGTTCCCAATCCATCCTTGACGAAGCAACTTAGTATCATCCATCTGGGTTGAGCTAAGTGATAAGTGTGAGGTTTCTAGTCAATCCATTATCTCAAGAGTCGTATGTATGATATGAAGGGTTCTAGTTAGACACATTGAATCGACTCATGGACATAGTCTCATAACATCTAAAGAATTAAGATAAGGTGACCTAAAGTGTCTCAATTCTAGTTCTTAATGGGTTCCTCTGGAATTGAGTGGATTAAGGTCTAAACTAAGCTTCAATTTTCAGACTTCATCTCGAATTGTTCAATTATCATTTTTATTCCGAAAAATACATATGCTATGTAAGAAATTTTTTTTATGAAGCAATTTTATGATTTTGAACTTTTTATTTATTTTTTAAAAGTTTTGCGATTTTTAATGTAATTATGAAAATATTTTGCAAATTTTTATGTGTTTTAAAACTTCTGAAATTTTTAGGGGTTTTTTATAAGGGAAAAATGGGGTTACCCCCTAGGGTAGCCAACATGGCTGCCCCCACCCCATTTTTTCCATTTTTTTTACTTTTTTTTGGAAAAATATCACCATGTATATTCATCCCTATATCTCTTCTATATGTCATTCGAATTTCGTCAGAAACAGAGACTCCTATGGCCTCCATCCATACGTCATTTTTTTAACGGTCGCATGATTTTTTAAATCGACTTTGTCTGGATGGAGGCCGTAGGAGTCTCTGTTTCTAACGAAATTCGAATGTCATATAGGAGGGATATAGGGATGAATATACATGACAATATTTTTCAAAAAAGATAAAAAAATTTGCCCCAAAATGAGGCGGGGCAGCCATGTTGGCTGCCCCCGGGGGCATCCCCATCAACCCCTTTTTATAAAGGTTAGTGAAAGAAGTATGTGCAGGTATTTATACGGGAGTGCATCAATATTTACGAGCATTAGTTGACAGGTTTACACTAGGAGTTTGTACAGGTTAAGTCGGTTATTATTTACAGGCTTTTGTATATACATGGTTTGTAAAGAATTATATTTTCTACAATTATGTATATATTTTTTTCAAAATATTTTGAAAACATTTTTGCAAGTATTTTAAAAACTTTATTTCAAAAATAAATTTTACATACACTTTACAAACATTAACGAAATTTGAAATTCATTTTGTAAAGATTTTTCAAATAGTATAGATCAATTTTTCAAATTAATTTTACAACCATTTTCCCAATCATTTTCAAACTGAATTTTCAAAATTTTTTCAAACAAATGGAATTAAAATTTGCAAATATTTACAAAGGATTGAAAATAGTTTAAAGTTTTCCAAACATTTTCAAAAGAGATGTCGTCATTTTACAACCATTTTTCAAATCATTTTGGAAAATATTTTTAACCTGATTTGTTAATGTTATTTACAAAGAATTTTCAAATAATTTTATAAAAATTTGGTTATATTATTTACAATTTATTGATCGTATACCCTTACCCAGATAACATTTTATCCATATTATTGAATATATGAAAGTACAAGTTATGGCTAAAGTAAATACAATGTATATATGACCCCCTTATACTTAGATTGAGCTATGTCCTCATAGTGGTCAAAGAGAAAAATGAATACATAACTCTTACCGAGTCTAGGAAAGTCAATACGATAAGGTCTAAATAAAGAATGAGAACTCAACCATCCCCCTGTACTTAGGATCAACTAATCTTAAGTATAGCATACTGTATACAAAATAGGGATGATGGAGGATTAGAATTTACAAAATCAATGGGCTCGATGTGTCCCCCTATACTTAGGGTGAAATATCCCTAAGTATAGACAGAGTATCAAAAAGTTGAGAGACAAGAGAGAGAATGAATAATGAATAACCCGAATACACTTATCCCCCTATACTTAGGATGAAGTATATCCTAAGCATTACACCTAAGAATGGAATGAGTGCAGCAAAAAAGAATGAAAGAATTTCAAAATTGAAGAGAAAAGAAAAAAGAAGAAAAAAAGAAAATCAATTAAAGATATTTTTGGAGGTATTGTCTGACTCCACTAATGCGGTTGAAAGTTATGCATCAAAATCACTTGAATTGAATTGACAACATCCAGAAATGTGGCGTACTCCAGATACGTCTTCAGCAATTGACCATTGACGATGAATGGTTGTGCGTTAGCTGATGATTCGGATATCAAAATGCTTCCATTTTCACATGCAATTTTACTGTGTATGTCCATGTCCATTTACTCTTTAATTTACATGGGAATATCTTCAATTTCATATTAAACAATCATACTTTCTGTTTAGGTTCGAAGGTCTTTCATCTGATGTGCCAATCGTGCTTTCACCTTCTCTTTGTACATTAGCCTATTGTCACATACGTAATCTTGGAGTTTTAGGAGCTTATTCAGTTCCAGTTTTCTATTTCTGACCATCTTTCGGTGAGTTAAGGTTACAAATGTTCACTTCCTAGAGAGATTATGTATCAGTTCCATAGGCCGATGGCATGGCTTCTCATATACAAGAAGATAGGAAGACATGCCCAAAGAAGACTTGTAGGAGGTCCGGTATGCCCATAGAACTGAGTTCAGAAGTTGTGACTAGTTCTTTGTGTCCGATCTCACAAGTTTCTATAGGATCGTCTTGATTTCTCTATTTGATAATTCAGTCAGGCCATTGGAATGAGGATGATAAGGAGAAAGGACATGTAGATCGATGCTAAACTCCTTCACTAATATATTAATCTCTTTATTGATGGCGTGTCTACCCTCATCTGAGATCAAAATCTTCGGTATCCCGAACTATGCGATGATGTTATCTTTCAGAAACTGGCACATTGTACGGCTATTGGTGACTCAAGCATGGATATCTTCAACCCAATGACTCATATAATCCACAGCAAGTAGGGTTTACTCGTAAACCTAAATGTTAGGAAATGGACCCATAAAATCAATGCCCCATGCATCGAGCACATTAGAAATCTAAATGAATTTCAGGGGCAATGATTCTTTTGAGCTTAGGATTTTCCCCATTTTCTGACAATAAGTGCATGCTTTGATGTATTTCATAGCTTCCTTGAATAGTGTCGACTATCAGAAGCCACACTACAAATATCTTTGCTACCGTCTGACTTTTAGAATGGTGTCCACCAGATTCGAGCTTATGATAGTGCTCGAGGACACTTGTGTACTCCTTCTGAGGAATACACTGATGCCATATACAATCTACTTCTTCCCTGAATATGCATGGGTCTTCCCTTTGGTATAAGTGAATATCAGACATGAATTTGTCTTTCTTGATTCTCATCCAATCTTGTGGGACTACCCAAGAGACGAGATAGCTCATAATATCTGCATACTAAGATAGAGATCCAATGTTGAGGATGGATTCATCAGGAAAAGTTTCTATGATTGGTATACTTCTTAGCTGAGTTTCTTGGCATTTAATTTTTGATAAATGATCTACTACCACGTTCTGAACTTCAGGTTTGTCTCTGATTTCCAAATCGAATTCATGGAGTGAAATGATACATCTGAGTAGGTATGATTTGGAATCCTTCTTCTACTATAAATATATGATAACACAGTGGTCAGTGAAAACAATAACTTTGGATCTAAGAAGATAGGATCTGAACTTCTCCAAGGCGAAGACTACTACCATCAATTCTTCCTCTGTAATTGTATAATTCTTTTGTGCTTCATATAATGTTTTGTTGCCATAGTGAATCTTGTAGGGAAATTTCTCTCTTCTTTGTCCCATTAAAGCCCTAAATACGAAATCGGGTGCATTTGTCATGATATCAAATGGAAGAGACCAATCTGATGTTTGTAGGAAGAGAAACTGAGTAACTAATTATTTCAATTGTTACTGAAGTTTGGAGAACCTACTGATCAACAATGAACTCGATTTCCTTGCTTAAAAGCTTAGTAAGAGGCCGAGCAAGATTGTTGAAGTCATTGATGAATCTTCTGTAAATCTAATATGCCTAAGTAATGATATCACATTTTTAACATTTCACGGTGGTTCAAGTTTAACAACGACATCCACCTTCGTCGGGTCGACTTGCATGCCACGATGGAAACGACTTGGCCCAAAACAATCCCCTCAGTGACCATGAAGTGACTTTTTTCCCATAAGACAAAATTTAATTCACGACACTTCTACAATACTTGGTCTAGATGCTTAAGACAATAATCAAAGGTGTGACAGGAGACTGAGAAATCATCCATAAAAACTTTGAGTAAACTTCTGACCATATCGACAAAGATGGCTAGCATGAACTTTTGGAGCGTGGTAGGAGCATTGCACAATCCAAAAGGCATTCTATGAAAGGCATGTGCTGAATGGGAAGGTGAATGTTGTTTTCTCTTGATCCTCATAAGAGATCATCACCTGGTTGTACTTGGAGTACCAATTTAAGAAATAAAATAATTCCTTTCCAGCCAGTCTTTCAAGTACTTGGTCAATAAATGACAGAGGAAAGTTGTCCCTCTTCATTGCTACATTCAGGCCGTAGGAATCAATGCATACACACACCACAATGTTTCTACTCGAGTAGAAATCTTCTCTCCTTGGTCATTTGTAACCACGGTGATCCTTTATTTCTTTGGTATTACATGCAAAGGGCTCATCCATTTTGAGACAGAGATGGGATAAATGAAACTTGCTTCACATCATTTTGTGATTTCTTTCATTATTTTGTCCTGCAGGTTAGGGTTTAAATTGTGCTGAAATTCACAGGATAGTTTGTAGCCATCTTCAAGGTAAATATGGTGGAAACACAAGGCTAGATTTATCCCTCATAGATCCGAAACTTTCCAACTAAGTGCCTTGCAATTTTTCTCTAGATCTTGAGCAATCAAGATACTTGATATGAGGTCAGAATACTACTGATGATGACCGGGTACATGTGTTCTCCACCCGCAAGGAAAGCGTACTTCAGATCTCTCGAGAACTATTTTAATTTAGGAAATTATTGAGCCTGATCCATGGACACTTCAAATATTATGATGGCTTGTTAATTATTTGATGTAATTAATGAGGTGTTGTCAACCTCTATCACTCTTGGCTTTGATAAAAATTTACCGAATAAATCTAGAATGAATTCTTCATGTTTGGTGTGGTTTGAATCTTCTTCGAAAAGGCTGATCAACGATGTAGAATCTATCTCCCAATTGACAATGGATCAAGGGTTAACTGTGCTCTCCATATCCTCCTTTGAAGAGAGAATTTCCTATGTCAGAATATCATTCAAAGAAATTTGTTAATCATTGATATCAATAATGTCACAGTCTTTTACTGGTTTTGTCTTGCCTTCCTCGGATGCGACTTTCAGCTCAGTGATCATATCTATTGTGACTCTATTACTACATGAGTGAAATGTAATCTTTCCAGACTCATAGTCAGTGATTTCTTTGGCAGTTCGAAGAAACGACCAAGCAAGAATAATGGGAGTATGAGCAATGGTACAGGAGAACCCATATCTAGGACTAAAAAGTCCACTGGGAAGCGCATGTCCTGCACAGTCACGATTACATCCTCCAACAAATCTCTAGGTTTCCTAATAGATCTATCAATGATCTAAAGGATCATATGAGTGGGCCTAGCGATCCAAGATCGAATTCCTCAAGCAATGAGGAGGGTATGAGGTTTATAGAAGAGCCACACTATCCATAAGAGTTTGCTCAAAAGTCTAATAAAAAATTTGCCATCTGATTAAGGGTTCTCCCTTGTCTTTCTTTTTTTACAGGAGATCATTGATAGCATTCACAGTGGCCATGGTTAGATGTGCTTTTCTCCTCGTTTGCATATGTTCTTATGGCTCAGACGCTTAGAGGTACATTCCTCTTTCAAAAATTTCTTTACAACTGGCATGTACTCCATGACCTTCATCAATGGCATACTTAAAACAAGATTTTAAATAATTTCCACAACACTAGGGTTTGACAATGCATTTTTAAATTTTGTGATTGTTTTGGAATTTTTCATTGCATATGGAAAAGGAATATTCACAGAAAGAAATGCATTGTTCTTAATTACATCATTATGTACAAATGACTGACTAGAAGGATAGAGGTCATTCAAAACTAGAAAAATGGATCTACTTGAGCTTCAGCTTCATCAATGGGCTCTGGAGTTGCTGCTAGTGCTGACTCCTCCTAGACTTGTGCGGCTTGGCTTTAGCTCTTATTATCTTTTTGGAGATTTCCATTTTGCTGATTTTTAGTACTTTTTTATGTGGGTAGTGGCAAACTGGTGCTGCTCCTCCACCATCTTGTTCCTCACTCGGCTCTATTTCTTGTCCGGCTAATATAGAAGACGGGTCACTAGAAGATACTTTATTCTTCCCCTTTTGTCCGGCAGACGACTGCAATGCCCTACTGCTCTAGAGAGTCACAAAATAATACAAAAAATATGAAATACACGAATCTATTAGAGTGGACAACACATCACAAACTATGCTCCTTTCGGTTTAAATTATTGGGGTTGGCCTCGACCTGCGTTGGAATGAGAGTCTTTGTGGTAGTAATGTCATCAAGATTCTGGCTCGTTTCTGCCAAGCCTTTGATTACTTGGGCCAAGGAGTCGAGAGTGTGGTTCACATGAGCTGCCTCAGATGATTTAGCATGATGACCATGCCGGGAGTGATACTACTGTGGAGGCCGGGAAAGCTGAGAATTGTAGTGAGGAGGAGGTTAATGCTGATGAAATTAAGAAGGGAAGTACTGATTCTATTGATTGGATACATAATTATGATGAGACATGTACTGGTGGTACATGGGCGGTTGGTATTTCTGATTGTTTCTCAATATATTTCGATATGATGGAGAATGGTTCTACATAGGTTGGTGTTGCTAAACAAACCTCCTACCGGAAGGTTGGTGATACAGTCGAATTGCACAGGATTGGCACTATTGTTTTCTGCCTGGATGGGCCAATTGTGCATCCGTATTCCAGATGTTTTTCACTTCTTGGATTTGGGGTGGTGGTGGGAAAATGGATCCACAAATGATTGTAGCTGGGGCTCTGGCTAATAGACGTTGAACTGTTACGATGGTTATTGTGGTGCCTG
The DNA here is from genome assembly GCA_037367405.1 of Ottelia alismoides. Lineage (NCBI taxonomy): Eukaryota > Viridiplantae > Streptophyta > Magnoliopsida > Alismatales > Hydrocharitaceae > Ottelia > Ottelia alismoides. The sequence continues at coordinate 700,019 of JAZKJV010007890.1, read as the reverse complement.
GTCAGGTGTCTGCAGTTCTATACGTTCCATACCTATGGCATCCCTAAACTTGGTTGTGGAGGCTCTGGTGATGATGGTTCCTTTGGATCAGCAGGAGTTGTGGCCGATGGGATCATAGTCTGCACAACATTGATGGTGATAACCAGCATTCACTTCTTGGATTTGGGATGGCGGTGGGAAAAATGGATGCACAAATGATGGGGGTTGGGGCTTTGGTGGGTAGGCGATGATATGATACGATGGTTGTTGTAGTGCCTGGTCAGGAGCCTATACGTAGTATATATGCTTGACTTGTGGATTCCCTGAACTCGACTAAGGAGGATGCGATGATGATGGTTCCTTCGACTCAACAAGAGTTGTGGCTAATGGGATCGCAATTGCACGTCGTTGATGGTGCTGACTAGCATCTCCTGCTGCTTGGTAATATGATCCTATTTGTCTTGGTGACTGGTTCTCTGTTTGTTCATGAATAACTTCTCCAGATCTTGTGATCATTTCTCAATTATATCAATCTTGGATAGAAGGCTCCCAATAATGATGAGATTGGATCTCTTGTCTATGTCTTTCTCATGGGATGCCACCATGTTCACTAGCTTGTGGTGGATCTACGACTGACATTAATATGCACGAGATGAGGATAATACGTGCTCTCCTTCGACCATTTCTTCAAATATCCACCAAACAACATCCTCATCCTTGTTAAATGAGATTCACTACTCACGACATCAACAAGCCTCTAGTTCTCTTGTGTTAGGCCCCGAAGAAGTGTTGAACCAAGCCGTTCCAAGGGATGTCATGGTGGTGGCACTTTTCTTGTAAATCTTTAAACCTCTTCCATACTTCATGGATGGACTCATGAGATCCCTAGGAGAAGTTAGTTATTCTTGCTTGCATCTAATTCTCACGACCCAATGGATAGAACTTATGGAGGAATGTAGACTTTGATTCCTCCCAGATCGTTACGACCATCCCCAGATGAATTATCCAATACAAAGCCTTCTCCTAAAGGTTGAAGGAGAATGCGATAGTTTTGACTACACCTGATGGAATGTTAGGATAGTGAGTGGTGCAGCAGATGCGAGAAAATTGTTGAATATGGATATAAGACTCTTCATTGGTGTTCACATGGAAAGATGAAAGAAGAGAAAAGAATTGAGGCTTAAACTCAAAGTTTCCATGGACTATAGGAATATGTATCCACTCAATTATCTAGCCAGAGCCAGGATTGTATGTCTCCCTGAGCATAGTCTTAGGAACCTCTCTTCTCGGTTCATCTATTGGTTCTCCATGGGGCCCATCTCCTTGTTCATCTTCTCCTCCTCCTCCTCCTTTGTTCTCTTTATCCGTAAGTAGTTGAGAATGTCTTAGAAGGTGACCTGGGAAAGAGCTTGATCTGTCAACTGGTGGTGGATGGATTATATCGATGCGAGTAACTTTGCATTCATGGTGTTCTGATCCAGCTACGGACTATGATTCAGATGTTGTGGTCCCTTACCTTTCCCTTGAGGAGCCATCTATGAATAAGATCAAAAGAATGTATATGAACATGGTTCATGTTCGGCTCTTGATCTGCACATTCAAAACCATCATGTTCAAACTGATAGTCATGTGAACCAAATGAAGTGATGAATCTATGATTAGGGTCAATCTCAGATAGATGTAAATGGAGCATTTGATATGAAGATAAATTGATCTCCATCCACATGGGGTGAATATCAGGATAAGAGTGATATCGTTTTATTGGAGAAGAAGACAAGAAATATGGAGATGGGTTCGTAAAGTCCGAACCAGGTTCTTGGGAATTGCCTCAAATTACTGAAGATGTCGAGTGTATGGAATTGATGTATGCGCCGGCGAGGTCCCGACTAAATCATCGATGAGTCGAGATCTCGAGAGAAACAGAGTAGATGAGGAATGGAATATGGTGATAAAAATGGATGATATGAAGAGGAGAGCAGAGCAAGGCTCCAAGTCAGCGAAAATGATAAGAAGATAAAATGAAAAAGGGCGCAAGTAAGACGGACTAGATCTTTGACTACAACTAATTCAAACAAACCTAAAGCAATTGGATTCCCTAAATCACACCAAGGGAAGCCATAAGAGTTCATCTATTTTTATTTTTTTTTCAACTTTGTTTTATTTTGCAGGTAATATTTTAGCAAGTTCATAGAGGCTATCCCTATAGGAGAGTGAGCAACGCTAGAAGAGTATCTCATACTTCCCACTTCCTTTGTAACATGTAGCATGTATTTTTTAAAAGAATCCATGCTATTGGGTTTGGTTCTACTACTCAACCAAAGAATAGAGGAGGAAGCCCAATAGGCAAAACCAATGCTTCCCTCTAGCAGGGTACTCAAATGCAGGATGATGAGACAGACACCCTCGTGAGGGGATGGCCTAAGCTCAATACTTCAGACTAAGTATGCAAGCAAACGAAGCCCTACTCGCCTATGTACGATAGAAGTTCCAATACTTTGTGAATCCAGTCAATAATAAGGTAGTACTTAGGCTGGAAATTTGTCCCTATTTTCCTAAGGACGTGCCTTACTCTGTCCGAAGTGTATCTGAAAATAATGTGGGCTTTATTAATCCAATAGAATGAAAGTCTGATACGAATTTTTTCGATCAAAATTTATTAAACAGTTCCCTCGTTTTAATTTTTAGATTTTTCACTTTTTGAGTATTTTTCAAAATAATTTTCCTAATATTTTTTATATTTTCTTTAACTCTTAGGCGAGAAAAAATAGAGGGGGATAGTGGAAAAGAAATGCAAGGTATGACAAGGATTTAAATATCACCCTTGTATGAAAATGGTGTATGCTCAAATAGAAGACTCATAGTGCTTTCCAATGCTCTTCATGTGGGATGCATAATAGGGAATTTAAAATCTTCACTGCACGAGATTCAAGCAGGTGAAATCACCCTAAGCAGTAATTGCTATTATTGTGAAGAACATAATAAGTTTGATCTAAGTCCAAATGTAGAACTATGTGCAAATGCAGATATTATCCTAAATTACCGAGTCAAGCAAGTTCTAAAATCTAAGGATTTATTTTGTATGAAATTAAGTTTGTATTTTTTGTATTTTTATGTACAACTTCATGTTGAGAGTTTTATTATTTGAGGTATAAAAAATAAAATAGGTCTCAAAAGGTTATTATTTATGATAAAAATTAGGGCTTTTGGGTGCTCTCTATACAATTTATTTGTCATATATCCACTTACTTTATTCATTGTTGACCAAATCATCATGATTACTAGGTCTTGGGGTCTAGAGTCATTCAGTGTCTTTGACACTTCATTCTTTTTATTTTCTTTTCTTTTATTCTTTTATTTTAGAATTAAATGCATATATTTATACAATATTCAGGTCAATTATTGAGTGTTATTTTGTGCAAATTAGTGATTTATACAAGCATTTAGCTAGGAATTTAATACCAAAATGAAAGAATAAAGATGATAAAACGGAGATTCATCGGTCCTTTGCATATGAATAGAGACCCTGAGGTGTTAGATGTGTAAGACAAAAGGTTGAAATATGTTGTATGATGTCACGTATAAACACACATCCTCTAACTAGAGATAGATGCATTACTATATGTCTAAGTATGTGCAGTAGGCAAACCATTAGGTTCATGACCTAATCAAGGTCTATACACCGACGAGCTGGTATGCATACAAGGGCATATGAATAATACGATCTCTAAAAGGAATCATACAAGTTCACTACGGAACTGGAAGACATGAGCCCACTCATGAGATATTGGGATAAATCGAATTCCAACGTTGGTCATCTTATTTTAGAAATGAGATCGGATTTGAAGGTATGATATATGTTTTTGGAAAGCATATGATCGACGCCAAATCCTAATGATTGAACAAGAAACTTAATGATAAAATCATAAAGGAGAAAGTTCAAATAAGATCAGAACTTCAGGTTCATTATAGGCCTTCCATTATGCAGGATGTACGAGTGTTATGAATATTCGAGGGTGATATGATCTTAAACAATTGTATCCATGACTCTTCCATTATGATGGAGTGATGAAACATGTTTAGATTTTAGTGACTCCTCTTCGTGGACTTGATATCTAATCTTGGTCCAGTTGTTGGACATTGATCTGCATATGATTCATATACAATAAGAAGATGGGATATTACATCTGACAAGATCAGACACCTCTGAGCAGTCATCTACATCAAGATATGAGATTATATCTCATTATCCAAGTCACTATATATGGCATATACAATCGCATTGACCTTATCTCAAAGTATCTGAGGAGAAGGTATATAATTCATGAAAGAGTTCAAGAATTGTTTCATGGACAACATTATCTAAGCATTTGATAATTGTAAAATTAAATAAGATTTAATTATCACAATTAACGTGTTTATAGAGATAACCAAGATAATTAAATTGGATTTAAACATCATGGATAAATATAATGTGGATAAATTATCTACAATAATTACGAATAATGTGGATATGATCCACAATATCCTAGAGAGAGAAAATATTGAATGCTATTCACAATTTATATGATAATGTGAATTGAATTCACATTACATAATTTAATGTAAATATGATTTACATTAAATGTAGGATGTATGTAATTAATTCTTATTTGTCAATGGTTTTATTGTAATTATCATAAATATGATTATTTAGTGATAAATGAAACAAAATCAAATATTCAAATTAATAATAAATAAATATATAATAATTTTGACTCATTCCCTTCTCAAGGGAGTATGTCCACGGTGAGGTGTCTATATGGTAGATGTCCACCCTATTTTTAGAATTAATTGATGTTTGGATTAAAAAGAGATGATTTTGGATATTGTTGTTCAAATAAATATTATAGAAATCTTTAAACTGCAAATGAAAATTTTAGACTAAATAATACTAACAAAATTCATAGGGGTGCGGTGCAAAATAACCCTTAATAGGTGCTGATGGATGATAGAAGGAGAACCACTTATCCATATGGCGTACAACAAATGGTTGATACTTGTTCATGGATGGAGGGTATAGATTAGATCTTGCCCTCTAATCTGATGGCTCTGCAAGGCTTGATCGGACGACGCCTGCATACTTGGGAGATTGTTCTTGATCCAACATGTGCGAGCATGCTTGGAAGAACAAGGAAGAAGGCTCGAATGGGTAAGTTTTGATCTGACTAATCTCCTGATCCTGAGGTTCTCATGGCCTACTAAGTGGCTCAAAATGCTCCCGGGCCATTTCCATGTTGGCTCGAAGTCTCATATGGTTCCAGATCTCGCTGAGGAGAGACCTGGAGTTTCTACCCATAATAAAATCAGGCCCCCAAAGGCGTCCCATGGGGTTCCTGTTTGCACTAGAAGACTCCTGGGTCGAGGGTGAAGCTCCTCGACCCATTAGCAACTCAAAAAAATAGTGGGATGGATGTGGCGAAGATACTCCGATGAGAAACGGTGGAGGAGTACCAATATCCCTAATCTGAGGAATATCCGGGGTGGAAATGAACCAGGGTGAAAGAAGATCAGTAGGGGAAGATGTGGAGGTGATCGGGAAGGTTGGAGAATAGTTGGATCACAATGAATAGAGATCGGAGCCTAGAGCTCCAATGAACTACAATATTTGGATTTTAGGTTATAACAGACGAAATTAAATGAAACAAAACCCAAAACTACACTATTGATCATGCTAGGAATAGAAAAAACAAAGGAAGAAGCCGTTTATATGCTTGATGTGGTCAGGAGCGGGAAACACATGGAGGAGCTCTGATGAGGGGTTGAATCGCCTCATATCTACCTCCTCTCTATGAATCGACGAGGATCACTCCCTCTCATAGAGGATTACTCCAGGGTTCGATCGAAGGGTTCAAAAGTTGATCAAGAGGGAATAGAAATTCAAAATGGAAGGACGTAATAATATATACAAGCTTCCTGCAAGCTGCCCTTCGCTAGGGTTTTTGATCTGATCGAGGGTTAGCTAGTGTCGACTCTTGATCCGCATGAGAGATCAAAGTTAGGTGAAGGTTTCATAAGAACAATTCGAGGGCATAAGGGGCATGGGTTGATTAGGAAAATGAGGTGAAAAGGGGGTGAAATACATGGGATGGACCGATCCAAGAAGAGGACAGAGAGTTATCCTGGGTAAACCATGACTCCCTCATGATTGGGACACGTCAACCATAAGAGGACAAAACTGAAATAAAAGAGAAATAAAATAGTGAATGATTTTATTAATTTTTTTAAACATGAAAGTTGTTTCTTATTTTATGTACTATTTTTTGTTGCTTGTAATTTTTTTATTGACATATATATTATACGTAAAATTTTACAAGTATAAATATATGTATAAATACATCATATATTACCTATTAGATTTTGTATTTTATATTTTATATTTTGTATTTTATATTTTATCTACATAATTTATATATTTTTAATAAATTAAAATATATATTTACATATTTTTATTTCATTTTCTGAGTTTATTTGTATACTTAAACAAATATGGATATGTATATATGAACGGTATACCTATGTGTTGTGTTACCTTATTTATTTTATGTTTATTAATTTTTAAATTATATTTAGAGGTATATAAAAATTCAAGAAAGCTAAAAATGCAAAGAATAAATATAATGAATATAATATACATGTATACGGTACGATAGGTGACGACCGCCCCGCACCCTTAGTTAATTCGAGCAAATTAATGTCCAAATCAATTTAAAGTCGTTCGTTGCAGTCGGATACGAGAGGGCTAATCAAAAACCACTTATCGATTAATTTGAAGTTAATTTTAAGCGGCAATATTTTTTTTACTTGGGGTAAGTCCAAGGTCGATCTCAGGGAGGCATCTGTCTCCTTAGGTAAATTAAAGCAATTATTCGAGTGTTGATTTTCGAGGAGTATATATTTTTTGGTCTTTTTTTTAATTTTTATGCAGACGTATGCAGACAATGCAGGCCAATTTAATGTGCAATTTAATTAATGTATCAAATGAAGCCCAAAAATACTGAAAATTGGCCAGATGGTTATTTATGATGAAAATCCTACACTAATTTTTTTGGAATTTTTCGACTCAAAATGAATTTACTGTGAATTAAATAAACAGACAGAGTGATTTTCAGAATTTAAATTTTAATAAATATCAAATCACAATTTTTCCAAGCACTAAAATATCCTAGGTAGCTCTAATAATCAGGGACCTAGGAAAATTGACAGAACTTAATTTCACTGTGAAATGAATTTACTAAGATTAACTTAAGAAAATCACTAAACAATTTATTTAGGCCTCGATATGCGTGAAAATGCTATGAAATTTTTATGGTATGTTAAAAATGATGTCCTTAAGCTACTGTGAATTTTTGATAATTTTTGAAGGCACAGATAATTAATTAAAAATCAAAAGGCATCACTGGGCAAAATATGTCAACAATGCACCAATTAATTCATTAATAATTCACATAAGCCAACAAAAATCAGACACGTGTACTAATAGACAGAGGACAAAATTTCCAACAACATGCAATTTTTAGAATCTCAAAATGATAAAAAAATGCACTCAAGGGATGCGTGCAAACACAGGGGTGTAAATGCAATACAGATAAAATAATAATACAATAAGCAAATATGCTGACAGGGGCTAAAATGCAATTACCTATAATGCTGGGGAACTGAATGCAATTTCTCCACAGGGCACGTGCTCCTCACGAGGGCTCCGCTTCACAGGGACCTCTTTGTAATTTTGAAAAGCTCCAGGAGCCTCTGTGTAAAGTACCCAAGCCGCACGTGCTCCTCACGTGGGCGGCCTAGGTTCGGAGGGCGTCGGTGGCTCGGAGCGAGGCTTGGGTTCTCTTGAGGTTCGGACTGCGGCTCGGTGTAGCCTCGGGTCGCCCGAGCCTAGGCTTGGAGGCCGAGGCTAGGACTGGTCGACGTGGCGGCCTGAAGGCCCTCAGATCAAGATGGATCCAAGGTTGGCGATGAAGACGCGTGGCGACTGGAGGGCCCGTCAGATCTGAGGCGCGATCGACGGTTGAGGACGGGCGCGGTGATGAACACGTGGCGAAGTGAAGGCCGTTCGATCGGTTGATCGAACGATGGCTCTACGTCGTCTCAAACGGTCCTCCGCCACCTGCGGAGGAGAAGGCGGATCTCCGGTGTTGATGGAGCTGCTCCGCCGAGGTCGCTAGGCGTCAATGGGGCTCTTCGTATGCTCCCGAGTAGCTCGGAAGATGCAAGGTCGTGCGGCGAAGCCTCCGGTGGCCTCAGTGGCTGTGGAGGTGGGCTGAAGCTCGCTGGAGACGAAGCTCGAAGGGAGCTCCGGTGAGGCTCCGGCCAGTGAAGGAATGAGAACCTGCAGGAGTTAGAATAGATAGCCGAGGCGTGCAAGTGTTCGTGGAGAAGTGTAGCGTGATCGGCGAGGCCTAAGGTGGAGTGTGGTGGTCCGGCAAGCGAGCTCCGGCCAAATGGCGGAGCTGTTGGTCGGAAGAGTGTGAAACGCGTCGTCGGAGGTCGTGAAGGCTACCGCGAAGATGGGAGCTTCGACGCGAAGCTCGGCGGAATGGAATGGAGGTGTGAAGATGATCGGAGGCAGCGAATAACGAGGGAAAAAAAACGAGGAAGAAGAAAGCGGAGATCGGAGATGGATGGATGCGTCACCTGGGGATTGGAACTCTTCCTTGAGTTCCAGGTCGTCGCTCGAAGGGCCGGTGGCTCCCTGAGCTCAAGCAGCGGCTCGACGGAGGAGGGCTGCAACTCGGCGGAGGCCAAGGATCTCGCCGGAGAAGACGGACGTCTTCGCTCAATGAAAACTCACAATTTCTGTCACTAACTGGAAGCTCAGAGCTCGAGGCGTCTCTCACAATGGGCGGATGGGGGTGAACGGCGCCGGAGGTGGAGTATTTATAAGGTGAAGATGGTGGGTTGGCTGGTGGAGTAGCGAAGTTGGTGGTCGTCGTGGGGCGAGTATGGTGGAGGTGGTGGAGCTTGAGGGGGCTGGCGCGGGAGAGGGTTGAGTGGGTAATGTCGTGGAGGTGTCAGCGGCCGGAGGAGATGGCCGACGTGCGTCCAAAAATAGGAAGGGGGCGCCCCTCCCGCAAGGCAAGGGACGTGGGGGAGAGGGGCGCCTGGAGGTAGGAGACGAGGTCTCCACCGTTGGATCTTGAGATCCAACGGTGGGGATCAAGGGGGATCTGGTCGGGTGGGATTAGATCTGAGGCGCGCTGATGATGGGCCGAGAGCGCGCCACGTGGCGGGCTGCGGGCGAAGTGCGAGCGGACGGTTTAGATGAGGAGATGGAGATGATCGAAGGGACGAGACTCGCTGGGAGAGGGGCGGCTACGATGGAGAGATCAAGGGCCTGATCAAGCGGTGTGGATGCTGCCACGTGGAGGGCTCTGGTGAGGGCGCTAATGTGCGGCGTAGATCAAAGCAGGAGGTGATCGGATGGTCCAGTCAAGGGGCGTGCGTGGAAAAGGCTGGGCCGTTGGATCTGAAGCGAGATCCGACGGCTGAGGACGCCGGCGGATGAGGCGAAGGGAAGCGGGCCGCGTGGCGCAACCAGAGGGCGCCACGTGGCCTGCTGTGAGTGGCTGGAGTAAGAGACACGTGTAGAGAGAAGAGGAGGCCGAATTTGGAAAAACTCAAAACATGAAAGTTGTAGATCTTGATGAGATCTACAAGTTTTATGTTGACCAAAGACGGAGATGAGGTCAAAATGTGATACATAAATACAAGGATACATAAATATACATATGTAGTATACAAAATGGCCCAAAAACCCAAGTTTCTCATACAAGCTCCAATTTCAATGAAATTAGTCTCATTTTGAAAGTCCTTTAATATGTAGTATTCTAAGAGTGAGTAGACCTAATTCGGGGTTTGTATGAGGGCTTTATGTGTGTTTTAATGTACAAGGGTTCTCAGACTATTTTGGCTATTTTACAAGGGTGATTTTTGGCTTCTTATTTAAATGCAAATGAGCTACTAAAATGCATGAATTATGAATGTGTGCATGAATGCTATTTATGCAATTCAAAAGGAAATATGCCTCTATTTTCTTGGGAACAAGGCTCTATTTTTGACTTTTGAAGTGATGAATCACAGATTCATCAACCCCCTATACTTAAACTTTGCTCATCAACGAGCAACTAAATGAAATGCAAGAGTGAAATGAGATTGGGTTCCATGCCAATGTTATGAACAAAAGTTAAAAATAGAGTTTGACTTGACCTTTGGATTAATCATGTGTCGGAACCTTATTGGGATCTGAGTTTAAGACTTAACAGACTTCAAGTTCCACAAGTCTTCTATTCAAGACTCCTCAACTCACCTAATCAGAACAAGTCTACATACACAAACTCTAATGACCATGAATCTTTTCATGCAGTGTTAGTGATATATGACTCCCCACCTCAGAAGTAACAAAGAAACAACCTCCCCCAACCTGGTAACTCTAATGCCTCGGTCTAGCAACTCTTTCCTCGAGAAGCGGGGTATTCCCTTCTAAGTTCAAGTTCAACCGGCTCAAGAAGAGGGGGAAGAAGTATAGACTTTTGGAAGCTCAGCCAGTGTAGCTAAGTCTCCCGCTGCAAGCTTCATGAGATGTAACAAGGTGACCACAAGCTTTTGCTTTTCTTGACTACGTATACTCCGGTGGGGTTATTAAATTTTCAATCCGACCCAACAATTTTTTGGAGTTCTTTTTGGCATTTTTTTTCATGCCTTTGTACATACATACATGATGCAACATAGATACAAGAAATTTCCTCTTGAGCCAGTAGACTATCCCTCTTTTGAAGCTTTATTGCAACCCACTGCTTCTGTCTTTAGCCTTCATCACCACTAGTCCAAGTTGAGACGCACTTCCTTCACTAGAAGAAGAAGAGAGGTTCCGCCTAGAAGTACTACCCTCATATGCTACCCCAAGCTAAAGGAAACTGCCTCCTCATCACCTCATCCGCAGAGAGCCATGTGTAAAGTGCTGGTGCACGTCAAGCCATTGTCTCTAAGAGCCATGTGTGTGTTGTTAAGTGCTCTACTCAGGTATGTCAAGATGACATATGAACATAGACTTGCAGACTTAAAGAATTAAGTCACCTGACCTGAAAAATCTTAACTCCAGTTCCTATAAGGTTCCTCTGAATTTAGGTGGATTAAGGTCAAATCATTTCCATCCTTAATATCTGCTCACAACTTGGTCCAGAACCCACTAACTTTTCACTTTGCATAAGCAAAGTATGCAGATGAGATGTCATGCTATGAAGATGCAAGACTCTTTTTATTTTTCTATGCAGAGATGATATGCAAGAGAAAATAAGATCGCCAGCTTCGCTCAAGGAACCAGCGAACATGAGGCTTGGGACATGTTCAATGACTTAGTACAGAAATGCCCATGCCACGGCATTTCAAAGGCGATCTTAGTCCAGACCTTGATCTGTGGTTTAACCCCAGAGATGCAGGGGATGGTCAGTGCCGCCTGTGGAGGAAGCTATCTGAACAAAAATGAGCATGCTGTATGGAAGATCCTAGAGCAGATGGCAGAAACCGGCATGTCACAGGCCACAAGGGCCTATCAGTTGTCTCCCTCAATCTTATCCAATGAGACAACTAGAAGGACTGTTGCAGATCTGACTGAGGACCTCATCCCCAGCATGGGGATGATAGCCGACAAGCTTACCATGGTCGAGCAGATCCACAAGAGAGTCGCGGAGATGGAGTCTCTTTCGAGCCTTCCCAAGAAAGTAAAAGAACTCTCTGAAAAGGTAGCTAAGATTAAGCTACCCACCCCTTCTGCACCACCTGTACCTGTACACCGAGTCCATCTTGTACAAGAACAGGCACCGGGGTCTCAGAGAAGCTGGGATCAGACCTATGCCCAGCCGAACCATTATGCACCCCCACCAGTGGAAACGGAATGCGAGGAGCCTCCGCCTGTATTCGAGATTAACGGGCTTTGGTATAGCCGTGACCCGCTAGTCCGGCAAATCGAGATGGGGAAGGATCAGGCACACCGCCCAACCCCAGTCTATCAAGAGACCAGGCCCGTCACAGTCCCGCGATACCAATCCAGGCCAGAACAAGGGTACCAGCCGCAGCAGCGCACCTACCAGCAGGGTCCAGCACCGTCCCATCAGCAACAGTATCGGCATGGCCAGCAGGTCCAATACAGGACGGCATCAACACAGCAGCAAGCCCAGCCCACCGAATTGGAGTCACTCACCTTGGCGATCCAGACCCTGTCTGATAGGGTCCAACAGATACAGAATGACTACCTGGATATGAGAACCGACATCAATCGGGTTTCTCGTGCCCAGGACCAACAAATGGCGCCAAGGACCCCAATTCCCGCACAGGTTCAGGCCAATCCGAACAGCATACACCAGGGCCAGAACCGACCTCGAGATCAGGTATATTATTCAGATAATTATCTATCTGAACATGAGATCCTTTCATACGATAATGTTAATCATATGTCCCTCAGGAGCGGAAGGACCGTGACCATACCTGATCGGGCACGGGCACAAAAGGAAGGAGCCTCCGAGAATCTACCTGAGGAGAATTCGGAGGAAGAAGAGGAGGAGCATCACCACCACCATCGCCAGCAGAAGAAGAGGACATCTGAGTCCTCGAAGCAGCATTCCCGCATCCACTTAGAGTCAGCCGACACCGATGAGCCCGCACCTCCATCTGAGGAGGATCGTCCAGAAGAAGCGGAAGAAGCGTCACCGGTCTCGTCTCAGCATGTTCTTTTTGGTCAGAGTCCGAGTCAGAGTCTGTGTAGAAGTCCGAGTCAGAGTCTTGTTCAGAACTCAGTTCCAGCAGCTAATGAAAATATTTCAGTTCCAGAACCTGAGTTAATAATCCCTTTCCCCCAAGCTCTCAAGGGTGGAAAGAAGAAAATCAAAAAATCCAAAAAGATGACCCTGAGATGGCTGAATTTTGCAATAAACACATCAAGGTCACAATCCCTTTTGACAAGTTTGTGGAAATGACCCCTGCATTCCAAAAATACCTTAAGGTGAGATGCACACCTACTAGGGTTAGCAGGAAGACCAAAAGCCGTGTTGAGAAACACGTTCTATCAATAGCCACGACTTGTGCAATAAAGAACTCGTTTCCTCGGAAACGAAGAGACAGGGGTGCACACTATGTAGTGAGTCATGTTGATGACATCGCGTTTGCACGCACTCTCCTGGACAATGGTTCCTCGATCAACTTAATGCCCACCTCCCTCTATGAGAGGCTTAATCTCGGACCTCTTAGGAAATCTAGAGCTATTCTGCAGTTTGCTGACAAATCCACTAAGAGGTCCCAAGGAGAGTTAATGAACATTGTGATCAGAGTCGAGGGGCAAGAATACATGGTGGACTTTACTGTCCTGGATATGGAAACCCCTCGTAATTGGAGAGATTCCCAGATCATTTTAGGTAGGCCCTTCCTCAGAACAGCGGGGGCCTTATTCGATTATAAGAATGGGAAAATTCAGTTCCAAACTTCCGGCGGAGATGAGGAACTTGAGATGAAGCATACGAGATGGCAGAGACCGGACTCCGAATCCAGCACCGAGTACTCTTCTACCGGAACAGACTGTGAGCATGTAGACGTAGTTGGGCCATGGAGACAGAACCCAGCCAGCATCGAGGTGTCCATCTCCTTTGAAGATGATCCAGTGCGTGAGTCAGTCTGCGAGATCCTCAGGAACGAGTACAGCTCTGAACCTGCATCGCCCTACATCTTCGAAGACATAGAGGCCCAGTTGGGCCTGTCAGTCCTTACATCCTTAGGACAATCGGAAAATGAGGATGACGAGTCGGACGAGGCGTTTGCCGATTGTATGGAAACTTTTGACGATCCGACTCCAGAACCGCGCTTGGTGGCAGCTACTACAGAACAGGATCCAGCCACTTCCAACACCGAACCAGATCAGATTGAGCCAGACTTCTTAGATGATCACACTATTCCTGAGCTCAAACCTCTTCCCACAACACTGAAATATGCCTTCCTTGCGGGCGAAGATAAGAAATTTCCGGTCATTATCAGTTCGCAATTGACCAAGGAGCAGGAATCTCGCTTGCTAGAGATCCTGGAGAAGAACCGCAAGGCAATAGGCTGGAGCATTTCCGATCTCCATGGGATAAATCCCGCTCTGTGTTCGCACCATATTTACTTGGAGAACGAAGCTAAACCCTCTCGTGAATTCCAACGCCGGTTGAATCCAAATTTACGAGAAGTTGTGAAAAAAGAGATAGAAAAATGGTGCGACGCGGGTTTCATTTACCCAATCTCTGACTCTAAGTGGGTGGCCCCAATCCATGTTGTCCCGAAGAAGTCAGGAATTCAGACGACCACCAACGAGGACGGAGAGGAGATCGTGACGAGAATACCCACGTCGTGGCGCGTCTGTGTGGATTACAGACGCTTGAATGCCGCGACGAAGAAGGATCATTTCCCTCTACCGTTCATTGATCAGATCTTAGAAAGATTAGCGGGAAAAGAATTCTTCTGCTTCCTTGATGGGTTCTCGGGCTATAATCAAGTAGCCATAGCTCCGGAGGACCAGGAAAAGACCACGTTTACATGCCCCTTTGGTACCTATGCTTTCAGGCGCATGCCTTTTGGGCTATGCAATGCTCCAGGTACTTTTCAAAGGTGCATGATTGTTGTATTCGCCGAAATGGTCGGCGAATTCCTGGAAGTCTTCATGGATGACTTCTCGGTCCACGGCGATTCTTTTGATTCCTGTCTTAGGAATCTGGACCGAGTCCTCAAAAGATGTTGTGAGGTCAATCTGGTGCTCTCCTGGGAGAAAAGTCACTTCATGGTGACAGAGGGCATAGTGTTGGGGCATGTCATCTCCAAGAGAGGAATGGAGGTTGACCCTGCCAAGGTGGACGTGATCAGACGACTCCAGCCACCAACCAACGTACGGCAGTTGCGGTCGTTCCTCGGGCATGTCGGATTCTATCGACGATTTATCAAGGATTTTTCCAAGATTGCCCGACCGCTAACTGAGCTTTTAGGCAAAGACACGGAGTTTATTGTAGATCACAAATGTCTTGAGGCCTTTAAGCTTTTACAAGGAATGATCATGGATGCACCCATTCTACAAGCCCCAGATTGGTCTCTACCTTTTGAGATCATGACGGACGCCTCAGACTATGCTGTTGGGGCTGTATTGGGACAAAGAAGAGATGGCGTCCCATTCGCAATTCACTACGCAAGCAAAGTGCTTGATTCTGCTCAGCGTAACTATACAGTTACAGAAAAGGAAATGCTTGCGGTAGTATTTGCCTTGGACAAATTCAGATCTCACTTAATCGGATCCAAGGTGACTGTGTTCACAGACCACACGGCACTACGATATTTGATGGAGAAGAAGGACGCGAAGGCGCGTCTTCTTCGTTGGATTTTACTTATCCAGGAATTTGATTTGGACATCCGTGATAAACCTGGAAAGAAGAACGTAGTGGCCGATCACCTTTCTCGTCTCGAAGATCTTAATACTTCCGAGGTTTCCCCGATTCGAGACTCCTTCCCTGACGAGTCGATTTTTGTTATCGACTCACTCCCATGGTACGCCAACATCGTGAACTATCTTGTCTCCAAGAAAGTTCCTGAGGATTGGCCCAAAAGCCAAATCGACCGACTAAAGTCGGATGCTAGACATTACCATTGGGAGGATCCGATCCTTTTCTTTGAAGGACCGGATTGTGTCTGGAGACGTTGTATTCCTCAGGAGGAATACCAGAGTGTCCTTTCTTTATGCCATAGCTTAGAGGCAGGAGGACACCACTCCGGGAAGAGGACCGCATGGAAGGTACTTCAGTGTGGCTTCTACTGGCCGACTCTGTTTCGCGATGCCACCGCCTTCGCGAAGTCGTGCCCAGTTTGCCAGAGAATGGGAGGAACCGTTGGTTCCAAGGTTGAGATGCCAATGCAGCCGGTCATCATTTGTGATGTCTTTGACGCCTGGGGCATCGATTTCATGGGCCCGTTCCCTGCCAGCCACGGGTTTGAATATATCCTCCTTGCGGTAGATTATTTGTCCAGATGGGTGGAGGCTATCCCTACCCGAGCCGCAGACAGCAGGACTGTCTGTAAGTTCATCAAAGAGAACATAATCTCTAGGTTCGGGATCCCCAAAATGATGATATCAGATGGGGGTAGCCATTTTGTGAATTGGGAGGTGAAAAAACTCCTGAAGGACTACGGCATCGAACACCGTGTCGCGAGTCCTTACCACCCACAAACCAATGGTATTGCTGAGGTGTCGAATAGGGAGGTGAAAACCATATTGCAAAAGCTTGTCCGCCCGGACAGGAAGGACTGGTCTCAGATCTTAGATCAAGTCCTCTGGGCGTATAGGACGACTTACAAGACACCGTTAGGAACCTCCCCATTCCGAATGGTATTCGGAAAGCCATGCCATTTGCCCGCAGAGTTAGTGCACAAATCAGAATGGGCAATAAAGAAGGTCAACTGGAACACACACCTGGGTCAGAAACAGAGAGACATGGATCTGAATGAACTTGTGGAAGTCAGAAACCGAGCATACGACAACAGTTTGGTGTACAAGGACAAGGTGAAGCGTTGGCATGATAGATATATCAGACGAAAGACCTTTGTTCCTGGACAGAAGGTATGGTTGTTTAATGCTAGGCTGAAGATTTTCCAAGGCAAGTTAAAGTCTAAGTGGACGGGACCATTTGTCGTCCGTTCGGTGCATGATAGTGGATGTGTCGAGATCTCGGATCTCGCAGATGATGCACCGACATTCCTAGTAAATGGGCAGTTGTTGAAGCACTTCGTTGAATCCAATGAACAGTTAGTCCATATAGAGGAGATTGTATTCATGCGCGAGACAGATACAACAGATACACCTCAAGCCGCGTATGAAACCTTGCAGCAATAAACCCAAGCCATCAGCAGCATCTTCAAAAGATTCAGACCGACTCATATGTACATATCATTCTTCCTGTATATCCTATCCTTTGCCCCCACGATTCTAGTAAACCATCCCATCCCCACATCGTCAAGCCGTTATCTTGGACTATACTTAGGATGACCAGATCCTAAGTATAGGGGGGAAGGGTCACCCGAGTCAATTCACTGTACATCCTCCAGATCACATTGGTCCTCATACTCCTTCCCCACATATACTTAGGCTGACCTGAGCCTAAGTATAGGGGGGACCGATGCCCGTATTAATACTCATCCATTTCTCATCTTTTCCTCGTCCGCCCCATTTCTGATCTTCATCTATACTTAGGCTGCCATAGCCTAAGTATAGGGGGCGAGACGACTTCTATACATTTTGGCTCTCCCACGCTTAGCACGAGCTATGTCTTTTTCCTCGCTCTTCGTGCTCTGAGGACATAGCACACGCTAAGTATAGGGGGGGGCGTGTATATATTACATATATACTTTACCCATAGCTCGTACTTTCGCGTATTTTTTGTATATATTACAATAATTACGGGTGGGTAAAAATTGAAAAAAAAAATATAGGCTTCTTATTTTCTCTTGCATATCATCTCTGCATAGAAAAATAAAAAGAGTCTTGCATCTTCATAGCATGACATCTCATCTGCATACTTTGCTTATGCAAAGTGAAAAGTTAGTGGGTTCTGGACCAAGTTGTGAGCAGATATTAAGGATGGAAATGATTTGACCTTAATCCACCTAAATTCAGAGGAACCTTATAGGAACTGGAGTTAAGATTTTTCAGGTCAGGTGACTTAATTCTTTAAGTCTGCAAGTCTATGTTCATATGTCATCTTGACATACCTGAGTAGAGCACTTAACAACACACACATGGCTCTTAGAGACAATGGCTTGACGTGCACCAGCACTTTACACATGGCTCTCTGCGGATGAGGTGATGAGGAGGCAGTTTCCTTTAGCTTGGGGTAGCATATGAGGGTAGTACTTCTAGGCGGAACCTCTCTTCTTCTTCTAGTGAAGGAAGTGCGTCTCAACTTGGACTAGTGATGATGAAGGCTAAAGACAGAAGCAGTGGGTTGCAATAAAGCTTCAAAAGAGGGATAGTCTACTGGCTCAAGAGGAAACTTCTTGTATCTATGCTGCATCATGTATGTATGTACAAAGGCATGAAAAAAAAATGCCAAAAAGAACTCCAAAAAAGTGGTGGGTCGGATTGAAAATTTAATAACCCCACCGGAGTATACGTAGTCAAGAAAAGCAAAAGCTTGTGGTCACCTTGTTACATCTCATGAAGCTTGCAGCGGGAGACTTAGCTACACTGGCTGAGCTTCCAAAAGTCTATACTTCTTCCCCCTCTTCTTGAGCCGGTTGAACTTGAACTTAGAAGGGAATACCCCGCTTCTCGAGGAAAGAGTTGCTAGACCGAGGCATTAGAGTTACCAGGTTGGGGGAGGTTGTTTCTTTGTTACTTCTGAGGTGGGGAGTCATATATCACTAACACTGCATGAAAAGATTCATGTTCATTAGAGTTTGTGTATGTAGACTTGTTCTGATTAGGTGAGTTGAGGAGTCTTGAATAGAAGACTTGTGGAACTTGAAGTCTGTTAAGTCTTAAACTCAGATCCCAATAAGGTTCCGACACATGATTAATCCAAAGGTCAAGTCAAACTCTATTTTTAACTTTTGTTCATAACATTGGCATGGAACCCAATCTCATTTCACTCTTGCATTTCATTTAGTTGCTCGGGGACGAGCAAAGTTTAAGTATAGGGGGTTGATGAATCTGTGATTCATCACTTCAAAAGTCAAAAATAGAGCCTTGTTCCCGAGAAAATAGAGGCATATTTCCTTTTGAATTGCATAAATAGCATTCATGCACACATTCATAATTCATGCATTTTAGTAGCTCATTTGCATTTAAATAAGAAGCCAAAAATCACCCTTGTAAAATAGCCAAAATAGTCTGAGAACCCTTGTACATTAAAACACACATAAAGCCCTCATACAAACCCCGAATTAGGTCTACTCACTCTTAGAATACTACATATTAAAGGACTTTCAAAATGAGACTAATTTCATTGAAATTGGAGCTTGTATGAGAAACTTGGGTTTTTGGGCCATTTTGTATACTACATATGTATATTTATGTATCCTTGTATTTATGTATCACATTTTGACCTCATCTCCGTCTTTGGTCAACATGAAACTTGTAGATCTCATCAAGATCTACAACTTTCATGTTTTGAGTTTTTCCAAATTCGACCTCCTCTTCTCTCTACACGCGTCTCTTACTCCAGCCACTCACAGCAGGCCACGTGGCGCCCTCTGGTTGCGCCACGCGGCCCGCTTCCCTTCGCCTCATCCGCCGGCGTCCTCAGCCGTCGGATCTCTCTTCAGATCCAACGGCCCAGCCTTTTCCACGCACGCCCCTTGACTGGACCATCCGATCACCTCCTGCTTTGATCTACGCCGCACATTAGCGCCCTCACCAGAGCCCTCCACATGGCAGCATCCACACCGCTTGATCAGGCCCTTGATCTCTCCATCGTAGCCGCCCCTCTCCCAGCGAGTCTCGTCCCTTCGATCATCTCCATCTCCTCATCTAAACCGTCCGCTCGCACTTCGCCTGCAGCCCGCCACGTGGCGCGCTCTCGGCCCATCATCAGCGCGCCTCAGATCTAATCCCACCCGACCAGATCCCCCTTGATCCCCACCGTTGGATCTCAAGATCCAACGGTGGAGACCTCGTCTCCTACCTCCAGGCGCCCCTCTCCCCCACGTCCCTTGCCTTGCGGGAGGGGCGCCCCCTTCCTATTTTTGGACGCACGTCGGCCATCTCCTCCGGCCGCTGACACCTCCACGACATTACCCACTCAACCCTCTCCCGCGCCAGCTCCCTCAAGCTCCACCACCTCCACCATACTCGCCCCACGACGACCACCAAATTCGCTACTCCACCAGCCAACCCACCATCTTCACCTTATAAATACTCCACCTCCGGCGCCGTTCACCCCCATCCGCCCATCGTGAGAGACGCCTCGAGCTCTGAGCTTCCAGTTAGTGACAGAAATTGTGAGTTTTCATTGAGCGAAGACGTCTGTCTTCTCCGGCGAGATCCTCGGCCTCCGCCGAGTTGCAGCCCTCCTCTGTCGAGCCGCTGCTTGAGCTCAGGGGCCACCGGCCCTTCGAGCGACGACCTGGAACTCAAGGAAGAGTTCCAATCCCCAGATGACGCATCCATCCATCTCCGATCTCCGCTTTCTTCTTCCTCGTTTTTTTCCCTTGTTATTCGCTGCCTCCGATCATCTTCACACCTCCATTCCATTCCGCCGAGCTTCGCGTCGAAGCTCCCATCTTCGCGGTAGCCTTCACGACCTCCGACGATGCGTTTCACACTCTTCCGACCAACAGCTCCGCCATTTGGCCGGAGCTCGCTTGCCGGACCACCACACTCCACCTTAGGCCTCGTCGATCACGCTACACTTCTCCACGAACACTTGCACGCCTCGGCTATCTATTCTAACTCCTGCAGGTTCTCATTCCTTCACTGGCCGGAGCCTCACCGGAGCTCCCTTCGAGCTTCGTCTCCAGCGAGCTTCAGGCCACCTCCACAGCCACTGAGGCCACCGGAGGCTTCGCCGCACGACCTTGCATCTTCCGAGCTACTCGGGAGCATACGAAGAGCCCCATTGACGCCTAGCGACCTCGGCGGAGCAGCTCCATCGACACCGGAGATCCGCCTTCTCCTCCGCAGGTGGCGGAGGACCGTTCGAGATGACGTACAACCATCGTTCGATCAACCGATCGAACGGCCTTCACTTCGCCACGTGTTCATCACCGCACCCGTCCTCAACCGTCGATCGCGCCTCAGATCTGACGGGCCCTCCAGTCGCCACGCGTCTTCATCGCCAACCCTTGGATCCATCTTGATCCGAGGGCCTTCAGGCCGCCACGTCGACCAGTCCTAGCCTCGGCCTCCAAGCCTAGGCTCGGGCGACCCAAGGCTACACCGAGCCGCAGTCCGAACCTCAAGAGAACCCAAGCCTCGCTCCGAGCCACCGACGGCCTCCGAACCTAGGCCGCCCACGTGAGGAGCACGTGCGGCTTGGGTACTTTACACAGAGGCTCCTGGAGCTTTTCAAAATTACAAAGAGGTCCCTGTGAAGCGGAGCCCTCGTGAGGAGCACGTGCCCTGTGGAGAAATTGCATTCAGTTCCCCAGCATTATAGGTAATTGCATTTTAGCCCCTGTCAGCATATTTGCTTATTGTATTATTATTTTGTCTGTATTGCATTTACACCCCTGTGTTTGCACGCATCCCTAGAGTGCATTTTTTATCATTTTGAGATTCTAAAAATTGCATGTTGTTGGAAATTTTGTCCTCTGTCTATTAGTACACGTGTCTGATTTTTTTTGGCTTGTGTGAATTATTAATGAATTAATTGGTGCATTGTTGACATATTTTGCCCAGTGATGCATTTTGATTTTTAATTAATTATCTGTGCCTTCAAAAATTATCAAAAATTCAAAGTAGCTTAAGGACATCATTTTTAACATACCATAAAAATTTCATAGCATTTGCACGCATATCGAGGCCTAAATAAATTGTTTAGTGATTTTCTTAAGTTAATCTTAGTAAATTCATTTCACAGTGAAATTAAGTTCTGTCAATTTTCCTAGGTCCCTGATTATTAGAGCTACCTAGGATAATTTTAGTGCTTGGAAAAATTGTGATTTGATATTTATTAAAATTTAAATTATGAAAATCACTCTGTCTGTTTATTTAATTCACAGTAAATTCATTTTGAGTCGAAAAATTCCAAAAAAATTAGTGTAGGTCATTTTCATCATAAATAACCATCTGGCCAATTTTCAGTATTTTTGGGCTTCATTTGATACATTAAATAAATTGCACATTAAATTGGCCTGCATTGTCTGCATACGTCTGCATAAAAATTAAAAACGATTAAATCGTCGAATGAAATTATGCGTGGTTTGATGTTTATTTAACCTGGGCAAGCCCCAGGGTCGACTCAAGGAGGCAAAGGAACAGCTCGGGATCAAGTTAGATGAATTAGATTTCGATTTTCCAAGTGTGAATATTTTTTTTTGGTCTTTTTCGATTTTTTTATCCGAGACACATGCAAAATCAGGCCAGATTAAATGTTAATTCAGAAAGATGGTCAAATTAATTCCAAAAATTATGAAACTTGGCCTGATTATGAAATGAGATGAAATTAAGCTACTCTAATTTTTTGTAATTTTTAGATGCACGGATAATAAAATATACAGACTTTAGTGAAAATAACTAAACCAATTTTAATAATTACCAAACGATGATATTTCTCAGAAATAAAATTAATCCAAATAGATCTAATTAAGAGATATCCAAATCAACTTGAATTTCCTTAAAACATTTCACGGTTGATTAATTAAAAATCGATTAAGGTTTTCACTAAATGATTTTTCTAAGACAAACTATACGTGCAAATGATGTGAATTTTGGATATGTTGTAGCATAAACTTAGATCTACCAATTACGATTTTTCAGTGATTTTTCGACAAGCAGAGAATACACAATCAAGTAATCAATCAAAATGGGTAAAATACTACAATTTTCCACCAAATTAATTTCAATAAATACTCTGCAAATCATAAAAATACAAGTAAATGCTATGATGGTAGAACAAGAGTTATACTACACAATGCAATTTTCGGAATTAAAAATTGATGACAAATGACAACAAAATAAATGTGCAAATGCAAGGGCGTGAATGCAATACAGGAAAAAAAATATGAATTGAAATGGTGAACAGGGACTTACATGCAATTTTTGGAAACTTGAAATTTTTTTAAGAACTTGCAAAGGGGTGCAAGTGTCCCCTTTGCAAATGCCCTTTTGTCTTCATTATGCGCTATGGAGCTCCCCTGTTATTGGGTTGAAACAGGGGAATGGAGATGAAGGTGGAGCTTCGCGCGCAGGAGGGGCTCGCGGCGTGCGTCTTCGGTCGTGGTGGTGAGATGGTGATCTCCACCTCCGTCGACACACGACGCGAGGTGGAGGGCCGGTGCGGCGCGCTTGGTGAGGAGGTGCGGAGTTGTTGCTGCCTGGCTGCGTGAAGGGAGGAGATGGCGTGGCTGCGGTGCACGTGGTCGGTGGGCGTGCGTCGAGGACCGCTGTGACTGCTGCAAGGTGAAGGTGCGGCAACAGCCAATGAAGATGCACGGCCACGCGCGTTGGCGGAGGAGGATGCGGGCACGGTTAGGACCAGCCGCCTGGAGTTGCGTGGACGCAGACGGAGGGCGGTGCACCGGCGCAGGAGGTGTTGCTGGATGGCGATGTTGCAGCGCGCTGTGAGGTCGCGAACTGGAGCGGGGAAGGCCGCAGGTGGCTGATGGGCGCGACTAGGAGAATGGCGGGCTGTGCGCGCAAGGGGTGTTGCTTGGAGGCGGCCGGCGTCGTTGACGGCGAGGGGGGGACGGCCGACACACGGCCAAGGGTCGTCGGGGCAGTGGAGGCGTCGAAGGCGAGGTTGGTGGTTGATGGTGTGTGAGTGGGAGGTGATGAGAGGAGGAAGAAGGAAGAGGGAGGGTGTCACCACCTCCTCTGTTTTCTCATGCAATTGTTTAAGTGGCTAAAATAAACGATTAATCGATTGATAAAAGTTCACGGAAAAATTTAAGAAAAATCACCGTTGCGTTTGCAACGTGTGATTTATCCGTTGAAGTGCGATCGGTTTTGCGATTTGGATGATGGAAGATGGAGAAATGATGAGAGAGAAAGGTATGAGGAAGAAGAAGAAGAAGAAGAGAGGAAGAAGGAGATTACCTGTAGATGGAGTCGGATTGCCTGGGAATGGAGAAGATGAGGCTTCTCCTGTCGTCGCTCAAGAGTCGGCAAGGCTCGAGCTCGGGCAGCTGTGGTTTGCGGCTGCGGCGGTGGATGGAGGGCCACCGGATCTCGCCTAGAGGAGCAGGGTCGTCGCTCACTGTTGGCACTCTCTCCCTTGCTGTCACCAAAGAAGGAATGGAGCTCTCCTCTCCCTCACTGTGAAGATGGCGGATCTTTGTTCTCATCTGATTAGTTCTACTGAGAGGGTAGAACTTTTTCAAGAAAAGGTCCTTGAACTGCATCCAGGTAGTACAAACCACCCCTAAGTTTTTCAGCCAATGAGCAGCCTTATCACCTAAGGCAAAAGGGGTGGCCTTCAGCCGAATATAATCTTGGCCAACATTGGGATGGCTAAGATTGTTGCATACCAACTCGAAGTCACGGAGGAAAGTGTATGGTTCTTCATTAAGGTTTCCGTTGAACTTCGGAAGCAGACTAAGGAAGTGGGGCTTCAGCTCAAATGCCTGAGCGGGAACTGCAGGTGCCAACCAGTTCTGAATCTCGTTCTCCGCCGGGTTGTAGGTATCAACCATTGGTCGGTCGATTCCTTCTGTTGCTATGATCTGTCCCATCCGCGCCGTGAGATCTGCATTCCTCTGTTCGGCTTCAGCGAGGCGGGCAAGAATCTGTTTAATTTGTTCCTCATCTGGTGGAACTTTTGGCGGCATCTCGTCCTCTAGTTCTGGGGATTGGAAAATAAGATCGGTGTTAGAGGGCAAATCAAGGAAGGGATTACCGAGGCAATGGTCTTCCTCGGTAATCTCGGAGGAGATAAAAGGGTTGGTTTGAGAGTAACCACCCTGAACATGAGGGAACCAGGATTCAAGAGGGTCATGAGTCCTGGGTGGTCCAAGGTGCGCTCGGACCGAGGAAGACGAGTTTCTTGGGGGACTCATAGAGAAATCAGTGAATAGTGCGTCGAGATCTCCCCAATCACTCATCTTGACGAGGGAAGAAGATAGGATTTTACTCCTACCTGAAGCAAGCAACAAGAACAATCCAAGACCCTGGGCTCACACTCAACACAGTGAAGGACTCAAAGTTGAGTCCAATTTATCTTGTAGTTTTTAAGTGTGATATTCAAGCAAAAATAGCAAGGATTACGCGGCCTAGAGGAAAGTCGGCTTAGAGCCGGATGCGTCTTCCCTGTCTATCCTGTTGCCTAAGATACCGTCGATCCTCCCTTTCTTTGCTCCTATCCGGAGTAGGGACTCAATGACGTGCCCCTATCTACCTGCACTCAGGCGGAGGCTGACAAAGCTGATGCCTTGTCGCAGAGTACCGCTGGTTCGCCCCTGTCTACCTGTGAAGGCGGAGGCTACTTGGTACTTGTCAATGAGTTTAAAAGTATCCCACTCGTGATAATTGCTAAGATCAGTTGGCTCGTGATATGGAAGGCGGGGATTTGGGCTCTGCCTTAAGGTGTTCACACACACTCAAGTACCCTTACTCAGCCTGAATACAAGGTCGGGGATTAATCTCCCGTAAACAATTTTCAGATTTTATTCTTTTTTTTTGGTCAATACTGTTAGCAGTCCTGATTTTTAAAGTTAAGTTATCACTTCAATTAGTCCACCACAAAGCACGCCTATCGGACAGTCCTAATTTCCTGTTGAATTTAAGTGAAAAAATCAGAGGGGGAAATCGAGAAAAGCCGATGCACAAAAAAAATCGATGATGCTATGCTGAGTAGAGAATACTTACAGTGATCCCTTCGCTTTTTTATGTAGGATGCAATACAGAATTGAAAACTTTACTCTACATGCAAATGCAAGCGATGAAAAGCCGCTCCTAGACAGGCAGTTCTATTAGCGTGAAGAACAGTTTAATTTTGACTAAGTACTGCGGTCTAGGTGCGTCTTTTAAGTGTATTGTGTGGTCCTATTGATTACGAGCACAAACAAGTCCTAGAGTGGCTCGAGGAGCCGCTAGTGCAAGCTAAGTTACAATTCACCCACACAGCACACGGGACACAGTTCCACTATCTTTACACACGCGAGATCCCAAACGGGAACCGCTGGAAGTGATGCGAAAAAAATAAAATCACATGTAATTACAAAGCCTCTCTTTCACTTAAAAATTTAAATGCTAAGTCCTCGAAGCGTCGCCGACTCCTCGCGGTCCTCGCAAAAAAAATAATTGGAGGTCAGAGAGTTACACAAAATTAATGCAAAAATAAATGGGAGAAAATAATTACAAGAAAACCGGGGGTCAGACTACCCGGGGAAGGAAAATCAAATACTCAAAAATTTGCTAAAAATTAACCTTAGCCGTGCCTCCCCGGCAACGGCGCCATTTTGACGACCGCCCCGCACCCTTAGTTAATTCGAGAAAATTAATGTCCAAATCAATTTAAAGTCGTTCGTTGCAGTCGGATACGAGAGGGCTAATCAAAAACCACTTATCGATTAATTTGAAGTTAATTTTAAGCGGCAATTTTTTTTTACTTGGGGGTAAGTCCAAGGTCGATCTCAGGGAGGCATCTGTCTCCTTAGGTAAATTAAAGCAATTATTCGAGTGTTGATTTTCGAGGAGTATATTTTTTTGGTCTTTTTTTTAATTTTTATGCAGACGTATGTAGACAATGCAGGCCAATTTAATGTGCAATTTAATTAATGTATCAAATGAAGCCCAAAAATACTGAAAATTAGCCAGATGGTTATTTATGATGAAAATGACCTACACTAATTTTTTTGGAATTTTTCGACTCAAAATGAATTTACTGTGAATTAAATAAATAGACAGAGTGATTTTCAGAATTTAAATTTTAATAAATATCAAATCACAATTTTTCCAAGCACTAAAATTATCCTAGGTAGCTCTAATAATCAGGGACCTAGGAAAATTGACAGAACTTAATTTCACTGTGAAATGAATTTACTAAGATTAACTTAAGAAAATCACTAAACAATTTATTTAGGCCTCGATATGCGTGCAAATGCTATGAAATTTATATGGGATGTTAAAAATGATGTCCTTAAGCTACTGTGAATTTTTGATAATTTTTGAAGGCACAGATAATTAATTAAAAATCAAAAGGCATCACTGGACAAAATATGTCAACAATGCACCAATTAATTCATTAATAATTCACATAAGCCAACAAAAATCAGACACGTGTACTAATAGACAGAGGACAAAATTTCCAACAACATGCAATTTTTAGAATCTCAAAATGATAAAAAATGCACTCTAGGGATGCGTGCAAACACATGGGTGTAAATGCAATACAAACAAAATAATAATACAATAAGCAAATATGCTGACAGGGGCTAAAATGCAATTACCTATAATGCTGGGGAACTGAATGCAATTTCTCCACAGGGCACGTGCTCCTCACGAGGGCTCCGCTTCACAGGGACCTCTTTGTAATTTTGAAAAGCTCCAGGAGCCTCTGTGTAAAGTACCCAAGCCACACGTGCTCCTCACGTGGGCGGCCTAGGTTCGGAGGGCGTCGGTGGCTCGGAGCGAGGCTTGGGTTCTCTTGAGGTTCGGACTGCAGCT
This sequence comes from Ottelia alismoides, assembly GCA_037367405.1. NCBI lineage: Eukaryota > Viridiplantae > Streptophyta > Magnoliopsida > Alismatales > Hydrocharitaceae > Ottelia > Ottelia alismoides. Next base: position 672,679 of record JAZKJV010007890.1, on the reverse strand, counting down.
CGGTGTAGCCTCGGGTCGCCCGAGCCTAGGCTTGGAGGCCGAGGCTAGGACTGGTCGACGTGGCGGCCTGAAGGCCCTCGGATCAAGATGGATCCAAGGGTTGGCGATGAAGACGCGTGGCGACTGGAGGGCCCGTCAGATCTGAGGCGCGATCGACGGTTGAGGACGGGCGCGGTGATGAACACGTGGCGAAGTGAAGGCCGTTCGATCGGTTGATCGAACGATGGCTGTACGTCGTCTCGAACGGTCCTCCGCCACCTGCGGAGGAGAAGGCGGATCTCCGGTGTCGATGGAGCTGCTCCGCCGAGGTCGCTAGGCTTCAATGGGGCTCTTCGTATGCTCCCGAGTAGCTCGGAAGATGCAAGGTCGTGCGGCGAAGCCTCCGGTGGCCTCAGTGGCTGTGGAGGTGGGCTGAAGCTCGCTGGAGACGAAGCTCGAAGGGAGCTCCGGTGAGGCTCCGGCCAGTGAAGGAATGAGAACCTGCAGGAGTTAGAATAGATAGCCGAGGCGTGCAAGTGTTCGTGGAGAAGTGTAGTGTGATCGGCGAGGCCTAAGGTGGAGTGTGGTGGTCCGGCAAGCGAGCTCCGGCCAAATGGCGGAGCTGTTGGTCGGAAGAGTGTGAAACGCGTCGTCGGAGGTCGTGAAGGCTACCGCGAAGATGGGAGCTTCGACGCGAAGCTCGGCGGAATGGAATGGAGGTGTGAAGATGATCGGAGGCAGCGAATAACAAGGGAAAAAAACGAGGAAGAAGAAAGCGGAGATCGGAGATGGATGGATGCGTCACCTGGGGATTGGAACTCTTCCTTGAGTTCCAGGTCGTCGCTCGAAGGGCCGGTGGCTCCCTGAGCTCAAGCAGTGGCTCGACGGAGGAGGGCTGCAACTCGGCGGAGGCCGAGGATCTCGCCGGAGAAGACGGACGTCTTCGCTCAATGAAAACTCACAATTTCTGTCACTAACTGGAAGCTCAGAGCTCGAGGCGTCTCTCACGATGGGTGGATGGGGGTGAACGGCGCCGGAGGTGGAGTATTTATAAGGTGAAGATGGTGGGTTGGCTGGTGGAGTAGCGAAGTTGGTGGTCGTCGTGGGGCGAGTATGGTGGAGGTGGTGGAGCTTGAGGGAGCTGGCGCGGGAGAGGGTTGAGTGGGTAATGTCGTGGAGGTGTCAGCGGCCGGAGGAGATGGCCGACGTGCGTCCAAAAATAGGAAGGGGGCGCCCCTCCCGCAAGGCAAGGGACGTGGGGGAGAGGGGCGCCTGGAGGTAGGAGATGAGGTCTCCACCGTTGGATCTTGAGATCTAACGGTGGGGATCAAGGAGGATCTGGTCGGGTGGGATTAGATCTGAGGCGCGCTGATGATGGGCCGAGAGCGCGCCACGTGGCGGGTTGCGGGCGAAGTGCGAGCGGACGGTTTAGATGAGGAGATGGAGATGATCGAAGGGACGAGACTCGCTGTGAGAGGGGCGGCTACGATGGAGAGATCAAGGGCCTGATCAAGCGGTGTGGATGCTGCCACGTGGAGGGCTCTGGTGAGGGCGCTAATGTGCGGCGTAGATCAAAGCAGGAGGTGATTGGATGGTCCAGTCAAGGGGCGTGCGTGGAAAAGGCTGGGTCGTTGGATCTGAAGCGAGATCCGACGACTGAGGACGCCGGCGGATGAGGCGAAGGGAAGCGGGCCGCGTGGCGCAACCAGAGGGTGCCACGTGGCCTGCTGTGAGTGGCTGGAGTAAGAGACACGTGTAGAGAGAAGAGGAGGCCGAATTTGGAAAAACTCAAAACATGAAAGTTGTAGATCTTGATGAGATCTACAAGTTTCATGTTGACCAAAGACGGAGATGAGGTCAAAATGTGATACATAAATACAAGGATACATAAATATACATATGTAGTATACAAAATGGCCCAAAAACCCAAGTTTCTCATACAAGCTCCAATTTCAATGAAATTAGTCTCATTTTGAAAGTCCTTTAATATGTAGTATTCTAAGAGTGAGTAGACCTAATTCGGGGTTTGTATGAGGGCTTTATGTGTGTTTTAACGTACAAGGGTTCTCAGACTATTTTGGCTATTTTACAAGGGTGATTTTTGGCTTCTTATTTAAATGCAAATGAGCTACTAAAATGCATGAATTATGAATGTGTGCATGAATGCTATTTATGCAATTCAAAAGGAAATATGCCTCTATTTTCTCGGGAACAAGGCTCTATTTTTGACTTTTGAAGTGATGAATCACAGATTCATCAATAGGGACCCAAAAGCCAACGTTTACATCTTAATTCCAATTTTAATGAAATCACCTTCTTTAAAGATAATTTAATTTAAAGTACAGTAAAGGTGAGCTTGGTCAACTTTGAGTTCATATGGAGAAGATATGATCTATGAAGTTTTATGCAGCCTTTTCATCTATGTGCCTAATCACACTGATCATTATTTTCATTTTCAATTATTTTGTATTTTTCTATACAATTTTTGTGCATGTTTTGTATTGAAAGTATTTTTATATTGAAAGTTTTTGTATTTGAAGTGTGTAAGAGTGGTATAAATTAATGTAAGTAAAGGCTATGGTTTAGGCCTTAGCGCGCCATAGAAGCGTGTAGATCGCATCGAATACGATCTAGGGCAACTAGTCATACTAGTTGCGAGGAGCAACAAAATTTAAAATATTTCAAACGGGATGAAACCACATGATTCAAGAATACTTCTCAAATTATTTAATCAATATCACAAATAAGTTCAAAGGAATATCTCTTCAAGCGTGGTTGCGATCTCAAATATCTAAAGTACGAGATTCACCTGTCTCAAGTGCGATCCAACAAAGACCACACTTACGAACGCATGGATGAGACACATGATTCCCTCAATCCATGTTGATGATTCCAACAAAGAGTTTCCTGATTTCATCTCACGAAATCCGATTCCATCTTCACGAGCAACAAGCACTGAAGATGGAGGAGATCCACGAGCAGTTGCTCTGGCAGCACAGTGGCTTCATGACAACTATGTGCTTATCTATGTCAACATATGGACGACCACGTGTTAAGAGAGAGAGTTAGCATGTAGAGAGAGAGCCTTGTTGCTCTTGTGTATGTGTGTAGAAGAAAAGGCTAGGTATTCCCTTTAGTTTATACTAAATTGGATGATGGAGATTCACTCGTAATTCAAATCAATGGTTGAGATTTTGTTGCAAAAAATTGCAACAACAATTAATTTGATTTAAAAGATAAGAAATATTTTGTAAATAAAAGTAACATATTTAGTTCCAACTAAATCAATAATATCCCAAATGAAATAGGACTGGAGATGCTCCTTCCATGTAAGGGGAAAGGAGATAGACTCATTCCCCTTAAACATGGTGGATGACCACCTTGATTGGAGAGAGAACATCTCTCTCTCTCTAATCCTAATGTAATCTCATTGCATCAAGTCTTATTTCATGGAATCTTTTATCAACAAAATATCACCAAATAATTATTGTAAATTATTAGTCATAAATGCAAACAAAACCATTGACAATTATGAATCAAATTCAACCACCCAATAAAATGTAAATTACATTTACAATTAATTATAAAATATTGATCCAGATCACATCAACATTTAATTTGTAAATCTTATTTACAATGAACTCTCTCTAATATATTATAAATCACATTTATAATATTATTTATAATTAATATGAATAACGGTATCCATATTATGCATATTCCTGACAATTAAATCATAGTTAATTATCTTTGATGTCCATTCTCATGTGCCAAAATAAAATAAATTACATTCATATTATTCATAATAATTAAATCATAGTTAATTATCAATTTTCCTTAATGCTCAGATAGATTATCAACAACAAATTTATTCTTGATCTCTTTTTAAGAATAATTCACTTTCTCTACGGATACTTGGAGATAAGACTGTCAATTGTGCGTTCCATGTATAGTGACTTAGATATTGAGATCATATCTCAAATTCAAATCAAGGGGACCTATCAAAGATGTTTTACTGAATCAAAGCTGTAAATCAAATCTTCTCATTGCATCCGAATCACATTCAGATCAATGTCCAACATTTGATGAAGATTAAATTACTTCTCTATTGAGAGGAGTCACTAAAATCCAAACTTGTTTCATCATTTCCTCGAAATGGAACTATCATAGTTATACAATCATTTAGGATTACAACACCCTCAAGTATTCCTAATACCCATATATCTTGTATACTAGAAGACCTAGAATAAACCTGAAGTTTAGATCTTATTTAGACGATCATCTTTAGGGTTTTATCATTAAATTTCTCATTTGATCATTGGGAGTTTGTATCGGCCATATACTTTCCATAAGCATATATCATACATAGGTATTGATCATACAATTTCCAAAATCATATATAAAACTTACAAATTTAGTCAAGCTTCCAAAGCAAGACAACCATGCACGAAATTTGATCCTAATATCTCATGAGTAAGCTCATTTCTTATGGTTCAGTGATGAACATGTATGATCCCTTTGAGAAATTGTATTGCTCATATGCCCTTGTATGCACACCAGCTCGCCAGTGTATAGACCTTGATTAGAACATCAACCTATCTATCTGCCAAATGTATATACTCAAACATATAGTAACACATTTGTCTCCGGTCAAACAATGCATGCCTATATCATGACAGTATACGACATAGGTCTTGGTCATCTCAATCTTGTTAAGTCAACTCTTTGACCTAACTTATCTAATATTTTCGAATATCTATTCCTATGTAAAGGACCTGCATCAAGTGGTATGTTAGATATACTCCTTTAGAGAAGAATTGCCATCTTCTTCTTAGGCTGGAGATCCTCTCTTAATAATCACTTAATGATGCTTGATGAGTCATCGATCTAACTCTTTAGATATCATCCAAACACCAGCCTCTATGATTCAACATTTGAATCAAAAATTGTATGATCATTAAAATGTCTATGGTACATAACCCTAATTGTACCAAGGGACCTGTAACGCAAATAGTTATTATTTATTTCAGATCAGAGAATGATTTGCAATAACATTTACTTCATAATGGCTCTCCGTGAGCTTGCATGTCCAACAGTAAGTTTCAGATATATTCAGTGTACTGAGTACCTAGGGTTTCTAGGTGACAGTGTTGTTTTGTATGTATATCTTTGCCCTTTTCTCCCTGGTTTTATTCCTTGTCGACCAAGCTAATATTGACTTCATCTCAATCATTTATTTTGTATTTAAATACACGTATTTTAGTACTATTTATAGATAATAGTTAGACACTTAATTTGCACAAGTTAACTATATTTACATGTATTTAGCTAGGGTTTTAAATAAAAAATGAATAAAAATTAATGAATGGGTACTCATCACCCCCTATACTTACCTTTGCTGGTCCCTAGCAAACACTTATTAGGAGAATAAGTGATCCAAAAAAGAAAATAAAAAATAAAAATAAAGAGGGTAAAATGATCAAGATTTTTAAACCTGTCTTTACAAAATCAAAATGTGAAGCTCAGTTAAGACCTTTATATTATTAGTGCATTCGGAACCTCATTAAGGTTAGGACTTGCGACTCAACAATTCTTAGATTCCATGCTCCTTTATTCAGTTCAACTCAATAGTCTGGTCAGAATCGTCCATTCATACATATACTCTTGTAACTTTGAAATGACTAGTGTCGAGTGTGCGGATGTGTTAGCTCTTCCCAGTTAAGCCACTGAACTATCTAGCAGTCTCCTTCTCTGGTAACTTGTCCTCAAGGAGATGGATATTTTCTTCTAAGTTTAGGTACATGCTAGCTCACAACGAAGGGGGAAGAAGGTAAAAGAAATGTAAAAGATGTGTAAATGGATCGGTGTACTTAAATTTCCTTGTGAAGCTCAGTCAGTGTAACCGAGACTCCACCAAGAATCAAGCCTTTTCTGAAGTTCATTTTTTTTTAATTTTAGGTATAGACTTACTTTTGATGTTTCTTTGTTTGGTATGCATTTCATTCTTGTTTGCCTCGATGGATATAGAATCGTTTGTCCGCCCATATTTTGGGGTCTTAGAAAAATTGTGCTGGTAGACCATTCCTAATATGAAGTTTTAGTTCAATCCAATCTACAATCGTTAGACGTTTTATGAATTCCCATTCATTCACCTTTATTTCTTTATTTTATCTTTAAAACCCTATCTAAATGCATGTAAATATATCTAACACGTACAAATTAACACTCTCATCTTTGACTGTAAATAGTCCTTTAAAACATGTTTTTAAATGCAGAATAAATGAATAAAGAAAGAAAAGAAAAATAAAGGAAGTATTTCAAATATTGATTGCCCATAAACCTCGAGACTAAGTCAATACTGACTTGACCGACAAGGAATAAAGTAGGGGGAGATAAGGGCATAAAAATACAGATAAAAGCATTGCCACCTAAAACCCTCGGTGACATGTACACTATATATAGTTGAAACTTTCACTAATTTATACACACTCTTTTACACTTCAAATAAAAATATTTTCAACATCAAACATGTGCATAAAAATACATATAAAAAGACAAAATTAATTGTACATAAAACAAGGCACAAGCTGACTAGGACACACCGATGAAAAAGCCGCAAATAGAACTTCACAGATCCATATCTTCTTCATATGAACTCAAAATGGACCAAAATCATGCCTATTGTAATCTAAATTAAATTATCTATCTAATGAAGATGATTTCATTAAAATTAGAGTTAAGAAAAAATATTTGGCTTTTGGGTCCCATTGTATATTTTAGCTATATATTGTTATACATTTAATTCATTCCCTGTATGTTTACTCTTTCCATATTTTCAGATATTTGTGAATATTAGTTGAATTAAACTAAAACCATAAATAAAAAAGATATCATTAAAAGTTCACTAAAAAAATAATATGATAAAATACATAGGTAAACTATACATGTATTATACATATTCATATTTATTTAAGTGTACAAATAAAGTCAGAAAAACAAAATAAAATATTTAAATGCATAATTAAATATATTATAAATATATAAATTATGAATATAAAATAATAAAAAAAATAAAAAAATAAAAACAAATACACTATATATATATGTAATTATACATATACTTATACTTGTAAAAAACTAACATATGATAAATAGGTCGATAAAAATAAATATAAATCACCTAAAATAGTATGTAAAAAGAAACACCTTTTATGTTTTAAGAAAAATTAATAAATCATTTTCTGTTTTATTTCTTTTTTATTTTTATTTTTATCTCGATTTTATCCTCTAGCGCATGACATGGCCCAATCATGTGCGGGCCTTGGTTGACTTGTCAGTCAACTATACCCACACCTAGGCCTAGGCATCTTAGAGCGCTAGCCCCCATCTTCTCCAATTTGTCCCACCCGATCTTGCATTTTTCAGGATCAATTCCTTTTATGAATTTGTTCCTCGTTCGTCGGTCTTTCACGCTCTAGTGATTTCTCGAACGATGGAGCATCGATACACCTGCAGACTTTAACCAAAGTCGCCTCCTTATTAAGTTTCACCTCTGACCTCCTTTTGAAGTTGAACCTTTTTGACCCATTTTCATCGCTTTTTATCTTCATTGAAGCGTCCCTAGTGACAGTGGGTGCATCTCCTGAGATTTAGTCATGGAGAAGGAAGCAGAGAGACGAGATCCAAGCCTTCTAGACTTGCTTAGGTGAAGCTCTCCTGCTCCTTTGTTCCCAGGTCTGAGCAGCTCTTTTACTTTCTTTTTCGATTCGTAGAAGTAGCAGTAGGATGGTGTAGATGTTATTGCATTTGATTTCGTTTTAATTATGTATATCACAAATCATAGTTCATCGGATTTCTGAGCTCTAGCCTTCGATCCTCCACTGATGACCTTGTTCTGACCTCGTTGACTACCTCATCACCTTGCCCACATCATCTTCTATCTCCCTGACTCATAACTACCTCAGATCTCGCACAAATATGATAGGTTCCTGTTTTTCCTCCGCCTTTCGTCAGAGCACCTCCTCCCCCTTCATTTCCCCCATTTTAAGCCACTAACGAGTTGGGAAGCTTCGCCCTCGACCCATGAGCGTTCTAGTGCAGGAAGGAACTCCAGAGGATCCCTTTTAGGGCCTAATTTTGTCCTGGATAGAAGCTACATGTTCCTGAGCTTCTTCGAACTCCAGATCTCTCCTCAGCGAGATCAAGATCCATTTGAGACCTCAAGCCGACACGGAACACTCCCATGAGAATTTTGAGCCACTCAGCATGCCTAGAGACCCTAAAGATTAGGAGATATGCTGGATTGAAGCTCAACCAACCAAGTATTCTTCCCTGTTCTTCTAGGTGTGCTCCCAACCGTCAGATCAATAACCATCATCAGGTGAAGCAACTACCGCCCAATCAAGCCCAACCAAGTCATTAGATCCCTAGGCTAGATCTAATCTCTTCTCTTCATTAGTGAAGCATCAACGGTCGTCCGTTGCGCGCCACTTATATAAGTGGTGCTCCATCCATCATTCATCAATACCTATTAATGGGTATATTGCACTATTTACCCTTCATTTTTTTGTATTTTATATTTGTTCCAGAAATTTTCCTTTGAAACTATCATATTTTTGTAGCATTTACTCTTAGGGTCCTAAGCTTTTCATATTTGCACTTCAGTCCAATCCATGTCACCTCAATGCGCATGAGGGGACTGGGTATTTTGTAAGGACACCTCTCCATGTTTGTGTTATTGTTTGGTCCATAGATTTCAAATATAAGTGTAATATATTTATGTAAAACTGCATGTAGATCCTAGAAAATTTTGGATATTGCGAAAATACCCCTTCTTGTGTTTTTAATATTGATATAATTGGTCATTTTGCATGCATGCCCTTGGATTCTGTAGTGTGTTATGGAATAAGTTGAAACTATATTTAAATTGCATTAAAGTCCTTGCCAACACATTTAATTTTATTTCTTATATTTGTATTATTAAAATAACATTCTACATCTAAAAATTATAGGAAATTTATATTAAGTGTCTCGAACCATAATATATCACATATATTTTTTTTAAGGTAATTAAAATTACTTTCTTATTTTATAGAAATACGAAAATAATGCATTTTCCTATTTTACATGAAAAATCCATATAAATATAAAAATACCATGAAAAATTCCAAAAACATATATGTATTTATTTATGCATATTTGATATTCTGACCTATTATTTTTGCAAAATAAAAATAAAAAATCCTAAAAATTTAAAAACCCCAAAAATCTTTATAAAAATTAGTAAAACAATATAAAATCCCAAAAATATTTGCTCATGTTTCTTATTTTTGTTTATAGTATATATTATATATTAAAATAGTTTTGGGAAATTTTTGAGATATTTATCTACTTTTAAATCCTAAAAAATCCATCCTATTATTATAAGTCACTATTTTGGATTTTTTAATCATTTAAAATACATAAAATAACAAAAATTACAAGAAAATCCACACCAATAGAGAAAAAAATATAAAAGCATAAAACCATTTTATTTTGTAAAGTTTTGAGTATTTATGGCTAGATTTATAATATAAAACCATATATAGTATATATACTTATTAATGATTATAATTAATATTATTATAATAAATATCTTCTATAGATTTTAAAACCTTTGATAAAAATAGAAGGATTGTTCTATTATCATCTACCAATTTTTTATATATTTAATATTATATTTATCTTATATAGTATTGATATTATATATAGTATTGTATATATATATACTTATTACTTATTAAAAAGAAAAGGAATTAATAATCGGAAAATATAAAGGAAATAAAAAATGAAAAAAATTTGTTGGGTTGAACTAGAAAAGTTTGGGCAGAGAAAATTATTAGAAATATATAATTAAAAACCCACAAAATTAGTAAACTTGTATAACAATACATAAAAACATTTAGTGATTTTCTCATTGATTGTCAATTTTTGTACATATCCTTGTTGCTCCTTTGTGGTTAGACACATACACTTGCGTACTATACATACTTGTTCTAGGTAAAATGAATTTTAGCTTACTTGTATTTATTGCATAAATATAAAACCCCTATATAGTATATATACTTAATATTACTTATTAATACTTATAATTAATATTACTATTATAAATAACTTGTATATATTTTAAAACCTTTAAAAATTAAAGCATTGTTTATATTATTATTTACTGAATTTTTATATATTTATTTATTATATCTATCTTATATAGTATTGATACTATACATAGTATTATATATAGATATATATATATATTTATTAAAAAGAAAAGGAAATTAAAATATGAAAATTCAAAAGTATTAAAAATATATAATTTAAAAACTATAAAAAATAGAAAATCATATAAGAATACGTAAAAACATTTATTGGTTTTCTCATTGATTGTCAATTTTTGTATATATTCGTGTTGCTCCTTTGTGGTTCGACACAAACACTTCTATACTATACATACTTATTCTAGGGTATAATGAATTTTATCTCACTTGTCTTTATTGTAAAATTTTTATTGTGGGTTAATTGTTGATTGGCATGCATTGATCGGGTGTTGAGTGCTTTGAGAGCGACCGATACAACAATTATCGGATCAAATTGTCGGACATCGCATGCCGTCCAAGACCATACTTTAGACACTTTGAACTTTGTGTTCATCAATGTCCTTGCTATTAGAGACATCAGGTCGAAGTATCGATTTCGCCGATCCCCAAGAATGGTTCCTGAGCCACCCTTCAGAAGCGGCCTAGTATCGTCCAGACTTAGACTCCTATATCTTTCAACAACCCATCTTGGTTGATTAATGTAATGAGTGTGAGGTTCTAAGTCAAGAGTTTACCTCATTGAATTGACATATGAACATAATCTCATGAAACCTAAAGAATTAAGTTAAAATGACATGAAATGTCTCAATTCCAATCCTTAACAGGTTCCTTAGGTGGATTAAGGTCTAGACCAAACTCCAATCTTGAATTTTATTCAGACTTGTTCATTTGTCAAAAATCATTCAAAAAATGCTTATGTAATGAAGGGAAATCTTTTTTGTGAAAACATGTTCTAGTTTTGAACTTTTTATGGGATTTTCAAAAGCATTTACAATTTTTTAGATATTTTGTGATTTTTCAAAATTTTATGTCATTTTTTGGAAAAATCAAAAGAGCTACTATATCAGTGCATAATTTATGAGTGTATTATTTATTTATATACCCTTACCAAATATAGTACTTTAGCCATATTATTCAAAAGTTCTAAAGTATGAGTTATGGCTAAAGTATATACAACATATATACGACCCCCTATACTCAGCGTGAACTATGTTCTCATAGTTTTCAAAGAGAAAAAGGAAGGCATAGCTTGTGCTGAGTATAGAAAAACCTAAACTACAATGACTCAAAGAATGTGATGTTGGTTGTCTCCCCATACTTGGGATTAATTAATCCTAAGTTTACCACTTTAAAGGCGGAGTATTAGCCCTCGTGCATCACAGAAGTGTAAAAATTACATCATATGCAATCTGGGTCAACTAGTCATACTAGTTGGCATGACATCAAAAGAATAAAAAAATCATTTAAGATGAATATACATGGCTTGGTAACCTTTCCCATACCATTTCATCGATACCACATAGATATTAAGGTTACCTCTTGAAGCACGGTTGTAATCCATGATGCTTCTAAAGTAAGAAGCCGTTTGACTCAAGTTTGATCCGATGAGAGTGCACTTGCAGACGTGAGGATGAATCATGTGATTCCTACAATCCTGAGCAATGAACCAAGCTATCAATCTCTTGATTTTGACTCTCAAAATAACTTGTATTCTTCATGATCATGAAGCATAGAAGAAGACATAGTTCCTCAAGCGATCAATCCAGTAGTACATCGACAATACAATGATGATCATGATCTCTACCAAATTTGGACAGGGGGATGTCCGAGTATTGCCTCATTTTTGCTTATTTATTATTTAGTTCTGTATTTTATTTCAAACATTAAAAATAGTTGTAATATTTGCAAGGTGAAGGATACGGGAAAAATCCTCAAGCGCATCATGGAAGCATGATAATCACATCTAATGCGATCGGGAGCGACTAGTCGAACTAGTTGCTCGATGCAACGGAATTTTAAAAAAAATTGATGAAACCACATGATCCAAGAACACTTCTTGGATCATTTCATCTAAACCACAAACAAGTAATACGATTACCTCTTGAAGCGTGGTTTCAATCGAGTCTCTAAATGAAGAGACCTCCTGTCTCAAGTCTGATCCAGCGGAGGAGACGCTTGCGAGCGCGGGGATGAATTGCGTGCTTCTCGCAATCCATGTCGATGATCCAAGCGGTGGATCTCCTGATCTCGTCACACAGATCCAACATCTTCTTCACGAGCGAGATGCAGCAAAGGAGATGGAGATCCACGAGTAGATGATCCGGCAGCATAACGACGATGCTGCGTCGATGATGTCTCTCACAATGGTTCCATGGTGGACGACCATTATAAGAGAGAGATAGAGACTTGGCGTGTAGAGAAAATAAGAGAGAGAGAGAGAGACTCATCGAGTCGGTGCAAGTCGAAGAGCAAGGCATGCCTCTTCTTATATAGGGTTTTGGGAGTCCATGGATCTCAATCCATGGACAACACACAATCAATGGTTGAAATTGATTTGTATTTCTTTCAATGGCCATGATCTTGTTGTAAAACATACAACAACAATTAATTTAATTTAATTTAATATATATCGATAAATCAATATATTAAAATTCAAATCAAATCAATTGATTATCCTTGGAGATAATGAGGAGATGAACCATATCCCCTAAAAATAGGGGACGACCACTCTTCTCATGAGATCTCATTTATCTCATGAGATCTCATTGTCTCATGAGATCTCATTATCTCTTGATATATCTCCAAAATTTACAACAACAATTGTTGCAAATTATTTCATAAATATAATTCACAGTTATCTTGTGAAATATTGCAATCATGCCATTAAAATAATGTGAATCACATTCACATCCCAAAACAAAATGTAAATTATATTTTCAATTAATCATTTAATGTGAATCCAATTCACATTAATAATTAATAAATATAAATCATAATATGCTCTCTCTTATATATAAATCACATTTATAATATATATGATTAATATGGATAGTGCTATCCACATTATTCATATCCATGATAATTAAATCACATTTAATCATCTTGGATCTCTTTTCTCATGTGCCCAAATAACATGAATCACGTTCACATTATTCATATCTTTGATAATTAAATCACATTTAATTATCTTATATATCTCTCCTTACAATATGAATCAAATTCATATTATCCATGATAATTAAATCACATTTAATTATGACATTTCACGATGATTGGATACTTATATAAACAATGAAATTATCCATGAACTCCTTCAAGGATAATGCGCTTTCTCCGCAGATACTTGGAGATAAGGACATGGTGATTGTATTATTCCATGTATAGTGACTTGGATATTGAGATCACATCTCAAATCCAGATCTTGGGCCTCCCATAGATGCTTGATTAAATCAAGACCGCAAATCTAATCTTCTCATTGCATCTGAATCACATTCAGATCAACGTCCAACATTTGGACCAAGATCAGATTGCTTCTCTACTGAGAGGAGTCACTAAAATCCAGACCCGTCTCATCACTCCCTAGGAATGGAAGCGTCATGGTTATACAATCGTTTATGATCACATCAACCTCAGGTATTCCCAATACCTTTACATCCTGCATACTGGAAGACCCAAAATAAACCCGAAACATTAGATCAACTTTATATTATCTACTTCAAGATTTTATCAGTAAGTTTCTCATTTGATCATTGGGATTTGGTATCGATCATATACTTTCCAAAAGCATATATCATACCTAGGTCTTGATCATATACTTTTCAAAAGTATATATCAAACCTACAAATTCAGTCAAGATTCCAAAGCGAGACGACCGTGCACGGAATTTGATTCTTCCCAATATCTCATGAGTGAGCTCATGTCTTCCGGTTGAGTAGTGAACCTGTATGATCCCTTTGAGAGATCGTATTACTCATATGCCCTTATATGCACACCAACGCGCCGGTGTATAGACCTTGGTTAGGTCATCAACCTATTGATCCGCCAAATGTACATACTCAGACATATAGTAACACATCTATCTCCAGTCAGAGGATGCGTGCCTGTATCGTGACAGCATACGATATAGGACTTTGGTTATCTTGATCTCATTAAGTCAACTCTTTGACCTAACTAATTTGACACCTCCGAATCTCTATTCCTATGCAGAGGACCTGCATCAAGAGGTCGGTCAGATATCAACCTATGTGAGAAAGGATTGCCATCTCCTACTCAGGTTGGAGATCACATCTTAACAATCATTTGACGGTGCTTGATGAGTCCTCAATCTAACTCTTTAGATATTCATCCAAGCACCGGCCTCTATGATTCAATAACTGAATCAACAGCTGTATGATCATTAAGATAGCCATGCTACATAACCCTAATTGTAGTAAGGGACCTATGATGTAAATTAGTTATTCTTCATTTCAGATCAGGGAATGATATGTGCAATAACATTTATTGCATAATGGCTCGTCGTGGGCTCGCATGTCCAACAATCTCCCACTAGCCCAAAGAGCCATTAATGGGCTAATCATTTAAACCTACACTTATTTGACAATCATAGGCTATTTAGAAAATATCTAGGTAAGATGATCAGTCACTCTGTTCCCAAAAGACTATGCCAAGTCCTTTTACGACACTTGCATATCCCTAGGTAACAGTGCTCGCATCCAATGCGAATGTTGCATCTTATGCAACCAATTTTTACTCAATCTTGATAAAGCAATTATAGTGTTCTTGACACTATTGCTCAGTAATTATTATAACCAGTATTTCCATAATCCTTATCAGAATACCTTTATTCCTGGAGATCTCTATCTCCCAAGGCATCTACAGTTAAGACCTTTAGATCATTATCTATAAAGTCTTTGGTTCTTGATGATGAGACTTTCTGATCATTATCTCTAAGTCTTGTCATCTTTGAAGATATTTATTATTACTGCAATCAAGTGTTTTATCTCCATAGTAGGATTAGCAACGTTTTACTACTACCACTGTATGGCAGATATCTGGCATTTGTACACACTTAGCTTCTCGTAACTGATGCACAAGTGCAAGCAGTTCTAGCATTCACTTCCTCAACTCTTTGAGGTGCTATCCCTTTAGATAGGTCAGTACCATATCTTAAGGAAAGGAAGTCTTCCTTGGGGTTTTCCAAAAATGGAATATGTACAGTCCCAATACCCTCTTTTCTTTGCTTCTGAACAACTTCAGAACTAAGATCTCAGAGGTATTCTTGAGATCACATCTCAAGGTATGGAATAACCAGTCTATAAAACACTTATTATCATCCTTATATCATTCTAAATGATTAGGATATTATCTACATTTACCATGATGAACACAAAGGCACTTCCACTAAGCTTCATATGGTTCATCAAGATTCTATCTGAAATCATAACATTTATAATTTCATCAAATCTGATTTTCCAATTACAAGAAGTTTATTTGAGTCCATAGATGGAGTTTCTTTAGCTTGCACACCTTGCTTTCCTCAACCATGAAGCCCTGGGGCTACTTCATGTGAATATCCTCAGAGAGGCATTCATAGAGGAATGCAATCTTGACTTCCATCTCGAAGATGTCAAAGACAAGTTGTGTAGCTATAGTTAGCAATAATCCGATGGGTTTAAGCATGGTTACTGAAGAGCAAGTCTCATCGCAAGCAATGTCTTCTCTTCCAGTGTGTAGCTCATGGATACGAACCGAGCTTTGAAAGTCTCTACCTTATCATCAAATTCCCTTTCTCTTGAAGATCTAGTTACACCTTTATGGGACTTACCCATATAGGTGGATCCTCGAGGGTCCATATACAACATTTGCATATGAAGTCTACTTTAGACTTTATTGCTAATATCCATCTTTCCATGTCATGATCCTCAGGAGCTTCATCACATGCAGTCCGATCATTGTCAGACTTAATCGAAACATGGAATACATCCTCAAACTCATTTGAAGAGGTATTAATGTTTCATCTTTAATTATCCTTTTAGTTTCCGATTTTAGGAGCCTCATTCTCATCTCAAGATTAAATGAGTTCCTTCACTTCATTTTCATCTTGATTCTTAAGAGTCTCAGCCTCCAAGAATCACATTCTCAGAGATGAGATATTTTAAGAATCTCAAGGTCATAAAGTTGGTATCCAATACCATCCTTTATTTTCCTAATGAAGTAGCACTCTCAAGTGCTAGCTTCCAGTTTACATGCATGGAACCTTATTAAGGATATATATATATATATATATATATATATATTGTAGTCTCTACTACACATATATACCTGGAAACTAAGGGATAATTATGATAAAATTCATCATTGATCAAATCATGTCACACATGATCCAATTGTATCTCCCTACAACTCCATTGAGTTTAGGTGTGTTAGGAGGATTGAAATAGAAATGATATTCATATCTTCATGAGGTATTCTTTGAATTCATCCAATAGGTACTTGCTACCTTGGTTAGATCAAATTCATTTAATCTTCCTTCAAACTTTGGTTCTAAACCAAAATTGTGAAATCTTTGAACATTTCAAAGGTTTCTCAGGTGAATAGAAGAAATCTCATATCATACATAATCATCAATAGATATCATATATCCATGATGTTCACTATGATGTAGATGATCTACATACATCAATATGTATGAGATCCCGAATACCTTGACATTTTACACCTTTCCCAGAGAAGGGTGTATTGGACATTTTACTTTGAATACTAATATTCACAAGTATGTAAGATTTGAAATTTTTGGACATTATAAAGTTTCATATCTTACTAGTTTATTGATCAAATCAACAGATAAATATCCAAGACTTGAAGCCATATCATTGTCAAATGATCTTCATCCTTCTACTGATCTTTTAAAGGTTCAATTTTCAATATTAGAAATCTTAATGAACCATTCATTAATTTTCTAATTTTGTGGATTCCACTAGATGTTAGATTACTAACTGAAATATATCCATCATAACTCTTTATGATAGTTCTATCTCAGAATTCATGTTTATTTTCAACAATTAGAAACAAACAATGAGTGTATTCTAATATCTAGGTCATAAAGACATTCTCCAAGACTAAGGGCTCTCCCACTGAGACTTTGAAGTCTATTAATCCAACAGAGGTTGTTGCAACAATTGCATCAATATCCATGTGGATAACTACTAAACCTTAAGATCAAAATTTTCAGTCTTCTAAAACATATGCAACAATTGCAAGTGTCATTAGAAGAATGAGATACAATTATTAGACTTTAATCTTATCTTATAAGAAAGTCATATTCAATGATCAAATGTAGATTATTTTGATGCACTATCCGAGTTCTTCTCTAAGGATCCTAGATAGTCCAGATAGTCGTACTATCAATACATCGACTCATTGCAGTATTGGCATTCATCCAACTATCTGGATGTCATATGGAAGTCACAGAAGTAGGTCAACTCTTTGACTTTCCTTCTTACTTGGGTCAGACCCATGCTTCCACTGCGCTCTCTTTATCTATGAACAACCATTGCTCAAGACAAAGGATCTCTTATGTTGAACTCAAAAGATTTCAGTATAAGAGAACTTCAACATTTATACATGCTTCATTTAGTTCATACAATATGAATATTATGAAGATTCATGAATTACTTGAGTATAGACAATAGAATGATGACATTCATCATTTCTACATCCATCTATACTCTTAAAACATTGGTTCAGGTAGGTATTCAAATATTTTGAATACATCATATCTTTCAAGCTACCATTCTGCATAATGCAGAAAACCATGTCATTCATGATTAAATGTCTAGAGCACATATGCATGCCAAAATATCTTCTTTGATTTTATAAGTATTATTTGACAATTGCGATCATCATCGACATGTCATTTCCAAAGTACACTCGATGAAAGATCAAGACTATAGACACATACGAACCCTAAGGTGATGTCTTATTGTCTTATTTAATTGTCATATCTCATTATGTTGAGGAAACTTGCACATTGCAACCACATACATTATGTGTCCAAATGCAAGAACAATATCTGGATCATGAGTCCAATCCATGATATTTTACTGGTTATTATTGAGTATAACATTGAGTGGATTTTATGAAGGATTATCTGAAATGAGAAATTTGCATAAGTGTATATATTCATATATATACATATTTTTACTTTGATTTAGGAGTTTTTATATCAAAGTTGTCTTGCCTTGTCAACATTGAAAGTTCATTCCCTTAATCACTTTCAATGTAAGAGATATACTTACCATTATATCTCAAGCAAGATCTGGGATCTCCTTCCTTATCTTTGTTACATCCCAATAATATGAGAACTTGTGACTCCGATAAAAAGAAGCGGGAACACATTCCGCCTTGCAAGTCCAACTTGCATCTCCCAATTCGGTCTTTAAAACCCGGGCCCACCACCCCTAAGGTGATGTTGACCCGTCATTAATTGAACCAACCGTCAACATGCTTAATACTCGCTATACGTAATCCAATATCGCCCCAATAATATGAGGACTCGATATTGGGGTCACTACATATATGGACTTACTCTTTCGAGAAGCAAAGAACCCGATCCAAATAAATCATATACAGGATCTGTCACTTCGGACAGACGTCTCCTATATACAACATCTGGCGACAGAATCCTTTGCCTTGACGAGAGACCATGGATGTCACTTATGTGATCCTCCACCTCATATTCAAATTGTAATAATTAATTATCGTGAATCATATTCACATAATTAATTCTTCCAATGAAAATACACATCTATTCATAATAGAGTGTTTTTAATTGGATATAATCAATTTAATCACATTAAATTAATTATCATTCCAATTATCAATCAACAAACTTGATTATTACTTGAATAGTAGGTATAATCTCAAAGTATGTATTATTCGATTTTTAATTTTTAGAAAAATACACTTTGACATCTCCGACATTATCGAGTCCCTACCTGCTGTCATGGCCAGTACCGACGAGAGTGGTACGGACCACATACGTTGCAACCCGCTACCCCAATGCTCTCCGACTAGTCACCATATCCACCTCAGGAAAGGATAATGCCAGATAGATCATTATGTACTTTGATATGCTCATCGGTTTTTCAATCGAAATTATACCATATAATATACATCAAAACCATTTTGATAATATTATAAGGAGATTTGCTAAACAAATCCTCAATTTTATTCAAGCAATAGGGGTTTGCATGTAAAAGTTGTCCTACAACTATTGTAGGATAAACTAGGGTTTTTCATGAAAACAATGTTTGTTGATGATTTCATATCAACCAATCATGATCAACTATCTTATCATTTTTATTAGTGAAATGTCATTCAAGGAATTAATTATCATCTTTAAATAATTCACAAATATTAATCAATAATAATTTCAGAAAATTAACAATTAATTTTCATCAATTTAATTGAATGACAATCACAATGTTTTGGATAATCATGTAATTTCCAGCAGTGACCCTCACTAACTAAAAATAACATATCTCATTTATTTTAAATCTAAATTATGCAAATTCAATTTCCAGAGATTGATAATTTGATTTAAAAACGAAACCATGTGATAAACATGCATTTCCAGACGTTTTAAAACCGTAACTAACATCTTAATTACATCTCTAATCGCCATCCCCGAAACAGTGGATATATGGTTAATAAAACGACCATATCTTGAGCAAACGGAATCCAAATTATGCAAACTCAAATCCTACTATTTCCTTAATTAATGGGAAACATTATCCAATTTAAAATTTCGTGTTTAAATATTTTAAACAGGGCCGAAATTTTATTACAATACAGGACTGCGAAAACTAAAATGCTAAAATCTTCACGAACCCAAACGAGCCAAAATATTCGTAGGTTCATGGATCTAATCCAAAACCTTCGACAACAAGGCTCTGATACCACTTGAAGGATACGGGAAAAATCCTCAAGCGCATCACGGAAGCGTGGTGATCGCATCGAATGCGATCAGGAGCGACTAGTCGAACTAGTTACTCGATGCAGCAGAAATTAAAAAAAATTGATGAAACCACATGATCCAAGAACACTTCTCGGATCATTTCATCTAAAACACAAACAAGTAATAGGATTACCTCTTGAAGCGTGCTTGCGATCGAGTCTCTAAACGAGGAGACCTCCTGTCTCAAGTCGGATCCAACGGAGAAGACACTTGCGAGCGCGGGGATGAATCGCGTGCTTCTCGCAATCCATGTCGATGATCCAAGCGGCGGATCTCCTGATCTCGTCACACGAGATCCAACATCTTCTTCACGAGCGAGATGTACCAAAGAAGATGGAGATCCACGAGTAGATGATCCGGTAGCATAACAACGATGCTGCGTCGATGACGTCTCTCACAATGGCTCCATGGTGGACGGCCAGAAGAGAGAGATAGAGACTTGGCGTGTAGAGAAAATAAGAGAGAGAGAGAGACTCATCGAGTTGGTGCAAGTCGAAGAGCAAGGCATGCCTCTTCTTATATAGGATTTTGGGAGTCCATGGATCCCAATCCATGGACAACACACAATCAATGGTTGAGATTGATTTGTGTTTATTTCAATGGCCATGATCTTGTTGTGAAAAATACAACAACAACAATTAATTTAATTTAATTTAATATATAGCGATAAATCAATATATTTAAATTCAAATCAAATCAACTAATTATCCTTGGACATAATGAGGAGATGAACCATATCCCCTAAGAATAGGGGACGACCACTCTTCTCATGAGATCTCATTTATCTTATGAGATCTCATTGTCTCATGAGATCTCATTATCTCATGATATATCTCCAAATTTTACAACAACAATTGTTGTAAATTATTTCACAAATATAATTCACAATTATCTTGTGAAATATTGCAATCATGCCATTAAAATAATGTGAATCACATTCACATCCCAAAACAAAATGCAAATTATATTTTCAATTGATCATCTAATGTGAATTCAATTCACATTAATAATTAATAAATATAAATCACAATATGCTCTCTCTTATATATAAATCACATTTATAATATATATGATTAATATGGATAGTGCTATCTGCATTATTCATATCCATGGTAATTAAATCACATTTAATCATCTTGGATCTCTTTTCTCATGTGCCCAAATAACATGAATCACATTCACAATATTCATATCTATGATAATTAAATCACATTTAATTATCTTAGATATCTCTCCTTACAATATGAATCAAATTCATATTATCTATGATAATTAAATCACATTTAATTATCACATTTCACGATGCTTGGATACTTATATCAATAATGAAATTATCCATGAACTCCTTCAAGGATAATGTGCTTTCTCCACAGATAGTTGGAGATAAGGACAGGGCGATTGTATTGTTCCATGTATAGTGACTTGGATATTGAGATCACATCTCAAATCCAGATCTTGGGCCTCCCATAGATGCTTGATTAAATCAAGACCGCAAATCTAGCCTTCTCATTACATCTGAATCACATTCAGATCAATGTCCAACATTTGGACCAAGATCAGATTGCTTCTCTACTGAGAGGAGTCACTAAAATCCAGACCCGTTTCATCACTCCCTACGAATGGAAGCGTCATGGTTATACAATCGTTTATGATCACATCACCCTCAGGTATTCCTAATACCTGTACATCCTGCATACTAGAAGACCCAGAATAAACCCGAAGCATTAGATCAACTTTATACTGCCTACTTCAGGGTTTTATCAGTAAGTTTCTCATTTGATTATTGGGATTTGGTATCGATCATATACTTTCCAAAAGCATATATCATACCTAGGTCTTGATCATATACTTTCCAAAAGTATATATCAAACCTACAAATTCAGTCAAGCTTCCAAAGTGAGACGATCGTGCATGGAATTTGATTCTTCCCAATATCTCATGAGTGAGCTCATGTCTTCCGATTCAGCAGTGAACCTGTATGATCCCTTTGAGAGATCGCATTACTCATATGCCCTTATATGCACACCAACGCGCCGGTGTATAGACCTTGCTTAGGTCATCAACCTATTGGTCTGCCAAATGTACATACTCAAACATATAGTAACACATCTGTCTCCGATCAGAGGATGCGTGCCTGTATCATGACAGCATATGATATAGGACTTTGGTTATCTCGATCTCGTTAAGTCAACTCTTTGACCTAACTAATCTGACACCTCTGAATCTCTATTCCTATGCAGAGGACCTGCATCAAGAGGTCGGTCAGATATCAACCTATGTGAGAAAGGATTGCCTTATCCTACTCAGGTTGGAGATCACATCTTAACAATCATTTGACGGTGCTTGATGAGTCATCAATCTAACTCTTTAGAAATTCATCCAAGCACCAGCCTCTATGATTCAATAACTGAATCAACAGTTGTATGATCATTAAGATAGACATGGTACATAACCGTAATTGTACTAAGGGACCTATTATGCAAATTAGTTATTCTTCATTTCAGATCAGGGAATGATATGTGCAATAACATTTATTGCATAATAACATTTAACATAAATGCCCTTTTAGAACATATATTTTTATGATTGTTTTTCTTTTATTAAAATTATCGTCTGTGCTTAGAAAATTCCTTTAAAATATGATTAAGTTTTTTCTTGATTATAGATTCATGTTATATTTTTGTTGTTTGATTTTAGGTAATTTCAATATTTATTAAAAATTAAAAGAGCACGTTTTTCCCCTGTTTGATTTATAAAATACCAAAAAATATAAAAAAATATAAAAAATCCTAAAAGTATATTTGTTTATTTTAGTGTTTTTGAAACTTTAGACCAAAAACACCTAAAATAGAAAAGAAAACCATAAAAATTAAAAAGCTCCAAAATCCTTTATAAAACATAAAAACATTAACAAAAATCTCAAAAATATTATTTTTTTAAAATTTCTTTATATTATTTATTATACATTAAAATTGATTTGGAAAATTTTGGATGCTTTTTCTATATTTTGTCTTCAATTCAATTTGGTCTATTTATTTAGTCTCTTTTTATGATATTGTTTACTTTAAAAATATATACAAAATAGCAAATTTATTTAAAAATTCATAAAAATAGTAAAAATGTTATTTAAAACACAAAACATTTTATTTTAATTTTTGAATATTTTTATTTATCTTTATAAATATATTTCATTTCATTATATATATGGCCTTATATATTCTTATATTAAATATTTTAAACGAAAAAAAAAATAAAATCATAAAATACAAAAAAATAAATAATATAAATTTAAAAATACAAAAACTAAATCCAAAATTATAAAATAAATAATCCAGAAAAAAATACATAAACAAGAAGAACACAAATTTTGGATTTCATTTTCCTGATCTATGTTTGCTCCATGTGTTGGACACTCTACACATACTTATACCTATACTAACATTTGTAGAGTTATATAAATTTTAACTCCACATCTTATTTTTCATTGTTTGATTTAATTATTTATTGACACGAGATTTCATACGTGGCCGCCTTAGCAACATTTTTGCATTTGCTTTTCAGTGAGGATAATTATTAGACCCTCTCAAAAATCTCATTCATCATCCATCTCTATGGGTGTCAGATGTGTTGAAGCTTTAGAAGATTGATGAATAGTTTGACCTTTCTTCTTCTCTTGGATCAGACCTTTCTAAGATCCATGCCTCCCCTCGTGTTTCCCTTTTACTTGTGCAACCACTGCACCGTTATAGGGAAATTCTTTCTTCATAATATCCTCAATGGATTTTAATGTAGAAGAGTGCAATTCACATCTCCATACATTTCCTTAAGTTTCAATAGGATGTCATGAGCAGATTTAATGTCTATAAGTTGATTCCGAAGTATATTAAACAATGATCCAAGAACATATCAACAAGCGATCGAGTGATCCTCGTTCCACTTTTTGTTGAATTCAAAAGCATCCTCTGTCTGAGGGTTCTCATACTTCACATACAAGAGCACATCGTTATGTGTTCTATCTCAAGTACGACGTCCAAATTATGGACCCAATCTGAATAATTTAGGTCAGTTAATTGATTTACTCAAGCAGATTGTTAACTGGGATGAGAAATTTCATCTGAATTAAAAGGAAAAATAGAATACACTTTAATATCTTGATTAAGAGAATTAAGTAATTTAATATAGTTAAATCAAGAGTTCTCGTATTTTTTGTACTTTAAACTGCTTTCCGTATAAGCTTTTAAGCATGAGGCATGCTTAACCAAAGGCCTCACTACAAGATCTAAGTCTTCTTTTCATTTTCATTGCACCCCAATAATATGAGAAAATGCAACTACGATGAATAGGGAAATATTTCCATCTTACAAGTCCAACTTGTATTCTTAGTTCGGTCTTCAACAACCACACACCCACATATATGGAGTTAACATATCGTCAAATAAACAAACCATCAATGAGTGAATATCAATTTACGATATGTGCAATCTAATGGTGCCTCAATGATATGGGGAACAATATTGGGGTCACTACGCATATGGTCCATCTCTTTTGAAAAACGAAGAATCCGATCCATGTGAATTAGTATTCCGGAGTCATGACTACACATGAGCGTCTCCAAAAATACAACCATGGTTATGGAGTTTTCCTCAATGATGGAAGACCATGGATGTCATCATATTATTTAGTCTATATCATGTTTAAATTAATGAATATCTATTTCGGATCATGTTCTCATGCTTAATCTAAGGGATAAGTCTAGGATACATGCTTATTATCTTAGTTTTAATCTAATTAAAACAGTGACACTCAAGCAATTCTAACTAGGGTTTGATCCTTTTATACGCTTGATGTTACCATATAGTATTACATCATCACTTAGTAAAATATATTGTTCCAATTTTAGTTGTTAAAGTACGTCATGACTCCTCATGACACCTTTCATTGAAACGGATGCAAATGCCACACAGGGTACCAATTAAGTATCCCATTAGCATTTCCACATCCTAGACACCCTATCCGAATTAATTTGAGACAACATAATCGGACATGTTGTACTGAGGAGGTTTGTCGATCTTTCGATCGTTTATGATACTATATAATAACTCATATATTTTATGAATTTAAACTTTTAAAATTTCTCAAAATGTCTAGTACAATAATCTATACACTTTTTGAATTTAGAAACTCCTTCAAAGTTCTAGTGCAACGATCTATACAATTATTTGAATCAAAATAATTTCAATTTCAAAAGATATCTAGTGCAACAATCTACACAATTTATGAAATCTATCAAATTAATCCTACAATTTCTAATTACATAGTAAAAATTCATGTGCATAATTAATCAAGGAAAATATAGAATAAAAAAATCTATTTTATTTAATATTTCTAAAATAAACAAACCATACCTTTGGATTCAAATTTGCAAGCTATGACCATCGTAGTTCAAATTAGAAAGCATCATATATCTTGGACTTAAAATTCATTGCAACACTGATATTTCTAAACTATTAGATAATGTAAATATATCAAATATATTTACATCAATTTTGAGTCTCAAAATATGAGAAATAAGTCAATAAGATGATCTAGTCCTCTTCCAACACTGTCTACGGAGAAATCCAATTTCTCAAGAAGGCATAGTCGGAATTACGTGAAACTTTTTAGCGCTGATTGGAGATTTTATATTTGACTTATCAATAAGTATTTTATCATTTATATGACTTAAACAATAGCAAAAAAAACGATATTTTCTTCTACAATCTTTGGTCAAAATCGGAGGCAACAATTGATTTTAACATTCGAATCTTCTCCCAAATATCACCAACAATTGGTGCATCTTTTTAGTATGAGTCCAGAACTCTTGACCTCATATATATCCCAAATATACGATCAAAACATGGGATAAAAATAGCAACTCCAAAAATCATCGAATCATTCGAATCGTTAAAACTATCGCAAGACTATGTACCCGATAATCGGCATGATCTAATCGATTGTTCACTCACACTTGAGTAAATCAATTGAAAGAAGTAAATAAAAAATTATTTACTATGCATCATGGAAAACACAAAATATTTAGCAAACAATTTATCAAAGCAATGTTAGTTCATCATATGAACTAGAAAATGAAGCACAATGATTTGTGTATCTAGATATCAATAAAAATTAAGGAAATAATTTCCTTTATGATTTCTAATATTTATGATGAATAAGATAAATAAATCTGATTACCTTTGATGCGTGAGTTTCTACGAAAAAACCTCTCGAATTGAAGTCTGATATGCAGACTTCTCTTTCGTGGGCATGGAGATAAGTCACATTGCTTCCCACGAACCTGGACGTCGACTAGGGCAACAATAAGAGAGTTGTGAGAGTTGTAGAGTCTAAAGACTCTCTCTCTCTCTCTCTCTGTGTGTATGTCTCTCTCTAAGGGGCATGGAATTTAGAGGAGGACTTACTCTTCAAATTAGTGTAAAAAATGAAACGGCATTGACCTCCTTTTATACTTAAAGTACATGTCCTAGATGTATCTTGGTAGGACTTGGATTTTAAATCAAGGTTTAAGATTAAGTCTTAATTCAATAAGGACCATCTCCTTATTATCTCCGATCAATATTAGTTAAAATAAAATAAGCTACAACTTTAGAGTCCTAATTAAATTAGAGCTCAACCATATGGAGCCATGTGTACTAGGGATGAAAATGGTCGGATACAGATACAAATATAGGTATAATCATATCCTTATCTATTTTAAAATACGAATACATATGCGGATACAAATATTGACGAATGTGGAAAACGTGTTATCATATCCTTAAAAACGAATACAGATGTAAAACGAATACGAATCAGATACAAATAATAACATAAATATTTACTTATTTTACTAAAATATACATGTTTATGATGTTTTACATATAAAATAGATATACCAGATATAGTAATTTCATAACAACTATATAAAAAATAGTGAATGCAATTATAAAAAAATTGTTACACAGAGTTACTAATAAATCTATTACTATACTTATGTATAAAAACGAATATACTAATACGAATGCGAATGTTAGCAAATGTCAAGGAAATATCCATATCCACATCCATTTTAAAACGAATATGAATGTCAAAATATGTATAAAACGAATATGATAATGGATCGGATACGAATCTATTCACATTCATTTTCATCCCTTGTATACATTATATGTACGGGCCACATCACCTTTCATATACGGAAGTTGTTGTTGCAAATTTTATTAAATAATTCACTTGATAAATATATTATCAATATTGGAGAAATTATGAAGTTAATAAAGCTTATGAATCATATTCATGAGCCCAAAATTGAATATAAATCCAATTTATATCAACAAAATTAATGTGAATCAGATTCACAAAATCTCATGCCTTGGAAAAATTATGTAAATCATATTTATATAAACATTTATAAGAATCACATTCATATAAATATTAATTATTGTGAATCACTATTCACATTAATCAATGAGTTATGCTTGATAATCATATTCACAAAATTGTCCTTGTAAATAATATATAAAAAAATCATAATTCTTACAATATCTCCATTAACATGTATGAGTCCTATCCAATTAGGACTCGTGGGATAGGGATGCAGATACTTGGAGATAATGTCCGGGACATTATACTATACATGTATAGCAATTGAAATGTGGATAACTATCCATTAAGATATATACCATTTTTGCAAAATCCATCACCTACGAATGTTGAGCTCAAGCTGTAACACATTACACACTTAGTGATCTCAACAAAACGCATCACACTATCCATGAGCTGGACAAAGTGTCGATGAGCTGAATCCAACCTTCTTGACTATTTATATTGAAATTGGATTCAAATGAATTATAATTTAATCCTTTTAAATCATAAATCATCTAACTAAATGGATCCACTAAAATTCATCATATTTCATCACTTCTTCGGTATATAAGTGTCATGGAAGATCATCCATTACAACAACAAAAGTAACCCTGAGTATTCCAAATACTTATCCATCGTTTACACTAGAAGACTTTGATAAATCCGAAGTTCAAACCCTGGTTTGATTGTCTTATTCAGAATATATCAATATATTTTTTACTTATTAATTAGGCGACAATATTAATCATATACTTTTCAAAAGTATATATTAATATCTCGAATTCATGTCTCGTTTCATAAACAAAACAACCATGCATGGACTTCATTTTGACCCCAAAATATCTCATGAGTGAGCTTTGTCTCCCGGTTCATCAACTATGAACATTTATGATTCCTTCGAGAGATTATACATCTTATATAACTTCGTATGCACACCAACACGTCAGTATATGGTCCTTGACCAGGTCACCAACCTATTGGTATGTCAAATGTTCATACTTAGGCATATTATTTGTCTCGGGTCAAAGGATGTGTGCCTAATCATGACAGTTGTGATTCATGTATTAGTTTATCTCGACCTCATCAAGTCAACTCATTGACTTGACTTTCCAACACTTCCGAATCTCCATTCCTATTCAGAGGATCTGCATTAAGAAGTCAGTTGAAAATATGTCTTTAGAGAAAGATTGACATCTCTTTCTTAGATTGGATATCTTTATTGAATATCACATGTTTGATGTTAGATGTGTCCTCCCAGCTGCATCATATTCAATATGGTCATGGTACATAACCCTAATGGTATATAGGGACGTTAATAGTAAAGTGCATTCATTTAATCATTCATTTCATTTCAGTTGGACATGATAAATCAGTAACTTTTGTTGCATTAGTGAGTCGTCAAGGGCTTACAAGTCCAACAAACACTCCTTTGCAAACAAAGTGCCACAAGTTTCTTCAGTTGCTCTGAGTTTCGTCGGAAGGAGATATGTACAAGACTCTTTGCAAATTTGCTGAACAATTCAAATGATCTGCTGCTGATATGAACAGAATTACTGCTTATATATTAAACCTGTGTCTTAGATAATAATTGCAAGTATGGTGCGACAGATGAACCTTTAGTCAAGAGACATGAACTGATCAAGGGACCCGGATGCTCTTTCAACCTACGTCCTAATTTCTGCTGTAGATGCTGTCTTTTTTGATCCTGAATTCATGGATTCGCACTCTCGTTTCTCCTATTTCCTTTTATTTTTGTGTACCCCACTAGTCCTTGCTAGGGAATCTTGCTGTAAATTTTGAACTTCGCCTTCTTGCTAATCCCGGGAGAACTTTCATCGACTTGATATATAAATTCTTAGGGGCCGTTCGGTAGCTGGATACAGGATACAGGTTCGGTAGCAGGATAAATGACTTGATGTATAAATAATATGAATCCTTTTGAAAATAAAACCATCGTTGTTCAGTTGTAATCGTCTTTGCGATTCCAGCAAATAAATAAGGAATAATATATTTTTACTTTGATCTCAGGGTTGAAAAGGATTTTATTTTTTTTGCTGAAAGAAGTTTCTGATCTTTAAGCAGCATCCCTATCTCCAGTTCAGCATTAGTTTCTGAATTGGCATCTCGTCTCTAAACGTTTACCTTCTATTAATAATTAAAATGTGGGAAGCCTTTACGTCGGGTGGGGACATTGCCAGATAATGGTGCAACTATATGCCCGTCATATCACTATACATTTATGCGAGACTGTCTACTTGCAAAATTTACTCTTTTATTTAATCAAAATTTGTCAAATTGATCATCTTGCACCTTCTTATATAAACTTTATGAGGAAAAAATAAATTGTGGCTGATCGATGCACCAGAAATGGTTCGTGAGAAAACTTTTTTTTTAATTTTAAGGTTTAAGGCCTGGTAATTTTGGGGTCCGGAACCCTCACTAGGATTCGAACTCCGATCGTTTAAAGTGGAGGCACACTGCTCTACCATCTCGAACAAGAGATGAGTGGATTTGAACAAATCGAGAAACAGATGAAGACTAGTCACGTTTCTATCGGAATACTGATTTTTTTTGGTTATTTCTCGAGGGTATCAATAAATCCTTTGCTACTAAAAATCTTCCTCAACGAGACGATGAGGTGGAAGAAAGCAAAAGATGTACAATGAACAGGTAATCTAGACGGAAAATGGCCTTTAATTAACTCAAAAGCTAACACCCCATTTACAACTTCTCTCTCTGGAAAAGCTTCTCCAGATAATAATATTGGTTTTAGACTTAAGATCAATGCGGAAGAGTAATCAGAACTAAAAAACTTTTGGGGAGATATTGGTTTTAGACTTAAGATCAAGGTTTTAAAAGCCGGACAGGACATTGAACTGGTTAGTCTTTGATTTGGTTCAATCGGGTCAGATCGGTGACGATGTCAGTGTGACGTCATCATTCCTATCGATTCGGAAAAAATGGACCGAGCTTAATTTACTGATCTGACCGGTTGAACCGGTTTTTTGAACCGATAAATCCGATACATATATGTAAATATCTATTTATATATCAATGAATTAATCATTTAAAATGTCAGATCTTTTAATAGATTGTCTATTTCGAGTAAAATTCTACAAAAGGTAGTCATATTTTCTAGCATTATATATTAATATAATATTGTAATAATTTGTTTATAGTTGCTTCTAGAAAATTACTCTAAGAAAATAGTTGCACAAGTTATATTCCAAAAAAAGAGGGACATAACTGAAATTGCATAAGTTAAGAAGGCACATGTGATAAAAATCCTTTTACGTCATTACTTAAATCTTTATTTTCTGTAAATATACTAAACCATCAAAATTTGGTCAATCCAGATCAACCGGATCCAACCACCCAGGTGAACCCGGTCCGACCACCGGCTGAACCTGATTATTTATTTTCTTTTTTTTTAAAAAAATTAATTACATAAAACTGACCGAACCGACCGAGTCAGGGCCGGTTCTCGGTCCAACCGATCCGAGTGTCCGGTCTAGTCCGATTTTTGAACCCTGCTTAAGATACTATTCAAGAACAGCCACTTAATCTGGCAAGCAATCGCTCTGTTAATCCTTATGCTAGATGCTAAATCTGTGATTAGACGGAACTTGAAGTCATCTCTGGATCTTATGCCGCGTAAATTTCTATCATTTTACATCTTAATATAAATTATCGTCTATGTGATTGGTAAAGAAATTATCAGTAAAATTATTTAACAGTAAAGGAATTATCAGCAGCTCCCAGGGAAAAATTACAGGTGATAGAAAATGATATCTAAATTAGGTGAGGGAGGGGGAGGGGATGGGCGTAACGGGGCAGAGCGTGCGTCCTTTATATCTTCTTACAGCTGTTACCCTGCCCCTCACCTCATGAAGGTATGACCCTCACCTCATGAAGGTGTGGGCTCTTGCCCCTCTCTTTTTTTCTCTCTCTCCCAACCATTATTGTGAAAATTACAAAGGCATATTTCATATGAGGGATAGTAGTCCCCCCTAGATGACAGCACTACGTCTCCATTGTTTTATCGTCATATTAATCCCTCCATTCTCAACCCCTATTATCTCTCTCTCTCTCTCCATCATCGTCCTCATCATCTCCTCCTGTACTCTTCCCTCCTCCCCTCTCCTTTTCTCCTGTCACCAGATCTCTCTCTCTCTCTCTCTCTGACACCCTCCACTCCTTAATTCTCTACAAGTAATTGTCTCTTGCCCTCCAATTCTATCTTTCTCTCCTCTTTGTTAATCGTCTTGCGACTTGTTTACTTGCTCTACTACTCTTTAGCTCCTCGCCATTTTTACCGACTACGAACCCCAACTTCTCCATCAGCTCTCCCAAGTGGGTTCAACGGAGTATTTGCTGAATTTCCAAACAAGTGATGCAGAAAGGAGGGTCTCAATATGGAGTTCCTCCCCCGGAAATGCCTCCGTTCGGAGCCGGTTCTTCCCGGCCCCAGATGGTCGGAAACCTCAGCTCCACCCAGCTGCAACCCTCAGACACGACCTCCCCTCACCCACCTGCAGCCTCGAGGCAGTCGAATTTTGAAGAATTGGCCGCGACGGTGACCGGGAATTATCCGGAGGATGACCCTCTTGGCATCGGGGAGGAGGTTGAGCGTGGGGTTTCCGGGAACCGGTGGCCACGGCAAGAGACGCTGGCGCTGCTCAAGATACGGTCCGAGATGGATGTCACGTTCCGCGACGCCACCCTCAAAGGCCCCCTGTGGGAGGAGGTCTCCAGGTGAGCCAAGATCTGGCTATCACTTCACGTCTCCATTCTGAGAGTTGCCCATTTGGTGAATCTGAAATGTGGTTCTACTGCATAGCCTCTTTTGTGTGTTAACGGCTCCGTCTTTGCATGTGGTGGTGCTCCTTTTTCTTAGCAATCCATGTGAAGCCCGTGGATCTGCAGAAGGTGAAGGACGTAGAGATGGAAAGAGAGTAACGATTTCTTGGATTCCACTCCAAATTGCATTAAAAGGGGCGAGGGAGGGGAGGTAAAAGGGCGAATTTTGAGAAACCAGTGGAGCTCGATCTGTAGCCACACCTGGGGATGGGATAGCAAATTCGTACCACGGATCCCCAGATTTCCACTGTTTATCTCGTTGTTCTTCTCGGATGGGTTGGGTACTCCAACATAACTTCACCACTCTTTGCAGCCTCTTCCAGATCCGTCTGTCATATATTTGCCATTCTCTCTCTCTCTCTCTCTCTCTCTCTCTCTCTCTTCCTGTATGTTTCCTGTTAGTTTATTTTTCTCTCTCATTCACGAGAGAAGCATCTTCTCTTGCTACGTTAATTAATTCATCCTTCAAACTCTGAACCTGATGACCACCACCACTGCAGACCCGCAGCATCGATCCCGAGCAAAGCTCATTAATCTAAAAGCCACATCCCCGGCCTTTCGCTGTTGTTGTCTTGAATAAGCAGGGATTTAATTGGATTTTACCGATCTCGATGCATGTGGGGTTCTATACATATTCACTGCATGCATGATGTTGATGTGGTTATCATACCTGTTGTAAAAGTGTAATTATGCGTCTTAATTTCTCTATATACATAGTTCAAACATGTAGACGTACACATCTGGCTTTATTTGTCTATATGAGGAAATGTGGGTACAGTGTTTGCTGTTCTTTGGAGCGGTGGTGATGGCATCTGTTTTGTTTGGTAGCTTGTTTATGTGCATGCACTAGGACTGGTCACAACCTGGAATCATGATGGTTAATGTTCTAGCTGTGTATGGTGATGAACGGCAGGAAGCTGGCGGAGCAAGGCTACACAAGGAGTGCAAAGAAGTGCAAAGAGAAGTTCGAGAATGTACACAAGTACTATAAGCGTACCAAGGACAGCCGTGCAGCGCGGCCTGACGGTAAGAGCTACCGCTTCTTCTCTCAGCTCGAAGCGCTAAATAGCGCGTCCTCGTTGCCATCTGCCACCGCAACCACCAATACAAATACACCAGAAATGGGTGCCAACCCAGCAAGCACATTTTCTATGACTGCTGCCAGAGTTCCACAGCCTACTCCCATTTCATCCATACCGCCGGTGCCGCCGCCAATGGCAGCCCAGCCGGCGGCACCGACAGATACGACTGCCGCTACCGCTGTTGCTGGGCTTTCGGCATTAGGTGGTGGGATGAGCTTTTCCTCCAACACATCGGAGTCGGAATCGGAGACCGAGGATGAGGAGACCGAGGAGGGGTTGGAAAACCAGCATAAGAGAAAGCGTGAACCTGGCGGTTGGGAAGGAGGAGGAAGAGGAGGCAACAGAAAGATGATGGTTTTCTTTGAGGGTCTGATGAAGCAGGTAATCGAGAGGCAAGAAGCAATGCAGCAGAAGTTCCTGGAGACAATAGAGAAGAGGGAGCAGGACAGGATGATTCGAGAGGAGGCGTGGCGGCGGCAGGAGATGGCACGGCTCAGCCACGAGCACGAGGTCATGACCCAAGAACGCGCCGTCGCCGCCTCCCGAGACTCCACCATAATTTCCTTTCTCCAGAAGATCACCGGTCAGACAATCCAGCTCCCGCAGCCGGTGTCGGCCACACCGCCACAGCTGCTTCACGTCGTCTCCACTGCTACTGCTCCTCCTCCACCTCAACAAGCCCCGCCTCCACCTAAACCAGCATCAACTCCACCACCACAAGTACAACAACCAACCCCACAGCAGTCGCAATCCCAACCTCAACCTCAACAACAGCATCAGACAGAGCCTCTTCAATCTCTGGGACAGCCTCAGCAACAACTCCAGGCGGTACCATCGGCACCAGAGAGGCAGCAACCACATCCAGAGCACGCATCGCTGACGAAGCCGGCGGCAATTGAGACCTCTCCCGCTGCGCAGGAACAACAGATGGTCCATGATTCAGAAACGAACCAAGCCTCAGCTTCGGATCCTGCGTCTTCGCGGTGGCCGAAAGCCGAGGTTCACGCATTGATCAACATAAGAGCCGGAATGGAATCAAAGTACCAGGAGGCCGGGCCCAAGGGGCCTCTATGGGAGGAGATCTCTGCCGCGATGAAGCACATGGGCTACAACAGAAACGCCAAGCGCTGCAAGGAAAAGTGGGAGAACATCAACAAGTACTTCAAGAAGGTGAAGGAGAGCAACAAGAAGCGTCCCGACGACGCCAAGACCTGCCCATACTTCCACCAGCTCGACGCGCTATACCGCAGCAAGATCCTCGGCGGAAGCGGAGGCGGAGGCGAGAGCAGCACTGTAAGCGGCAGGATGCAGGAGCAGCATCAGGATCCTGATCCGACCGTGCTGCCGATCACAACGCTGCCACCTCCAAGCAACGTTGTGGATGGGGCCAACACCAACGGTGGAGGGACTCCAAAAGGAGCATCTCAGACGCCGACTAGCAACGGTGGGTTGCTGACGGGAAGCTTCATCCAGCAGAGGCCTACTGATCTAATGAAGAAGGTAAGTAGTCAACGAGTAGCTCTGGTGATTAGAGTTTTAACTGATGCTTTGATGTTGTGATTCATCCTCGCTTCTAATTTGAAGCCAGAAGACATTGTGAAGGAGCTTATGGAGCAGCGCCGCCAGCGCTCCTACCCACAGTTTGACTTCGACAAAATGGAGGAGGACACAGACGACGATGAAGATAAAGACGATGACGACGGAATGGACGAGGAGGAGCAGAAGATGGCATACAAGATCGAGTTCCAGAGGCCGAGCATGCCCTCTAATGCCACCTCAAATACCAACGGAAGTAAAACAAGTCGAGCTGCCGCCTCCACGGGGTCCTTCCTGGCCATGGTTCACCAGTAGCGCACCTCGCATTTATTCGCCATACATACTATACAAATCATTCATAGTCAATAATCAACCCCATGGTCAACACCTTCGTCGTCATATTCTATTCCTCTTGTTCATCATCGTCATCATCATAATCTTCTTATTGATCTTTGATAAGAAGATATAGGTAGTGAGCACAAGTCGTATTTCTGGCACACAAGCTTTCCAGTCAGCCAGTCAGAGAGGTGTGGGACTGGTTCTCTTTCCATTTTTGAATTGTTTGTTTTTGTGAAATAAGGATGCTCATTCCAATCAAATCGCCCGGGGATCGGAGAGTGGTTTTAACACTGAAATGGTCTGGAAGAAGAAGAAATAAGCTGTGCAGTGTGTGAGAAATTCTCTTTCCTGTATCGTTCTCTCTCTACAAGATAATTCGCAATTCCATTTATTGTTATTATTCTTCATCCACTTCTGTTTTTCTGTGTCGTGTGTACTTAAACAGTGGTAAAGTGTGAATCTGAGTGAGAAGGAATAGCCATGGAAGGGAAAAGAGAGAGGTGAGTAAAGAGGGGGGAACAAATGGACGTGTTGCTGCAGGCATTTCATTCCTTTCTTTCCTCTTGTGCTTTGGCTGTTTGCCCACACTTTCACTTTGTGGGGGGTTTTCCTTTTCGCTTGCATGTGCTGTTTGCCTTTGCCTTTGTTTGCTATTGTACATTTGCCCTTCTGTTTTACTTCATATACTCGTCAATTGGAATCTTATGAGGTGGCGGTATCTTTGCATTTACTTATTTATTTAATATGTTATGATTTGGTGCCTTTACATACAATGTTTTGAAAATCGGATCAGTTCGCTTGGTGAATTTGGCATGAAAAGTCTCAACTTTAGTCAAACCGTCTGTCCAATTTTTTATTACACCATGGTTTAATCGAGTTTAACGAAATTGGACCACGTTTAATTTAAAATTTATTTGTTGGTGAGAATGAACCTGTTCCCTTTAGTTAACCACCTCAAACTTCTAACGAACTATTCTTGCACAACTTTTCGTATGTAATTAATTTTAAATATAATTAAACTATTGATATTCTATTAGTCCATAATATATATAGCAAAACTAGTCACAATCCATTCTCATCTCTACCCCCTTTTCTTAGAGCCAGTTGCATTTGAACTTAGAAGAGAATACTCTTAAATTGACTCTAACCGATTGACTAATTGATCTCTAGCTGTTAAATTGATTGGAGATCGCAAGCTATCTACTTATTTTAATTAATAATAAAAATTTCAACGTACTCAATTGGATGTAAATAAAATTAACTTGATACTAATTTAATTAGATTCTAATAACGGAAGAGAAAACCTACTTGGACAAAATTAAATGCACGAATGTTCTGATTTTGCCCCAATTCTCTGTTCCACGCTGCAAGATCTCTCTATCACTTCAAAAACTCATCTCCTGATGAATTATTTTGTTTTTTCTTGCAGTATCGGAGAAGTCTTGTTGAATTCATTGAATAATTCACTTCAATTTTGTCTCTTTCCTCCTCAATTCAGCATTGCATTTGTAATTCTTTTCCATTGCGAATGTATATATAGTTTTTCTACCCCTTCAAGTAGAAATATTCATCTTTATAAGTATCTCTCACTTTCAACTTTAGACTAAAAGATTTTGGGTAAGGATTAAAGGTGCAATACTAATCGATTTTCGACTCCTTTTTTATTGGAAAGCAAGCAACTGAAATATGCATCATTTCCTCTTGTTAGGATTTGGAGCATTCGAACCCAAAAGATGGCAACGGTGAGATCAACGGATGTGGTGGCATAAGGTGGGGCTTCTCGTGAACCTGGCCACAATGTTGTCTCCACAGCCTGGGGCAACTAGAGGCAATGATTTGAGTTGATAATGATGGTGGTGTCTGTGAGAATGATGCTTGACGAGAGGTGGGTCGTAGATGGGTTGGTGACGAGCCTAGGGCGGGTGCAACGGGTTTGGGGTTGATGGCAGTGTCGATAGTGACTATAGTCAGTTTGAGGGGGGCTATCGGAGGCGTAGGAGTGGTAAATGGGGACTGTTGTGGTGAAGATGGTGAAGGGTGGGAGAGGGTTGTAGGGGCATTAAGGTGGAGTAGGAGAGCAGTGATGTTGATGGTGTTTGGGCTGTGTGGACTGCATACGTGGCAAGGGAAATGGTCCTGCAGTGGTGGTGGGATCGGGGTCAACGAGTGTTCCAATAGCAGGTTTGATGATTGCAGGGATGGGACCACCAATGTTGGAGGAGGTGGAGGTCGATAGCATTCAATTTCATAGATTTGCAACCAACTTTTGTAGACTCGGCTAAATCTAGAGCAACATAGACACCACTTCTTCAGCCTCCACCCATGTTAGATGGCACTTTGAACAATATGGTTTTGATCGATAACTCCTCGAATGCATTAATGGATAGTTAAATCATGGAGATGATTTAAGCGGAATGCTCTGATACTATTTTATTATAAGAACGATGTGATAATAATGCCCATACATTGAAGAAAACTATTAATCTATGTAGTGGTAGGTCCACCTAGTAATAAGGTCCATCTCTCGTGGCGATGAAGTGGTCCATGTTAGGGCTTCTCGGATGGGTAAAGATGGATAGCGTGGGCTTGCACAAGGCGTGGGAGGGCCCTTATGGGTTGCTGCCGATCAATTGTGACCTTCTAGGGCTTCGTCGTAGACGTCTCTGCTTGGAGCTAGTCTTCTTGGACCTTCTCTTGGAGTTGTTGTTACGTGGTATGGACCTCTGCTTAGAGCCGGTCCTCCTCTCCTAGAGCTGGTCCTCTTCCCTCTCAAAGAGACTTACAAACTTGGATGCCGGAAAGATGGCCCAGTGGATTAGATTCCACAAGTCCATGCACATTTGGAGCTGAAGCCTCAACTCTCGGTACTTCTTCCCACCTTCCATGCGAATGATAATGAAGAACCTTATATTCATCTGCAAAAGTTCGCTCGCATATGTGGTACAACCCACTACTCTAACATACCGTTAGGCATAGTCAAAATGATGGACTTTCCATTCAGCCTTCAGGACAAGGTGCTCAATTTGATAAACCATCTTGGGAAATACATCATGACTTAGGAGGCACTCAAGTCAGCTTTCCTGCATAAATTCTACCATCTCGGTGGACTCAACAGGATGCGAGCATGAATAAACAACTTCTCCCAAGCCACCCATGAGTCTATTCATTAGGCTTGGGAGTGATTTACATATTTACAAGAGAAGTGTCGCCATCATGATATTCCTCGGACCAGCCTGGTCCAACACTTCTTTAGGGGACTAACTATTGAAATCTAGAAGCTCGTAGATGCCGCATCTTGCATGTCACATTTAAACAAGGATGAGGATGTCATCTTGCAGATCTTAGAGGAAATGGACGAAGGAAAGGCCACCTTGTCATCGTCCCCTGCATATCAACGTCAGCAACAGAATCTCTAGAAGCCAGTTCATATGGTCGTATCTCACGAGCCAGATAAGGACGAGATCAAATTTGAGAATTATAGGGAGCCACCTGTCCGAGGTGGATATTATCGAGAAACGATCACAAGACCTCGAGAAACTATATGTGTCGAACAAAGGACCCAACATCTAGACAAATTGGATCAGATCACTAAGCAATTGGAGCTATTAGTGAGTACCATCAGTGCTTGCCAGTCTATGTTTGCATCAGCTTCGACTCCTGCTAAGATGAAGGATCCATCATCACCTCAGCCTCCTCAACAGAGTCCATCTCAGCCAGCAGTCCAACACATGTATGATGTGCATCCCCTATGCCTACATCACCCAAGCAGCCGCAACAGTAACTTGTGGTTTACTAGCCCAGCCTCTAAATCATTCAGGATCCATGCTCTCCTCCACCACCTCTCATTTAGGAGGTGAATGGCGTATGGAGCAACGATGCATAACTTGACCATCCTAGCGAACATCCGCAGGTCCAGTCTACAAGAAGCCATCTATTCCCTCAATAGCAAGGAGGGAGATTTATCCAGAACCAGCCTCAACACCACCAGCAATCTTTATCGTATTAGAGAAATTGGAGATAGAACCAGTACCAACAACTGTAGTACTGTCAACACCAGCCTAACCAGCAGTACTCGGTTGTTCCTTACCACTATTGTCCTCAACAACATAAGCAGTATCACCCTTCTCCTTACTATACTTCTCAACATTCCTACCTGCAACATCCACACCATTCCCAGTATCAGTGTGGATAGCACGTTGAACCATCCGAGGTTGCTCCCGTGAAAGGTTCCTTGGATTGCTTGGCTCAACTGGTGAAGAGCCTTGTAGCAGAAGCTCAATGACCTCACTGCTTCCAAAACACCAATTCTGATACAGATGGATGCCAATCCCAATAATTTTAGTAAGAAAGAGCAAGTAGTTTTTAATGTCCCATCAAATCTAACAGAGCCAAATGTGCACTATCTCTCAAGTGCGGTAGGACCTTGCAGCCATATGCTACAATGAAAGGGAAAAATAAAGCTTTACTTGGCAAATAATCCTCTTCTACATCAATCGATCCTACAACCAGACTGGGTTACAAAGAAGACGACGGAGGAGAATCACTAAAAAGAAAAAGTCAAAAAATCCATAAAATCAAAAAAAATAAAAAGAAAACAGCAACAACTGAACACCACTGTGCCAGGCACACAGGATATCGCACCTGCAGCCATTCTAATGCTAGCTGATGGAGCCCCGTCTACTTTGGATGCCCCCTCTATTGGATGACCATACTCCCTTTAGTCATCCATTTGTATAGACAGATGTGTGCATTGATTTTGATGTAAATAATAACAATATTTCTACTTTTGGTCAGGTAAATGTTTTTTCCAGATGCTTTGAGAAAATCTAAAAAAATTAGAAATTTAAATCTACCTTGTCCAACACTGATGTGGTCAAAATTATCAGAATCGTGTTCTTGAGATACCTCTACTTAAGGCCACTAAGTACATGCTAAATATCAAGAAAGGGCGGAAAGAGGTATGTACTATAAAAGACAGTCGTGTCGTACTAGAGAAAGAAATGTGAAGCATATTCTGACAGTGGCTACTGTGAATGCAATCACCAATCTCCAAGAAAAAATAAAGACATGGGAGACCCTCTTTTCAGATGCCAGATGTTCGACCAAGAGTTCGATCGAACTATCCTTAACAATAGATTATCAATAAACATGATGCCTACTTCACTACTCAAAGAGTTTGGGTTGGGACAGCTCAAATCTACTCAAATTATTTTGTAGTTCGCAAATACATCCATCAAGCAACCCTGAAGCATTCTGGAGGATGTCATTGTTACCACTAAAGGGATGCAATTTCTTGTCGACTTCATCGTTTTAGACATGGACACCTCAGCCCCTCTACTTCAAACCCCAATAATCATTGGACGATCATTCCTTCGAACAACTGAAGCAGTACTGGACTATGGCACCAGATAAATCACCTTTCATTCTAGTAGCAACAAGCTGCCTATCGAGACTATCCAAGTGCTGAAACCGTTAGAATCTGCATCAGACGAGAGCAAGCCTAAAGAGTAGTGAACAGAAGATTGTGACTTTCTTGTTGAGATTAGAGATACCAACCTTTTCATGGATGATATCGAGACCCACGAATTCCTCTCCATGGAGGAAGGAGTAGATAGCACAATCGATTTCCCAAATGTCTTTGAAAAAGATATTTTTGTTGATCTACCTAAAGAATACATTGTTGAACACCTGTCCTTAGTAGAGAAGGAGGATATTATTGAAAATTTTTGTGAACAAATCCTATCATCATAGAATTTTGTGCAGTACTAAGTTCAGAGCTTTAACTGCCCATGGCGTACATTTTACAGTTGAAATATCTGACATCATCGCCCTGAATAATAGCTGAAGTCACTACAGAAATGATTCATACCCCACCTGAGCTCAACCAACTTCCAAAAATATATGAAGTGCGCCTTCCTTACGGGCACGTAAAAAATATTCCCTATAATAATCAATTCACAGCTAACCGAGGAATAATAATCTCGTCTGCTCGAGGTTCTAGAAATAAATCAAAAGGCAATATACTAGAAAATTTCAGATCTCCGCATGATTAATTTGTCATTATTCTCACATATATCTTGAAGAAAATACCAAGCCATCTTGATAATTCTAGATTGAATACAAATCTCCGGAAGGTTGTGGTGAACGAAATAATAAAATGGTGTGATATGGGATTCATATATCCCATTTCTGACTCAAAAAGGGTGAGTCCTCTGCATGTAGTTCCAAAGAAGTCATGGATCACCATTGTGAACAATGACAGGAAAGGAGATCTCAACTGGAATTCCAACTTATTGGTGCATCTGTATGGATTATAGATGCTTGAATCTAGCGACCAAGAAGGATCATTTTTTGCTCCCCTTCATCGAACAGATAGTTGAGAGATTGGTTGTAAAGGAGTATTTTGATTTCTTAGACCGATACTATAGTTAACAATCAAGTTGCAATTTCTCCTAAAGACCAAGAGAAGACCACCTTCACATGTCCATTTGGGACATATGCCTTCAGCATAATGTTACTCGATTTGTGCAACGCTCTAGCGACATTCCTGTGATCTATGTTGGAAGTATTTGTAGATATCGTTGGAAATTTTCTCGAGGTATTTATGGATAACTTCTCGATCTACGATGATAGTTTTGATCAATTCCTATCCTATCTAAATTGAGTGATGAAAAGATGTTGTGAAGTGAACTTGGTGCTCTCGTGGGAGAAGAGTCATTGTCATTTCATGATAAGAGAAGGGATTGTGTTAGGCCATGTCATATATAAACGTGGCATGGGTGTAGAACCTATGAAGGTTGAAGTCATTTCAAAATTTGAGCCACCTACAAATCTGAAGCAAGTCCGATCATTCCTCGAACATGTTAGTTTCTACCAAAGATTCATCAAAGATTTCAGTATAATTTCCCGACAGTTGACTGGGCTTCTAGGAAAGGAGGCATATTTCATTGTCAATGCTCGACTACTCCAAGCCTTAAATAGATGAAAGAATTAATCACCCATGTCGATGTCATATAATAACTGTACTAGTTTCTACCATTTGAAATCATGACAGACACATCAGATTATGTTATTAGAGCAATTTTGGGATAGGGAATATACGATTTACCATTTTCTATTTATTACACTAGTAGAACTATAGATGAAGTACAGAAAAACTACACTATCATTAAAAAAGAGTTGCTAGTAGTTGTCTTTGACCTATAGAAATTCAGATCCCATCTGCTTGGATATAAAGTCAATGTTTATGCATACCATTCTACCATCAAGTACCTACAAGCCAAGAAGGATTCAAAACCAAGGCTAATTAGATGGATCCTTCTACTTTAGGAGTTTGATCTTGAAATCCGTAATAAAACTGGAGCTAAAAATGTGGTGGCAGATCATCTCTTAAGATTACAAGAGCCAAACACTCCTAAGCATAGCCTATTACCAATTACAGAGACCTTTCTAGATGAGGATATTCTGTTAGTCACCTCGCTCCCATGTTTCGCTAATATTGTGAATTATCTTGTCTCCAAGAGAACTCTGTAAGATTGGTCGAAGCTAGAATGTGACAATCGCTTGCAGATCTGGGTTACCTGTTAACATTGCATTTGCAGTATTACATTCACAATGGATCGCATTATGATACCTGAAATATAGGTAAATTTTTTTATGATGGTGAAATGACATTCACAATGTAACAATCAATCACAAAAATAATAGTGTGTCATCAAATTTACATTTACATTAATTTCCATTTAATTTACATGTAACAAAAAAGAAATTGCAGTGCATACATGCATCTCAAAAATGTGATATAAGAGAAGGAAATGTAGTACATTATCTTGAACAAAATCTAAACATGTGTATCGTAAAAAGAAATCGTTGAACTCAACACCTAGCCGTCAGTCTACCGCGATGCAGGTGCCTTGACTTCCATACATGATAGGAACAATAGAGTTGTAAACAAATGTTGAATACAATCAAGCATATTAAAAATAACAGGTAAATTCAATAGTTTTAAAAGAAAGCAAGTACATAGGTTTTGAGATCTAAATTTAACAAGCTACTTGCGTGAAAATTTGATTTTGAAGCCATTATGCATGAAAATCCCCTGACCACCCATCTCCCTATAATTTTCCATATATAACTTTTTTATATTTTTATTAGTGACCTATTTGTAGGTTATTATCATTTTACCACTTAGAGATCATGTCGATGGATCTTAATATTAAGAATGATGGGTCTCTGATTTGAACTCTATCTATGCCGAATTCTCAAGCTTAGTGAATAGTTTGTCGACTTGGTCTGAGTGTGAACTCACACTATGAATCTAAAGCGTGAAGAATATCCTAGGGTCAGAGTGCCTCTGTAAGCATGCGAAGCATCCTAACTAAGTTCCCAACATGTCCACTAGCTTCTCCTAACATCTGCTGTGGAAATTGTATATTTTGATTACTTTTGATGATTGATGATTGACGATGATTGATGTTCTTTGATTAAATACCGATGATTGATGATTGACAATGGTTAATGACTTCAGTACCGAGCTCAATTGTAACCAACTCAGATATAACTAGACTTAACTGTAGCCAACTCAACTTTAACCCACCTCAACTCCAGCTGACAATGATCTTTTCATCGCCAAGACCTATTGGCAGAACAGTAATCAAAACTCAAGCGGTGATGAATCCTCGTAAGAGACTCTTCCATCTCTTCGTCTAAGTGGAAGTGCGGTCCAGTAGAGGGATAGGCCTACTCTAAAACTATGCCTCTGAGACAGGTGGGAGAGACTCTCTGGAAGAGTCACTCCAAAAATCAGCTCAGCTGATGAATCTCCATTTCATCACCTTTATTCTTTCATTTTGGCCTTATCCCTATTAAAATGCATGAATATATCATTAATTTATCAAAATAAGCATTCTTTAATTTGTAAAAAATACTGTATAAAATAATGTGTATTTATTATATCCAAAATTTAAAAATAAAGGAAAGAAAAAGAAACGAGTCACCATAGGTGTTGAGTGATCCTAACCCTTGAGACTTAGTCATCACGATGACTTAGTTGACAAGAAATAGAGAAGGGGGAGATAGCGTGGCGAATTGTATAGAAAACATAGTTTGAAAACCCTATAAAAATAGGCCAATAATTAACTCATGGAACCTATT
Organism: Ottelia alismoides; assembly: GCA_037367405.1. Lineage (NCBI taxonomy): Eukaryota > Viridiplantae > Streptophyta > Magnoliopsida > Alismatales > Hydrocharitaceae > Ottelia > Ottelia alismoides. The sequence continues at coordinate 628,178 of JAZKJV010007890.1, read as the reverse complement.
TTATTATTCTATTTAACCATCAAATCAATAAATTTTATACATAAAAGTTGTAAAAAAATGCAAAGAAAAATACAAAATTGATTTCATCGAAAGATAATGTACAGTTTACATTTTACAATTAGAATAAAAAATCAAAACCGTAACTTCACAGACCCATATTTTCTCCATGGGAACTCAAAATATACCAAAATAACTTTCATTATATATAACTTGTAATAAGCTAATTAATGAAGTGGTTTCATTCAATTTGGAGTTAAGATACAAAATTTAGGGTTTGAATCCCTATTGTACCATATACATGAATAGAATATTCATTTTATTTATTCTTTAATATTCTTACAATTTTATATTTTTATAATTCTATAAACACTATTTATAGTATATTTACATATTTAGAATAAAATAAAACCATGAAGAAAACATAAAAATAAAATAGTCTATATAAATATATAAATGAAATACCTATACTTATATCTGTATAATTAATATATTATTTCCTTAATTGTACATAATATATCATAAAAATACAACAAAAATGAAGTTATGTGTATAAAAATAAGTTATAAATATATAACTTAAGAAAACAAAATAATAAAATCAAAATTATAAAATAAAAATAAAATAGGCAAAAAATAGGTAAATATACCTTTGTTTATACCCCTAAAAAGTAACTTGTAATAAATGAAAATTTGTAAAAATAAATAAAAATAGGATTAAAACTCTACATAAAATAATAAACATTTTTCATTTTTATCCGAAAATTAATTAATTCATTTAATTTTTTATTGACTTTACAAACAATTTTTTACCATCTTTTTTCCTTATTGGTCCACGTAGACTAATTGCGGGCTTCTCTTCGTTGACCGAGGTCAATTGTACCCCAACCCTTCTAACTCATGTCAAAGTCACAAGTAGCCCTGCTTCGCCAAATTTCCTACGCCTCCACCTTCACCCTCTTGCCTCGATCCTTCCTCCAAAGCGTAGCCTCATCGAAAATCACCAAAAATTTCGTTTATAAATAAACCCCCAATCCCCCTTTTGATTTTTTGATCCCTCTTCAGTCACTTCTAGCCCCTCGGATCATCCCCCATAACTTCGTGGAGATGAAAACTTTGCGTAGCCATCGATTTGCAGAGTGATGGAGTGAAGGGGAGCAGATCTAGTACCTCCGACAAGCCACAATCGAGGTTTAGCTGCCTGAGCTTCCAGCTCAGCTGAGGTCCTTTACCTACTATTCTTAGGTAATCTTGTAGCTTTGGTTTCATTTTGCTTAGTTAATTTTAGGTTTCGTTAAGCTTGTAGTCTTAATCTGCAAAACCCCTAAATTCTTGTATCTTGAGCTCCAGGCAAGTTCCATCGTAATCTTGACTGTAGCCCACCCATTTCTCTCACCATTCTTGACCCCCACCATCTTCTCTGCATTTCCCCCAATGTGTTGCTTCAGATCTTTGTGTAGGTTTGAGCGATCGACGCTCCTCCATGTCATCCCGTCAGAGCTGCACCCATTCCACCATCCGCAAGGTGTCAAGCCTCGATTTTTGGCTCGAGAGGTACCTCTCAAGCCACCAATTTTTTTGCTGCAGGAACCCAGCTCTGTGGATCTCCTGAAGGTGTGAATCGAAGATCAAACGACCCTCCAGGTTTCTTGGAACAAAAGAGCTTCCAGGTCTCAATCTACAAGACTTGGAGCATGATGGAGGGTAACTGTTGAAGCAAAAGGGAGCCCAGAAGATGAAGAATCCATCGGCGAGGCAAACAGTGATCGGACATAGCTGTATTCGACGATCAAAGTTCACCATTTTAGATGTTCTTCCTGTTGTTGGAGGGCATCCAGTTTCTGTTCGATCGAAGGCCTCCTCCCAGATCATATTGTAGCAGTTAACTTTTGGCGAAACGTCCTGCACCGCCAGATTTTCCACATTGCAATGAATCAACATTGCAATCCAGTCACTTAAGGGGTAATTTAGTTAGGCACCCCCACTCTTTTGTAATTGTTAAACATTATTGTAAATATTTTATGTAGTTTAAAAAGTAGTGTACATATTGCATTGAGGCCCTTGAAGATTTTTAATATTGCAAAATAGTCCCTACTAGTCACATGCACTAAGACGTGTTATGTTGTAAAAATTGCATAAAAGCCCTGCAGGATATTTTAATTATTGTTTAATGTATTAATTTAGATATTAGTTATAAGCTCTTGGGTCATTTGCACTATACCCCTTGTGTTTATTTTTAGTTGCAAATATACCCCTGCTAGTTTTAGTATTTTTATTTATATTTTTCTAGTTTTTATTATTATCATCCATGCTTTAAAAACTATAAAAAAATAGGGTAGTGTTCCTGATGTAGTGTTCTTTCTCGTCATAATTTTTATTTTTTATTTTACACATATTTCATATTTATTAAAATCAAATAGTGCACGGACATTCTTTGTTTGCTTTAAAAATCCAAAAAATATAAAATCATGTCTAAAAATTCCAACAAATAGTATGTGTTTATTATAGTATCAAGTACCCTCAGACCAAAAATCCCTAAAAATATATAAAAATGATAAAAAAATAAACATGTCCAAAATCCAACACAAAAATATTAAAAATCTTTGAAAATCTCAAAAATTTTGATCCATATTCCATAATTATATTTATATATATATTAGTATATATGAAATTGATTTGGAAAAAATTTAAAGTTTTTTGATATTTTTAACCCCTAAATCAATTCGGTTTAATTATTTAATCCCTGTTTTGGGATATTTTTGAATTTAAAAATACACAAAAAGTAGAAAAAATACTTAAAAAATGCAAAATAGTAAAAAATTATAAAAAGACAAAAACATTTTATTATTCTATTTTGACTTTTTACCCTATATTTATAAATATATTATCCTATAGTGTATGATATCTATTTATATATTAATATGTAAGTGATAATATTTCTATTATAAATATTTTATAATTATTTTAAAATTTAAAAAGTATATAAGAAATATTTACTAAAAAATAAAAACAATTAATTATATTTAAAAACATGGATTCTTAGATTAATAGTTTGCATAATTATATATATATATATATCGATATTATTTTTTATAAATAATATTACGTGCTACTATGTTTGTTCCCTGTGTTCGACATCCTACTCTGACTAGCGTTATACATGCATTTATTTATCGGGTTTATAATAAATTTTGATTCACAACTATTTATTCTTGCTTAATTATATAATGTGTTGATTGTAGTTCAGATCTGCTTGTTATTGAACGTCAGATTTGCCACTTTAATAATGTGGAATTATCGTAGTACAAAAGGCAAACCTGGTTTACCATAGACCACATCTTCGAATATGTGGACATTATTTTACTTGGCTAGTTTACCAAGCTCGAACTCATGGACACGAGCCTCCTCATTTATTTATCAATTTTTTATTTTTAATTTATGTGTGATTATTTTTAAGTCTTTAGGTTCATGCAGATGCACAATAAAATGCAAGAAAAATAATGCAAGTAATGATGCATGAAAGAGATGCAATTTTTATGTTATTTTTCAATGCTATTATAAGAGATAAAATATTGATGTGAGGCATGCAAGACAAAATATACAAATATGCCCTACAAAACATTAGGTTAATGAACACATATTATGGTTCGAATTCAGAGTCAATTTGAGCGTAAAAATAAAGAGGAAGTATCAATTAATGATAAAAAATTAAATACCAAAAGACACTATATAACATCAAAACTCATTGTATTTAATTTAGTGACAATTTAAGAAATTTAACATACTATTAGAAAGATGATGAAAAGAGCTTCAAAATGATATTGAAATCATGTAATTTGGATTTAATATGCTCAAGATATAAATAAAATAGTGCATGGGCATAATTGTAATAAAAATGGATAAAAAATAAATGGATAAATATCACAAATAAGCCCATAGAGGGACCTATTGCAATTTACAAAAGTTGGAGGGGCCTCTGTGTAAATAATCTTTGTACGTAGGGGCATATTTGCAAAGATCGCAAATCGAAGAGGCTTTGTTATAAATTGTCCAAGCACGCACGTGAGGCACGCACAGCTAGATCTCCTTGTAATTCTGGGAATGGCTGGGGGAGTCCCTGTAAAATACCCAACCCTACACGTGCCTGGTACACAGAGCTAGACTCAGATCTCAGTACGAGCAATGTGGGAGACTCAGGCGATGTGGCAGCTCCTGATGCTTTGTGAAATGGTTTAGGTCGTCCAGGCCTTGTTGCTTCAGAGAGGTGACATGGAGCTTTCTGGATCCGTCCGATCCAAATGATCGGACGACAACTGTAGGTTCTTTGCTCCGTCGCGTTCACCGGAGGAGGCTGTGCTCCGGTGAGCTTAGGGTTGCTCCACCATGCTCTGAGGGCTCTGCCGAGGATCGTAGGATGTCACTAGGATGCAAGCGAAGGACCTAGAAATAAGGTGAAGGTACGGCGACGACTTGGTGCTATTGACGACGAGAGCTCGTCGGAGGCGGAGCTATAGAACATGCCTCCGGCCAATCTTTGACCAGTGAAGGTGTGTGCACCTGCAATCGTTAGAAAAGATAAAGCAGGGTGTTTGCATGAGATGTGAATGGAATGAGGGGTCCAGGAGCGGAGAATGAAGGGATCCGGCGATACTCTTCTCTGACGAGCCAAAGAAGAAAGGAGGGTGAAGCGAATGGGGGTATGAAGGAAAGGAGAAGGTGAATGGAGGCGTCGACGAAGATGATTAATGAGTGACGGTGCTGGTAGGATGGACAATGGTCTGTGAACTAAAGTGTGAGCGGAGGAGTAATTCAAAGAGAACTCAAGGGAAATAAAGATGAAGCTATCTAGATATCTAAAATAGAGGAATTGGCTTGGGCTTAGATTCATTCAAAGCTTGGGGTCATCGCCCAGCGAGGTCAACCAGGCCTCGGAGCTCGTGTAACCACCGTAAAGGAGGTGCTTACATGGCATTCAGCCATGGATCTCACCTGGGGATTTTGCGACCATCGTCGGCTCGACATGTCGCCCTCTGCTGTCTCCGGAGGGCGAAGGAAGCTAGGACGTAGACCTTTGGTTGGTGGATGGGGTGACAAGGAGGCAGGATAGAGGGATTTATAAGCAGAGATGGTGGCATTGCAGGTGGTCCCGATGGGGGTTTCCAATGGGGGCCTTGATGGCATAGAGTGATGGATGGAGCTTTGATGAAGTATGCGAAGGAGGTGGAGGTGACTAACTTGTGGAGGTGGCATTATGGAGCGGGGAGGGTTGTGATGACAGAGCTAAATTAGGAAGGGGGAGCAGCAGTTGCGAGTTGTAATGCCTGGGGGCGAGGTGTGTGGGAGGAGGACGATGACACGGAGTTGTTGGATCATGTGATCCAACGGCTGAGATTTGGACGCAGGTGAACGGATTGGATTTGATCCATCAGATCATTTCGAGCAATGAGGGGAGAGGTGGAAGTGTGCGGTTGTGATTGAAGTGGGGGCGTGATCCAAGGGTGCAGAAAAATGGGGCGGCGTGGAGGTTTCTCGGTCGTAAGATAGAATGAGGTGGGGATCTGATCCAGAGGGAGATCGAATGGCTGAAAGTGAGGCGGGTGTGGACGACAGGGATTGAGGTGGGCCAGAGAGATCCAGTGGCCAGGAGAGGGGTCAGGTGGTGAGAGGATAGAGCGGTCGTGTAGCAGCTCTAGAGAGTACCACAGGGCTGCTCCAAAAAATTAATAAATAGAAAAATAAAAAAATCTAAAAGAAATAAAACGAGTCAAAATTAGGAAAAAAGTCAAAAAATGAAAGTTGTAGATCTTGATGAGGTCTACAAGTTTCATTTGAATAAAAAGTCAAAAGAGGTCATTTGTACAAAAGTGTATTTTTGAGGGTGCTTTTAATGGGATAAAAACATCGCTTTTGGTTTTGGAGATTTTTTGTATTTTTTATTTCTTTTAAAGGTCCAAACAAATATAAACAATTAGCAATCTAACTTTTAGGGTTTTTAATAAGATAGAAAATAAAGAAGAAAAGTTATAATTAAATACAACAAATAGAGTTAAGAGTATAAATTAATTATACACAATATAATACATGATAATAATAATAATGAATTATCAAAGATCTTTATTAAATTAGTTAAGAAAGAAGATTAATAATTTGATTTTAACATGATTAATACGAGATTCGTCATACCCCTATACTTAAAGTATGATCGTCCTCGAGCATCTAAAGAATGAAGGAATTAATTCCTGGCAGTGCATGTGAAAATTTTGATGCTCAATTTTTTCGAAGATCCTTAATTTAAGTGATCCTAAAATTTTGAGCTCAACCATGATCTAGTCATAAGTAATCCAACTTCTCTGATTATCAGACTCTCTGTTTATACATAAAATATAAGGATATAAAGATTAGTGTACTTCAATCATGAGAGTCGAGTCGAGACATAACCCAATGTTCTAGTCCTGGAGACTCTCCTATAGACCTCATCAACACTAGGGAATAAGTCTATTCTTACTTCAATTAACCGTCTCATTAGTTTGTCAGACTTGAAAGTGTAGATGGACGGCTAGATGATGGAGGGCATAGGTTTGTGTATATTTTTCTCTCCCTCACATTGGAACAAGGGGCCTCTCGAGTGCCTTATTACTCAACACATGTATATTTTTGTTGTTGATCATGTATCTGTCAAGTGAATTCGAAGTCGTTTGCATTTTTTTCTAGGAGTAAATCGGGGTGTCTTTTTTGAGTATCTAAGATACCTTCGACACCTAGACTTGTATCACTATACGATGCAGAGCCCTTTTATGATGCTAGCCCGACTCCTTGGTCCTAATAGTGTTTGGTCCAAGTGGATACTTTGAAAATGTTTGGGAGCGCTCGCTGTTGGTGGAATCGCTTTTGAAATTGACTTTGAAGGATAGAGTTTTTCTTTGAATATTTCTTTTTTTTCTTTTCTTTTCTTTTTGGCTAGCTCCACTACTTTTACCAAAAGTTGGTGCACATCGATCAACAATTAATTATGCTTCATCATACCCTGGCACATAGGTCAATATACAATGATAGCATGCGAACTTGCTCACATAATGGCTAGGGATTTGCTAAAACTCAGGTTTCTTAAAGCCTTCACTAACTTCATCCCATCCTAAAGCATCGTTTGATCGGGTCTAAACTCAAATCTCTAGTCCCAATTCCTCAAGTGATAACTCAACTCATCTCATCAATCATGAAATTATGAAAGTGATGTGTTGATCATATTCTTTAGAGGTTAGATATGAAGAGTGCAATACAACGCTCAAATCTTTCAAACTAAGGAAGTGTGGATTATTAAGTTTAAAACCCAAATGACTAAGGTTGGCTAACTAAGACTCTCTAGATCATAGAAATCAAGTGTCCTCAAAATACTTAAGCCTTGAGTGATTGTGAATTTGTTAGGAATACACCAACTCCTTAGTTAGTGAATTTTTGTGGTTTTTATCTTTCGCAAAATTTTATGGATTTTAATATTTCATTTTTTTATTCTTTAGAGATAATGACTGGACCAAGCTTATAAGTTGCATCTATTTCTAGCCAATGTGGGTTAAGTACGGACCGTCAGACGAACCCGTGTTACTTGAGGACGAAGCCATATAGAGTATCATCTAAACCACTCACTCTGCTAAAGGAGATCGAAGTTCCCTCACTGAAGAGTAGCTACTCATTTTTAAGTCTAGTAGTCAGAGTATCTACAGATTTTTTTTAAATTTTTAAAATTATAAAGGTTTTTAAAAAAGGTTAATTTTATTTACCACAAGTTAATCCCTCAATTTTAAAAAGATTTTTACGAGAATTTTTACAAAACTCAGTTCACAAGTCAACTTAAACCAAGATCAAAAATATTTTTCCAAAATTTTAAAGGGATATTTACCCAGCAGACCCTGAAATCTTTCGAAATTACCTCTACGACCTTTGAAACATCATAATTCCTCCCACGACCCCGTAATCTTGCTCCGTCTTACCCCACAGACCCTGCCGTCAATTTTAACTTTACTGGAGTTAATTCTTGAGTTAAGCTTGAGTTAATATCATCTCCCTCTCTCTCTCTCCTTCCTTCTCCTCCCCCTGTGGAGGCCATGGAGGCAGGGCGGATGATCAACGGAAATTCCCCGATAGAATCGGCAATGGTGAAGCATTCGTCGAGGGTGGTGCCGATGCCGGAAGGGGGGGTCTTGAGACCGATGTTGGACATGGCCTGCTTGAAGAGCTCGCGGTCCTCGGCCTTCTGGATGGCGTCGAGCTTGGCGCCGATGAGCTCAACGTTGTAGCGGGCGAGGGCGCCGGAGTGGGAGAGGGCGACAGCGAGGTTGAGGGCGGTCTGGCCGCCCATGGTTGGGAGGAGGGCGTCGGGGCGCTCGCGGGAGAGGATCTGCTCGACGAGGATATGTAAAACCACCAATATCTTAGTTCTGCAGCTGTGTTCTTGTATATGCTGTTGATACATCGGGAAGCACGTTGCAATAGTGAAAGGAGAACTTGAAAAATGACACTCGGAAAGCCAAGAAAATAGAAGAAAGCTTGAGAAGATGAAAATGGGGGTTGTTTTATAGAATCTTCAGAAAGACATCTTGTGGCGGATCCACAACACCATCCACTCACTCGCATAGTCGAGGGCAATGAAGATTAACCTTAAATGTGGACTGGTCATCAACAACATCCACACAGATTTCTGTACTCTAACCAAATGAATGAATGGCAGGATCAAAAGCCAAAAGGGAAGGCAGCTCCACCATTGGCTTCCCAAGGACCCAACACAAAATCGAAGCACATCCCATGGCCACTTAAGAGAGGTTAGTTGTACAGCTAGTTGTACCTTTCAGAGACCTTGAACTAAAACCCGATAATGGCAGCTGCTTCTATTCTTGGTGTTTCTACATTGTCTATATTTACACGTATTTCCAGCCAGTGGTTTGGGGAAGGCGGTGGTTGGTGTTGTGGGGGAGGCAGGCGGACGGATCCCAACGAGTCGGCAGCCTCATCTCCGGCAACTCGTGTCTTCCAGGCACCGGCGTGCCCTTCACGGCGGGGCCCCTTCAAGGCGAGGTCGGGCGGAGGGGAGGTCGGGCATAGGGAGGTTGGGCGGAGGGAAGGTCGGGCAGAGGGAGGTTGGGTGGAGGGGGTCGTGGAGGAAGCTCGGAAGCGTGAGGGAGAAGGGGCATTTTCTGTAATTTTGAGAAACAAAATGGGTATTATGAAACTGAAATTCACGGAATCAGGTTACTTTTAACGGGTAAATGAACGGGGGTTAACCACAGGGTTTGTGGGGTAAGGGTTAGCAAGATTACGGGGTCGTGGGAGGAATTATGATGTTTCAAAGGTCGTAGAGGTAATTTCGAAAGATTTCAGGGTCTGCTGGGTAAATATCCCAATTTTAAATCATGAACTGTGGCTGAAGTATATATACGGTATACCTCCCTATACTTAACTTTTGCTATGTCTTCATAGAACAAGTGATATGAAGCCATAGCTCTGGTTAAATATAGGGTGATATAGCAGAATTGAGGAGGAGGGTCCCCCTATATTTAGGTCAAAAATGACCTAAATATAAGAAGACAGACGGGGGGATGGATGAAGTAGTCGGGTCCCCCTATACTTAGGTTGTATATAACCGAAGTAAAACATATGGAATTAGGGTTGTGAGGGGGGGGGGCTTCCGAGGTTGGTTAAGGTTAGGGTATGTTTATACACAGATGCATGGAGAAGGGGGGGGTTTACAGATGAGAAAGAGGATGCGGGAGGGGGTGTGTGTATGTGCAATGTGTATGTGTGTATGTGTGTGTGTGGGGGGGGGGGGGGGGGTGGTGGTGGTAAGTGCACATGTATGTGTGTGTGTGTGTGAGAGGGGGTGGGGGCGTAGATCATCTAGTGATCTGCTCTTTTTTTCTTTCTTTTTTCTCTTTTTTTATAAACACGAGTCCTTGAACGAGGGCCGCTAGAAATGCACAAGATACAATTTTTTTATGATACAATAGATTACATGAATGAATTGTTGCCTAAATTCCTTGAATTCTTCTGGATTTTCTTTTGTGGCCTTCTCAACGAGAGCTCCCAACTCCACGCCTCTATGGAGATCAAGCGTCCTAGATCCTCATGGGTTCTACCACAAAAGAAAATGTTATAAAAATAGCAACAAAATAATCAACAAAAATGATGCAAAAATACATGATGAGAAGACCGACAAATTTTGAAAATATTTCAACAAAATTTGACATATAAATAAAGGTGAGTCGTGTCCCCAGCAACGGTGCCATTTGACGAATGCCAGAGTTGTCTCTTTAATAATGTGGAATTGTCGTAGTATAGGAGGTAAATCTGGTTCAGCAAATACCACATCTTCATATATATATATATATATATTATTTTACTTGGCATGTTTACCAAGGTTAAACTCATGGACATGAGCATCTTCATCTATTTATCAAATTTTGTATATTTAATTTATGTGTGATTATTTTCATGTCTTTAGGTCCATGCAGATGCACAATAAAAATGCAGGAAAAATAATGCAAGTAATGATGCATGAAAGAGATGCAATTTTTATTTTTTTCAATGCAATTATAAGAGATAAAATATGCATAATGTGATGCATGAAAGACAAAAGATACAAATATGCCCTACAAAACATTAAGTTAATAATCACAGATTATGGTTCGAATTCAAAATCAATTTGAGTGTGAAAATCAAGAGCAAGTATCTATTAATGGTAAAGAATTAAAGGATGCCATTTATTAAAATATATAGTATTTAGTTCAATGTCAATTTAAGAAATTTAACATCATTGGAAAAAGGATGAAAAGAGCTTCAAAACGACACTGAAATCATGCAATTTAGATGTAATATGCTCAAGATATGAATAAAAGAGTGCATGACATAATTGTAATAAAAATACATAAAAAATAAATGGATAAATATCACAACTAGTCCCCTGGAGGGACCTATTTGTAATTTGCAAAAGTTAGAGGGGCCTCCCTATAAATAATCTTTGTGCACGAGGGAATATTTGCAAATATCAGAAATCAGTGAGGATTTGTTGTAAATTATCCAGGTGCACCTCCTTGTAATTCTAGGAATGGCTGGGGGAGTCCCTGTAAAATACCCAGCCCCACACGTGCCTAGCATGTAGTTGCTAGGCTCGGATCTCGGCACGAGCGATGTGGGAGACTCGGGCGACGTGGCTGCTTATGATGCTTTGTGAAATGGTTCAGGTTGTCAGGGCCTCGTTGCTTCGGAGAAGTGACGTGGAGCTTTCTGGACCGTTCACTTCAGATGATCGGACAACAACTGTAGGTTCTTTGATATGTCGCCTTCACGAGAGGAGGTTGTGCTCTAGTGAGCTCGGGATCGCTCCACCGTGCTCCGAAGGCTCCATCGAGGATCGTAGGATGTCGCTGAAATGCGAGAAAAGGACCTGGAAGGACGACGAAGGTGCGGAGACAACTTGGTACTACTGTCGAGGAGGACTCGTTGGAGGCGGAGCTGCAGAACATGCATTTGTCCAATCTTCGACCAATAAAGGTGTGTGCACCTACAACCATTAGAATAACCTAAGCGAGGTGTTTGCGTGAGATGTGAGCGGAATGAGGCGTCCAAGAGAGGAGAAGGCGGGGACCCGATGATGCTCTTCTCTAGCGAGACGAAGAAGAAAGGAGGGCAAAGTGAATGGGGGTCTGAAGGAAAGGAGATGTTGAATGGAGGCATCGACGAATATGATCGATGAGTGGTAGTGCTGGTAGGATTGACGGTGGTCGGTGAACTAAAGTGTGAGCAAAGGAGTAATTCGGAGAAAACTCAAGGGAAATAAAGATGAAGCTACCTGGAGATCTGAAATGGAAGAATTGGCTTAGGCTTCGCTTCATTCGAAGCTTAGGTCATCGCCCAGCGAGGTCAGTCGAGCCTCGAAGCTCATGAAACCACCACGAAGGAGGTGCTTACATGGCATTCAACCATGGATCTCATATGGGGATTTGTGACCATCGTCACCTCGACATGCCACCCTCCGCTGTCACCAGAGGGCAGAGGAATCTAGGTTGTAGACCTTTGGTTGGTAGATGGGGTGATGAGGAGGAGGGGCAGAGGGATTTATAGGCGAAGGTGGTGGCATTGCTGGTGGTCATGGTGGGGGTTTCCATTGGGGGCCTTGATGGTGTAGATTGATGGATGGAGCTTTGATGAGGTGCGCAAAGGAGGTGGAGGTAACATATTTGTGGAGGTGGCGCTATGGAGCAAAGGGGAGCAGAAGTTGGGAGGTGTAATGCTTGGGGACGGGGTGTATGGGAGGAGGACGATGACATGGAGCTGTTGGATCATGTGATCCAAGGCTGAGATTTTGGCGTAGGTGAAGGGATTGGATTGGATCTGATCCATCAGATCAGATGGAGTGGTAAGGGGAGAGGCGGAAGCGTGTAGTTGTAATTGAAGTGGGAGAATAATCCAAGGGTGCAGAAAAATGGGGCGACGTGGAGGTTTCTCGATCATAGGATAGATTGATGATCCTATGGATGAAATTGAGGTGCGAAGGATCTGCGGGGATCTCATCCAGAGGGAGATCGAATGGCTGGAAGTGAACGGGGGTGGACGATAGGGATTGAGCGGGATAGAGAGATCCAACGGTCAAGAGAGAGGATGGGCGGCGAGAGGAGGGAGGGGTTGCGTGGCAGCTCCAGAGAGCGCCACGTAGCTACTCTAGAAAAATCAACAAATATAAAAATAAAGAAAATCTAAGAGAAATAAAAGGAAGCAAATTTAAGAAAAAAAATCAAAACATGAAAGTTGTAGATTTCGATGACATTTACAAGTTTCATGTTGGACAAAAAGTCAAAAAGGTCATTTGTATAAAAGTGTTTTTTGAGGGTATTTTTAATGAGATAAAAAACACTGCTTTTGAGTTTTGAGATTTTTTATATTTTTATATATTTTAAAGATCAAAACAAATCTAGATAACTATTAATCTAATTTTTAGGGGTTTTTAAGAAGATAGAAAATAAAGAAGAAAAGTTAGTAATTAAATACAGGAAATAGAGTTAGAATATATGTTAATTATACACAATATAATACAAGATAATAATAGTGGAATCAACGATTTTTATTGAATTATTTACGTAAGGAGATTAATAATTTGATTTTAACATGATGAATACAAGATTCATCACTTGGTGAGGGATCATTTCAGCGACTTTGCTCCTGCCTTGTGAGGAGCGTACGATCCTCTCCCTTGAACCAATTTGATCTAAACACCGATCGATACGAGCAAACGATCTCATAAATAAAAACCAAAACTGAGGGACTCCCAGCCTAGGCACCCTAAGAATAGAGGGTCAACGAAACAGGTCAAAACCTATATCCCAGTGAAACGTAAAAATATTACGAGCTCGTATAAAAATCGTAAAAAGGACTGGGATCCTAGACCTGTGCACTTGGTCGCTTCCCTAACTGGGCTCCCTATCCTCCGCCTAGTAGAGGGCCACCACACCCTCGCACGATCAGGTCTAAAGGTCACCATGATTAGCACAATTATCATATGTCATTGATTCTAATAAAGGCCCAAGTTCATTGATTATATACTCATACCTCCATATCTTATATGATTAGCTTTACATGTCTAATGAACAGTCCACTCAATCAATTGTGATAAGTCATATTTATATAATATATTATATGATCGATCATTAATGAAGATTACTAGTATCATAAAATACTTAGAATTTCACCGAAATTTTCATCTTACCATCATGAAATCTAGAACCAAGGACTGATCAAAATTTGGGATCTAGTTCACATAAAAACATGAATTTTTGAGTTCTTGTAAAATGAATTTTTAAGAAATTGAATAGATCTGCCATTTCGGTTTAATTTCTACTAAACCCCCAACTTTGAAGTTTTTTAAAACTTGGATTCTAGATCATTTGAACATCTCTGAAACTTGGGTTTAATTTACACCAAAACCCCCATTTTTGAGTTGTTAAAATATGGATTATGGAGTTATTGAAAGAATTTGAAACTTAGGTTTAATTTACACTAAAACCCCCCAAATTTTAAGTTGTTAAAACATGGATTATGGAGCTATTGAACAGGTCTGAAACTTGGGTTTAATTTACTCTAGAACCCCCAATTTTAAATAGTTACAACACGCTTTATGGAGCTATTGAACAGATTTCAAACTTGAGTTTTATTTACACTAAAACCCTCAAATTTAAGTTGTTAAAACATGGATTATGAAGCTAATATTTAGATCTGACAATGTGAAATGAATACATGCAAACTCCCCTCCCCCCATTTTTCTTCCTTTAGAACATGGATTCTGGAGATAATATCCAGATATGAAATTATGAGATAATACAAATACCCAATTTTCATCAATTAGAACATGGATTCTGGAGCTAATATCCATATATGAAATTATGAGATAATACAAGCAACCCCTCCCCCCCCCCCCCATTTTCCCCAAATTATCACTAGTAATACATGCATACTATTATTTATAGGATTTCTACATTTTTACCATTGTTGAAATTAAAATCCTTATTTAAATTTAGGATAGAAATCAAATGTATACAAGAGAAGAATGGCAGCAAGAGGGGGGATTTCTCGCTTTTGAGTTTTTCAAATTTGAGACCAATCTTTGCATGCAACTCCATCAAAAAGGGGAAGAAGCAGCTCCAATTGGGCATAGCTCCAACATCTCTTGCAAGAAGGGAAGCAACAACAACTGCTCCTATCTGCAGCAGCAAGGAGAAGTTCATGATCTGCGCAACAGTAGCTGCAGCAGATCTTGGGCAGCAGCTACTTAGGTAGCAATTCCTGCTATTTTGGATAACAACCACACCCAAGAAGAAAGAAGGGTTGGGAGCCTTTCATTAGAAAAGAAACTAAGAAACGAGAGAGAAAAAGTGGAAGAAAGAAAGACGGCTTGGGAATTATAAATAAGGAGGATAAGTGGACCTTGTATTGCCAAGTGGAAAGGCCCCAAGGCCAAGTGTGGGAATAAAGCACCTCCAAGCGGAGGATGCTGCTTATTGGAAATCTGAAATATAATTTTTTTATTTTTTTAAAAAACAATTATCTCACTCTTATTTGGAATATCCAAAGTTATATGTATTTGCATCTCGAAACTCCATTTTCGATGTAAAATAGTTTGTTTTGACCACCTCAGAATGCTGATCAAAATGAGTATAGTATTCATATACTTCTGACCTGAGATGAATTCTGAGATTTGTGATACGGATTTGATTTACGGTTTAAATTTTACAATTTTAAATTATCAAACGACCTCTGATTGACAACGATCGATTTCATTTATTTTATCTTTTTATCGAGATGAATTTTATAATGGTCTTTGTTTATTTTGCAATTTTCGATTTTGTATAGTGGCTTTTCTGATGGCACACATTACGATGCAATCGACATTTAGTTGATTATGTCTTAACGATATTCGCTCTGTGATCTGTAGATCGAACTGAATTTATTCAATATTAATAGAATATTAAATGAACTTTCAGACTCTTAATTAGGTTAGATTCAATTTATTCAGATCCGGATGTCACATGAAAGTTGACACATTTTTATTTGATATTCATTTTTACCAGTAGGAGGCTCCATATCTCTTTCATGAGGGGGAAGATTGCATCTGGAGATGGTGCATTCCTCAAGAGGAAATCCAAAGTATCCTCAAACATTGCCATGCCCGAGAATCAGGAGGACACCACTATGGAAAACAAACATCAATGAAGGCGCTACAAATGCTCCTTTGGTGATTGACTTTATTCAAAGATGCAGAAGACTTTGTGAAGGTGCAATGAATATCAGAAGATGGGAGGAACCATTGGAATGAGAGATACAATTACCATGGAGTATATTCAAATTCAAACATATTTAATGTGTAGGGAATTGACTTCATGGGACCATTTCCTAACAGTTAGGGATATGAGTATATTCTGCTAGCTATCGATTATGTAAGTCGTTTGGTGGAGGCTATCCCAACCCGAGCCGTCGACAGTCGCACAGTCTGTCGGTTCTGAGAGATCACATTATTATAAGGTTAAGGATCCCCAAAATTTTAATATCCGCTGGGGTTAGCCATTTCATAAACAAAGGAGTGAAGACGTTGACTAAGAATAGTGCATTGAACATCGCATCGCTTCTTCATACCACCCATAGTCTAATGTCTTGTCATAATGTTCTAATGGGGAGATAAAGACAATTCTCCAAAAAACTTGTACATCCAAACAAAATAACTGGTCTCAACTACTCAACTAAGTTCTCTAGGCCTATCAGACTACGTACAAATCACTATAAGATTATCTCCCTACCACCTTGTCTATAGAAAGCCATGCCATTTGCCCATTGAACTAATTTGAAATTTTTATGGGCAATTAATATATGCTATTTGGATCCAAAGAAGGTCGACAAGCAAAAAAAACTCGATCTGAATTGTCTCCTTGAATTCCATGACTATGCATATGACAACAACCTAATGTACAAGGAGAAGGTCAAGAAGTGACATGATTAACATATCCGCCGCAAAACCTATGAACCCATTCAGAAGGTTTGGTTGTTCGATGCAAAGTTGAAACTATTCCCAGGGAATTTGAAGAGCAAATGGATCGAGCTAGTTATATTGAAGCATGTGCATGACAATGGAAGCATTGTTATATTCAGTATGTCAGCTGACTTACAGCGACTCGTGATCAACGAATAGTACTGAAGCCATATCTTGAACTTGATGCATTCATGTCCGTGGTTGATTCGATTCAGGTGGTCTACCATGAAGAGCTTCAAGTGCAGCATCAACGACATCATACAAGGCACATAAAATTTTCTTCTTTTCTTCTTTTTGTTTATCATTCTTTCATTATTCCAACAAGCAACTCGTCCCATTCATTATTGCTATACTTAGGATATGC
The DNA here is from genome assembly GCA_037367405.1 of Ottelia alismoides. NCBI lineage: Eukaryota > Viridiplantae > Streptophyta > Magnoliopsida > Alismatales > Hydrocharitaceae > Ottelia > Ottelia alismoides. The sequence continues at coordinate 611,260 of JAZKJV010007890.1, read as the reverse complement.
TTCATCCTAAGTATAGGGAGATGAGTGTATACGAGTGCTCATTCTTTAGTCCTCCTTATATGCCTCCTTCACTCTTGATATCTTGTCTATACTTAGGTATATTTTACCCTAAGTATAGGGGGAGTCAGACCGAGCCATTGATTTTATTCGTTCCCACCATTGACCCTCCCTACCTTTTATATAGTCTGCTATACTCAGGATTAATTGATCATAAGTATAGGGGGAAGATCGACTTTCTATTCTTTATTCCCTCATTGTAATATAGATTTTCCTATAATTAGTACGAATTTTGTTCCTTTTCTCTCCGATCTATGAGGACATAGCTTAATCTAAGTATAAAGGGGCCATATATACATTGTATATAGTTTAGCCATAATTCGTACTTTCATATTTTCAATAATATAGTTAATTAGTAAAGTACAACACACATCAAAATTCTTTGTAATAACATTTAATAATCCAGTTAAAAATGTTTGAAAATGGTTGGAAAATTATTTGAAAATGCTTTTGTAAAATTGTTTGAAAATTACTTTGTGAAATTTTTTAAAACCTTTGTAATAAAATTATTGTAAAAAATTCCTTCTTTTGTTTGAATAAAATTTTTTGAAACTTTGTTTGCAAATGGTTTGGAAAATGATTGTTAAAATACCTTGAAAAATCTATGCACATAGTTTGAAAAATCTTTGCAAATTGGTTTTCAAATTTTGTAAATGTTTAAAAAAGTAATTTGAGAAATTATTCTTCCAAAATAAAGTTTTCAAAATGTTTATATTTTTTGTGAATTATTTAAGAACCTTGTACATAATTCAAACAAATAAACTTTTTTTACAAACTTTTATATCACCTTGTATATAATCAATAACTTAATCCCTATAAATATATACTGTAAAGTCTTTCCCTTAACTTTTGTAAATAACAATATGCACTCCCATGTAAATATCTGCACATAATAGTTTGACTAACTTCTTTGTTTTTTAAAAATCACTAAAAATTTACGTAAACAAAAAATACATAAAAATCTGCAGATTATTTTCAAAAAATACATAAAAGTTTGCAAAACTTTTTCAAAATCCAATAAGAAGTTCAATGCCAGAAAATTGCTTCATAAAAATATTTTTATCTTCATTACATATAACATTTGCATTTTTAGGATTGATAATGAAAATGAACAAGTCTAAATAAAATCCGAAGATTTGAGCTTGATTGGACCTTAATCTACTTAATCATAGGATCCTTAAATGATTTGGAATTGAGGCGCTTCTGGTCTACTAAACTTAATTCTTTGAGACCACAATATTTGATCTAGTGTTGTCTTGACTTCCTAAGTAGAATTTTTTAGATCACACGCATGACTCTTATCGATAGTGAACTAACTTGTACATCTGCATCTTACACATTGCGTAACTCAGTTGAAGTGGTAGAGGGCTAGATTTGCCAACATAAGACATAAGTGAATTGAAACATACGAAATCACAATACTGTGGCCATTATGCCCCAACCTGATCCAATAGACATGAGGTCTAATGACAGAATGTCGTAGGTTGCAATAATTTTTAAAAAGAGAGATAATCTACTTGATAAGGAGGAAAAATCCTTATGTAAATGTCGCTATAAATAAGATCTGAAAAAAAGTGAAGTCAAAAACTCCAAAAAATAGATGGTCAAATATCAAGGAAAAATCAATTCTCATTGGAGTATGCATGTATTTAGTCAATAAGTAAGCTTGGGCTTCAAAGTGAAAGATTCATGTGAGCCTGCAACCGGATGACTTGGATACACCGGTCAAGCATCCAAGGATAGGTAGCTACACTGGCTACCATCCAATCTCTTCTCCACCTCATCTTCTTGAGCTGGTTGTATTTGAACATAGAAGGGAATGCCTTGCTTATTGAGGAAAGAGTTATTAGAATGGAGAATTGGGTTCACCATGTTTGAGAAGCCTGACTTTTACTACTTCAGCCAAGAGGAGCTACATATCACTAACTCTGTACAAGATAGACGTATAGTCATAAGGGGTTGCGTATGACATAGACTTCTGAGACTTGGGCAGAGTTTTGTGATTCTTAGAGGTTGTTGTGTTTCAAGTCCCTTTTCACAATAAGGTTCCAACCAAACTACAAATCCACAGGTCTGATTGAGCTCCAAACTTTAATATTATGAAGACAAGTTTAAAAGTTAAAATCAATCTAAGTTCTTTATTTTATTTTCTTTATTTTCTTTTATGCACTTATAGGAATAAGTGTTTGCTAGGGACTAGCAAAGGCAAGTATAGGTGGGTGATGAATCTCCATTTCAACATCTTTATTCTTTCATTTTGGCATTAAATTCGTAGCTAAATACATGTATATATCATTAATTTGCCAAAATAAACACTCCGTAAATTGTATAAAATAATGTACAAAATACTATATAATTATTGTATTTAATTTTAAAAATAAAAGAATAAAGGAAGAAAAGAAAAAGAAATGAGATACCAAAAGTATTGAATGATCCTATACCCTGAGACCCAGTCATCATTATGACTTAGTCGATAAGGAATAAAGTAGGGGAGATATGGCAGAGAAATTGTACAGAAATACACAGAAAATCATACAAGAAACCCTAATTTAACTGATCCAATAATGGATTTTGAGACCATTTTATTTTATTATTTTTACACAAAATCCTCTATAAGAATATTGTAGATAAAAATACAAAAAATAATATAAAATTAATTAAAAGAAAAATAATGCACAATATGCCTAAGATACACAAAATAAAAAGCCGCAAATGAAACTTAACTGGCATGTATCTTCTCCATAATGTATCAAAATTGAGAAAAACACCTTTAATTGTATATAACTATTATTAAGCTATTTAATAAAGGTGGTTTCATTCCATTAGGAGTTAAGAGGCAAAAGTTAGGTTTTGGGCCATCATTATACAATATACATGTATATTGTATTCAATATATTTATTCTTTATATTTTCTCAATTTCTTTTATTTTCTAAAAATATATAATATTATTTGAATAATATGTCCATATACAAAATGAAATAATACTACTAAAATAAAATATTAATAAATAAATTAATCTTATATATGCATGAAATATACGAATATTAAGAATACATGCATAATTAGTTAAGTGTAAATAAATTCATACAAATATAAAAAAACTAAATATGTAACTAAATAAATTTCAATTATATAAAAAACTTATAAATATTAATAAAATATATACAACAAATAAAAAATACCTCATATACATGTATATGTACCTATACTTATACATGTAAAAAAGTAACTTATAATAAATAACTTTGTAAAAATAAATAAAATATGTATAAAATACTAAATAAATTATAAAATTATTTTATAAAAAAATTTAAATAAGTTATTTAATATTTTTTGGATTTACAAAGTATTTTCTGAATCCCTTTTTCAGGTTGGTCCACGTGGACCAACCAAAGCCTTTCGACACTTGTCCTTAGGTCAACTGTCCTTCTTTCTCTTATGGCCCTCATCAGAATCACGGGACACCCAACTTTGCCCCATTTTCATGCCTTCTCCATGCTCGCCATCACCCTTGAGCTCCACCCTTTCTGACCCACGCATATATGTCCTTCACGTTGATCTCGCCTTTTTTACCAAGTCCCCCTCCTCAGCATGCCACCGTGCCTCAAAGTCAGCCACTTTCCACTCTGTAAAAATGCATCATCTTCACCATTTTGGGTTTGATCCATCTTCCCCTGCTCTTAACCCCTCAAATCAACTCCTGCGAGTTGTTGCTGGTTATAGGAGCACAACCCAAGTGTTTTGCAACGAGGAGGAGCAGAGGAGGAGGAGGAGGTCCAAGCCACCGTCGGAGCAGCTCTTGCCAGTTCTGCCTCTATGGTTTTTCGACTCGATCGAGGCCTTCTTTCTTGATTTTATAGGTATAGATTTTGTTTTAGTATTTAATGTTTAGTTTTTATTTTAGGTTTAATCCAAAGATCATCGTCGACCTGGAGCTCTAGCTCCAGGTCGAATGCACTATGCTTTGACCACTATTTCGACCCATTTCACCCCACTATCATTCCCCATCGCCTTCTATCCATTTTGCCCATTATTTCACTTCAATTCCTCACCTTCCTCCTCTCACCATAAAATCATCACCCATCCATTCCCATGTGCTTTTAAGCTTCAAATTGGATTGAGCACCATTGTCTTTTTATGCAGGAGCTGGACCTTATGGATGCACCTGGAGTCGAATCAACCCCTATTTTGGAGCTTCAGGTTGTACACAAGAGAATCCCCAGATCCACATCGTTGTATCTGGAAGCTATCTTAGATCACATGTAGATCGGGGCCTCACCAGGAAGTCGTTGGGCACACTAGAGAGGTGATTATAGCTCGGAGGAGGAAGATATCATGGATCCAACCAATGCTGGAGAGGAGTTCTTCGTGTTCTTCCAGACACCCCAGAGCAGTCCTATCAAAGCCATGACCCATATCTAATCCGGGATGTCCAAGCCTAAACGAAATGAAGCATCTCCCCTCTGCGATCATCTTAAGTGAGTCGATATAGCGCCTCCTCCGTCGTTCCTGAGCATCGATCTGAGGGTAAATATCAAAGACTCCCTACCATGTTTTGTACATTAGTTAGAAATTTTTATATTCAGCCTGTAAGGTAAATTAAATCGATATTTTGCATGAGACCCCTGAACTCTATGCTATTTTCACTTAGGTCCCTCTCCGCTTCATGTGTAGTTGCACATGTTTTGTATAAATATTGTAACTAGGACCTGCAGTTTCAAGACTTGTTATATAATGATCTATTATTTTAATTACATATTAGTCCTTAAACCTATTGTATTTTTATTTATGTGTTTATATTTATTAAAAATAGTTCGTGTGCCTATTTAATTATTGAAAAATTACCTTAGATTCCTCTCATCATGCTTGTTCACAATATAACTTTAAATTAGGCAACTTGTCTGATTTTCCATGCATTATATTGAATTTAGGAGCTATTAGTTCCCCATTTGCGTTATAAAATACAAAAAATTATCAAACCCTCACTAAAAATTCCAAAAACAATTCCTATTGTTCATTACCCTATTTTATCACTACCGCCCAAAAATCCTAAGAAGTATCAAAGAAACTCCTAAAATTAGCAAACCCTTGTTAACCCTAAAAAAATATAAAATATTTTTTAAAATCCAAAAAATATCTGAATTATATTTTATTTATATATATTACTATGTACTAAAATTGGTTTTGAGAAATTTTGAACCTATTTACTATTTTTAATTCTAAAATCAATTCGACCTATTTATTACATTCCTTATTTTGTATATTTTGAACTGTAAAAAGCCTAAAAATTAGTCAAAATAACAAAAATAACAAAAATAGAAAAAAAACACAAAATATTTTATTTAGTAGTTTTTGACTAATTATAGTTATCCTTATAATTATAATACCCTATATTGTATTATATACCCATATATAGTTATATAGAAATAATGATATTATTAATTATTATAAATACCTTAGAAATATTTTAAATCCTTAAAACAGAATTGTTCTTTCTTATATTTTCGATTTTCTATATATATATATATATATTATATTTATATATCACTTATATTATACATATTACATATATATACCCTTACATATATCTTTATTATATATTAAAAAGAAAAGGAAATTAAATATCAGGAAATATAAAAAGAAAATAAAAATCTAAAATAAAAAACATATAAATTAAAAAATATATATATATTAAATAGTTAAAAACCCCAAAAAAAATTAATTGAGTAAATAATTGAGTAAATAGTGTATAATTATACATTGTTATTTTATTTATAGATAATAATACCTACTACATCCAATTGTTCCCTGAGTTCTAAAACCTACTCTACTTGTCACTATACACACATATATTGTAGGGTTTGTAATAAAATTTGATCCACTTTTGACTTTATTTCTTCATTATTATATTGTGGGTTAATTGTCGAATTCAACTGAGATCTTCAAGAGCTGTCACTGTAGCGACGGATTGGTCCCGTCTTGTGTGGACTACAAGACAACTCCTCGGATTTTCTTAGATATTTCACTAGGGAGGATTTATAAGGTCTGGTAGCCTCGGACAACCCCTAACTCGAGGCAGAGGGTGTCCGGTGTGGCATCACTCAATTTCTGAAAACACAGGTGGATATCTGGGACAATTATACTAGTATATGATTACTTGAGTTTTTGATGGAGACTTGTTGGAATGAATTGGAGGATGTCTTGGGCACGTTGTTGGTCACTTTTTGAGGGATGTTATTCCCTTGGTACCGATGTCCACTTATTGTGGTGGCTTTCTGCCTCGCAAGATAGAATTATGTTGGCAATCAGTATGATTGTGTCTAGTGTTGTTTGGTACACCAATTTTTTGAGATGGGGCTCTAGTTTGGGAGCTCAGCAAGATATTCTGTGTTCAAAGATGTCATTCACCTCGTGCCACATCAACTGTTTCCAAAGTGTGTTGATTGGGGTTGCAAAGGTGGCTTCTCTCATCTCGGATGGTATTTTCCCAGGAGAGAGAATCAGTGTTGTGATCATGGTAGAAGGGTGCACATCTACATGAGTGTTTGAGGCTGTGTATGTAGTGGTCGTACCATTGATGAATATGCATTTCATCATCTTCATTCATTTGTTTTATCTTAAAATCCCTTATTAACCCTTGTAAATATTAATAAAACATTCTTTTTGTTGTTTCTTATTCTTTTGTAAATATTGTGTAAAAACCATTATTTTTAGTCTAAAATAAATAAAGGAATAAATAAAAGAAAAACATAAAAATAATGATTGTACATATGCAACAAATACAGGCTAACTCTGACCCCACGTGAAGGTTAAGACATGACCTGATCGATAAGGAATAAAGTATGGGGATATAAGGCATAGTATAGAAAAATAAAAAGAAAATCAAATTTCATCATCATTCATCATTGCACATATACCATTATTTGTATATAATTCTTTATACTATTTTATTTATCACTCTATTCATCTCAAATATAAATATTTTCTTCTTGAAACTTGTATATAAACAAGTTGTAAATATTAAAAATAATTGCAAGAAGATTCATTATTCATTGTGAAAATAATGACACTTTGAAAAACCACAAAACAAAAGTTCCAAAACTCATATCTTCTCCATAAAAACCCAAATAAGCAAGCTCAATTAATTTCAATTTACTATAAATAAAATAAGCTTCAAAATTACAGTGCTTTCATTAAAGTCGGAGTTAAGATGCAAAATGTGGCTTTTTGGAGTGTATTGTATATTGTGCACATACTATACATTGTGTAAATATATTTATTTCTTTACTTATTTGGTCATGTTGTATTTTAAAATATTTATAAATATTGTATTTTGTCTAAATAAAATAAAAATTACAAAATCAAAATGAACCAAAAATAAATTCATTGTATATATTGTACATATACCACTATGTATATTGTAACTTTAAATATTTATTTAACTTAATAAATTACTTTGTAAAAACAACATAAAAATAATATTTAAAATACTTGTAAAATACTTCGAATAAATAAAATAATAAATTATATAATTATTTGTAAAAATAATAAATTAAAAATCATGTTCTTGTATATATAGGTATATATACCTATGAATAAAGGGTACTATTTATTTTAAGTCTATTTATTTGATTTATTACAAATCGTCATAATGAAGATTATTAATTTATTAACAATTTTTATTTTCATTATTTATCTATTCAACATTATTTTCGAATTTTACTTTAATTTATTTAACATTTTCATACTATTTTGTCCTGTAGTGGATTTTGTCCTATACAGATTGGATCCTCATTGGTGGACCTAGGTTCGTTGACCCAGGTCAACCTCCCCCTCAACCCTCTTACTCAACTTCCATATATCACCAAAGCCCTTTCATTCATTTTTCCATCCTTCTCGATCAACTATTCGACTAACTTCTTTAATAAAAATTGTTGCCCATTTATCTCTTGATCTCGCCCAAATAAAATCTCCACCAATTTGGCCTCTTGTGTGCATTTTCTCATCCGAGCGTGTCTCCAGAGAGCTGAGGCGGTGACAGATCCTTGCCTCTTCATCCGGGAGTGCGATTGAGCATCAGAATCATGATCCATACGATCACCTGACTTCCTCCACCGTCGTCTAACTTCTCCACCTGAAATTTGGTGGATAAGGCCATCATCTTCCTCTCGCCATCCTTAGGTAATTCTAGTTTAGTTATTTTCAATTTCACTTTCATTTTCACATTTGATTTCCTTTTGCAGTCTATTTTCAGACCTCCTTACCGGAGCTCCTATATGCAAGATCGGATCTCTCCATTCATAGCCATGTTTTTCCGACCACAATTATACGTTCACCGTACCATTCTCCATCCTCTCCCACAATATGTACCCCTCTAGATCACCTGGGATCTAGAGATTGATCTCCTTTCCTCCACTGATCGTCGGAGACATCCATCCACCACCATCTGCCTTTGTTTTCACCTAATAAGGACGAAGCTTTGTATCCGAGCAATACATCTTTTGCATCCCGTAGGTGCATGATAAGGGCGTTGAATCACGGTCTGGAGTAGAATTCTACAATCAAATCTTCGATAGCTCTAGGTCTATATATGTTCAGATCAGATCATCTTTGAGACCTCAGATCAGAAGAGCATCACCTCAGGATCGAATAATAACCTTCATGAGTGGATTTGGGTGTAGATCGATTGAGATCCGACTGATCGAAGCTTGATTCTACGTCCCTTCTTTTGAGTTCTTCCAACTCCTCCAGACGTCATTCGATCAAGAACAAGGAGCTCCAGGTGAGAGGAGACATGCAAGGGGATTAAATAATGAACACCCGTAAGCACTCACCCCCCCATATGTAAGATGAAGTATATCTTAAGTATAACAATGATGAATGGCATGAGTGAAGTTTTAGAAGAATGAAAGAATGAAAAACGCGACAATTGTGAATGCAATCAGCAATCTCTCGAGTAAGTAGAAAGACATGGAAGCCCTCTCATCAGATGCCAGATGTTTGACCAAGAGTTCGAAAGAACACTTCTTGACAACGGTTCGTCCATCAATCTGATAACTACTTCACTACTGAAGGAATTTGGATTGGGACCGCCCAAATCAATGATAATGATTCTGCAGTCTGCAGATACATCAATCAAGCAGCCCCAGGGAAAATTGAAGGATGGCATCATCACCATTTAATGTATGCAATTCCTTATGGACTTCATCGTATTGGAAATGGACATCTCAACTCCTCTTCTACAAACCTCTGTTATACTTGGACGGTTGTTCATTTGAACAACCGAAGCAGTGGAGGATTACGATAACAGGTAGATCACCTTTCGCTCCAACAGTGACAAGGTTCCTATCGAGATGATCCATGTGCCAAACAGTCAGAATCTGAATCAGATGTGAGTGTGCCTTAAAACAGGCAGAAGACTGTGATTTTCTTGCAGAAATTAGAGATACCAGCCTATTCATGGACAACATCGAGACTCCACGAATCCTCTCAGTCGAGGAAGGAGTGGATAGAACAATTGAATTCCCATCTGTCTTAGATGATGAGATATTTTCTGATCTGCCAAATGAACTGATTGATGGCCACCTATCCTTAGTAAATGAAGAGGAGAATATTGAATTTTTTCTTTGAGCAAAATTACATTATTGAGAATTTTTGCATAGTACTGAGTTCAGAGATTGAAATGCAAATGGTGGACAAAGTATAGTTGAAATATTTGTCATCACTGCCCTGCACAGTTGCAAAAGTTGCCACTGATGTGATTCTGAACTCACCAGAGCTCAAGACACTTCCATCAAACATGAAGTATGCCTTCCTTGCTAGTGAGCAAAATATGTTTCCTATAATCATCAACTCACACCTGACTTAGGAATAAGAATCTCACCGTGTTGAGGTTCTAGAAAGAAACTGTGACATCATAGGCTAGAAAATCTCATATCTTCATGGGATCAATCAATCATTGTATTCCCATCACATCTATCTTGAGGAAGATAGCATGCCATCCCATGAATTTAAGCAAAGATTGAACCCGGATCTCTGGGAAATTATTATGAATGAAATTACAATATGATGTGAAGTGGCCTTCATATATCTCATCTCCGATTCAAAATGGTGCGCCACTTGCATGTTGTGCCTAAGAAATTAGGGGTCACCATCGTACAAATGATAAAAGAGAGGAGATTGCAACAAGAGTTCTATCTTCTTGGCATGTCTGTGTGGATTACTGACTCCTGAACCTAGCGATCGAGAAGGATCACTTCCCTCTTCCCTTCATCAATTGGATAGTCGAAAGACTGGCCGTGAAGTAGTATTTTTTCTTCTTGAATGGATATTCTGGTTACAATCAAGTTGCAATCACCCCAGAAGACTAAGAGAAGACTAGCTCCACCTGTCCATTTGGGGCATATGCCTTCCACAGGATGCCATTCGGATTGTTAAACTCTTCTGCAACCTTTCAGAGGTACATGTTGGCAGTAATTACAGATATGGTTGGCAGTTTTATCGACACTTTTATAGACGATTTCTCAAACAATTTTGATCAGAGCCTATCTTATCTAGATCGAGTTTTGAAAAGATGCTGCGAAGCGAACTTGGTTCTCTTGTGGGAAAAGAGTCACTTCATGGTCACTAAAGGGATTGTTCTAGGCCATGTCATCTCGAAGCATGGCATGGAGGTAGACCCTACAAAGGTGGAAGTCATTTCGAAGCTATAGCCACCTACAAACTTGAAGTAAGTTCGGTCATTCCTGAGACATGTTAGATTTTATCGCTAATTCATCATAGATTTCAGCAAAATTTCTCGACCACTGACTAATCTTCTAGGCAAGGAGGTTGATTTCATTATAGATGTCTGAGTCCACTATTGAAGCGATTTACGCAGTTTAAAAAGTTGGTTTTACCACGTCGTTGTTTTTCCATGAAAAATCGCAATCAAACAAATAATATTACAACCACAAGCATAATAAAATACACAAGATGTATAGTGCAAGTAGAGGTTCGTATCCGCAGGGACTAAGCAAACTCGCAATTTTTTTCTTCTTTCAAGTTGATTAAAATTTTAATCTATTGCGATGAAAGAAAATTTATGTTAAAGAGATTTTGAGTGTAAAATGTAATCTACGGTGAAAATATTTGTTAGAACTTGAAATAAATGAAAGCGGGTATGAGTGCAACTAAATAAGAAAACAACAGTTGAATCGCAAA